>CM050398.1:47748403-48982924 GCA_027562975.1 Rhynchospora breviuscula
TGGCATTGCCATAGATGGCACTTTAGCCCACCTCTATATATATATGAGTGTGTGTGTGTATCATAACTGATTTCAAATCGGATTCAGATTATATATCGGATATTTTAACTAAAATGTTCGAAATAGCGAAACATAATGTATGACACATTGAATAAAATTATTTTAAGTTGTTAATGTGCACAGTAGAATTGCGACTTAGAAAAAAAAAATTTATGTAACTAGTTATGCTTTATTTATTTATTTTGTTTTTACATAAGTGATACATCTCTCAAGCAAATGAAATATATTTAATATGTCTAAATAATATCACTTGTCGAATTTCTTAACGGTTTTTAAATCTGGATTGAACAAAATTATATGTGAGAAAAATCATATATGGATAAGGTGGCCCGATCCTTCTTCCAAAATTTTGATGTTTTTTTTGTCGTATATATCTTTGAATTTTGAGTACAAACTTATTTCTTCGAACATATATATATTAAATTATTTTTTAATACTATTGTCAGTTCCTGTATGAATTATTCAATGAATTCTTTACAACCGGATAGGAGTAGAAACCGTACCTGACGCTGTCACCGAACTTCAATACTTTAGTTACTAGTAATGTTTCACTTTAGGAGGTCAAGGTGCAATAATCTAATCACGAATAACAGTATTGTATTGTCCACCTTGAGTTTCCAATTTCCACTTTCCGGTATGTGGCCGACCAAATATATATTAAGAAATTTTCTTCTTAAACTTTGCTTGAGAGTTAGGAGAAAATCTTACGCTATTGCGACTGTGCTCCAAGATATTCACTGATTTTCCTTATTTAAAATATGGATAATTCAACCATAAATATATTTTCTTACTGGACTCAAATATAATCTAAATCTTTCACTTAAACTCTAATCAAATCATAACCATTAATCATTCTGAATGAATTATTTAAATTAATTTGACCCATGTAACCAAAAGTTTCCGGCCACGACATAATCATCCTTAAAATATATATGGTTTAACGTTTTATTCATCGTTTTCCTTTTCTGTACTCTTTTCTCTTAACATTAAAGTTTAAAGCGCATCATCATCAGTAT
This sequence comes from Rhynchospora breviuscula, assembly GCA_027562975.1. Lineage (NCBI taxonomy): Eukaryota > Viridiplantae > Streptophyta > Magnoliopsida > Poales > Cyperaceae > Rhynchospora > Rhynchospora breviuscula. The sequence goes on from CM050398.1 coordinate 47,749,480, forward strand.
TATCAATAAAGATGTGTGGGAGTCGGGATTATTTTGGGGGTCGTTTGGATTGGGCCGGAATTTAGGAATTTTCCAATTCCGGGCATAAATTTTAATATAAACAATTCATCTCTCTCACAAAGTTACACACTTCCCAACGAAAATCCTTATTCCTTCCTAGGAATTGGCTATTCCTAACCCATCCAAACGACCCCTTGGATAATGTAGTCTGACACGTTTTCCTTCGTTGTGTTGTGCGAAAGAGATTTTTACACTTTCTGCAACGTGATATTTAGTATATGTTTGTGTGTCGAATATAATTACTGATGAAACTGACCCGGTTTACCATTTTACCTTCCTCTCCAGCGCATTGTTTTTGTTTTTAATTTTTTCGTCCCCTCCCTATTTTCATATCCATGTAGTCTCCATTCTCTCAGGGCTCGTTTGGATGCATTGGGAATAAGGGGAATAAGTAATTCCGGACGGAAATTTTATTATAAACAATCCAAACTCTTCACAAAGTTACACACTTCCCAATACTTTCCGCCTAGGAATAGGCTATTCCTCTTATTCCCAAGCGATCCAAATGACCCCTCAGAGACCCTCTTCCGAAGTTGCAACCCTCTTCACCTGACCTTACCCTCTCGCCCATAACTTTCTCCCATCTCGCCAAAATGACTTTTATTTTTATGATCGTGCTCACAATCCATGCATATATTATATTATATATGTTCATTCTCTTCCTTCGCATCCCAATCCCAACACATCAACATCCTCAAAAAAATTTCTAAAATCACAATTTCCTTCGCTTCTCCTAGCCACTCTAACTGTAGAAGACACATCAATTGTGAATCTCTTTCTCTTTCTCGATATGGTCAGTTTTTTTTAATCAATATTTTATTCTTTCATTTAGGCTAAACAATAAATCAAAGATTTAGCTCAGAAGCATCTCTGGATATTAGGAAGAATAGGAATTTAGCTATTATTTATTGCTTTCCCTGTTTTTAAGATATATCTTTCACTTCTCTCTAATCCATTTACAGTTGAAAATCATATTTTGAATGAAATGTCTCTTTATATTGATTGGTCTTGCCGAGGAGAATTGCTCAGGACACGCCCTGTTTACTCATTCACTCCCCCATTTTTTTAAAATGACTTAAATGCCCTCCATCTAGCGCTAAAATCTGAGAAAACAAGATAGGAGAGGTGAAGGTATTGTGGTAAATTTGGGAGTGATTGAGCAACTCTGACGTGACCTGAGCAATTCTCCATGCCGAGCTTCTAACAATAAGATGGTAATTTATTATTTTTATTAGTCTTATTTTTCTATTTGTTTCTACATTTATGTTTTGTTTCATATTGATTTCAACTTATTACCGAAGATGTTATATTTCCCCCAAATTTATAAATTTTATTGGCATTAGCCACTCTATATCACGTTATTTAGAATGACAAGAAACTATCAGTTTATTAATTGAGCAACAAGTTCTTTTTTTTTTAATTATTGGATCAGATTTGGAAGAATTTAATTTGTGGTATATTATGTGCTAATTAAATGAATTGAGTTCTCATTTTAATTTCAAAGAGTAACTAATGCAAATTAGATTATACTAATTCTTTCTTGCAATAGAAATTTAATGTTCATGCTTTAATTAAATTTGAGATTTTATTGTCTTCGTATTTTCTTTTCTCTCATTTTCACTTATTTCCATTTTTCCTTTACCAATATCCACAATTTTACTCTTTTTCATTCGTTTCCAATTAAATCAAATTGGAATGTAGCTGAATACAACTGAATTATAAAAAACATAATACAAAATAAATTTTACTATATCGAGCGAAGCTCGATAAACCCCTCTAGTGTATGACACAGCTATGTTATATACAAACTGCATTCATAACAATATAACTATGTGACTATGTCCTTCACATTTTTTTTTAACTATGCAAGTTATAGGTACTTCAATTTCAATATTTGAAAACAGTGTAGAAAATATTAGTGCATCCAAGCCGTCCGTCTCCTGTTGTGCGCTTGATGGATTAAATCCCCTCCATTCGCCTCCACTATGACTTTTGTATTGATTTCGATAGGGATTTTCTGTTCGCCTCTTCTGATCCTCTTTGTGGTGATACTCTCTGTCACGTTTGATCCTCATTCTCCGAGGCTGCCTACTTCGGGTCCACTATCCTTGCTTTGATGGTATTGTGCTCTCCCATGTTTGATCCTCCCTGTGCAGCTGCAAGAGATCTATCTCCCCACTTTCTTTACTTCCTTTTCGCTGCTTCTCCCTTTCTCGCGAAGCTTCTTGGATTCCATCCACCTCTCACAGTCTCACTTTCACCGAGCTGCTCCCCCCCTCTTTTGTGAGCCGAGCTTCTAGATTTTTACGGAGGGGATGCAATTCTCAATCATTTGGCGGGTGAGGAAACCTAGCTTTGTGCATCTCCTGCTTCGTCTTGTGTTCTTCCACCTCAAAAAGCATTTTTAGCCCTTGCCGCCTCTCACTCTTCTTTCTCTCTTTCTTCCTAAAATGCTTACAAATCTGAGTTTTTTTTTTATTTGCTTCATTTTGACTTGATTATTTCTTATTTTGCTACTTCTGCACCTTGGAGGGTTGCGATTTTACGAGGTTATAAGTTTATCCCATTGCTCACTACTAGAATGCAACTTATCTGCTTAGTTCATTGCGTCCACTTAGAGACGCTCAAAGGGACTCCGATAATCTAGCCCCTAATACTAAACATCTGGGTCGGACGGACGCGAATTACTTAATACATCTCTAATTATGTTTCCATCCGCGTCGGTATAACGACGCATGCCTTCTCATCCGATGGTTTATTGAGACAGTAAGAGCGCCCCAATTTAGTGAAGATTGTGTCGGTATACTCACGCCTTTGCTCAGATAATATATTGTCAGAATATAGTGGGATCCACATTTATTATACTCAGTATAGCGACGTCTTTGCTCACCGACCCAGATAATATAATGTCAGAATTATACTGGGGCCCACAGTATATTTATACATTTGTGTGTTGCCATATATTAGAATCAATGGTGTCGAAATACTTACGCATTTGTTGATATCAACATCAATTTCATTTATACAACCATCCAATTCTTCCCGGTACCACATTATTTGCAAATATTATTATTATTATTAGAGTAGAAAGTGCAAATAATCCAATTCTAAGTATTATGTGAGCATACGAATCATATTCTAGACATTATAAATAATTAAAATGTAGATTATCATGATGAAATGACCTAGAATGAATCCAGAAATGATTGAAATGCTCAAATGATACTCAGAATTGTATTATTTGCGCTTTACATGCGTAATTACGATGTATAATCCAATCTTCTTGATAAATAAGATATAAATCATATTCTAAACAGTCTAAAGAGTTTCAATGTATATTATAGTGATGCAATGACTTAAAATGAATGTAGAAACGATTGAAATGCTCAAATGATGCTCAGAATTGCATTATTTGCACTTTATATGCATAATTACTGTTTTTAATACAATCTTTTTGAAAAAATAAGATATGAATCATATTCTAGAGAGTATAAACACTTAAAACTGTTTGAGTATTGCAATCGTTTCTGGATTCATTCTAAATCATTTCATCATAATAATCTACATTTAAACACTTAAAACTATCCATAATATGGTTCATGTGTCATTTATTCAAAAAGATTGGATTATATAAGGTAATTACGCATATAAAGTGCATAAATGCAATTCTGAGTATCATTTGAGCATTTCAATCGTTTCTGGATTCATTCTAACTCATTTCATCACAATAATCTAAATTCGAACACTTAAAAATGTGTAGAATATGATTCATGCGTAATTTATTCCAAAAGATTGGATTATACAAGTTAATTACGCATATAAAATGCAAATAATGCAATTTTGAGTATCATTTGAGCATTTCAATCTTTTCGCGATACATTCTAACTCATTTCATCACAATAATCTAAATTTGAACACTTAAAAATGTGTAGAATATGATTCATGCGTCATTTATTCAAAAAGATTGGATTATACAAGGTAATTACGCATATAAAGTGCAAATAATGCATGTATGAGTATCATTTGAGCATTTCGATAGTTTCTGGATTCATTCTAAGCCATTTTATCACAATAATCTTCATTTAAACACTTAAAACTGTCTAGAATATGATTCGTGTGTTCTTCATTTAGAGAGATTGGATTATACATGGTAATTGCGCATATAAAGTGCAAATAATGCAATTCTGAGTATCATTTGAGCATGTCAACCGTTACTTGATTCATTCTAACTCATTTTATCACAATAATCTACATTTGAACACTTAAAACTGTCAAGAATATGATTCATGTGTCATTTATGCAAAAAGATTGGATTATACTAGGTAATTACGCATATAAAGTGCAAATAATGCAATTCTGAGTATCATTTTAGCATTTCAATCGTTTCTCGATTCATTCTAACTCATTTCATCACAATAATCTAAATTTGAACACTTAAAAATGTATAGAATATGATTCATGCGTCATTTATTCAAAAAAATTAGATTATACAAGGAAATTAAGCAAATAAAGTGGAAATAATGCAATTGTGAGTATCATTTGAACATTTCGATCGTTTCTGGATTCATCATAAGTCATTTCATCACAATAATCTAAATTTAAACACTTAAAACTGTCTAGAATATGATTCATGTGTCATTTATTCAAAAAGATTGGATTATACATGGTTATTACGCATATAAAGTGCAAATAATACAATTCTGAGTTTCATTCTAGCATTTCGATCGTTTCTGGATTCATCCTATCTCATTTCATCACAATAATCTACATTTCAACACTTAAAACTGTCTAGAATACGATTCATGTGTCATTTATTCCAAAATATTAAATTATACGTGGTAATTACGCATATAAAATTTAAATAATATAATTCTGAGTTTCATTTGAGCATTCCAATCGTTTCTGGATTCATTCTAAGTCATTTCATCAGAATAATATACTTTTAAATACTTAAAACTGTCTAGAATATTATTCATGTGTCATTTATTCAAAATGATTCTATTATAGAAGGTAATTACGCATATAAAATGAAATAATGCAATTTTAGTATCTTTTGAGCATTTCAATCGTTTATGGATTCAATCTAAGTCATTTCATCACAATAATCTACATTTAATCTCTTTATACTGTCTAGAATGTGATTTAAATGTTATTTATTCAAAAAGATTGGATTATACATGGTAATTACGCTTATAAAGAGCAAATAATGCAATTCTGAGTATAATTTGAGCATTTCAATCGTTTCTGGAATCATTCTAAGTCATTTCATCATAATAATCCACATTTAAACAATTCAGACTATCTCGAATAAGATTCATGTGTTGTTTCTTCAAAAAAATTTGATTATACAAGTTAATTACGCATATAAAGTGCAAATAATGCAATTCTGAGTACCATTTGAGCATTTCAATCATTTCTAAATTCATTCTAATTTATTTCATCAGAATAATCTACATCTAAACACTTAACACTGTCAAGAATATGATTCATGTGTCATTTATTTAAATTTTTTTTATTATACATGGTAATTAAGCAAATTAATTGCAACTAATGCAATTCTGAGTATTATTTGAGCATTTCGATCGTTTCTGGATTCATTCTAAGTTATTTCATCACAATAATCTACATTTAAACAATTAAAACTGTCTATAATATGATTAATGTGCCATTTATTCAAAAGGATTGGATTATACAAGGTAATTACGCAAATATATTGCAAATAATGCAATTCTGAGTATCATTTGATCAATTCAATCGTTTCTGGATTCATTCTAATTCATTTCATCATAACAATCTACATTTAAACACTAAAAACTGTCTAGAATATGATTCATGTGCCATTTATTCAAAAAGATTGGATTATACAAAGTTATTACGCATATAAAGAGCAAATAATGCAATTCTGAGTACCATTTTAGCATTTCAATCGTTTCTGGATTCATTTTAAATCATTTCATCCAAATAATCTACATTTAAACACATAAAACTATCTAGAATAAGATTTATATGTTATTTATTCAAAAATATTGGATTATACATGCTAATTACGCATATAAATTGCAAATAATGCAATTCTGAGTACCATTTGAGCATTTCAATCGTTTCTGAATTCTTTCTATGTCATTTAATCACAATAATCTACATTTAAACACTTAAAACTATCTAGAATAAGATTCATGTGTTATTTATTCAAAAATATTAGATTATACAAGGTAATTAAGCATAAAAATTTCAAATAATGCAATTCTGAGTATCGTTTAAGCATTTCAATCATTTCTGGATTCATTCTAAGTCATTTCATCACAATAATCTACATTTGAACACTTAAAACTGTCTAGAATATGATTCATGTGTCATTTACTCAAAGAGATTGGATTATACAAGGTAATTATGCATATAATGTGCAAATAATGCAATTCTGAGTATCATTTTGCATTTCAATCATTTCTGTATTCATTCTAAGTCATTTCTTCACAATAATCTACATTTAAACACTTAAAACTGTCTACAATATGATTCATGTGTCATTTATTCAAAAAGATTGGATTATACATGGTAATTACGAATATAAAGTACAAATAATGCAATTCTGCTTATCATTTGAGCATTTCAATCGTTTCTGTATTCATTCTACTTCATTTCATCACAATAATCTAATCTTGAACACTTTAAACTTTGTAGAATAAGATTCATGCGTCATTTATTCTAAAAGATTGGATTACACAAGGTAATTACGCATATAAATTACAAATAATGCGATTCTGAGTATCATTTGAGCATTTCGATCGTTTCTGGATTCATTCAAAGTTATTTAATCACAATAATCAATATTTAAACAATGAAAACATTCTAGAATATGATTCATGTGTCATTTATTCAAATAGATTGTATTATACAAGGAAATTAAACATATATAGTGCAAATAATGTTGTTCTGAGTATGATTTGAGCATTTCGATCGGTTTAGGATTCATTTTAAGTCATTTCAACACAATAATCTAAATTTGAACACTTAAAACTGTGTAGAATATGATTCATGTGTCATTTATTCAAAAAGATTGGATTATACACGCTAATTACGCATATAAAGTGCAAATAATGCAATTCTGAGTATCATTTGAGCATTCCAATCGTTTCTGGATTCATTCTAAGTGATTTAATCACAATAATTTAGATTTAAACACTTAAAACTGTCTAGAATATGATTCATATGTCATTTATTCAAAAAGATTGGCTTATACATGGTAATTACGCATATAAAGTTCAAATAAAGCAATTATGTGTATCATTTGTCCATTTCGATCGTTTCTGGATTCATTCTATGTCAATTCATCACAATAATCTACATCTGAACACTAAAAACTGTCTAGAATATGATTCATGTGTCATTTAATAAAAAAATATTGGATTATACTAGGTAATTATGCATATCAGGTGCAAATAAGGCAATTCTGAGTATCATTTGAGCATTTTAATCGTTTCATTCTATGTCATTTTATCATAATAATCTTCATTTATACCCTTAAAACTGTCTAAAATATGATTCATGTGTTATTTATTTAGAGAGAATGGATTATACATGATAATTGCACATATAAATTGCAAATAATGCAATTCTGAGTATTATTTGAGCATTTCAATCGTTTCTTGATCCATTATAACTCATTTCATCACAATAATCTACATTTGAACACTTAAAACTGTCAAGAATATGATTCATGTGCCATTTATCCAAAAAGATTGGATTATACTAGGTAATTACGCATATAAAGTATAAATAATGCAATTCTGAGTATCATTTGAGCATTTCAGTCATTGCTGGATTCATTCTAATTCATTTCATCACAATAATCTACATTTAAACACTTAAAACTGTCTACAATATGATTCATGTGTCATTTCTTCAAAAAGATTGGATTATACAAGGTAATTACGCATATAAATTGCAAATAATGCAATTTTGAGTTTCATTTGAGCATTTCGGACGTTTCTGCATTCATTCTAAGTAATTTTATCATAATAATCTTCATTTAAATACTTAAAACTGTCTAGAATTTGATTCATGTGTTCTTTATTCAGAGAGATTGGATTATACATGGTAATTGCGCATATAAATTGCAAATAATGCAATTCTGAGTATCATTTGAGCATTTCAATCATTTTTTGATTCATTCTAACTCATTTCATCACAATAATCTACATTTGAACACTTAAAACTGTCAAAAATATGATTCATGTGTCATTTATCCAAAAAGATTGGATTATACTTGGTAATTACGCATATAAAGTTTAAATAATGCAATTCTGAGTATCATTTGAGCATTTCAGTAGTTTCTGGAATCGTTCTAAGTCATTTCATCACAATAATCTACATTTAAACACTTAAAACTGTCTACAATATGATTCACGTGTCATTTATTTTAAAAGATTTTATTATACAAGGTAATTACGCATATAAATTGCAAATAATGCAATTTTGAGTATCATTTGAGCATTTTGGTCGTTTTTGGATTTATTCCAAGTCATTTTTTCATAATAATCTTCATTTAAACACTTAAAACTGTCTAGAATTTGATTCATGTGTTCTTTATTCAGAGAGATTGGATTATACATGGTAATTGCGCATATAATGTTCAAATAATGATATTCTGAGTATCATTTTAGCATTTCAATTGTTTCATGATTCATTCTAACTAATTTCATCAAAATAATCTACATTTGAACACTTAAAACTGTCAAGAATATGATTCAAGTGTCATTTCTTCAAAAAGATTGGATTATACTAGGTACTTACGCATATAAATTGCAAATCATGTAATTCTGAGTATCATTTGAGCATTTCAATCATTTCGTTATTCATTCTTTGTCATTTAATCACAATTAATCTACATTTAAACTCTTAAAACTGTATATAATATGATTCATTTGTCATTTATTCAAAAAGATTGGATTATAGAAAGTAATTACGCATATAAAATTCGAAAAATGCAATTTTAGTATCTTTCGAGCATTTCGATCATTTATGGATTCAATCTAAGTCATTTCATCACAATAATCTACATTTAAAATCTTTATACTGTCTAGAATATGATTTAAATGTTATTTATTCAAAAAGATTGGATTATACATGGTAATTACGCATATAAAGATCATATAATGCAAATCTGGGTACAATTTGTGCATTTCAACCGTTTCTGAATTTATTGTAAGTCATTTCATCACAATAATATACATTTAAACACTTAAAACTATCTATAATAAAATTAATGTGTTATTTATTCAAAATGATCGGATTATACAAGATAATTACGCATATAAAATTCAAATAATGCAATTCTGAGTATCGTTTGAGCATTTCAATCGTTTCTGGATGCATTCTTAGTCATTTTATGACAATAATCTACATTTAAACACTTATAACTTACTAGAATATGATTCAAGTGTCATTTATTCAAAATATTGGATTATACATGGTAATTACGGAAATTAAGTGCAAATAATGTAATTCTGAGTATATTTTAAGCATTACAGTCGTTTCTGGATTCATTATAAGTCATTTCATCACAATAATCTACATTTCAACAATCAAAACTGTCTAGAATATGATTCATGTGTCATTTATTCAGAAGGATAGGATTATACAAGGTAATTACGCATATAAAATTCAAATAATGCAATTCTGAGTATCGTTTGAGCATTTCAATCGTTTCTGGATTCTTTCTAAGTCATTTCATCACAATAATTTAAATTTAGACACTTAAAGCTGTCTATGATATAATTCATGTGTCATTTATTCAAAAAAATTGGATTATACATGGTAATTACGCATAAAAAGTGCAAATAATGCAATTCAGAGTATCATTTGAGCATTTCAATCGTTTCTAGATTCATTCTAAGTAATTTCTTCAAAGTAATCTTTATTTAAACAATTAAATCTGTCTAGAATATGATTCATGTGTCATTTATTCAAAAGGATTGGATTATGCAAGGTAAATACGCAAATAAATTGCAAATAAATTGCAAATAAGGCAATTCTAGAGTATCATTTGAGCATTTCAATCGTTTCTGGACACATTCTAATTCATTTCATCACAAAAATCTATATTTAAACACTTAAAACTGTCTAGAAAATGATTCACATGTAATTTATTCGAAAAGATTGGATTATACAAGGTAATTAAGCATATAAAGAGCAAATAATGCAATTCTAAGTACCATTTTAGCATTTCAATCGTTTCTCGATTCATTCTAAATCATTTCATCAAAATAATCTACATTTCTACACTTAAAACTATCTAGAATAAGATTCATGTGTTATTTATTAAAAAAGATAGGATTATACATGTTAATTACGAATATAAAGTGCAAATAATGCAATTCTGAGTACCTTTTGAGTATTTCAATCGTTTCTGAATTCATTGTAAGTAATTTCATCTCAACAACCTACATTTAAACACTTAAAACTATCTATAATAAGATTCATGTATTATTTATTCAAAAAGATTAAATTATATAAGGTAATTACGCAAATAAAGTTCAACTAATGCAATTCTGAGTATCGTTTCAGCATTTCAATCCTTTCTGGATTACTTCTAAGTCATTTCATCACAATAATATACATTTGAAAACTTAAAACTGTCAACAATATGATTCCTGTGTCATTTATTTAAAAAGATTGGATTATACAAGGTAAATACGCATATAAATTGCAATAATGCAATTCTGAGTATCATTTGAGCATTTCAATCGCTTCTGCATTCATTCTAAGTCATTTCTTCACAATAATCTAAATTTAAACACTTAAAACTATCTACAATATGATTTATATGTCATTTATTCAAAAAATTTGGATTATACAAGGTAATTACGAATATAAAGTACCAATAATGCAATTCTCAGTATCATTTGAGTATTTCAATCATTTCTGTATTCATTCTAATTCATTTCATCACAATAATCTAAATTTGAACACTTTAAACTTTGTAGAATATGATTCATGCGCCATTTATTCAAAAGATTGGATTATACAAGGTAATTACGCATATAAAGTTCAAATAATGCAATTCTGAGTATCAATTGTGCATTTCGATCGTTTCTTGATTCATTCTAAGTTATTTAGTCACAATAATCAGGATTTAAACACTTAAAACTGTCTAGAATATGAGTCATGAGTCATTTGTACAAATAGATTGGGTTATACGAGGTAATTAAGTATATATAGTGCAAATAATGTTGTTCTGAGTATAATTTGAGCATTTCTATCGTTTCTGAATTCATTTTTAAGTTATTTAATCGAAATAATATAAATTTGTACACTTAAAACTGTGTAGAATATATTAATGCGTCATTTCTTCAAAAAGATTGGATTATACAAGGTAATTACGCATATAATGTGTAAATAATGCAATTCTGAGTATGATTTGAGCATTTCAATCATTTCTGGATTCATTCTAAGTCATTTCATCACAATAATCTACATTTAAACATTTTAAAACTGTCTAGAATATAATTCATATGTCATTTGTTATAAAAGATTGGATTATACAAGGTAATTAAGCATATAAAGTGCAAATAATGCAATTCTGAGTATCATTTGAAAATTTCAATCGTTTCTGGATTCATTCTAAGTTATTTCATCACAATAATTTACATTTAAACACTTAAAAGTGTCTACAATATGATTCATGTGTCATTTATTAAAAAAGATTTGATTGTACTAGGTAATTACGAATATAAAGTGCAAATAATGCAATTCTGAGTATCATTTTAGCATTTCGAACGTTTCTGGCTTCATTCTAAGTTATTTAATCACAATAATCTAGATTTAAACACTTAAAAACTGTCTAGAATATGATTCATGTATCATTTATTCAAATAGATTGGATTATATAAGGTAATTAAGCATATATTGTGCAAATAATGTTTCATCTGAGTATCATTTGAGTATTTTGATCGTTTCCGGATTCATTCTAAATCATTTCATCACACTAATTTAAATTTGAACACTTAAAGTTGTGTAGAATATGATTCATGCATCATTTATACAAAAAGATTGGATTATACAAGGTAATTATGCATATAAAGTATAAAAATTGCAATTCTGAGTATCATTTGAGCATTTCAATCGTTTCTGGATTAATTCTAAGTCATTTAATCACAATAACATACATTTAAACAATTAAAACTTTCTAGAATATGATTCATCTGTCATTTATTTAAAAAAAAATTGGATTATACAAGGTAATTACGCATATAAATTGGAAATAATGCAATTCTGAGTATCATCTGAGCATTTCGATCGTTTCTAGATTCATTCTAAATCATTTCATCACAATAATCTACATTTAAACACTTAAAACAGTCTAGAATATGATTCATGTGGCATTTAGTCAAAAACATTGGATAATACAAGGTAATTACGTATATAAAGCGCAAATAATGCAACTCTGAGTATCATTTGAGCATTTCAATCGTTTCTGGATTCATTTGAATTTATTTCATAACAATAATCTACATTTGAACACATAAACTGTCTATAATATGATTCATATGATATTTATACAAAAAGATTGGATGATATAAGGTAATTACGCATATAAAGTGCAAATAATGCGATTCTGAGTATCATTTTAGTATTTCAATTATTTTTGGATTCATTCTAAGTCATTTCATCACAATAATCTACATTTGAACACTTAAAACTGTCTTGAATATTATTTTATGTATCACTTATTCAAAAATATTGGATTATACAAGGTAATTACGCATATAAAACCAAATAATGCAATTCTGAGAATCATCAAAGCATTCCAATCATTTCTGGATTCATTCTAAATAATTTCATCATAATAATCTACATTTCAACATTTAAAACTGTCTAGAATAAGATTCATATGTCATTATATCAAAAAGAATAGATTATACAAGGTAATTACGCATATAAAGTGCAAATAATGCCATTCTGAGTATCAGTTGAACATTTCTATCATTTATGGATTAATTCTAACTCATTTCATTACAATAATCTACATTTAAACACTTAAAACTGTCTAGAACATGATTCATGTGTCATTTATTCAAAAATATTGGATTATACAAGGTAATTACGCATATAAAGTGCAAATAATGCAATTCTGAGTATCATTTGAGCATTTCAATCATTTCTTGATTCATTCTAACTTATTTCATCACAATAATCTACATTTGAACACTAACAACAGTCTAGATTGTGATTCATTTGTCATTTATTCGAAAATATTGGATTACACGGGGTAATTACGCATATACAATGCAAATAATGCAATTTTGAGTATCATTTGAGTATTTCAATCGTTTCGGGATTCATTCTAAGGCATTTCAACTCAATAATCTATTTTTAAACTCTTAAATCTGTCTAGAATTTCATTCATGTGTCATTTATTCCAAAAGATTGGATTATATAAGGTAATTACGCATATAAATTGCAAATAATGCAATTCTGAGTATCATTTGAGCATTTCGATCGTTTCTGGATTCATTCTAAGTCATTTCATCACAATAATCTAGAATTAAACACATAAAACTGTCTAGAATATGATTCATGTGTCATTTATTCTAAAAGATTGGACTATACAAGTTAATTACGCATATAAATTGCAAATAATGCAATTCTGAGTATCATTTGAGCATTTCAATCATTTCTGGATTCATTCTAAGTCATTTTAATCACAATAATCTACATTTAAACATTTAAAACTTTCTAGAATCTAATTCTTGTGGCATTTATTCAAAAAGATTGGATTATACAAGGTAATTACGAATTTGAAGTGCAAATAATGCAATTCTGAGGATCATTTGAGCATTTCAATCATTTCTGGATTCATTCTAAGTCATTTCAACAAAATAATCTACATTTAAACACTTAAAACTGTCTAGAATATGATTCATGTGTCATTTATTCGGAGAGAAAATATTATACATGGTAATTACGCATATAAAGTGCAAATAATGCAATCCTGAGTATCATTTGAGCATTTCAATCGTTTCTGGATTCATTCCAAGTCATTTCATCACAATAATTTAAATTTGAACACTTCAAACTGTGTAGAATATGATTCGTGCGTCATTTATTCAAAAAGATTGGATTATACAAGGTAATTACGCATATAAACTGCAAATAATGCAATTCTGAGTATTATTTGAACATTTCACTCGTTTATGTATTCATTCTAAGTCATTTCATCACAATAATCTATATTTGAACACTTTAAACTGTCTACAATATGATTCATGTGTTATTTATTCAAAAAGATCAGATTATCCAAGGTAATTACGCATATAAATTGTAAATAATGCAATTCTGAGAATCATTTAGGCATTTCAATCATTTCTGGATTCATTCTAAGTCTTTTCATCACAATAATCTTCATTTAAACACTTAAAACTGTCTTGAATATGATTCATGTGTTATTTATTCAGAGAGAATGGATTATACATGGTAATTGTGCATACAAATTGCAAATAATGCATTTCTGAGTATCATTTGAGCATTTCAATCGTTTCTTGATTCATTCTTACTCATTTCATCACAATAATCTACATTTGAACACTTAATACTGTTTAGAATATGATTCATGTGTCATTTATTCAAAAAGTTTGGATTATAGATTGTAATTACGCATGTAAATTGCAAATAATATAATTATGAGTATCATTTGAGCATTTCAATCGTTTCTGGATCCATTCTAAGTAATTTCATCACAATAATCTTCATTTAAATACTTAAAACTCTCTACAATTTGATTCATGTGTCATTTATTCAAAATGATTTAATTATACAAGGTAATTACGAATATAAACTGCAAATAATGCAATTCTGAGTATCATTTGAGCATTTCAATCGTTTCTGGATTTCATCTAAGTCATTTCATCACAATAATCTAAATTTGAACACTTACAACTATGTAGAATATGATTCATGCGTCATTTATTCCAAAAGATTGGATTATACAGGGTAATTATGTATATAAAGTGCAAATAATGCAATTCTGAGTATCATTTGAGCATTTCAATCATTTCTGGATTCTATCTAATTTATTTAATAACAATAATATAGATTTAAACACTTAAAACTATCTAGAATAAGATTCATGTGTTATTTATTCAAAAAGAATAAATTATACAAGGTAATTACGCAAATAAAGTTCCAATAATGCAATTCTGAGTATCGATTGAGCATTTCAATCATTTCTGGATTCATTCTAAGTTATTTCATCACAATAATCTACATTTGAACACTTAAAACTGTCAAGAATATGATTCATTTGTCATTTATTCAGAGAGAATGGATTATACATGGTAATTGCGCATATAAAGTGCAAATAATGCAATTCTGAGTATCATTTGAACATTTCAATCGTTTCTTGATTCATTCTAACTCATTTCATCGTAATAATTTACATTTGAACACTTAAATCTGTCTAGAATATGATTCATGTGTCATTTATTCAAAAAGATTGGATTATACAAGGTAATTACGCATATAATATTCAAATAATGCAATTCTTAGTATCATTTGAGGATTTCGATCGTTTCTGGTTTCATACTAAGTCATTTTATTGAAATAATCTTCATTTAAACACTTGAAACTGTCTAGAATATGATTCATGTGTTATTATTCAGAGAGATTGGATTATAAATGCTAATTGCGCATATAAATTGCAAATAACGCAATTGTGAGTATTATTTTAGCATTTCCATCGTTTTTTGATTCAATCTAACTCATTTCATCACAATAATCTACATTTGAACACTTAAGACTGTCAAGAATATGATTCATGTGTCATTTATTAAAAAAGATTGGATTATACTAGGTAGTTTCGCATATAAAGTGCAAATAATGCAATTCTGAGTATCATTTGAGCATTTCAATCATTTCTGGATTCATTCTAAGTCATTTTATCACAATAATCTATATTTAAACACTTAAAACTATCTACAATATGATTCATGTGGTATTTATTCAAAAAAATTGGATTATACAAGGTAGTTATGAATATAAATTACAAATATTACAATTCTGAGTATCATTTATGCATTTCTATCGTTTCTGGATTCATTCTAATTCATTTCCTCTGAATAATCTAAATTTGAACACTTTAAACTTTGTAGAATATGATTCATTCGTCATTTGTTCAAAAAGATTGGACTATACAAGGGAATTACGTATATATAGTGGAAATAATGTAATTCTGAGTTTCATTTGATCATTTCTATCGTTTCGGGATTTATTTTAAGTTATTTCATCACAATAATCTAAATTTAACTACTTAAAACTGTCTAGAATATTATTCATGTGTCATTATTTCAAAAAGATTGAATTATACAAGGTAATTACGCATATAAATTGAAAATAGTTCAATTCTGAGTATCGTTTGAGCATTTCGATCATTTCTGGATTCATTCTATGTTATTTAATCACAATAATCAGGATTTAAACAATTAAAACTGTCTAGAATATGATTCAAGAGTCATTTATACAAATAGATTGGGTTATTCGAGGTAATTAAGTAAATAATGTTGTTCTGAGTATAATTTGAGCATTTCTATCGTTTCTGAATTCATTTTAAGTCATTTAATCGAAATAATATAAATGTGTACACTTAAAACTGTGTAGAATATGATTAATGCGTCATTTATTCAAAAAGATTGGATTATACAAGGTAATTACTTATATAAAGTGTAAATAATACAATTCTGAATATAATTTGATCATTTCAATCGTTTCTGGATTCATTTTAAGTCATTTCATCACAATAATCTACATTTAAATGGTTAAAACTGTCTAGAATATTATTCACGTATCACTTATTCAAAAATATTGGATTATACAAGGTAATTACGCATATTAAACCAAATAATGCAATTCTGAGAATCATCTGAGCATTTCAATCGTTTCTGGATTCATTCTAAGTCATTTCATCACAATAATCTACATTTAAACATTTTAAAACTGTCTAGAATATTATTCATATGTCATTTATTATAAAAGATTGGATTATACAAGTGAATTAAGCATATAAATTGGAAATAATGCAAATCTGAGTATCATTTGAGCATTTCAATCGTTTCTGGATTTATTCTAAGTCATTTCATCAAACTATTCAAAATTTAAACACTTCAAACAGTCTAAAATTTGATTGATTTGTCATTTATTCAAAAAGATTGGATTATACAAGGTAATTACGCATTTGAAATGCAAATAATGCAATTCTGAGTATCATTTGAGCATTACAATCATTTCTTGATTCATTCTAATTCATTTCATTACAAAAATCTACATTTAGACACTTAAAACTGTCTAGAATATGAGTCATGTTTCATTTATTCGAAAATATTGGACTATACAAAGTAATTACGCATATAAAGTGTAAATAATGTAATTCTGAGTATCATTTGAGCATTTGAATCGTTTCTGAATTCATTCTAAGTCATTTCAACACAATAATCTACATTTAAACACTTAAAACTGTCTAGAATATGATTCATGCGTCATTTATTCAAAAATATTTGATTATATAAGGGAACTACACATATAAATTGCTAATGATGCAATTCTGATTATAATTTGAGCATTTTGATCATTTCTGGATTCATTCCAACTTATTTCATCACAATAATCTTGATTTAAACACTTAAAACTCTCTAAAATATGATTCATGTATCATTTATTAAAAAAGATTGGACTATACAAGGTAATTACGTATATAAAGTGCAAATAATGCAATTCTGAGTATCATTTGAGCATTTCTATTGTTTCTGGATTAATTCTAAGTCATTTCATCAAACTATTCTAAATTTAAACACTTAAAACAGTCTAAAATTTGATTGATTTGTCATTTATTCCAAAAGATTGGATTATACAAGGTAATTACGCATATAAATTGCAAATAATGCAATTCTGAGTATCATTTGAGCATTTCAATCGTTTCTGGATTTATTTTATGTCATTTTCATCACAATAATCTACATTTAAACACTTCAAACTGTTTAGAATATGATTCTTGTGGCATTTATTCAAAAATATTGGATTATACAAGGTAATTACGCATTTGAAATGCAAATAATGCAATTCTGAGTATCATTTGAGCATTTCAATCATTTCTGGATTCATTCTAATTCATTTCATTACAAAAATCTACATTTAAACACTTAAAACTGTCTAGAACATGATTCATGTGTCATTTATTCAAAAAGATTGGACTATACAAGGTAATTACGCATATAAAGTGCAAATAATGCAATTCTGAGTATCATTTGAGCATTTCAATCATTTCTGGATTAATTCTAAGTCATTTCATCACAATAATCTACATTTGAACACTGAAAACTGCCTATAAAATGATTCTTGTGTCATTTATTCAAAAATATTGGATTATACAAGGTGATTACACATATATAGAGTGCAAATAATGCAATTCTGAGTATGATTTGATCATTTCAATCGTTTCTGGATTCATTCAAAGTCATTTAATCACAATAATCAAGATTTAAACACTTAAAACTGTCTAGAATATGATTCATGTGTCATTTATTCAAAAATATTGGATTATAAAGGGTAATTACGAATATGAATTACAAATATAGCAATCCTGAGTATCATTTGAGCATTTCCATCACAATAATCAAAATTTGAACACTTTAAACTTTGTAGAATATGATTCATGCGTCATTTATTCAAAAAGATTGGATTATACAAGGTAATTACTCATATAAATTTCAAATAATGCGATTCTGAGTATCATTTGAGATTTTCGATCGTTTCTGGATTCAATCTAAGTTATTTAATCACAATAATCAAGATTTAAACACTTTAAACTGTCTAGAATATGATTCATGTGTCATTTAATCAAATAGATTGGATTATACAAGGTAATTAAACATATATAGTGAAAATAATGTTGTTCTGATTAGAATTTGAGCATTTCGATCGTTTCTGGATTCATTTTAAGTCAATTCATCACAATAATATAAATTTGAACACTTCAAACTGTGTAGAATATGATTAATGTGTCATTTATTCAAAAAGATTTGATTATACAAGGTAATTACGAATATAAAGTGCAAATAAAGCAATTCTGAGTTTCATTTGAGCATTTCAATCGTTTCTGGATTCATTCTAAGTCATTTCATCACAATAATCTAAATTTAAACACTTACAACTGTGTAGAATATGATTCATGCGTCATTTATTCAAAAACTTTGGATTATACAAGGTAATTACGCATATAAATTGCAAATAATGCAATTCTGAGTATCATTTGAGCATTTCAATCGTTTTGTGGATTCATTCTAAGTCAATTCATCACAATAATCTACATTTAAACACTTAAAACTGTCTAGAATATGATTCATGTGTCATTTATTCCAAAAAATTGGATTATACGAGGTAATTACGATTATGAAGTACAAATATAGCAATTCTGTGTATCATTTGAGCATTTCAATCGTTTCTGTATTCATTCTAATTCATTTCAGCACAATAATCTAAATTTGAACACTTTAAACTTTGTAGAATATGATTCATGCGGCATTTATTCAGAAAGATTGGATTATACAAGGTAATTACGTATATAAAGTTCAAATAATGCGATTCTGAGTATCATTTGAGCTTTTCGACAATTTCTGGATTCAATCACGATAATAAAGATTTAAACACTTAAAACTGTCTAAAATATTATTCATGTGTCATTTATTCAAATAGATTGGATTATACAAGGTAATTAAGCATATATAGTGCAAATAATGTTGTTCTGATAAGAATTTGAGCATTTCGATTGTTTCTGTATTCATTTTAAGTCATTTCATCACAATAATCTAAATTTGAACACTTCAAACTGTGTAGAATATGATTCATGCATTATTTATTCAAAAAGATTGGATTATACAAGGTAATTATGCACATAAAGTGGAAATAATGTAATTCTGAGTATCATTTCAGGATTTCCATCATTTCTGGATTCATTCTAAGTCTTTTCATCACAATAATCTACATTTAAACACTTAAAACTGTCTAGAATATGATTCATGTGTTATTTATTCAGAGAGAATGGATTATACTTGGTAATTGTGCACATGAAGTGCAAATAATGCATTTCTGAGTCTCATTTGAGCATTTCAATCGTTTCTTGATTCATTCTAACTCATTTCATCATAATAATCTACATTTGAATACATAAAACTGTCTAGAATGTAATTCATGTGTCATTTATTCAAATAATTTGGATTATACATTGTAATTACGCATATAAATTGCAAATAATGCAATTCTGAGTATCATTTGAGCATTTCAATCGATTCTGGATTCATTCTAAGTCATTTCATCACAATAATCTAAATTTAAACACTTACAACTGTGTAGAATATGATTCATGCGTCATTTATTAAAAAAGATTGGATTATACAAGTTAATTACGCATATAAAGTGCGAATAATGCAATTCTGAGTATCATTTGAGCATTTCAATCGTTTCTGGATTTATTCTAAGTTATGTAATCACAATAATATAGATTTAAACACTTAAAACTAACTAGAATATGATTCATGTGTTATTTATTCTAAAATATTAAATTATACAAGGTAATTACGCAAATAAAGTTCAAATAATGCAATTCTGAGTATCGTTTGAGCATTTCATTCTTTACTGGATTCATTCTAAGTCATTTCATCACAATAATCTATATTTGAACACTTAAAACTGTCAAGAATATGATTCATGTGTCATTTATTCAGAGAGAATGGATTATACTTGGTAATTGCGTATATAAAGTGCAAATAATGCATTTCTGAGTCTCATTTGAGCATTTCTATCATTTTGGGATTCATTTTAAGTCATTTCATCACAATAATCTAAATTTAACTACTTAAAACTGTATAGAATATTATTCATGTGTCATTATTTCAAAAAGATTGGATTATACAAGGTAATTACGCATATAAATTGCAAATAGTTCAATTCTGATTATCATTTGAGCATTTCGATCATTTCTGGATTCATTCTATGTTATTTAATCACAATAATCAAGATTTAAACACTTAAAACTGTCTAGAAGATGATTCCAGAGTCATTTATACAAATAGATTGGGTTATACGAGGTAATTAAGCATATATGGTGCAAATAATGTTGTTCTGAGTATAATTTGAGCATTTCGATCGTTTCTGGATTCATTTTAAGTCATTTAATCGAAATAATATAAATTTGTACACTTAAAACTGTGTAGAATATGATTAACGCGTCAATTATTCAAAAAGATTGCATTATACAAGGTAATTGCGCATATAAAGTGTAAATAATGCAATTCTGAGTATTATTTGAGCATTTCAATCGTTTCTGGATTCATTTTAAGTCATTTCATCACAATAATCTACATTTAAATACTTAAAACTGTCTAGAATATTATTCATGTATCACTTATTCAAAAATATTGGATTATACAAGGTAAATACGCCTATAAAACCAAATAATGCAATTCTGAGAATCATCTGAGCATTTCAATCGTTTCTGGATTCATTCTAAGTCATTTCATCAGAATAATCTACATTTAAACACTTAAAACTGTCTAGAATATGATTCACGTGTCATTTATTATAAAAGATTGGATTATACAAGGGAATTAAGCTTGTAAAGTGGAAATAATGCAATTCTGAGTATCATCTGAGCATTTTGATCGTTTCTGGATTCATTTTATGTCATTTCATCAGAATAATCTACATTTAAACACTTAAAACTGTCTAGAATATGATTCACGTGTCATTTATTATAAAAGATTGGATTATACAAGGGAATTAAGCTTGTAAAGTGGAAATAATGCAATTCTGAGTATCATTTGAGCATTTTGATTGTTTCTGAATTCATTTTAAGTCATTTCATAGCAAAAATATAAATTTGTACACTTAAAACTGTGTGGAATATTATTGATGCATCATTTATTGAAATAGATTGGATTATACAAGGTAATTACTCATATAATGTGTAAATAATGCAATTCTGAATATTATTTGAGTATTTCATTCGTTTCTGGATTCATTTTAAGTCATTTCATCACAATAATCTACATTTAAATACTTAAAACTGTCTAGAATATTATTCATGTATCACTTATTCAAAAATGTTGGATTATACAAGGTAATTACGCATATAAAACCAAATAATGCAATTCTGAGAATCATCTGAGCATTTCATTCATCTCTGGATTCATTCTATGTCATTTAATCACAATAACATACATTTAAACTATTACAACTTTCTAGAATATGATTCATGTGTCATTAATTCAAAAAAATATGGATTATACAAGGTAATTACGCATATAAATTGGAAATAATGTAATTCTGAGTATCATCTGAGCATTTCGATCGTTTCTAGATTCATTCTAAGTCATTTAAACAAAATAATCTACATTTAAACACTTAAAATATTATAGAATATGATTAATGTGTCATTTATTCAAAAACATTTGATAATACAAGGTAATTACGAATATAAAGTGCAAATAATACAATTTTGAATATCATTTGAGCATTTCAATCGTTTCTGGATTCCTTCTAATTTAATTCATGACAATAATCTATATTTGAACACTTAAAACTGTCTATAATATGATTCATGTGTCGTTTATTCGAAAAGATTGGATTATATATGGTAATTACGAATATAAAGTGCAAATAATGCGAATCTGTGTATCATTTGAGTATTTCAATCATTTCTGGATTCATTCAAAGTCATTTCATCATAATAATATACATTCGAACACTTAAAACTGTCTAGAATATTATTCATGTATCACTTATTCAAAAATATTGTATTATACAAGGTAATTACGCATATAAAACCAAATAATGCAATTCTGAGAATCATCTGAGCATTTCAATCGTTTCTGGATTCATTCTAAATTATTTCATCATAATAATCTACATTTCAACACTTAAAACTGTCTAGAATAAGGTTCATGTGTCATTATATAAAAAAAAATAGATTATACAAGGTAATTACGCATATAAAGAGCAAATAATGCCATTCCGAGTATCATTTGAACATTTCTATCGTTTCTGGATTAATTCTAACTCATTTCATCACAATAATCTACATTTAAACACTTAAAACTATCTAGAATATAATTCCTGTGTCATTTATTAAAAAATATTTGATTATACAGGGTAATTACGCATATAAAGTGCAAATAATACAATTTTGAGTATCATTTGAGCATTTTAATCGTTTCTTCATTCATTCTAACTTATTTCATTACAATAATCTACATTTCAACACTTAAAATTGTCTATATTATGATTCATTTGTTATTTATTTGAAAATATTAGATTATACAGGGTAATACGCATATAAAGTGCAAATAATGCAATTTGAGTATCATGTGAGTATTTCAATCGTTTCGGGATTCATTTTATGGAATTTCAACACAATAATCTACATTTAAACACTTAAAACTTTCTAGAACATGATTCATGTGTCTTTTATTCAAAACGATTGGATTATATAAGGTAATTACGCATATAAATTGCAAATAATGCAATTCTGAGTATTATTTGAGCATTTTGATCGTTTCTGGATTCATTCTAAGTTATTTCATCACAATAATCTTGATTTAAATACTTAGAGCTGTCTAGAATATGATTCATGTGTCATTTATTCAAAAAGATTGGACTATACAAGTTAATTACGTATATAAATTGCAAATAATGCAATTCTGAGTATCATTTGAGCATTTCAATCGTTTCTGGATTCATTCTAAGTCATTTTCATCACAATAATCTACATTTAAACACTTAAAACTGTCTAGAATCAGATTCTTGTGGTATTTATTCAAAAAGATTGGATTATACAAGGTAATTACACATTTGAAGTGCAAATAATGCAATTCTTAGTATCATTAGAGCATTTCAATCATTTCTGGATTCATTCTAAGTCATTTCATTACAATAATCTATATTTAAACACTTAAAACTGTCTAGAATATGACTGATGTGTCATTTATTCGAAAATATTGGACTATACAGGGTAATTACGAATATAAATTATAAATAATGCAATTCTGAGTATCATTTGAGCATTTCGATCGTTTCTGAATTCATTCAAAGTTAATTGATCACAATAATCTTGATTTAAACACTTAAAACTGTCTAGAATATGATTCATGTGTCATTTATTCAAAAATATTGGATTATATAAGGTAATTACGCATATAAATTGCAAATGATGCAATTCTGAGTATCATTTGAATTTTTGGATCGTTTTTGGATTCATTCATTCTAAGTTATTTCATCTCAATAATCTTGATTTAAACACTTAAAACTGTCTAGAACATGATTCATGTGTCATTTATTCAAAAAGATTGGACTATACAAGGTAATTACGCATATAAAGTGCAAATAATGCAATTCTGAGTATTATTTGAGCATTTCAATCATTTCTGGATTAATTCTAAGTCATTTCATCACAATAATCTACATTTGAACACTGAAAACTGCCTATAAAATGATTCTTGTGTCATTTATTCAAAAAGATTGGATTATACAAGGTAATTACACATATATAGAGTGCAAATAATGCAATTCTGAGTATGATTTGATCATTTCAATCGTTTCTGGATTCATTCAAAGTCATTTAATCACAATAATCTACATTTGAACACTTAAAACTGTCTATAATATGATTCATGTGTCATTTATTAAAAAAGATTGGATTATACAAGGTAATTACGCATATATAGTGCAAATAATGCAATTCTGAGTATCATTTGATAATTTCAATCATTTCTGGATTCATTCTAAGTCATATTCTCACAATAAATTACATTTAAACACTTAAATATTTTTTAATAAGTAAGACTTGAATCATATTTTAGACTATATGGAGAGTTTAAATATAGATTATTGTGATGAAATGATTTGAAATGAATTAGAAAACGGTTGAAATGCTCAAATGATACTAAGAATATGCATTATTTGCTCTTTATATGCGTAATTATTATTTATAATCCAATCTTTTTGAATAAATAAAATATGAATCATATTCTATAAAATATAAACAGATTAAATATAGATTATTGTGAAAAAAATGACTTAGAATGAATTTAGAAAGGGTTGAAATCCTCAAATATTACTCAGAATGATAGTAATATGCTATTTATATGCGTAATTTCTTAGTATAATCCAATCTTTTAGAATAAGTGGGACTTGAATCATATTCTAGACTGTATGGAGAGTCTAAATATAGATTATTATGAAAAAATGACTTAGAATAAATTCAGAAACAGTTGAAATGCTCAAATTACTCAAAATGAGAGTTATTTGCACTTTATATGCGTAATTACTTGATAAAATCCAATCTTTTTGAATAAATAATATCTGAATCATATTCTAGACCGTATAGAGTGTTTAAATGATGATTATTGTGATGAAATAACTTGAAAACATTTCAGAAACGGTTTAAATTCTCAAATGATACTCGAAATATGCATTATTTGCACTTTATATGCGTAATTACTTGGTAAAATTCAATCTTTTTGAATAAATAATATCTGAATCATATTCTAGACCGTATGGAGAGTTTAAATGATGATTATTGTGATGAAATGACTTGAAAACAGTTCAGAAACAATTGAAATGCTCAAATGAAACTCAAAATATGCATTATTTGCACTTTATATGCGTAATTATTATGTATAATCTATTTTTTTAATAAATAAGATATGAATCATATTCTATATAGTATAGAAAGTTTATATGTAGATTATTGTGAAGAAATTACATAGAATGAATTCAGAAACGGTTGAAATTCTCAAATATTACTCAAGAGTTATTTGCATTTTATATGCATAATTACTTGGTATAATCTAATATTTTTGAATAAGTAAGACCTGAATCATATTTTAGAACGTATGGAGAGTTTATATGTAGATTATTGTGAAGAAATGACTTAGAATGAGTTTAGAAATGGTTGAAATGCTCAAATGATACTCAAAATATACATTATTTGCACTTTATATATATGCGTAATTATTATGTATAATCCAATCTTTTTTAATAAATAAGATATAAATTATATATTCTATACAGTATAGAGAATGTAAATGTAGATTATTGTGATCAAATGACTTAGAATGAATTTGAAATCGGTTGAAATGTTCAAATATTACTTAGAATGAGAGTTATTTGCGCTTGATATGCGTATTTTCTTGGTATAATCCAATCTTTTTGAATAAGTAGACCTGAATCATATTATAGACCATATAGAGAGTTTAAATGTAGATTATTGGAAATAAATAATTTAGAAGAAATTCTGAAACGGTTGAAATGCTCAAATTACTCTAAATGAGAGTTATTTGCACTTTATATGCGTATTTTCTGAGTAAAATCCAATCTTTTTGAATAAATAAGATCTGAATCATATTCTAGACCGTATAGAGAGTTTAAATGATGATTATTGTGATGAAATAACTTGAAAAGAATTCAGAATCACGATTGAAATGCTCAAATGATACTTAGAATATGCATTATTTGTACTTCAGAATAATATACGTCTCTTTTTATATGTGTCAGTATACTGACGCTAATTAGATTCAGGTTATGCGCGTCCCTATACACAAGGGCGGATCCAGAAAAAATTGTAACCCAGGCACAATTATAATATAATAAATTTTTTTAATTAAAATAAATAATAAATTTAATAAACAAAGTTATTCTAAACATATATAATTGAAATATTACAAAATATATCATTTTTTTAATAAATCTAATCAATTTTTCATGAACTTTACTTCTCTATCAATCATAAAAAAACACAACAAAGTTAAAACAATACATTATTTTTAGGCATGTCAAATAATTTTTTAATTTTAGCCTAGGCACTATGATTTTTTTAAGCCCGGACACCTATCAAATCCTACTATCCGGGTCCTTAATTTTTCAAAAACGACCCTAGGCAAGTGCTTGGGTTAGCTTATATTTGGATCCGCTACTGCCTATACAAAACCTCATAGCGTCTCTATTTTGAATATTTATGCATTCTAATTAATATGTGTCAGACTGCCGACACTTATTAAAAATCTTCTGGCCCGTTTTTTCCTTTCAGCATCCCTCCTTGATTTAAGGACGCTAATGTGTTGGTGTACTGACGCAAAAAACAAAATTCTAGTAGTGTTTTACCACTTTTATTTCTATTTTTGATAAAATTTCGGACTAAATTTAGATTAGCAAATGAGAGTAATTGTGCGATTAGATGAAGCATGTTATTTTTTTTCCTTGTACTTGTTAATTGTTATATGTTCATACCATTGCTTTTCTTAACTATTTCTTTTTTTTTTTCTTATACTTGTTAATTGTTGGATACCAATTGAATTGTGTTAGGATAATTCATATCGCACAAACATCTCCCTCATCTCAAGAATGGTGAAAACTAACTTGATTTGAAAAAAAAAAAACACCTAATAAACATTTTAGTGAATATTTTATTGTGTCATGTAAAAAAAAAAAACAAAATTAGACTTTGAAAAATGAAATTGTCAATATTTGAAAACGCGAGACCATCTTTCCAAGTCTCACCTTAAAAGGTTAGCGGTACTTATTGAAAATTGATTACTGCTATTTGCAGTTTTGCTATCGCTTGAACAAAGTGAACACATAAAGGTGAAAATATAAATGATCAAAGTGAACACATACAAACAAATAAGTTCAATCAAAATAAGTTGAATATGCATATAAAAATCTGAACAAGGGAGATAAAATTTATTTTTTATATGCATTCACTTTAATCATCGATATGTTTATCTTGTATATTTTATGTGTTCATTTTGTTCAAATGATGACTCGCGATGATAAAACCGCAGATGACAGTTATCATTTCTCGTACTTATTAGTCTAGTTAAGATTGAAGGCAAAATTCAAGTTCAGCTTAGTATTCTATAATTTATGTCTGCCGTACCTTTGAAGTACGACCTTCCGAACTCATCTCGTAGTTGATTTTCAACATTCAGTTTTCACATTTTTAAAGTTTGAGAATTAATAATTTCATTGCGAAAGTGCAGTCTTCCAAGTTCATCTCGCGCTTTGATTTTCAGAATTCAGCTTTCACGTTTTGACAATTTAATTTCTTACTTTTTTTTTAGATATATAAAAGATCCCATTTTAGCATCAATTTGCTTCAACCAAACACATGCACTTCAACAAGCAACACCATTCCTTAGCAAACAAAAGTAATTAATAAAGAACAATAACAAACAAACATATATAATACGGTGCGTTTGATTGTGTAGTAAGGTGTTGCATAAGTTAAGGATGTCTAAGTATTTATGTAATGTTATGTAATGGATGTTTGGTTGTGTAGTAAGGATGAGTAACTTAATGCATCCATATATTCATGTCAAAAGACTAAAATGTCCTTAAATTTGAATTATTTAATTTGAATTAATATTATGTATGAATAATACGTTGTGACCTAATTTTTATTAACTATTAATTATTATGAAAATTAATTATTAATGATGATAATAAATTATTTTTATTATTATGAAATATTAATAATCACTTTTAATTAATTATTATAAATACTGTTAATTATTTAATAATAAAAAATATTATTGATTAATAATATTTAATTAATTATTATTCATAAATCATTATTATTGATAATTAATATTACTTGTTAAATATTATTAATTATGAATTTTTAATAATTATTGTTACTTATTAAATATTATTATTATTAATTATTTGTTAATTATTAAATATTATTATTAATTATTTCTAAGGGGTATTTTTGGAAAAAAATTTAAAAGAGACCGGTGCATAACTTATGCAACCTATTTAGGTTGCATAACTTATGTATCTTTAAGGCGTCTTATGTAAAAGATGTTTGATGACTTAAAGATGCATAACTTAAGTGATGCACTTTTTAAGTCACAAACAAACGAGGCCATATTTTGTGAGCAAAATGGAGCTAGCCAGGCTTAAAATATATTCAGACAACTTGATGGCAGACCACTTGGGCATTCAGAGCAGAGCACACACCGCTTTTTAGATACTGAGAAGCGAGAACTTTCTTTTCTCTCTCTTTACCTTT
Source organism: Rhynchospora breviuscula (assembly GCA_027562975.1). Lineage (NCBI taxonomy): Eukaryota > Viridiplantae > Streptophyta > Magnoliopsida > Poales > Cyperaceae > Rhynchospora > Rhynchospora breviuscula. Next base: position 47,778,653 of record CM050398.1, read on the forward strand.
TTCCCCATGTTTCTCTTATGTTTAGCACCAAATAAGCTAAGGTAAATGGCATCTCGTGCTAAGGCACTCTACAAGTGGTTCCAAAAGAAGGGTACGCCACTAGGCCACCATACCTTTGCCTTGTGGGTTCACCTCCCTCCAGCCGTGCGAATATATAATTTTGGAGACCATATATTCATCACGAGCGTCCATGTTTTAGAGCGAATCTGACGGCCCAGATTAGCTGATTCCCTATTTTATTCGGAAGTTAACCTGGAGATCATGATAAATTTGTTAGACTGTGGATCCGTCGAGTTAAATATAGAAATTGTAACCTTTTTTTATCCTTGTTTTGAGCTAGTTAAAGCATGCCTCCTATTGATTAATTATCTTCATCAAATAAAAAATTTAGACAGTGAAAACGAGGTCAACTAAAAAAATTAATTTAAATGAATTAAAATATTATAATAGACCATATTTCGTAAAATTAAACAAGATCAACTATACGGATTCCGACATATAAATTTTAAATTTTAAACTATTAATAAAAAAATGTCATTTTGTGGCAACGGATTAGAAATTCTTTTCATATTTTTATTCGAAAAGTTAACCGAGAAGAATAGTACCTTTTTAATAATACGGGCATTTTCCCTGTGCGTGTACATGCCTGCATCCAGCTCTTTAAACTTGATAACAACAAATATCATCTGAGTTATCCATGTGTTCATGCATAACTCGAGATTTTGTAACATCCGTTAACATAACTAGACCTGACGCACTACGCCATGTGTTTCCCTCTTTTCTGATTGGGGTTGATGAATTTGTCTTGTTAGCTCAACGTATATGATTGATTGATAAGAATACGTGTTTCCTGCAATCGAATAAATCTAAAGGCCCACGAGGGCATATCTGCTCCAACAAAATTGTTCACCGATATTAAAAGTATATATATACGTAAAAAAGTGATTTGATACTACACACGAATGCATACTTTTAAACTGTATTTTTTTTTAAGAACCAGCTCTTGATTTCTTGATTTAATGGTAAAAAGCAATACAACTTGAGTGAAAGGTCACAGTTCGAAATCCGACTGGGAGGTCTTTCATAAACATTTAATTTAAAAATAGATTGGATGGCTTAGACCCTCAATTTATCTTAAAAAAAAAACATTCATTTTATTTATTTATTTTATATCTCGCACTGATGCAGTGAGTAGAGCTCACAAAACATTCGTTTTATTTATTTATTTTATATCTCGCACTGATGCAGTGAGTAGAGCTCACAAGTGTGTGTGTGAGAGAATAACGTTGACACCTAATTTCAGGCTGAAATTCTGGGATGCAATAAAAACGAACAATTAAAAACTGAACTCCCATGATTAATTAGCATCCAATAATAATTGATTATCGTTTGGAGACCAGCAATCGCAACAATTAACAATGAAAAGTCAAGCTATTTTTGGGGTTTCTTTAGGAGTTGGGCTTCGGATATTATGCGGCAGTTTTTGATGCAACCAAAGTGCGAAGAAAAGAAACAAGATACAAGTTAGTTCTGCATAAAACAAACTAATTAAAATAAAAAATGACATATTTTCAATTGACAAGTTTTGTAGTGGTATATCTATCTATTTTTAAAAAAAAAAATGAATGGACAAACATATATGAAACAAAAATAGACTGTAGCTCTATCACAATGAAACAAATAAAGGGCTCCAATAGAAGAAACAAAGACGCAAACTGATAAAACAAAACAAATAAATAAATAAAATCATATCTGAAAATGATTTGTAAGTATAACCTCTTAGTATGAAACTGAATCAAATGGTCGTATGATATGTGGTCTATGCATTATGAAATACAGTTGCAAGGTGCTATGTATTTAAGCTAAGGACAAATGGTTTCGTTTGCAAATTACGCAATATTGGACATATTGTAGGACAGGTTAGTGACCACAAGATATCATTGCTGTCCCGTTTGAAAACTTCTGTTTTGTATAAATACATTGAAAAACATAGCAAACAGATTGGAAATAAAAGTAGGACAAGACGTGCACTGTAATTAGGTGGAACTAATTTTTAATTTAAGTAAATGATTGCTATTATTGTTTTTACACCTACTTGATAGTTTGACAATATTAGATCAAGCACGAGCTTGAACAATTATATATATAGAAGAGTTTCACTACTACTTTAATAATATTAAAATTAAAACATTATCATTAGCAAGCTTTAATAGAGCTTATGTGGGATTGGCAGGTAATCATCGGTGCTGACTACGTAAAATATAAGTGATATTAACGTGTTAGTTATAAATTTATGTTGCTGCTTTCTACTGCAATGAATAATCTGGCATTTTGTTTATTATTTCAATATGTTCCATTATACAACATGAGAAAATTATTAATATATTCCTTTGAAGTAACCTATTAAATATCATATATGATCATTTACTTTAATATAAAACAGTGATAATTTTAGTGCATATATATATATATAGAGTTTTGCTATGGTGAGTTGCAACTCACCAAAGGGTCGGTGAGTCGCGCTCAAAGCTCCTAAATCTAGTTCAAAATGACCGATCCAAACCGTCCAATATGATCTCTCTATTGAAATCTCCATGCATACCAAATTTTATATTTTTTTGAAATTTTTAAGTATTTTTTTCGGATTTTTAAAAACTGCTGTTTTTGAATGGTTCAGAACTAATTAGATTAACGATTTTCTAAAATTTTAAAAAAATACTTAAAAATTTTGAAAAAATGTAAAATTTGGTCTGCATGGAGATTTCAATAGGGAGATCGTATTGGACGGTTTGGATCGGTCATTTTGGACTAGATTTAAGAGATTTGAGCGTGACTCACCGACCTTTTGGTGAGTTGCAACTCACCATAGCAAAACTCTATATATATATATTCCTCGATTAGCTATTTCGAATTTAAAGAACTAAAACATATTAAACGGTGCATAAGGATAGTTCTAGTTTCATTTTGAACATGAATTTAAAACCTTCTAATAATCTAATTTGATGAATCAATGAAATTCGAATTTCATCAAACACAGAGGACTTGTTTGCCCACTCCCCCAACCCAAAATAATAAAAGAAAAGATAAATGCAAAATCTACTGGGTTGGAGAGAAAAAAAATTTGTCAGCGATCAATACCAACTTATCAAGTGAATATCATAATATTCAGAAGTGTTATTGTCGCCAAATGTGCAAAAAACAAGTATCAAGTGCATGTACCATTTGGTCGAATGACATAAATTTTGCTAATAATTGTGTATAGTTTGGCTTGTATTGCAACAGTGTAATAAGTGTAATGATATATCAATGATACCTTCGAGGACCAAAGAGATGATTAATACAAAGAAGCAATCTTGTGGCACTATTGCAACCTCCTCCTATCCATGTCATTAGAGAAGAACTGTCGAGACTAAAACAAAATTTTTATTCCCAGATTCTGCTGCTCACAATTTAAATTATGCTATGTGTTGCTGACAGGTGGAGCATGAAGCTCTTCAAGCCACGATGAGAACTTATCAAAATGGATAGAATTGAATGCTTACATTGTTAGATTATTTCCATATAGGCTGACGAGTCTATATGGAAACAATCTAAATTAAGTATGGGCTGATTATTGTTTGGTATTCAAGTTTCTATTGATTATGGTAATAAACTAAACATGGCTGTAAAGGAATAGCAGATTTTGTGCAATAGATGTGTTGTCTTTTATAGGTGGTTATATTTAGAAACATTATTTATTTTATGATGGACAAAATATGGTATTGTGTGGTGGCCAAGAAGCCTTGGCACTATATATATGGGGTTGGTCCCCAAGGGACAAGATACACACGAGTATTGCTGCATACATGCGTTGATAGCAGCATCTCTGCCCCTCTCCCTAATTATTCCATCGATTAGAGAGAGATAGTGCTTTTGTTTAGGCTAAAGGCATCAAATGGCGCGTCTTGTTCTCTTGGAAGATCTTTCTCCCTACTTAGGTGCGTGGAACAACATTGGTGAAGGTCCATACACGTCAGGACACATCAAGAAGTGCTCAACATCAAGATTCAGACCATAGCAATGAAATTTGGTAAGCTTCCGCTCTCGATTTAAGTTTTTGGTATTTTGGAATGTCCCGTTCCATTGCTGGTTCTGCGAGTTCTTGTTTTTAGGATTTTGCTATTTGATCTGCTAGAATTGTTATTCCTTTGACTTTAAAGCAAACCTAACATACATTACATGCATGTGTGTGGATATTATTGATTTGGCAGTAGTGTTCTGGCCACAGGAGATCTGGCCACCTATAAACAAAAAAATAAAAAAAATCAGGGCTTTAATATTCCTTCACTCATGTTACATGGCACTATTGTAGATGAGAATAAACTGGTCCTCCAATCTTTCATGTCTGGGACATTGTACGAAATATTTGTCTTGTTAATTATATTTTTGCATTCTGATATGTCATTTTGATAATAATAATTCATTTTAAATATTTGATAATTTGAAAAAAGAAGAAGATAATATTTAAATAAACTGTTCTCAACTCGATTAAAATATTAGAAGAGAACAGACTAGTCCTCTCAATACATATGCAGCTGAAATAAAATATTTATTTTTTCTTCCAATAATAAGGTATATTTAACTTTCATTTGTAATTATAATATTTGAATATATGAGGTTGACATGTTAATAGGCGCCACTTTGTGAAAGAAACTACAGTTAAAATTTCAAAACATTTGTACGGTAAAAAAACTAAAAATCAAGTAATGGATGACACAGAGGCACACATAATTAAATGCCACATAATATAAGCAGAAAGATGATGCGTCCCATGTGCCACCCTCAAAATTAATCGTACCTCTTTAATTTGTCTCATTACATGTAACCACTACAACCTATCCTATCATCAATCCACTACATCGTCTACACACACCCCAAAAACGCTACACTATTATTCTGTAATTAAATCACGTTAAATTCCCTCGTCACACGTGTAGGTGCACCTTTATTATTGAGTTTCGTATTTAATTACGAACTTTCCGTGTAACCAATCTCCGTTATGAACTTTTTCTTTTAAAAATTCCATTATGGAGTTTAGTCAAATAACAAATTGAATGAACAAAAACACCTAATTTGAGGGAATAATTTGGTATTTTGCATAAATCCAAATTCCAAAGAGCCAGCACCCACGGATACCTCCAACACAATTAACACAAAAGAGTCTCAAGTATCTAATCAGATCTCATTAAAAAATTAATCTCGAATAAATATTTTAATTGTGCCCATGAAATTGATGGGTGGCTTATCGGGAGCTATTTTGTCATTTATTGTAATTGTTAATTAAAGTTACTAAAATCGGTTACGATTTTTCAAACAGGATTAGTAAAATCATAAGACAAAAATTATACAATTTGAAAGTTTCTTATTCTTGAAGGTAAGATTTTATGGCTATATAAGATTCAATCTTTACAAAAATATATTCTAGATAAGTAGCAATAAGTTGTATGTGGCTTAGTAATTTAGCGGTAAGAATATTAGATTGGTCTCGGAGAGCTCAAGAGATCAATAAACCCACAAACAAAAAATATAATATACTCCAACTAACAATAAAAGTTTTCTAATTAAAAAATTGAAATAATAGGCTACCGCTTTGATATTAATAATACACGTATTTTTACCATCTAATTATAATCCGTATCAACTTACCAATACATGATATTTTTGAGTCCACTAAGTTGGATTAATTAAACTGACTCACACCCCTAGTAATGTTCAAAAGGATTTGCTTTCGGAAGTTATAAACAAAAATATACAGTTAATTTTTTTTTTGAAATTAATTTGCATCTTTGATATATTTTTTTAATCTTTTAATCATGAACAATATGAATTCAAACTGTTTTACTTATGATCTGAATACATCCCTCTGAGAATAAACAAAATTTTTTCATTTATCGGCAAAAGAAATGAAAATTTTGAATTATTAGTAAAATAAATTCTGGTCATATATAATAGACCAGAGGATAATGAATTTTCCTTTTCAAACATTTAGTTGCGCATATGTTGGTGTTCTGAACAACAGAGCAGACTAGTCTAACGAAATCATTGTATTATATTAGTTGAAAAACAACTTAAAAAAAATGCAATTTAACGAATTATTTGTCAAAATACTAAAAGATAGATTTACAGTTGCTCGATTTTTCTCCTTCAATGTTGTTAACCGAAAATGATCCTTAAGTTTTGAGTATTTGACCCTTAATCTGAAGTTTGCTTAGTGGATTTCACTTACCGAAATTTCTCATTCCATAAACTCTAAAAATTAAAAGCCGGCCATGAGTTATAAAAATAAAATTCCCCATCGTCTCATATTATTTTTTAATTTAGAAAAAAATAAAATCAACTAAAGATGCGTTTTTATTCGGATTGCTATATAATAATTCCTCCTTTGCAGAGTAGGATATCGTAATTCGTTCCATTCCTTTAACGTTTGTTTCAAACAAAATAATTTATAATTACAGGCTTTTACTGTAAAATAAATAAATAAATAAAAGAGACAGAGTAGGAGATACAATTATAGTCCGTATTTGAGACTATTGTCAAAATTACGTTCTTGCTTCCGGACATTAACAGAAATTACATCCCTAATATTTTTAATCGGGACCGTTAGAAATAATTTATAAGAGATGAAATTTGTAATTCTGTCATGTATGTCCAAATTGATTCTTTAATTTATAAAATAATTAAAATTCAGATATAAGTTTTATTAATCCCAACTAGTAGTTATAAAATCACCCATAAGAAGGTTGGAACAATTTCACTAGAGGGATGGAAACAACTATCGAGGCTGATAAGGATCATCCGAAGATTCATCATCCCCTATGCACGCGTTATTTTTTTTTTCCATTTCTGGAATTCCAGCTTAACTTTCCCTTTCCGTTTATGGAATCTCATCCTATCATCCAGCACGCCTATCCATCCCCATCCTCTTTTTTTTTTTCCGTAACTTCCCTGACCACGTCTACTCATGCTGTCCCTTCTACTTTATCTACCCATCCCCTTTCTTCCTTTCCATAACTAGCACAATTACGTATATTAAGTAGCATAAATAGGTTTACCAACTAGAACAATTAGGTTTATCAACTAGAATAATTATTTATCTCTATTATTATAAAAGTACGGATGGAAGAGGTGTCACACGCTAGATCTAGTATGTAAACATGTGTTTCTATCGTTCGATCGATTTGAGCTGTGGTCGGATATTAATCACCATACGAAATAACAATATATTTTGATTTTCCGTCTAATAAAGAAACAAATTAAATAACATATTTATTTGTATCGATGCTAGATTAAGCAATATATTTTTATTATCTAATATTATTTTGTTTTTTTATTTGCCTACGTATGAGGGCATCTTAAGCTAGTATTAAGTAGAAACAATTAGGTATATGAACTAGAACAATTAGGTTTATTAACTAGAACAATTAGGTATATGAACTAGAACAATTAGGTTTACCAACCATCACAATTAGGTTTATGAATTAGTACAATTACGTATATTAACTAGTACAATTACGTATATTAATTAGCACAATTACGTATATTAACTAGCACAATTAGTACTATTTTCTAATTATGCTAGTTCTGTAAACTAATTGTCCTAGTTTTGTGCGGGGTAGGGGCCCCAGGAGATAGGAGGGTGGGAAGTAAGCAGTAGGGAGGGAGCGGCGAAGGAGGGAAACAAGGGAAGGAGTAATTTAGCACTTGTGATGAGGATAAGGAGGGGATGGGGATGAGGGATGAGGGATGAGGGGCGCTAGATTAATTGCATTTCGAAAATGGAAAAGAAAAAACACGTCATTAATGAGGCGTTGGAGGGGATGAGGGATGATAGTAAGCAATTCTGAAATAACTATTATATCAATTATGAACCATTAATTTGTATGATCTGATCTGATGTGTGAATTAGATGTTGATTTCAGATAAAATGTCAAACTCTTTAATAAAAAAGAGTTAGGTGGTGTTTAAACAATTTATTATTCGAAAAAAATCCACATGTATCGTTAAAGATTCAACCAAATATTTTTATTGCCGAATATTTTTTTATTTTTTTTATTTGCCCCCAATATATGCGTCTTTTGCTGGTATTAAATAAAAGAACTTCTGCTCCAGCCTCAAGTCTCCAACTGTACCAACCACAACAGAACAAATACTATTCTTGCGCTCCGTTCAGCGAACTGGAACAAAAACGAAGGTAAGCATAAGCAAGCATATACTTATCCTCTCCTACATTTCCTCCTTGACCCCGTAATTAGTTAACGCATTAGACACAAAAAGCCACCCCAATTTCAACCCTTGCTTACCTATTTTTTAACCCTCCTAATCCCAACAAAATTCCATTATTATAATTCAACGTTTTTATTTTTCCAATATACACCCCAGTCCCCACCTTTGTCACCTTTATCTCTCTTTATATTCAGCTTCTCACCCCCGTCCCTCCTTCCCTCCTTCATTTCAAACTTCTTCCAGCTTAAATTTCACAAAGGAATGGAGATAGACCTTGACAAGGTGAGGGCGCTACGTGTGCTCGGTCGAGGCGCAATGGGAACGGTATTCTTAGTCGCCGACAGTTCAGCCTCGCCGGCATCACTTTATGCATTGAAAGTTTTTGAGAAGCACTCGCCGAATAAGAAGCCTGATGCAGACAGGCGGGCCCGGTGGGAGGTGTCAGTTTTGTCCCGATTGTCGCATCCATATCTCCCTTGTCTAATTGGCTCAGCTGAGACATCTGAATTGCTCGCATGGGCGGTGCCCTTCTGCCCCGGCGGCGACTTAAACACCTTACGGTATTCCCTCTCAGATGGAGTTTTCTCCACAGCCGCTATCCGGTTCTATCTGACTGAGATCATCTCTGCCTTGGCACATCTCCATTCGCTCGGCATAGTATACCGTGATCTAAAACCTGAGAATGTGCTAATTCAAGCAGATGGTCATGTTACTCTCACCGACTTCGATCTCTCGAGAAATCTCCCAAAGAAGCAAAATGTCCCCCAATTTTATTCTCCTCGGACGATTCCAGTTGAGCCGGCAAGCAAACAGCACCGTCGTAATTTTACCAGGATTTTCTTCGGCAATTCACCTAGCGAGTATTTTGGCGAACAAATCAAAAAGGCGAAATCAGCACGGGTGTCACCTGTCAGCAAAAAACGCCCAAGCTTTACCTCTCATAGTTCGGGTAATGATATGTATGAACGATCATTCTCGTTTGTTGGTACTGAGGAATATGTCTCACCGGAAGTGGTACGTGGTGATGGGCATGAATTTGCGGTGGATTGGTGGGCCTTGGGGGTTCTAACGTATGAAATGGCATATGGGAAGACACCATTCAAGGGGCGAAATAGGAAAGAAACATTTCGCAATGTGTTGACAAGACAGCCAGAGTTTGTTGGCCGGAGAAGATCCGAGCTAACCGACTTGATAGGGAAGTTGTTAGCGAAGGACCCATCGAAACGGCTGGGCTTTGCTGGTGGGGCAGAGGAGGTCAAGGCACATCCCTTCTTCAGCGGAGTGAAATGGGATTTGTTAGATGAGATCATGAGGCCGCCATATCTACCGCCGATCGAAGATTTGGAGGAAGAAACAGCAGCACTCGAGAGTGCCGCAGCCGGTGAAGGATTTGATGTAAGGGAATACTTCAGACAACTACGTGAGCCTTCGCCGGCAATGGATCAGTCAACGTCAGCTTTGACGGAGTTCTAACCGGGTCCGGGTTCTTACACGTCAATTTTGTTACTAAATATTCGTGTAGCAGGTTGCTGAATGGCTGCTGCATGTAATTTTGTATAATCCATGTAATCAGAAACATATTTCGACACTCTGAAAGAGCCACAGTGTATCTGTTTCTATCCTGAGCTGGCAAACGGAGAATGGCCGTTGAAGTAGTCGTTGTAATATTTTCTAAATTTAGAGGGTTAGCAATTAAGAAATGGTAATTGTATTTGTAGGGTGTAGAGGTGATGATGCTCGTTTGGCTTGTTGTACATAGAGAGGGGTTCGGTAGGGGACTGGAATGTAATTAGTTGTTAGTTTAGGGACTTAATGAAAAAAAAGTTTTGTGAGCCTCACGTGTGAGTGAGATGCACGTGGTGTCAGTGTGCTTGCCTTTCACGGCGGAGCATGTTACATTGTTACTACTTTGTGTCACAGTTACACAATCCTCAGTTACTCACCAATGGGTTCCATTAAAAAAAAAAAAAGAAGAAGAAGATCCACACATCACTTGCTGTGGCATTTTTTTTTGTGATATAATATTTAAGTAACAAATCAGGGTTTCGGTGCGTAATTTCTAATTACTGGTTGACGTTTAGGATTACTACTGGATCTGGCATTGATTGGTATCAGTATTTAGTATATATTGAAAATTGAAATTCTGAAATATCAATTGTAAAGATACAAATATTACTGAAACGGAAGAACTAATTTTGAGAATCAGGCAGCGGAAAGGAGTCGAAAGATTTCATGTGTTCTGAATCAAAACAGAGGCAATGTATTTTGTTGAATCCATGACATGCACTAACATTCCAATTAAATTTCAATATATTTGCAAACAATTCCTAGTTGTTAGGTAAAATAAGAGCCAGCACTACACCAATAGTACAAAACATGATTTGGTTTTCATGATTGTGTTTCTTAATTAGTAGGATGGTCTATTTAATTAGTTATTGTGTTTTGCTAGTTAAGTGGCTTTATGTTTGAAATCACTTGCTTGTACTGTGGTGTCTCCACTTTAATCCTTCTTTATTTAAACAAAGCGCTTAATTAAAGCTAGTGCTTGATGACCAACCCTTTGAAAAATTAGAAAGGTGACATAAATGATGTGGACTTCTTCATAATGGTTAATTAACTATTGATTATACATTACTGTTGCTACTTAATCTTCTAACTTTGCTTTGAGGAATTTTTTTTATAATCTTTGGAGCCCCATTAGCATCATTAACCTGAAGATTGTTTAGAGTTTAGGGAACATGCGACCTTGCTTTCTGCGCAAATTTAGATCTTGTTTGGAGAATGACCTCATGATCTAAGAAACTTTAATCAAATTCTTAATCTTTCTTATCCTTTTGTTATGTATTAGTTACTTGTACTATGGGAAGAAACATTGAATCAGAGACTTAATCATACAATCAGGACATTGCATCAGTGAGACAGTGTCTTCAGATTTTTTTTTAATAAAAGCAAAAAGAAAATGAAAAAATTAAATGGAAACCAAACAATATTTACAATTTAAATAGGAACTACGGAATAAACCGGACTATCAGCGCGTTATTGAGATTGATAGATCGCGTTATTGATTCAAAATAATTGCACAATTCATTTTCATATTTTATTCCTGATTGAGCACTCTTTTAAAATTCCTACAATTTTGCATTTTACTCCCTACATGATATTTATTTACAAAAGATAATTACTTATACCAATCAGAGTGTTGTCCAATCACAAGCAATCAGAGACAGTGCATCTTCCTCTCTCCCTTCCTTCGCTCATCTCCCTTAACTCCCCTCTCCCCACCTTCCTTCGCTCATGTCTCTCGTCCGCCCTCGTTTTTTTTTTCTCGCGCCTCTCAACCATCTCCCTTCTCTCGCTCCCCCCTCTCCTCTCTCGTACCCTCACCCTTCGCTCTCCCCTTCCTCTGCTCCTTTCTTCTCTCCTCACCCTCACGCGCATCCCTCCTCTCTCATGCCTTAATTTTTTCAGTTCCTTCCTTCCGCCCCTTCTCCTCTCTCCTTTTCTCACCTTCACCCTTCGTCGTTCACCTCTGACTTCACTCTCTTCCCTTTATTAGGTCCTTCCTTCTCTTGTTCTCTATCATACAATAAAAATAATAAATACGAAGTATATAATTTGTTTTATTATGTTTTATTATGGAAATATATAATTTGTGGTAAAGGAGTAACTAATAACTATAAGGGAGTACATAATAAGTTAAATACGAAGTTTACCAAAGAAAGTAACTACAAATTATAAGGGAGTGAATAAATATATATAAGGGAGTAACTAATAAAAATAAGGGAGTACCTAATAAGTATAAGTACGTAGTTCATTTAAGTAACTAATAATTATAGGGGAGAATATATTTGTCTTAAGAGAGTATTTTTTTTGTCGTAAAGGGATATCTGATAAATTTATGTCGTTATATACCATAAAGGAGTATTAATTTGTATGCTAAGGGAGTACTTATTTTTACTAAGGGAGCATGTAGTGTTACATGTGTCAGTAACACTGACAGACAAAAGAAATGCATAAAAGAGTATACGAGAAGAAATGAGAAAGGAGAGTAGTGAGGAGAAATGAGACAGGTGTGAGGGTGAGAAATGAAGAGGAAAAAACACGTTGGTAAGAGGGGAAGGAGGCACAAGGGAGGAAAGATAGGGGAGAGGCGTGAGAGGAGGGATATGAGGGTGAGAGACGCGAGGGGAGGGGTGACACAACGGGAAAAAAAAGGTGAAATGGAGTGATGGGGAGGGGAGATGAGGGAACTGAGTCGTAAAGGTATGAGAAAGGAGAGTAGTGAGGAGAAATGAGACATATGTGAGGGTGAGAAATGAAGAGGAAAAAACACGTTGGTAAGAGGGGAAGGAGGCACAAGGGAGGAAAGATAGGGGAGAGAGGCGCGAAAGGAGGGATATGAGGGTGAGTGATGCGAGGGGAGGGGTGACACAACGGGAAAAAAAAGGTGAAATGGAGTGATGGGGAGGGAGATGCGGGAACCGAGTCGTAAAGGAGATTTTCATTTTAAAAAAAAATAATTAGCAACTTATTTTTTATTTTTAGTCACCGATTGCTTGATTGTTTAAATTTTTTATTGCACTTATCATCCTCGTTTACAAAATACTCAAATATTGATTAAGAAAATAAATTACTCTATTCACATGTTAAAATAATAAATGTAGAATTACACACACACACACATACATATATATATATATATATATATATATATATGTATGTATGTATGTATGTATATACTATGAATAATATATGCATTACATATATTTAATAAATATGTACTTTGTAATTAATATTTATACACTTTGTAATTACAAAACATGCAGGGACTAATTTGAAAAAGTACAAAACCTTAGGGTTGAAGTTGAAGTAATTCCTTGAAAATATTCTATAATACCAATTCCCATCAAAGTTCCTTGAAAACAAAATCGTTAATGAAGTTGAAGTAATTCATTTATAAATTATTATTAGCTTTAAAACCTAAGGGGTCCGTATTTATGATGGAATTCTCACCGCTAATGCAAAGGTGAAATTTTGATGAGGTCAGCCAAGCTTTGCATTTCAGTTAATAATATCACAATGGTATGTAATCAGAGATTAAGGTATGATCATTTATAAATATCTCGACGTCACCGAAAACATGTTACCTCAAAAAATTAATGCAGTACTGTACAAAATAGGGACAAATAAATCATATGAAAGAGTTATTCTCCTGTCCTTCAATTGTGCAAGATATAGAGACTTTTTGAGTTCTTTGCGGTGGCTATAGACGCCACATAAAGACGCCAAAATTGTCACTTCTCAAGCTAATTGATTCAACTCAGGTATTTATTGTTAGTCCTATCACTACGTACTAAGCTAAGATGGTGTCATAATTACATATTAAAAAAAATGTTAACATAAATGCATGACATGTGAACTGCAAGGATGCAAAATCTCTTTCATTTTTCTGACCAAACTCTGTTATAGACCGAGAACAAGTTGGCTACCATAGTTGCTTTTTTTAATCTTTTTCCAGAGACAAGTTTAATTAATGATTGGATCTTTTGACAGCTATCAAACAAGGCTTTAGCTGTCCAGCAGTTTTACAGATGTCATTGGTTGGTCAAGCAGATTTTGATCCATTAATCCAAGATTGAACGATCAAATTAAATACGATTTGATTTATTATCAGATAATGTGTGCAAATAGTAAGTTGTTATTCTGTCAGACCAGATAAATCATATGATACAGTGCAGACTGTTCTGATGAATCTGATCTACATATGCAAATTATTCGATCTGCGTGCACTTGCTTCAAATTATTAAATATGTAATTTATGGAAATGAATTTTCAAATTATCAATTTCATTTAAATAAAGTCAACTTATTATAATATTTTGAGTGACTATAGGATATTTAATTCGAGATCATTTCTGACGAGTTCATTTTAATATCATTTAAATTTTAAATTATTGATATTTAAAAATTATAAAATGCTACAATGAAGTCACCACAAAAAGGCAATTGATTTATTTCTTTGGTTCATCTTTTTATTGGAGTAATCTAATAATTTACCACGGGAAATAAAAATATGAGAATGAAGTACCAGAATAGTACAACACTGATAAGACAAGTAGAAACAAGGACGTTGTCAGAAATGCTATAGAAAAAGACAAAAGCCGTGAATCCTGATAATACCGCCGTACTGTTGCTCTCTCTCTTATCCTTTTCATTCCTTGGAGATTGCCATGGTACCACTCTCTCTTCTCTCAGTCTCACAAACACATACCCACCCCACGCAACAGTAGCATAAGCCATTTAGCACCGTTCCTTTTGTTTTGTAGTCATTTATTTCTCCAAAAGATAGAGAAAGACAGACACAAGGAGATGGGACAAATTCGTGTAATCATATTCAGAATAAAAAAATTAATAGATTAAATTATTTCCGGTGAATTCTGATAATTTATGAGTTGTTTCATTGATATTTGATACCATAGTTTGGATTAGTTTACCCAGGGAAAAAAATCGTCAACAAGCTTGCCTAGACAAATAGAACAAAATATTTTGAAGATTTAAAAATAATAAAAAAGAGCTGGTCATCCCTACATTGGATAATATTAGAGATCTTTGATCTCTGATGGATCATGGATCACTGTATTTTGTTAATAATATAATCAATCAGGCGCTCCCTCGAAAAGCACATGTAGGTAGAAAGAAAACAAAAATTTTGATCACAGTATCATAAATTTGCTTCTTTAATATCTGCCATTCTACGCATTTTGGAGGTTTTTGGTCCAGTAATTTGTTTGTTCTGCCTTATGAACAAACAAATTATTTGCTACTAGCGGCATAGCCACTACGAAGACAACGGGTCAATATACTGGGACCATTGAAATGCTTAACTTAAGATTTAAAAAATTGTATATGATAGAATAGTACGTTAATTTCAAATTTCTTTTTAATTATTCTTTCAAATTGGGCACGCAAAACATGAAACATCAATGTCAGATGTGCCAGTTTTCCTACCATGGGAGCGAATTCAAAATTTGTTTGAAGATATCATTTAGTTAAATTCATACTAGATTAGTTCTTATTTAACATTCATTAAAAGAACTTTTTATTTATTGTTGACATCATTTTAGAATTAACCAGTGTAGATATTGTTGCACAAGCAATACCAATAACATAGATATATATGTATTTCAACATAATAATTCATGGTGTCAAATTTCAATTAAATGAATACTAACTTTGATGTTTATGCTACATGTAACATATATCCAAAATTCGTTTTTTTTTTTTTTTTTTTTGGTTAGCATAGGAAACACATATCAATACCACCCACCCACACAGCATAACATGCATGAAGGGTCTTTCATCAACAGAAAATAAAAATGGAGGAAAAGGAAAGACACAGTCACAAGTCACAAAAACACATGCATGCAGACTCGTATGCAGGCCCACTTTTCATCTCATCTCCACTAAATCCATGCAATTGCTTTAGAAGAAAAGTATGAAAGATGCCAAGCGGGTACAAGTGCCTCAGCCTCACACTTGTTACAAACTTTGGATTACCAACGAAATTGATTGAGATATATGCATTGTAAACAATTAGGTAGTCACTGAAAAAGTGGGTCCACAGCAATTCAGAATGGGGGATTTTGTAGTCTAGTGCCGTTCTGTCATGTCAGATTAAACACGCATCTTACTGGATCGTCACAATTTGTAGGTAATCCGACTGTCACTTTGGCAAAAAACAAACGATGGTGGTTGTCTTTCTAATTAGCATATATACAAATGTTCATCAGCATTTTATAATATCGGTGCTCTAATTTACGAGGCAGTGGGCCGGGGATTGCAAAAAAGGCAGGAAAGTTAAATTAATCATTAGCGAGAATCTTACTAATCCTATATCGACAGCAAAGCAGAACCAGCCATAACAGATTCACAATTGAAGGGTTTTTATAACTCTATAGCATGTGAATTATATACCATGGGACTGTTCCAGGAAGCTTCCTCTGATAGTGAATTAGTGAGCATAGATGTACTCTTGTAGTTGTAGTCCTTTTAATATGCTACTTTGTTTCCATTTTAAATGCATGCATAGAGTTTTCACGAATGGTACTGTAATACTTGGGAAGAAACTAAACTAGTTCTGTCAATTTTGAATTTAGTATTGAAATGCTCCAGCTTGGAGAAACCCATCTGGCCCCTTTCCTACAAAACTACAGAGTTAATAGCAAGTGCTGGGCAGAACCAGTGACCCCAGATTTGGTGTCCTCGACATATATTAGACGACTAACTTGAAAAATACAATTTTCTGGCCATTGATGTTATGAATTTTTTTTTTTTTTTACTAAATAAATTCTGGCAGTGCCAACAGTTATTTTTTTTTTTTTAAAAAAAGAGAGAAAAATTTGAGGCTCCTTTTTATTTTTTGTTAAAACATATAAAAGCTTAAACTATCATTTGAATTAAGTCAATGAACAAATTAATGCAAAACATCTAGTTTCTCTCAAGCAGCAGCAAAAACTCAAATCATAATTCACAAGTCACAATCTATGAAGATCAGGGCCGTCAGTTTAGCCTAGTAAAAGTCTGTAGTCTCAGCCCATTAGTTATTTTGAGCCTAGCCCATAATATTCCAAAATTCTTCATGAATTTCTGAGAAAAACCATGCCATAGGCCCATAATCTAATATTTACTCCAGTGCCATCTTGGCCCAGGTTATAATTTGTAGACATAAGAGGGTTAAGCGCGCAGCTCTTATATCATTCTTAGGGTTTAGCTCCAATAAAAGAGAGAGAGGATTGGTGAAGGCGGCGGCTGCGCAAATGGCTGACAAAGGGAGCAAGGGAGCGAGAAAGAACGAGGTCGTTACTAGGGAGTACACGATCAACCTTCACAAGCGTCTCCATGGCTGGTTCGTGTCTTCTCTTCTTCATTCTCTCCTCTTCTCTCCCTTTTTTTCGGATTTCGTTGTAGTGTAGGCTCCGAACCAGTGGGTTTCAGTCTCTCGGTTTTGTAGATCTGATATCTTAGCTAGGAGCTAGTTCCAATCGCTTTTCTACGAGCTGATTTGGAAGATCTTTGGTATCGATCAATGAAATGAACGCGAAACTTGACTGTTGAACAATTATTAAGCTCCGTATTACTGTAGAATTTTGTATAATGTTTCACTTCATGATTAATTATTCAGTGAAATATGTAAGAATATATTTTGATTTCATAAAAGATATAGCTTTGTTTCCAAAAATTAGTCAAGAGCTTCTGTATTATTAGATAAAAATTTTACACTTGCTACTAGCCAATTTGATTGAAAAATCATAGTTATGAGTATTAGAGTTCCTTTTTTTTTTTTATCAAGATTGAGCTTTACTTTTGCAGCTTGTAAATTTGATTGAAAGGTTTTAGTGTCACGTAACTGATTTCTCGTTGAGAGTTTTTAGATTTTGCAAAAATATAAATTGTTGAATGAGTATTTGAGACTGATTACAAGGGTGTTGGAGCAACAGAAAATTATATTAGTGTCATTAGATCCACATTCTCTAAATACACATTTTTCATCCTATCAACAAATTACATAACTGCTAAAGCATCTTTTTAACAGAACTAGTTAGTTGTACATAAGATTAATATTAATTCCTGATTGTTGTCTATAAACCAGCACCTTCAAGAAGAAGGCACCTAAGGCCATTAAGGAGATCAGGAAGTTTGCCCAGAAGGCTATGGGGACCACTGATGTCAGAGTTGACGTTAAGTTGAACAAGCATATCTGGAGCAGTGGCATCCGTAGCGTACCTAGACGCGTACGTGTGCGCATCTCCCGCAAGAGGAATGATGAAGAGGATGCAAAGGAGGAGCTCTATTCTCTTGTTACTGTTGCTGAGGTCTCAGCTGAGGGGTTGAAGGGTTTGGGAACTGTGGTTGTTGACGAGGCTGATTAAATCTGGGTGTTTTGAATTTAGTTTTGTGCTTAACTTTTTTATTGTTTTTGAGATAATTGAAGTAAAATTTTCTGTTTTGTTTCCTGAGAACCTTATAGTATTTTTCAGAGATGGTAGCAGGCATTTTGGAAACCTATGAATCAAATGTTGTTGATCAGTCAAGTTTTGGTTTGATTTCATTGACATGGTAGATCCTATATTGAGTATTGGTTTTAGTTCTATGACATCTCTGTAGTACAGAAGAAAACTAAATATTAGGAATTAATTTGAGACGCATATTTTCCTCCCAATTGAATGTTTGCATGCAAACTTATTTGTATTTTTTTTTTCCTCTCTGTCCCGGTAATATGAGGAATTTTGTACAAATAAAAAATGGATGATCGTTGTGGTAGAATAAGCAATCAATTTGATTGAGAATTTAGTACTGCACTGAGACGGTATCTGCCATTAAAAATTAGTCTTCAGATAATACATACAAGCTAGGCTCCACTCTGCCAATTGATAACGGATGTCTGGGCCGCATTAAAACTATACATAGTGATACTCCCTACAGGCTCAACCAATCTCAAGCAGTTTGTGAAAAAAATTTACAAAATATATGTATGGAGTATGATTCTCCCAAAATTATGATACCAATCTCACATATCTCTCAATCTCGCTCTTTCTGTATAAGCAGGCTAATAGTGCTTCATATAGGTCTCATGTCTCTCACTCAGACCAGATCTCCTGGAGAAGTCTGTATCTTTCATTTGTCTGGGACATTTCAGTAACACCTTTATCATCTAAGAATGAGAGAGGCAAATCGAGCTCTCTGAAATCATCATCGCTCGTGTAGCCTCTCATTTGAATGCTCAATACCTTCTTGTCAAGCTTGGCTGTCGCTTCTCCTGCAATGGCCAGCTCAACTGCTGTGTTGGCTAGTTGAGAAGGGTGGTATGATATTGCGGAGGCAGCACATGGGATGCTGGTCACCTTTTCGAAGTCTGATGCTTCTTCAAGAACACTCTGCACATATGAGAAAAATGATATATATATAATGTATCTGAGGCTGCTAATCATTCTTGTGTTTATTTTTTTGTGTGTATGTTTGTAGGCAAAGAAAGAAAGTTACCTCAGAGTTGAGCTCATCTAGAACAAAGTTAGGAACAGGATCGGGACAGAACTCATCAGGTGTGAAATTGTCAAGTATTCTTGCTATAAGGGGTACACCAAACGAAGGGCAAACCTATAATTTTAGAATTGGCAAATATAAACAAGTTTTAGTAATGATATTACCTGCATAGAGGGAATGAAGTTCCTTTTCTTTGAAGTCAATGGTAACGAAGTTGTTTTTGATTTACAACCACTTTATATTAGCTAACCTGTTGGCTATCCAAATTGACCCTGAATTTGAGCATTTGCATTCCCAAACGAAATAAAAAAAAAATTGAACCTTTTGGTAACATCAGAGCAAAGCAACTATAAAAGGATACTACCTCTTGACGTATAGGGGGCTCAAGAAGCATGTCTTTAGGAAGCATCAGTAGTTCACTAAGTTCATGAAGCAACCGAAACCACATTAGCTCATTAGTGCCTTTCCTTCCATCATCATCTAATCCATCTCGGGAGCTTTTTCTGGATTCTTCCACATTTATGCCGAACTTCTCAGTTAGCAAGATTGACCAATTTCCAATCTATGGGAGAGATGAAAACTTTTCAGTTCAAATGTAGGAGATGATAATCGAAGTTCCTTGGGCAGTTGTTTAAAATTAAATTGCTTATTGTTATCTGACAGCAAGAATTGTCATATGCAGAATCGATTGATTATTTAATATATGTAAGGTTCCAAACCAACCTACAGCAACTTATTAATGAATAAAAGAGTTACAAAAATAAGGTTGGAAACACATACTGCATTCCTCAGTTGTGCGCCACTCCCAAAGCTCAGATCTCTAGGTGTAATTGGAAGAACATTTGGGTCAGCAATTGGATCAGAAATTGGATCTGTTGGTACTTCAAAGGCTGGTTCACGCAAAATTGCATTCAACATTGCAACATCCAGTCGTGCTATGCAGTGTTGCATAACCTTAAAAAAAGGATAACGTAATTGTATCGTAAGTGAATTTTAGTGACTCAGAAAATTGCAAATAAAGGATCATCATTCCTAGTTTTGGTACCATACTAGTTAGATCAGGTACTGACACGAACCCCTGTAATTCACAATATCAGCTGAAAACATAAAAACTTCTGGTGCTTATTGCATAATTGGCCGAATGAGCTCAAACTGAATGCATGTGGCAACCAAGGCTAGTTATGCTTCGTTCAGGTTTTAGCTTAAAATTATTCTTGGTTACATTAAATTTCCTTTTTCAGCAGGGTTTAAATCTCATTAGGTTAGGGTTGTTACCAGCATTTACTAACAGTCTGTAATTCCCGGAATGTAGGCATTTAAAACTTTGTTGATCTTCAATTTTGTAGACTGCTAAGAAAGTGTACAATCCATGATAATTTCAATGAATAGAGTGTTTAAATTTTAAAATGCAAAAAAAAAAAAAAAAATACCAGCTTAGCAAGTGCTGGTAAGCATCCACACTTGCTTCCCTTAGCACGAAGAGGGCAGAGCCTAGTAAATGCATCATGAAATGCCATTATCCATAGATTAACTGAAAAGTTGCCTTGCTTTCTATCTCCATATTTTTCCATGGGTGATTGCATATATGGTGTCAATGCCTGCAGATAAAATTTATTTAATTCTTCAGATGAATAAATGGCCTAAAAAAAAAAAAAGGTTCTACAGAAAAGAATGAGGGAAAAAGAAAATCCATTTTGTAAATAGTTCATTAAAAAGTTTGGTTAGCAGAAGTGCAGAACTCCAGTTTTCAACATGTATTATTCTCAGCTGATACAGCAGAATTACCTGCCACCAGACAGATTCAATGATCCGGCTAAAGATCCATGACTCGATTTTGTTCAATGCAGTAATAGTAGTGCTCGTCTCATGCCAGACATATGTCGGCTGTAAGCCAAATCTCTTTCTGTCAGGCTTGCCGATTGGACCATTTCTCCATTGCAATGGAGACACTTTTGCATCCGCTGCTGTGTCCTTAATGAATCGACCCCTTTGTGATGATCTTTCCAATTTTTGGGTTATAATTTCTCTTAGCACAATTATGTTTGATAGCCAGAAGGTCAACCTTCAATTCGACAAATGAACAGAGTATGAGAAACTTTTAAAAATATTGACAAATTCAACTAAACCCTAATAATAAGAAGAAAATCTCAATTGAACAGAAAGACCCTACGGAATGATTTTGAGCAATATCAGTCATTCAGTTCACATGTAACTTGTGTTGACTATATCAAACCTAAAAACTTAATAACAAATTCGACTAATTTTTTCACAAATTAACTAAATGAATTTTTTATTTGAAATATAAGTTAATTATTATACAAAAATAAATATGTCTGTAGAAAAGATTGCACTTCAATGCAAACATAAAAGATGTACCTTGATATGTCATTGCCACATGATTTTCCTACAAGCACAAGACTGGATACCATACTTCTAGCCATGCTAGCCTTCTTATCTTCCGAAAGGCTCTCACATGCATGGATGAAAATCTTTGATAATCTCCTTGCCGGTGTATGAACTTCATAACCTGAGCCAGCATGCTCTGCTATGACTGAATAAATGGAAAATTCAATTGCTGCCACTTCCCGCAACTCATTTTCAAACTTCTCAACTCTCACCTCCAACTCCTCCATTTTTTGGTAGATAATGTCATCTATCTTTTCTTCGGGAGGAATTATGTGCTCTTCTTCTCTGTCAGGTGTCTCAGTATCTGTGCTGTTACTCTGGTCGCAGTTCGGTGCCTCATCTAGTACATCTACAATCTCCTTTCCCTCGTCCATAGTTACAAATTGAACTGCCTCGTCCAATACTTCCTTGATTTCTGATTCGATCTTTTTGCCACTCAAATTCCTTGTTGTGTTACTGTTATTAGAAACATTCAATTGCTTTGGTGATTTTTTGGGTGTACTCAAATTGTTATTGACAGACATTTTGTTATACTGAAGCTTTGTGGTGCCGATTCTCGACATTCGAGTGCTACGGTTGACATCGGTTATTTCTTTTTTCGTAATTTTTTTGGGAACTCGGGTAGCACGCTTTGTCCTGCTTTCTTCGGTCAGATGAACTTCATGCTGAGAAGTGAATGAATCTCTTGGGGGTTGGACATCAAATTCGGCTTGTTCTGCAGAATAATCTTCTATTTCTTCCCCATGATTTTTAGCACCCATCTCACAAGATCTAAATTTAAATTATGAACAAAGTTGATGTTAAGATATATGTTATTAAATTCAAATTTAGCTTAAGCAATATCAATATTCTAGCATATATAACTCTTGCACGTTCAATGGAAATTAAAACGCCGAGTTAAACTCTAGTTGACTTCTAAAAAATAATCAAGGAAATTATAATTCTTCTTTAATCTACTGCAGCAAGTGGTTATAAAAGCATACAATGATGTAAACAAATATGAAACTGGATTCTTATGATCAGAGAGACGCCTGGATAGAATTAAAAAAAAGTAAAGAAATAAATAACTAACCAACAGAGAAACCAATAAATAAGCACCGTCACATGGAATGAGAAATATCAATCTGATATAGTTAGCTTAATAAAAAAAAATACCACCGGCATTATTGACTAAGACAACCTAACTAGGCCTGGCTTTTCATGGAAATTAGTGCCTTTAGTAATAAATTCAAATAACTAAAAAAGAATAAAATAAAATTGGGGGGGGGGGGGGTAACGTCAATGATACCTGACCTAGTAACAACCACAAAGAATGAGAATTAAAGTCTAATTAGCTTAGTTGAAATGTCTAATCGTATATTTATATCAAAAGATATCATACAAGTTAATTTAACTTTGGTTTTTCCTTTTCTTAGTCAAAAAGTATATTCTTCATGATAAAGCGGATGTGAAATATTTAATTTTCTAAACTTGAAAATATGCTTTTTAATACAAAATTGATATGGAGTGTCATTATATCAGAAGAAACAGAGAATTAAAAACACTAGAAAGGTACAAAAGAAAAAACTTCTTCGAAAACAAAAGAAATTCATTTCACAGACAAAAGAAACAGAGAATGAAACAGTAAATGGCAAACACAAAAAAGCACTATCCTTATCAAACCCATATACAATCTTACAGCAGTGAAGCGAAGCGACAAATTTTCTTATTCCAATTCAGAATGCAGCTTTAAGACATGAACACAGTAAACATCTGAAGTCCCATGTAATCAACCCATAAAACAATTACTACGGATGAAAGAATCGTTCTTCGATAATTTCATATGACGTTAAGAACTAACCTTTGAAGTTCTTCTCTTTTGTTTCTCTATCTCCCTTCCTCGTTCTGTCTCTCTTCTATCAATCCTAGCAGATAATATCTAACATTTACTTGGCGAAGCTTCTAAGCAAAGTTGAATGCAACTAATTTTACCAGAAATGGAGCAAGGAGAATAAAGAAGCTTAGGATTTTATATTTCTATATTCCCTCCGTCTCTCTCTCTCTCTCTCTCTCTCTCTCTCTCGCGTGCTGGTGAGAAGCTATGATCATATGGTCAGAAGGAGAGTGAGACAGCAAGACTGACAAGAGAGGAAGAGCGTGGCAGCATACGCTTAATATTTTTCTTATGCTGTCTCACAATATTTTAATGATGAAATAAGAGAGTAATCACCGCACATGAAAGCTATGTCGCGCCTGACTGGCACTAGTTATACACAGCATTGAATAAGAGTTTGACTAATTAATTGAGAGACGTAATGATTAATTCAGTAAACCCCAGAAAAATTTTCAATTTCATTTATGTCAAGCTTGACCACGAATGATTACATTGATAATATTTTTTTAATAATTTGGTCAAATCAAAATTATAGATTTATTTATCATTATTTAAATAAGATATGTATCAAATTTAAATCAATTTGAAAGTCTTTACTTTGATATGTATGCATGTGTATATATTTTATTTTATGTAATTGATTTTTTAATGATTTTTTTGGTAAATGATCAATGAAGTTTGCTAATCGACTCAAAAATTTAAATAAATAAAATTGGCATCAATCAACTCAAAATGGATACACATCCCATCTAAACGATGCAAAACACGTCTGCAATTTTAATTTTTTTTTATTTGGACAATTTATTTTTTCTTATACATGTCTATTGCGTTTTTACTCCATGCTTCAATTGCCTTTGATGCTTTATGATAAAAAAAAATAATAATAATGCAAAGACCTTAACAGAAACAGTACAAGTTGTGCAAATAGATTGTGAAAATTTCTATTTTTAAGATGCCAACAATGCAAATAAATTATCTTCAAGCAGTTTGTTTTAATGTGCCAAAAATTGGAAGCTAGGGTTCCAGATATGAAATTTATCACGGGCATATATGCATACAATAATTTTTTTCCTCTTCTAAAATCCTAATAGCTAATCAAATAGTATAGCCGTTTTGTCATTTCTTGAGGAGGGAATGCTTAACGCGCAGTGTCGGTGGGGCCGAAATGACCATAAGATCCTCCGTTATTCTTTATCCGCCTGTCCCTGTCTGTTAGTTTTCTCAATATTTCTAATTTTTTTCTTAATTATGTTTCTAAGTTTTTATTTTATTTTTTAAAATATAAATAAATAAAAATATGGAACTATTGATATAAAAAAATTCGAAAAAATGAACAGATTTTGAAAGCCCGGGTTTTATTCCTTTCCAACTTTTTATAATATATTACGTCAAGCAGTCAATATAAATTTATAAATGAGTAAACAGTCGAATATGAAAACTGGAGTCAGATTTTAAATTATCCTTTTTTTTGTTTCCGTATTTTAAATTCTAGTTTTCAAATGATAATTATTTTATTTTTTTCTTACCTTTAGGGTATGCTCTAGAACCTCTTCATTAAAGGAACAGAAGGGGATGGGAGAGGATGGTTGTCCGAATTTGTTTACCTTCCAAATCAATATTTTCAATATCCTACCGGCACTCATACCGGTCAGGTAGCCGAAAATCCGATATTTTCGGGTATTTTCTGAATTTTTTCGATATTTTGTTTCACAATGCCGGATTCTGTCGTTTCGGTCACTGTTCCGATATATGATATTATCGGGACTTTTCGATAACTGGTAGGATATTGAAAATAGAGTTCCAAATTAAAGATATTCATGTAGAGTAAACTCGATACAAAATCACTCTATCACTCTAGAGTTCCAAATTGAAGATAGTCATGTAGAGTAAACTCAATACAAAATCACTGTATCACTCAGAGTTCCAAATTAAAGATAGTCATGTAGAGTAAACTCAATACAAAATCACTCTATCACTCACTTCTTCTCGTCTTTTTCATTACTCTCCCTCCAATCTAGAACATGTAAACGGTCAAATTAAATTTCTAAATTCTTCCGTCAATTTGCCTTCATCTCCCTCAAAATTCGTTCGTGAGAGGGTCTACTCCAAAATCCAGTGGAAAAAGAAAAGAAAATGGATGAGAAGAGAAAAGGAGTACACCTCAAATTTAGGAGTAATTACATTTGCATCTCTCTTCATATTTTAATAGAAGATTTAAACCTCATTCTCCCCTATTCTTTTTTATTTTTTTTCAAATTTAAGTTTCTAAAGCAAGATAAAAATCTTGGACAGAAATTAGTCGGTTACTTTTTTTTCACTCTCCTGGAGCCAGGCCTTAAGATCAAGAAAATAACGCCTGTGCCATGGTAAAAAAAAAAAAAGAGAGAGAGAGAAATGACATCATGAGAGGACCTCAGTTTGTGATAATTTAAAGGGAACAAGTTCTGACATCAGGATCACTCTTTTATTAGAATATGAATGCAAAGCTAGGATCATTTTCTCAAACCAAAAAAGACAAGCAAAATAAAATATAAATATATATTTTTTGTTTTTTGGTATTCAAAAGATAAATAATTTTGTTGCTGCTCGCTGTTGCTGAGTGCTGGCCAACGCAAACGCCGTAAACCTTCACTCGGATCATCTGTGGCAAATGCCGTCTAGTTTTCTATGTGTACAGTCCGAACAAATATCACTGTACAAAGTGCAAATCATGCTGGAACCCATGTAACAACTCCTCAGACATAATATTCACCTGACTTTCAGGAACAAATCAATCCACATCGATCTTGTTTTTTCTTTATTAATTAATTTTTCATTTTATTTGTTTCTTATCTATTTTATTTTTTATTCTCTCTCTTTTTTCGTGAGTTATTACTGTGATCTACGGACCTTGGTAATCAATCCGAAGATAAATTTTAACTACGGGAATTTTCTCTCTAAATCTGATATTACTTTATCATGACTTCACTTTCCAATATCCAGATGGTAATAAACTAATAATTAGCAACTAAACTGAAGTATCAAGAAAAAGTTACAGCGTGTATACAATATTATATTATTCATCAAAGGATTTAAATTAATGATCTTTGGTGAGATTTCAAATGACATTTAGATAGTTTTAAAAAATTAACATATAACTTA
Source organism: Rhynchospora breviuscula (assembly GCA_027562975.1). Taxonomy (NCBI): domain Eukaryota; kingdom Viridiplantae; phylum Streptophyta; class Magnoliopsida; order Poales; family Cyperaceae; genus Rhynchospora; species Rhynchospora breviuscula. The sequence goes on from CM050398.1 coordinate 47,805,374, forward strand.
TCTATAAGATCAATAATATGACTATAAATTTTCTTCTATAATTAAAAAAAATTTAACTTAATTTATAAAAAATTTTATTAATATGGATCGTAAGCTTATTTATAGGCTTGCCATGATTTATTAGAAACAAATGTAATTTTTAATAGTATTTTTCTTAACATGGTTTACTCAGTTTGTTGGAAACTATATATTAGTTTTTGGATCCAACGACATATCAGAATTTGAATTTAAGGCGTCAATTTCAAGAGAAACAGAGAAACTAGTTGCACCTGATTTTGCATTATAGGCTGGGTCCACAACATATCAGGATTTTGGAGAACCTACCAAATATTGCTATCAGAGACTCAGAGGGCACCGTTGGCAATTTTTCTCTCTTCTTTCGTGTATGGATTTTGTAGAAAATTGAATTGGTTGTTGGCCTTCGAATTTTCAGCCAAGTCAGCAACGGCCAGGGTGGGCCTGGTGGGTGCAGGAATCATTTCTCTAGTTAAAATAATGGATTATTTGTCCTCTGAAGTATAAATTTTGTATCTTTTTGAGAGGTGATTTTAATAAGAGGTTTATTAGCTAAGCAAAAGACCTCTGCTTCTTTCATTTCTTATACTTTTTTGAAGCACACAAATTTCTATCTGGTGAGACTATAGGCGTCGTTTAGATTTAATTATCACACAACTAATACTAATATGGTTCAATGGACAATGGTTAGAAACGCCCTTCACACCTACCCTTTTGTTGTACCTCAAACGACATAACTTCGGTTCAGCTAAATAGTTTGACAAGAGAATCAGAGATCAATGATTGCGACATGAAAGAGCAACTTAATTATAGGAAACATGGCTTATCGATTTCACATTGTTTAGCCTATACATACCACTCAACATGTAATATTGAAGCTTCCGTTGCATAACAATAGATATAGATATTCAATTTTCTTAAGAAAAAAAATCATAAATTAATGCACATCCACTACTTTTGGCATAATATTTCTCATAATTGTTCTTTTTGCTTTCGCTTTTTTTATTTGCATCTGATTTTGTCCCACCCCAGAAAAAGTGCTAATGTGTGCACGCATCTATTCCTCCATTCAGCTTTACTAACAAGTGTCAGAGAAAAGATAAGCATTCAAGCATCAGCTAATTAAAGATAACAATAAGTAACTGGTTCTGGTTTAAAGAGTTCATTCCAAATATTACATTTTTTTTATTTTTAAATAAAAAGGTCACATACAAAAAGAAGGGTTGTGGGCTCCTTTATGTAATATCCCTCTGATATATTATTATGAACTAAAGACACAAAAAAGCAGCTAGGCAAAGCACAAATATGTTATTTAATTAGGAAAAATGCAATCGCAATGATCATTAGTTGCGAAGAAACAGATTAAAATACTATAGACAAAACTAAAAGAGAATCAATTGCCAAGGATCCGAACCAACGATGGATCAAATGCTACACATATATAGCATGGTGTATGTATAGAGAATGCTAAAATGCTACACATAGCATGGATGAACTCGTGCAACGCATTTAAATATCAAATGTTATGTTTCAAATGATCAATCTCAACCTATCAATTCATCTTCATATGAAATTTATTTGGAGATCAAATTATATATATATGTTTTCAAATTCTTTTACTATTTTTTTGGATTTTTAATCTTAATTAGATCGGTGATTTTCTAAAAATTCAAAAAAAAATATATTAAAAACTTTAGAATAATACAAATGTGTAGCCCGGATGTCCTCTATATATATGATATAATATAATTCCTTCAATAAGAACGTATTTAATTTTTTTCCTCTCTCTTTTCAATGAAGTGGCAAGCAACTGTTTTTCTTTAGTTTAAGAAGACACAATTTGAGCTATGCCTGTCTAAATTAATGATTTTGTTTCTAAAAAAACACACACACACAACATTTTGAAGTACAATTACACAAAAAAAAAATCTCAGAACTAATTGTAGCACTAATTTACCAGTTTATCCTACTTGAAAATTCGATCTAATCCAAAATATATGATACTATCTGATTAATAATTGGTTTATCTAACTAGTAACAGATTTAATACAAATCAAATAGCAAAACAAATATATATATATAAAAAAAATGCCTCAGTCAGCACAAGTCATTTCGCCCTCCTACATAGACAGAATTTATGTTAATTCATTCATAAGTTTATGAATAAAGCTAAATTAATTGTACCTGCAAAAGGGCACCAGCAAAACTTATCATACAAGAGTGCCAAAATTAACCTTACAGTGTGGTTGAGGAAGTTATCTTTCGCTAAGACATTGCAAAAGTAAGAAAATCTTTGAAGGTAAGAAAGTTAGATTATACTGTTAGCGCACGAGGTTTTGCCCCAAGGAATTGACTAACAAACAAACATCACCAAATTTTAAGTTGAACTAAGCCTTTCATTTCTATTTAGGCAATAAATAAACAACATAAAAAGATTATGCATAATCCAAAAGAGACGTATATGCAAGGAAAATGCTTTTTGGATAACGTAGGTATCTATTTAAGAAGACTACATTTGGGGGCTCAGCATTTACCTAGCAGATATATTATTTTTTTAAAATAAATTAAAACAAAGCCAAGTCACGAAACTTCATTTCAAATCATTTTTTCCTGCCGCTCCATTATCAAGTTAATTAATTTATTACCAGTACCTCGTTGTATCCTTAAAACATATATATATGGAGAATTCTGTTTCAATAAAAAATAAATTGGAGGTGCACAAATAGATTATCCAACACTAAAAACTTCCATTGGAAAATACTGCCTCATTTTCTATATCCAGTACCTAATTTGTACCTTCTCCAAGTTATATTTGGTGATGACACCTAAGATAACAGGCTAAACTCTTCATACAAGCACCAAATCACATGCAACTCTCAACCAAAAAATATTTCTGCCAATCATGAAGTCTTAATTTTAGCAAACAAATCGATAAAAAAACTTGAGCCACTCACTAAAAACGGTCATGATGCATAAGAATCTATATATAACGCCTTAATCTCTCTTCTTCTTCATCACGAGGTCAATCAAACAAGGAGAAGCACGTAAGGTTTTCTCATCTCCAAACACATTTAAAGTTCACATTTCAACCACATTCGTCGCCAATGGAGATGAAGAACATCGCATGTGCCATCCTTGTTGTTGCGGCATCTGCCAGCGTGGCTCTTGCCACTGATGCTCCTGCACCTGCTCCTGCTTCCAGCTCCTACGCAGTCATGCCTGCTGTTGGTGCTGCCATCGGGGCCTCGGTTCTTTCCCTCTTGACCTACTACTTGCAGTAAATTTTCTTCAGAGGAAAAGAGATCATTAAAGATTCAGTGAATTTTATCTTGTTCTTTGTATTCTTTTATGCAGTTTAAATTATTAAGTTGAAACTATTTGTAATGATCTGCATGGATTGAAAGGATCAAGTATTGAATTTATCTGTTAATTTGGTTATGAATTTATGATAGCATTGCATTGGTTTAAACGATGGATAGCTTGAATTATGCCCGATTAAATTTTGTTTTTTCTTCATTGACATGGCCGATTTGATATGCATCTAGGAGAAACATGTTTCTCCCTCATCAGCCCAGTGGACTTGGGCCATAGATAGACCGTTATAAATTTGGTTTTTACGGAAGGATGATACCAAAATCAAATTTTCAAATCAGAGACCAACAAAGGAAAAAGTCGACAACAATAAATTGCCAATTCTTTTTTTTTATTTTGAAAAACAAAACTGTCCAATCTATTTTCAGTTTCCCAGCAAACAAAACACTTGAGTTGAAATACATATAAGCCGAAATTCTATGGAGAAAGTTTTTCAATTGAATTTATATAATTGGAAGTCAATTCAAGTGAATGGTATTTGTTTAAACAATAAGAAATCTGCAAATACTAATATTCACGTTTTCAAAAGTACCCCTTCAACTTTAGAGACAAAAAAAAATGCGCAATATGAAATAGAAATTGGAAGTGCAGGAGAAGCACACGAAAACTCCATATGAAATGAATATAAAGCTATCTCAATTGTTCCATGCCACCATTACTGGTACATAGAACTGGAGTCCAGACATCCTTTATTAACAATATAATTACAAACAGAACCAACCATCTTGCCATAATTTGATGTTTAGTCCCAAGATGGTGACACCTTCTTTCTACATACAAAATACAACTAGTAGAAAATGATTTAAGTTGGTCTGGAAGTACTCCTGGTGCAGGTTGGTTTATAAAAGTGCTGCTGGCTTATGATACTGGTTCAAGACTGGTAGGTGTTTTTGTTTTCTGCTTGATAATTTAGCTTGGTGTTATAATTTGTTAAGCTTTGATGGTAGTGAAAGTTGGAGGTGCACCCATAATTCCAAAAATAAATTTAAAAAAGCACAGTGAAACCCAGCAAAAAAAATAAATAAAAATGCAAAGCAGTTTTGGGGGGAAAAAAAAAGAAAAAAACTATTCTAAACATCTAGTTTGTACTTCAAGAAACAGATGACAACCACAAATAAACAAATGAGACATTCAGATAAATTATGTTTCAAAACAACTTAGAACATACAAAACATTAGAAGAACGTGATAAGACTGTTTATTTTATCGAGGAGTCGAGTGTTATCCTCATAAAAGCAACAGTTTTGTCAAGAAATTGCAATGGAAGTAGAAATTTTTATATTTGAAAGTTAAACTACCAATTTGAGATTAGGGATCTGGAAAGGTCCGTCACCTTAAACCTCACCATCCATTTCCACACTCCTCTGAGATTGTAATTACCACTTTACCAGTATATAGACCCAGCAAGGGCAAATCAAAATAACATTTTCAATTGAAACAATTGAGAGTGAATTAGTGGAGGTAGAGTTAAATTAATGTTAATGGCAGTCCTTGCAATGATACTGGAACTTTCCACTACTTTTTTGGGGAAAAAATGAGGGTGAAGCCCTCATCTTTGGCACATCATCCAAATTATAAAATCTGTCCCCAATAAATTAGGAATCGGAAATGTAAGGTTTATTGAAAGTGCAAACTCCGTAATTGTGACACATCAATATCGCAATAATTGCCATAGAAACTAAGTTTGACTTTGACCAGTTGATAGCATCCACAAAAGCAATCTCATTTCTGATAAGTAGCATTTCCAGTTCTTATTAGGTCTTAGACCCTCATCTTCACAGTATTGAAATCTAGACCTTATTTCTCAAAATGATGTACTGTATTTTCCCAATAGAATAATTTATACAAAGTTTAACCAAATGTAAGTCATTAAAAGAAGTTGAAATGAATAACCTCAATTGTCTATTGATTTCTCAGATTGCCATTCGTGGAAAGAAAGCTTGTCTACTGTATTAGGCCGAAAGTACAGAGGAGCACCCCACCCACTTATAAGACTACTCTTAAACCACTTCATATTCACATTCTGTATATCTAATCCTGAAACATGCTCTACCATCAGACCAGCAGTGTTGTGCTTAACCAAGCCCTGGCAATCAGGTCGGTAGTCAAACAACCCACCTGGATATTTTGTCCATCTCTTGTATGTTAGGTTTACATTTTTGAATTTTATGTCGCGGAGTAGGCCACGGTTTGTACCCGACAAGAAAATTCCATTTTCAGAAACAGCAGAAATGTTCTCAAATCGGATGTTAGAAATGGACCCCGACTTGGAGTATGAGAACCGTGGGCAGCTTGTGATGTAGATGGGTTCTGCCCGGCCCCACCATAATGGGTCATAGTATCTTGTGCTTATTTTGATGTTCGAAAAGACTATGTTCCTGACATTTCCTACAAAATGTAATGAATAGTGAAACACACACACACATATATATATAGAGTTTTGCTATGGCCAGTTGCAACTCACCAAAGGGTCGGTGAGTCGCGCTCAAAGCTCCTAAATCTAGTTCAAAATGACCGATCCAAACCATTTAATACGATCTCCCTATTGAAATCTCCATGCAGACCAAAATTTACATTTTTTCAAAATTTTGAAGTATTTTTTTGAAATTTTAAAAAATCGTTAATCTAATTAGTTCTGAACCGTTCAAAAACAGTAGTTTTTAAAAATCCGAAAAAAATACTAAAAATTTCAAAAAAATATAAAATTTGGTCTGCTGCATGGAGATTTCAATAGAGAGATCATATTGGACGGTTTGGATCGGTCATTTTGAACTAGATTTAGGAGCTTTGAGCGCGACTCACCATAGCAAAACTTTCTCTCTCTCTCTCTCTCTCTCTCTCTATATATATATATATATAGAGAATACCTATTGTGCACCATGATGCACAGAGGCTTCTGTGCATCGTGATTGTTTTGGTTGGTCGTTTCACAAATTGAGAAATCTAATTTAACCAATCTTATCTATATATTAAAATCTCATGGTAGAAAAAAATTTACATTTTTTGAAATTTTTTTACTATTTTTTATGATTTTTTTAAAGCTTGCCTTTTTTGGAATATTTTTCCTACTAATTTGTATCCAAAAATGGCAAGCTTTAAAAAATTCATAAAAAATAGTAAAAAAATTCCAAAAAATGTAAAATTTTGTCTACCATGAGATTTCTATATATAGATAAGATTAGTTAAATTAGATTTGTCGATTTGCGAAATAACCAACCAAAACGGTCACGATGCACAGAAGGCTTTGTGCATCATGGTGCACAATAGGTATTCTATATATATATATATATATATATATATATATATATATATATATATTCAAATTTTGTTATATATATCTAGCTAATAAACATACAAAATGAAATGGAGCAAACAAGCATTATTGTTTGCTAATATGTTTTAGCAAATTTAAACCAAAATGCTTTTCTAATTTGAACAATTCATGAATTATGTGATTTATGCACATAAACATCATCTTAAGCACCATCAAGTTCAATAAACCTCTTTTAACAAATCCAAGATTCCAACTATATGCAATATATTTTCTAGGAGTTATTAGATTAAGAAAATGAGTTCTTCCGTCTCTCCTATTCTCTCTTCTTGGTGCAACCAAACACAGTATATGTTGTAAGCACAATCAAGCTCAATAAACCTCTTTTAACAAATCCGAGATTCAAACTATATGCAATATATTTTCTAGGAGTTTTAATTAGGTTAAGAAAATAAGTTCTTCCCTCTCCTATTCTCTATTGTTGCTTGTTGGCGCAACCAAACACACCCTAGGGTATAATCATAAGAACTGTATGTTTACATATATAAACTACATAAAATGTACAATACCTCCATCACGTATCTGCACAGCAAGCCCTCGGTGCGACTCTACAATGGTAATGTTATCGAACAAGAACTGTCTAAAATCAAAATAGCTAGCACTTCCAAATTTGATTGCACTCGATTTTGTTCTGATCCAGCAGTCGGTGACAGTCAGTTTAACAACTGGTCCAGTGGATGATTTGGGACAGATAGCATCATCTCCAGTGTCAATGTGGCACTTGCTGATTCTTGTATTGTTGGAATCCTCTATGTCTATGCCGTCATTGTTTGGCGTATTAAAATCTCCAAATATGGAAATGTTGTGGATCCATGAATTATAGCATCTCACTAGGTGTAGACTACAAATAGTATCCAACATAAACAAGAAAATTGAAAACATTATAACATTGTGCTAATGGATCTTCTATTTCAAGAAAACTGAGAGAAGAAAGGAGAATTTTACCACTTCATTTCATTATAGATAGTAAAGAAATGCAATGTAACATTTGGTTTCAGGCACAAACTCGTGCCAACAAAATGGATCATATGAGCAACTGGCTGTGAAGAATGAAAACAAAATACCATAAAAATAGCACTCATTTTTGTTAGGATACCTGAAGGTTTTGGATACATAACTGGTCCCATCAAAATCCTTTAACAATAGTAAAAAAAGGTAGAATCATACCACCAGTAAGCAGGCTGATTAAGCGTGATATCCCAAACCTTAACATCCTTGGAGTCCAAAAAGCCCACTAATCTGGGCCTACACTCGACCCCCAAACACTTCCCAGTGGCATTCCAGCTCACCATCACATTCTTCCTCTCGTTCTCCAGCACCACAAACTCGCCTCCCTGTCCATTTATCTCGCCTCCTCCAGTTATCCCAACTCCGGTCGCGTTCTCCGCCAGCACAACATACCACCTCGCCGATTCCTTCGGATAATCCTCTTCCTTCGTCCCTCCTAACAACCTCGCTCCCTTCTGCACCACTAGTGTGACCCCCGATTTCAGATGTACTGTCGCCGTGAGGTAGTCGCCGCCGGACGGGAGCAGCACGCGACCTCCGCCCGACTTGTGGCACGCGTCGATCGCCTCCTGGATCGCTGCCGTGTCGTAGTGCTTCCCGTCGCCGATCGCTCCGTACTCGGTGACTGAGAAGGTGTCGAGGCCGTCGCTGATGTCAGATCGATGGAGGGTGTCGTCCAGGCATTGGGAATTGGTGAGAGAGAGGAGGAGGAGGAGAGAGATGAGAAGGAGAGGCGGCGGCGCCATGGCTTGTCAAGCTCAGGCGAGTAGACTTGATGGTTTGATTTCTATTATCGTTTTGACCTACTTGTTCTTCGATGATTGGTGGTTGTTTCTACTTGGTTTTGTGCTGCTTTCTACCTGGTCTGTCGCGCGCCACAGGATTCGGATTGGTGGAAAAATCTTAAGCGGAGCATTGTGCTTGAACTTCTTGCCATGTGGAAAATCTTCACATGCTAAATAGCTTCGTGATTGAGCTAGATAGCGTCTATCTAGAATGTCTAAATCTAAAAAAATAATAATTAGCTTCGTGATTGGGGAGTGGATAATTAAGCGGAGTTTTGAATAAGGTTAAGATTTAACAAAAGCTGAAACCATTTGCTATGGAATCGTAAATAATTAATTAGTCAACGTCCTGATGTGGAGAGGATAAGAAGGTTGACTCAATGAGGATCTTAAAATTGGCCTCGACTGAGGGCGGTCTGCTGTGCTGCGGTGAGTGTAGGAATTGTTCAAGCGTAATTGGTAATATTTTAATTTCCACTCCGTATAACAAGGAATATGTCAAAAGAATAAAAAAAAATCATTTTAAAATAATAGCAGCAATTACGCAAGTACAAAATTACATTAATGAATATTAATGAATTGTCGTATCCTTTCTTTTTATGTTTTTTTTTTCTTTCCTTCCCCTGGGTCTTACAAAATTACTTTGTAGCGGGCATACGGACAAAAATATTTATACAATACTAGCATATTCAGGGCAAAACAATACACGAAATGTTTTGTCGTATGCGCGCTACAAGGTGTGTAGCGCTACACATGATTTGGTTTCCTTTGTAAGTAGTCTTTATTTTCTATTTGTTTCCTTTCTTTTCTTTCTTCCTCTTTTCTTCAAATAATGTAGTTTTCCTTATTTTCTTTCTTTCTTTTTGTAAATCTTTTGTAACCTTTTTCGTATTAATACAATTATTGGTGTGGCTCTCGCCACCTAACCTTCAAAAAATGAATTGTCGTATCCTATCCTATTGATTAAAAGTGTGTTATATAATAGTCCATTTTTACTATTTATATTTATATGAGTAACTTTTTTTTTCAAGTATTAAATAATTAAGTTTATGGAGAAATAAATAATTATTTAGTATTTACAAAGACGGGAATAATTCAGATTTAGTATGAGCGTGAAGAAAAGCTATTTTTCTCGCCCGTCCAAAACTCGACCACTTCTCCCCTAATGAATGGGTATGTTTGGTTGAAGGTGAAGTTAGTGAAGTTAGAGGTCGAAGTTAGTACTTTTAAAGTTTGTGATTGAAGTTAGGAAAGTTAGAGATTGTGAAAAATTAATACTAACTTAAGGTTAGAAAATGATGTTCGGTGTGATATTATGGGGTTAGAGATAAAAGAAAATAATAAAATATTAGTTTAGTTATTTTTTTATTTTTTATAACTAATTATATCTACTATAATAAATGTTATATTAGTTATCATATTATTATTTATAATTATTTTACCAATAATATTATGATTACTACATTATAACATTAATTATTATGTCATTTTTATAACAATTATTATCATTAATTATACTATTATATTTAATATTGTATTTTATTATTGTTGTCACACCCCAAACCAAGCCGCAATCTGGGGGTGACAGCCCCGCCACGCGTACACACTCTACTGTGCACACGTAAGGCTATAAAACAGTGTCACAGAAACAAATAATCACAAATAAACAGAAAATCACATAACAAAGGCATTGTTTGTTCATACAACAAAGGACTGGTAAATTATACACATATCAAAATTTCCAGTCATCATATAAACAAAACAAAATAAAAAAATGCACAGCGGATAGTGAATATTCCAGCTCGGCTTGGTCTTCTGAAAAGATCTCCTCTGCTAAGTCTGCCAAACCTGAACCTGCTCCACAAGCAATTATGTGGGCTGAGTACGCGAATACTCAGTGGTGGTAAAAGTAAGCCAACAAGGTCTTGGTTAACATCTAGTTAGAACTGAACCATACTTAAGTTAATCACTTTTAATTCCTACTTGCAATTCTATGTGTATTTCTGTACATGGTAGAATACTATTCTACATGCGATGACATGCCAAGAAATCTGAAAAATATCTGGAGAAGTAGAGGAGATATAATAGCATACTAATATACGGATATATAAATATAATGTGATACGAGAATCAAGCACCCACACTCAATGGTCCAATCAAAGTCACATAAAATCCAAAATCAATCTCACAAATCCCAAAATGTCACAGCTATGCCTACAGAACATCAGGAGCCCGAAGCCACCTCGTCTTGACCCTAAAGGAAGCTCCTACCTCAAACCCGGGCCACAGGGAATGAGCAGTAATACGCGGTACCCGTAAACTGACGCATGGAGAGACGAGAAGATGTCTGATTATAATGGCATACATCCATAGTCCAAGTCAAGTTCAAAAAGGAGATATAATACTATATTGCAAAACAAATAACCATTGAGTGACCGCAGTACCGCCTGACGGTCGGTCTGCTGAGTGATCATCAGAAACGCGTTGCTCGAGATCGCTATCATAAGGAGCCCACCGGCAATGGCTGGGGTGCAAGCTCCCGATAATGGAAACCGCGTGCAAAACGCTCTTATCTCACTCGGTCTCACTATCCTGATCCACACCAGATGCAAGTGTTGATTTAAGCACTTTTAAGTTTATTAATCACATTTTTAATATGAATGCATCTCCTATATATGCAATACTAATCTTTAATTAATGCCATGCGCTTAACTGTTTACTTAATGTTAATGACATGATATGCACACAATTAATAAATGATCTAGTTACTAAACTAAAGATTAAACAAAACCTAAGGCAACCAAATAAGTCATAAAAAGACTACCACACCTGGAAAAGTTAAAGGTGAAGCGACTACTCCTCCGGATGGTCGGTGAAATCCTGACCAGCCTCTACTGCCTCAAACTCGGGGTAGTAGTCGTCTGCAGGTCCTGAGTACTCCTGCTGCTCACCTGAGCGAAAGACTAACTAATCAGAACGGCACTTACTCGAAAACACTCAACTAACGATCACTAAGTTATCCCTCTATTTGGATTAGGTTCTGGTTTACTGATAAGAGATTCTGTTTTAAAATATATTAATTTAAATAGTTAAATTCTAGAAACAAATTGACAGAATTCAATCTGAAACTGACTGTGAAGAAACACTATCCTTAAAGACATTTTTAGAAATAAATTGCCATAGTTTGTTTTATAAAATTAGAGTTTAGAAAAGTTTGATAATATTATAAATATATTTGTAATTTAATTGTTAAGATTTGATTATAAAACCAATGTGTAGATAGACGTATGTGACGAATCCTATAAGTCTTTACTACAACGATTAAGGACGTGTCACATTAATTTGGTTTTGAAATCATTTAATAAGTTTAATAATTTTTCTAACATCGTTTTAATTAAGTATGAAATTATTCTAAATTAAATTCCTAAATTAAACCAACCATAAAAATAAAACTTAAATTAGGAAATAAGAAAAATAAACTCAATTTAAATGATTTGGTTTTGGGATCATAGATTGTCCGATTATATATCATAGTATCTGTAAGGATTGTTTTGCGGACATTTTAATCATCTCCCATTTAAAAGCCAACAAAATTATTTTCGAATCCGACATAATTATTTCTCGGTCCAAAGCATCCACTTTAATATCAAACTATTTATTTCATGCTATCAAATAGTTCTAGTTTTATTTTCCAAATTCTAGTTTTATTCATCTCAAATCCAACTTATATAATTCGGTTTAAAACTCCCTCAGCCAACAACACAAAATGGGCCACGCACAAATAAAATCACAGAGCCCACAAGAAAAGTCCACACGGATTCAAACAGAGGAAAAGGCCCAAGAAGAAACAGGTCCGATAGGCCCAGAGAGGGAAACACGCAAGCCCACACGGAAACAAGGATCCAAGCGGATCCGGATACAAATGGGTTCCGGGGATCAAATCCGAAACCCAACTCCAGAAAATGCAATCCGATCCAGAAACACAGAAACTTTACACTAAAGACCCTGAATCTATTTTATTTACCTAAAAATTACATTTAGGTCCCTAATAACAGTATTAATCCTAAACAGACCCTAAAGTAGTTCAAAAATATTTATAAAAAGGTCCCTATAAACTAAATACTTTACACATTGGTCCCTGGGCAGGCTTACACATGTACCAGACTGGTACAAGGGCCTGAACCAGCCCTGTACCGTGTACCAAAGGTATCAAACAACACTGCACAAGCCTCAGAAAGGTTTCACCACACAAGTACAAGCCTGAACAAACACATTAAAGGCCTAAATGACTCATAAACATCACAGGAACAGATATTTAAATGTTCTAAGCTACTAAACAGGTCAGATCAAGCATTACTCCTCAACAACAACTTCAACAGATCAGATAGGAAGAGTAAAACACAGATTCTTAGTATCTAAACTACCAAACAGATCCATGACAAGCATAAACTCATTTCAAAATGCCTAACAACTAACAAATTTAGCATCAAGCATCTCAACAGATCAGACTGAGCCATCGCAAGCACACAAACAGATCAACAAGGCTCAAATGCACATTTCAATTCAAGATATCACAAACACAGATCGATATCAAGCATCTCAAGCCTCAGTTAACAACACAAAAGCAAGCCACAGAAACAAAGAACAAGGAAGAGGGGTTACCAACGGAGAAGGGAAGAAGGGAAGCAAGCTCAACCAGCACCACTGCGCCTCACCGTCAGCACCGCCACCTAGCCTCGTCGATCGCCGCCGTCTCCACTCCAGTCGCTAGCCTCCACCTCTCTCTCTCTCTTGCTCCTTTTCCTTTCTTTGTATCTGTTCTGTGTTGGGTCTGAGCAGAGAGAGAGGAGAGGGGTGACACTTAATGGAACTGGAATGGAGAGGAGGGGTCGAGCTGCTGAGGTGGCAGAAGGAGAGAGGGCAGGAGATGCGGTGCTAGGGTTTAGGTCAAAGGCATGGGGGTTTTCTCGGTTTGGGAGAAACCAGAGGAGGTGGCATGGGGCTGTGGGTCTCTTCTGACAGATCGAGAGAGGGGAAAAAGGGAGGAAGCCACTCCAATCGATGAGAGGAGGCGCGATTGTGGTCGGATCAGAGAAGACAAACAGAGGAGAGGAGGTGGGGTCGATGGCTTCTGTCAGAGGCGAGAGAGAGGAGGGAACTACTTGGGGAGAGAGCCAGGGATGGGGTCGAGTGCCTCGGCCAGGGGCGAGAGAGAGAAAAGGATCGAGCGGATCCTTCGAGAAGAGCGAAGGAAGAGCGGAAAAGAGGGGAACGGGTGAAGGGATGACCCATCTCGGTGGAAGAGGAGGGAGAAGAGAGATAAAAGAGAGGGATGAGGGATCGAACGACTCAGAAAAATCAGAGGATTTTAGGAGTTGATCTAACGGTCCAGAACAGAGAATTTTTGGAATTGATTAAATCAACAGTAGAATTTAGATTTTTAACACAATTTCAACTCATAATAAATTTGTAAAATAGTTATTTGAATTTCTATAATATAAACTAGATATTTGAGTAAATGATTTTCAAGAAAATTTTGTACATGGCCGAAGATTAAATTTTTAAATCGGATTCGAAACGCAATCGGCTTCTAAATTAATGAGAGTTGATAATCCGCTAATTAACTGTGTGATTATTATTAATATTTATTTATATTTATTTGTTTGCTTGAAGATTTTTAATTAATTAATTTAACTTATAATTTATAATTTCTGGGTTTTTACAATTGTAACTTTAATCTGAATTAATGTTATTATTATTACTGAATAATAATAATAGTTATTAATATTATAATAATTTTATTGAAATAATAACAACAACAACAACAACAATAATAATTGTTGTTAATATTTAATCTTATAACTATAATTAGTAAGTACAATTAATATGAATTAGTACACTAATAATAATAATTATTATTATTATTGTTGTCCCTAAAACTAGGCCTAGAGGGGGGTGAATACGCAAAAATTCAAATCCTAAACCGGTTTGGACAATTTTGCGGAAAAATAACAATTCAAACAATTCAAATTAGTTCACACACAAACAATCAAGCACAAGTCAAAAGTAAAGTAAATAAAGAGAGAGAGAGATGACAAGCGATTGATTACGGAGTTCCGACCCGCTAAATGAAGCTAGCCTTAGTCGTACGTCTTCGGGAGTTTCGCGACCACAAAACGGGCGCGCTCCGTTCTATTCCAATCGAACGGGTCTACAAATGCGAACCGAATCGCTTCGTCACAAGGATCTCGAAGCGGATCGGCCTAACCTCTAACTAATCACCAAATAGCAACAAAGATTGAGGCTCTCAACCAAATCGCTCAATAATTTAGCTATAAAACTATGGGTTTGATTGATGCTCTCTAAATCTCTACAAATTGTCTAAGAAATGCTCAATTTAGGTGAAAGGATGAATCTCTCAGGTTTAGAGCTCAAAAACAGGGATATAGCAAGGTATTCAATCACTTCTATCAGCTCAAAAAGGTCTGATATATATAGAGGGCGCCAAGAGCTCTAAACCAGTCAAATTCTGAACATAACGTTACACAACGCTCCGAAACGTTACACAACGTTTCAATATATCCGTTAAATAAAACAAAATTCGACAATAATGTTGGAGGGTGTCATAAACGTTACACAACGGTTTAAAACGTTATATAACGTATTGAACAGAAGACTCCAACGTTCAAAAAGTTGTTAACAAGCGTTACATAACGCTATGAAGCGTTGTGCAACGTTTGAAATACAAAACGTTGTGTGACGGACATAACGTTACACGACATACGCCAGAACACCCTCAAAATGGCCAAAAACCTCAAAGCGTTAGAATTTCCTAACCAAACGTCTTGTAACGCTTGTTTTTGATCCGTTGTGTAACGCTATGAACCGTTACACAACGCAACGGTGCAGAGAGAAAGATTTCTGACTTGGTCAATCCGTTGTGTAACGTCTTCAATCGTTACACATCGTTTGACTAAGCGTTACACAACTGAATGAAGCGTTGTGTAACGCATGAAAACTGTTTTTGCGACTAGGCACAGTTGGAGGTGTTCTGTAACGTTGTATAACGCTATAAAACGTTGTATAACGTTATTAGTAAAATCTGAGCATTAAACTTAGAATTTTGAGGAGATTGGTTTAGAATTACAACCTTAAACAATTCTGACTATCTAACTAATCTTCAGCGGTCTTCTGCAGCTTTGTTTGACTCACTCCAAGTCATTCTTCCAAACTAATCACTAGAGGACACTAATTTAAATGGTTAGATAAGAAGTTTGGTGTTGTTTTGCAAATCGACAAATCGAGAGTTAGAGTTAAATCCAACAATTATCATTATTATATTATTTTTTAATAATTTATAATTGTAATTATAATTACAATTAATGTTATGCTACTAAATAATTATTGTTATTTTAATATTATAATTATAATTAATATAATGATTACTACATATAGATTATAATAATAATTATATTGATTAATTTTTTAGGTTGGTCATGAGAACAAAGTTCTCTAACTCGACATTTTGTCAAGTTAGAGAAGTAGAGTGAAGTTAGCACTAACTTCACTAATTTTGAGTGTGTTTGATTGGTGAGGGTTTGAAAATTAGTGCTTTAACTTCAAGTTTGCTAACTTTCCATGCAACCGAACATAGTCATAGTTAAAATCACAAAACTGAAATACCGCCAATGAACTATTAGGGTAGTTTATTGCCAAAATAATGTTACTGTGAGTGTATCAGAAGGGGGTTGATTTGATTTCTTGGGAATATTTTGGCATTAAAATTGGCTCATGATCACTGGATCAGCATCCTCTGCAGACTTTTGTTGCAGCGGTTAACGAGACATCCGATCTAATATCCACGATTAAGATTAACATGCTGCGCAAATCTTGACGAATCTTGATATTAATCATAGGACATCCATCATTAATCGGATGGTTCGAATCAAAGTGTCGCCCTCTATAGACCTCTGTAAAGGATATGGATTCTACAGACCTCTATAAAGGATATGGATTCCATGATCACTCACGTAAGTGCCCATTCATCATGGGCTCATTATTGTGGGCTCAACAACGCACGCAAACCGAATACTTCTTAGAGCCGAAAAAATTAAAATAATATTAAAATATTCACGATTTTTGAAAATATTACTAAATTAGACGAAATTATAACTAAAGAGAATTAACCTAATATGTTCACAAAACAAATACAAATTGTAGAAATGAAATAAGATACAAACTTTAAAAAAAGCAAACATAAGCAAGGGATAAATACACCAAAATATCCAGTGCAATTTTATTTTTTCAGTAATGATAGGTTTTCTAAATATGAAATAATAATTGTTGTACTATATAAGTTCAATGTATGAAAAAAAAAAATCTAATTCATGATATGTAAAATGTTATGATGCATATCTCATCGAACCAAATACTTATTTTACGCTATGAAGTGAAACAAATAAATAGACTATATATTTACTTAAATTAGTGGAAAACTAATTCAGAGGGATTAATATAAGAAAGAAGTTATATTTTTAGCCATTGTTTTGGAAAAAAGTTAAAGTCAGTTGCATTATGTGTGAAGTTCAACATCACACATCCAAATCTGTCTGTACACCTCATTATGACTCATTTTCGTGGAAACTAGAATTGAAAATGTTCCTCAAACTTAAATTTAGACTAAATTTTACAACATGTTTTTTTTAATAATAAACTAAATTCAGTTACCAGCTTTGCTCATAGCTTACACTAACTATATATAAAACCAAATTATAGTTTCAACTTGAAGAGTCAAGTAATTGGTATGCTTGACTATCGAAAAGAATATGAAGAATAATAACCAATTTACAATTTAAAGAAATAGAGTTTCGAGCAATCATCTATAACTTCCTAACCTAATAACCATAAACATAAATTGGTTGAAGAAAATTGCAACCGTAGTGAAGGTATAAAAGCCATTTGAGGGCATATGTTTTGCATATGAGATTTTTATTTAGTTACATTTTAGAGAAAAAGAAGCATAATTTTTTGAGATACAAAAGAGATGGCCAAGTTATCAATTGCTCTTATTTTTATTGTTCTTTTGGTTGCATCAGGTACCTTCTACAAAATGAAGAAAAATATGTTTTTTAAATTAGATAATATGTTTTTGGTAGCGATGATTTATTCATTTCTCTAAAATAAAAGAGAGCAAAATATATCTAAATTAGCAACAATATTCTTGCAAATTGAATAAAGAAAATATAATTTAATTTCTTTTATGATGTAATGTTAGTTGATGCTTTCATAGATTTTTCATACTTATATTTACGTGTTAGTATATTGTTGTTGAAAATTTAATTTTAAATAATAACTATGAAACTTTTTCTTGCTTGGATACAGTTAGGACAATGAAGGTGGAAGCAGCAAAAAGATGTCAAATAGCTTTGAGTTCAAGTGGATGCGACTTGGCGAGCTGCAGAAAGCAATGCTATCTAAGATACGGAAAGCAAAATGGATATGGACAATGTATTGAAGGAAAGGCAAATGTCTATGCTTGTTATTGCTACTATGATTGTGGCCGCTAATTTTGATTGCCGATATTCTTCAATATTCTCATCATGTGTTGTCAAAGTCACTTATTTTTAAAGTTGAATGTTCATTCCTTGGCGTGAATATTCAATTTGAGCAATGTATTAAATATTTATGAAAATAAAAGAGCATTTCTAATATATCAACAATATTGACTGATGATGATTGATTATGATGTGAGCGGAGTGTGACATTTTTATTATAGTACTTATATTTTTGTAGATGGAATTGTAAATCATATTTGAAATTCACAAACAAACCAATTGTAGTAATTTTATTTTTTTAATATACAGTAAAAAAACACTGAATTCTATGTGCAATCTATATTATTAGATTAGGCTAGAATAGAGATGATATATACATTATCTGGACGTGTGGGGAGGTGCCAATCATAAGAAATTGTGCTCCAAAACTGACCTTCGAAAATAATCGTCGAGATAGTGTTGAAAAACTGCTTTGCAGAAATACTTCTGTGGTCCACAGTGTGTGTGCTCAGCGGTCCGCAAATCTCCAAAGATTGTGCGTTATGTGGTTCTGTTAGCTTCTCTATGACTAGCTTCTATTGTCCACGACTGAACAATGATTTTTTGACCCTTAGCCAAAATTTCAACTTTTTCTATCCTACAGTTATCTTCTGCGGTCCACAGGGATTAGTCCTAAAAGTCTGCAGAGTTTCTTTTCTTAGCAACTTCCACTGTTGTCGTAAATGGATGGATGCTTGTCCTAAAATAAGAGCCCAAGACTTCGATGATATCTTCTTCGAAGGAAATACTAGAATAATAACAAAATAGAAATTTTGTCACACCCCAACGCCCATGGTAATGCGACATGTACCACAACAAAAATCAACTCTATTTTACCCATATTGAATACCCAATTGGTACCATATTCACATAACATATTATATCACTACTATTATCACAAGCATAGAAATAAGTTCTAAATCATCAAAACATGCAACATAGTATAGAAGTATCAATCATACAAATGACATAAGTGTGGTAATGGTCTCGGTACATACCGTACCCAAATATAATACATACAAAAGTGGTACACAAGTCTCAAAATGGAGGCCATACATGATACCTAGTAGTGATAATAATAATGATAACAATAAGGCCTACTCTCGCTCGACTCCAACACTGGAATCCGCCTCAAAACCTGGAACCCACAAAAAAAAGTGGAACGGTGAGAAATAAAATTTCTCAGTGCGGTATTCAGTTCCAGTCACATGAATCTTAGCTTTCACATTCAGGAATCAAATACAGCAAAAAGAATAGCAACAAATAATAATAATAATAATAATAATCAGTATTAATCCATAATGCATATGAAAAGAATGAATGCCAACAAGCACATTAGATACGATTCAGATAACATTAAAGTAATAACAAAAGTTGGCATTTTATTTGGACATGCAATAATATAAGGGCTGGTTCTTAGTCAATCACTTTCATTTACAACAATCCATGACATACAAGAAGTCACAAACAGTACCATACTTGTCATTTCCAATTTACCACCCATACCCCGTCTAGATTCGAGAATACTGGGCCCTGTGCAAGAGCGCTCAACTACACAGCGATTCGGCAGCACGGTAGCTAGCCGGCCCCGAACGAAAACATGTAAATCTGGCATATCGAACAAGTAGTACTCATACACATGCATTTCAACAATTTCAAGTGATTTACCATTCAACATGAATATAAATACCAATCAAGTAAATAACAATTATAACATGTCAATTGAGATGATAAAAAGATGCAATTCATTGACTTCAAAATGCAAGAATAAAAAAAAATATTTAATTCCTAGTAATGAAAATTCAGATTCATGTGAAATCCGCACCTGACAAAGATAACACCAACACGTCTACTCGTCTCCTTCCTCGGCAACACCCGCACCGATATCCTCGTCTCCTATATCTAAAAATTAACCAAAATCCTAAATTAAGCCCTTAAACTCCCTAAATTTAATAAAAATTTCAGATTTGAAAATGAACATAATTTGCTTCCTAACTTTCATGTTAGCTTGTAAAACAATGAATAATCATGTCCAAATGCATCTACAATATAACCATATTAAGTAGCACCATGCATAATGTCATTCTACTCTATTTTTCATGTCAAATTTCAAGAATAATGTAATGTTTGCTTGCTGTCCAAAATTTGACCATATAGTATTTTATGCATGCAAGCCCTTTAAATATGCAAATCTATTTCCTAAGTTATAACTTCATGCACTTATAAATATGAAGTACTAAAATATAAATTTATGCAAAAATTTCCTAAAAATTCACCTCTTTAACAAAAAGGCCAGATTTTAAAAGAATCAAAAGAAGTATTTATGCAAAAGATTAAATACTCAAACCACACCCAAACATGCATGCATTTTCACAAGTTATCACTTGCATTATTATTCCCAAAATCTTCATTAAAACCCCTAAACTTATAAAATTTCAGAAATTAGTTGAAGTAACTACAAATGCCACATATTACCATAAGAAAATTAATATTGCATCATGTACAACCAAAAACCTAAAAAAATTATCAATAAATTCGAAATCCTCATACTTTTTAACACAAAATCTAGATTTTTACTTAAAATCCGAAATTAATTATTTTTAACTTAAATAAAATCTAGATCATACATTTTTGTTTGCATGCAAGGTTTAAAAATTGTCATGAACTCTAAACATCATATAAACCTCAAACAAATAATTTATAAAGGATATATTCACTCAAAAATCCATAGCAATTTCGGAATACTTTCAACAAAATTTTATGACTTTAGTCATTTCTCACAAGAACTATAGATTCAACCAAAAATCGCTATTTTCTAACCATGCAACTAGAAAACCGAAATGAATAATTGAAAAAGTAAAACTTACATGAAAGTGGCTCAAAACCGAAAATAAACAACTTGCATGTTCATCTCTTGACTTCTACTATCCATTTCCCATTTTTCCCGAATTTTTCAGATTTTTCTACTAAATTTTGTGGTTGGATTTGTGTTGGCCGAAATTATGGAGAGAAGTGGAAAAATAATAGAGATGGGTTTTGATTTTCTTTCCTCTCCATTGAGCTTGTACGGTTGGGACAGAAGGAAAAGAGAGAGAAATGAATGAGTTTGTATAATAATTAAAGTGGGAGAGAGAGAGAGTGAGAGTAAAAGATATGGTGCAATTAAAAATGAACCCAATATGTTATTGATGACATGGTTAGTGCAGAAATTATTTTCATGACATAACTATACTAATGAAAATTATAATTATGCATTATGCAAGAATTTATATAATATGCATGAAATTTTTATTAAAACATATTGTTTATATATATTTATTTTCTAACAAAAAAAGAAAAAAAAATTAACTAAAATTTTTTTGAAATGTTACAAATTTAAAGTACAAAACTAGATCGATTTAGTTATCAAGATAAGAAATCGTGTCATCAATCACTCACCGGTACTTTATTGCCAAGTTATAAAATAATTTCTTATCTAGGCATCCATGCAATTTCAAACCAATTTTTTTGTCAAATTTGCTCCCTAACATGATTAATTTAATCAATGTTGCTTTTCATATTCCATAATACAAGAAAAGCAAACATAAGCAAGGGATAAATACACCAAAATATCCAGTGCAATTTTATTTTTCAGTAACGATAGCGTGTGTTATTTTCTAAATATGAAGTAATATTTGTTGTACTATGTAAGTTCAGTGTATGAAAAAAAAACTAATTCACGATATGTAAAATGTTATGATGCATATCTAATCGTACCATATACTTGTTTTACTCTATGAAGTGAAGCAAATAAATAGACTATATATTTACTTAAATTAGTGGAAAACTAATTCAGATGGGTTAATATAACAAAGAATTTATATTTTTAGCCATTGTTTTGGAGAAAGTTAAAATCAGTTGCATTATGTGTGAAGTACAACATCACACATCCAAGTCTATTTGTACACCTCATTATGACAAATTTTCGTGCAAATTAGAATTGCTAATGTTCCTCAAACTTAAATTTCTACTAAATTTTACCTCACATTTTTTAATAATAAACTAAATTAAGTTATCAGCTTTGCTGTTAGCTTGCACTAACTATATATAAAACCAAATTATAGTTTCAACTTGAAGAGTCAAGTAATTGGTATGCTTGACTATCGAAGAGAAGACGAAGAATAATAACCAATTTACAATTTAAAGAAATAGAGTTTCGAGCAATCATCTATAACTGCCTAACCTAATAACCATAAACATAAATTAGTTGAATAAAAATTGCAACCACAGTGAAGGTATAAAAGCCATTTGAGGACATATGTCTTGCATATGAGATTTTTATTTAGTTACATTTTGGAGATAAAGAAGCATAAATTTTCGAGATACAAAAGATATGGCCAAGCTATCAATTGCTCTTATTTTTATTGTTCTTTTGGCTGCATCAGGTACCTTCTACAAAATAAAGAATAATATTTTTTTAGATATTGTGTTTTTTGGTAGCGATAATTTGTTCAATTCTCTAAAATAAAAGAGAGCAAAATATATCTATATTAGCAACAAGATTCTTGCAAATTGAATAAAGAAAATATAATTTAATTTCTTTTATGATATAAAGTTAGTTGATAATTTCATAGATTTTTCATATTTACATTTACGTGTTAGTATATTGCTGTTGAAAATTTAATTTTAAATAATAACTATGAAACTTTTTTCTTGCTTGGATACAGTTAGGACAACGATGGTGGAAGCAGCAAAAAGATGTCAAATAGCTTTGAGTTCAAGTGGATGCGACTTGGCGAGCTGCAGGAAGCAATGCTATCTAAGCTATGAAAAGAAAAATGGATATGGACAATGTATTGAAGGAAAGGCAAATGTCTATGCTTGTTATTGCTACTATGATTGTGGCCGCTAATTTTGATTGCCGATATTCTTCAATATTCTAATCGTGTTTTGTCGAAGTCACTTATTTTCAAAGCCGATTGTTCATTCCTTGGCGTGAATATTCAATTTGAGCAATGTATTAAATGTTTATGAAAATAAAAGAGCATTTCTAATATATCAACAATATTGACTGATGAAGATTGATTATGATGTGAGCCGAGTGTGTCCTTTTTTTTTGTAATACTTGTATTTTTGTAGATGGAAGTGTAAATGATATTTTAAATCTACAAATTAACTAATTATTGTGATACCTTGAATTTCTACTGTTTTTTACTTTGTTTTTTAATATTAAATTTAATGCACTTGTTTGGTTTTATTTTGAGTAATTTCTTTGCATGGAATTAAATTTTAAATTTACTGTTATTCTGAAATAGAAATCCTAAAATTTCTAAATTTCTGGTTTGCCTTATAAAGTGTTTAACTTTATTTCTTATGTTGTATAATTGTTTTTATGCAAGGATTATTGATTTTTGATTTATTGGATGATATATTGATTTTTTAAAAAAAAAATCATAAATAAATAGTAGAGCAGACCTCTCTCTCTATCTTTCTATTTCGGCTTGAACAGAGAGCAAGATCACCTCTCTTCTCTCCCAAAACTGAAACCCCACCTCTCAAACTCAATCTCCCCCATTCCTCCACCATTTTACTGGATCAAAGTACCCCACGCGTTCACCTCACTACTCTCTCGCATTTTGTACCCTCGGATTGTCGATTGGAGGTCCCTCCTCATCATATTTTTCAGCAAAAGTTTTTCGTAAATTGAAGCGAACTCGTCGGTTTTGGCCGTCCTTCGACTTGGAGCACTCTAGGGCCCTCTCCATCAATTTCCATGTGGTATTGCAAGGTTCTTTCGAGAATTATGTGGTGAGAATCGAGAAATAGGGAATTCGACTCTCTTTCTCACGTCATTGGTCTTTGGCCGAAATTAAGTAAGTATTTTTCTTGGATTTGTGGTATATATAGCTATCTTTTGCAATTTCCTTGAGTTAATTACAATTTTCTTTCAAATTGAATGTGTATGGGATTTCTAGGGTTTATCGCGAAATCTGATTAGTATGTGTATTCTGTGTAATGTGAATTTGTGATGGATTGAATACTTGTATGGATGCTTGATATTTGGGAATTTTACACATGATAGGAATTTTTAAGCATATGGCATGGATTTAAGTATTATATTTATTTTTGGTATAAATAGTTGCATGTATATAAACGGTAAATATGAGATTTTGCAGGTCATGCATTGTATTGGATAATTATTGATTATGTTGCAATATTGACTTTTTTGGGTTTAAGGGTTATTTTGTAAAAAGAGATTATATTGGGTTTGGATTGGAGTTTAGGCTCAAATCTTGATCAGCATGCATATCGTGCATGCATGTATACATGAAGGAAAGAAAAAAAAAAGATTTTTACAGTAATTAATGGTATTTATTTGAATCGGTTGGAAAAGTAAGCATAATAGATTTTACTAAATATTGTATTATCATTTACATGAGTATTGCATGTAAGATTAGATGTATAATTGGTACTCGAATCGTAACAATCGAGTTGCATGGCATATCATGATCATTTAAGTATTTAAAATTTAGAAGGTGACTAATAAATAATACTAAATGGATCCAAGCATTTCTTGCATATTGTCATACATATAAAAGAAGTTTATTAAAATAGCTTGCATATTATTGATTTAACTTTCTAATAACATGATTCATACATTTAGTATACATATCAGTGCATGGCATATTATAGATGCATAACTCATTTAGTTAGCATACATGATCATATGAGAACTATTAAGTATATAATTAAGTATATAATATGAGTTGCATGATCTATAAATGGTTGCATTACATTATCATTAGTAAGCCTAATAAATGCATGGCATAGTCATGACATAGATAGATGGTAGCATGATTTCTAATTTATAAAGATTTTTAAGTAGCATACATTGGGTGCTATAAAAATTAAAAGGGAATTTATGTTTGTTTTAGAGTCACGTTATTATGAGTCGGAATTTAGGAGCAACTTACATATTGGAGGCTTTGTAGAATCAGTTGATTTCTTGCTTGCTTTTGCTTGGATTTTGCTTGCGGTATAAGGTACGAATTCCACTAAAGTTTTAATTATTTGTGAGAATTTAATTCATGTTATTCATGTTGTATTTTGAAAAGTTGCATTCATGATATCTTCAGTATAAATGATGCATGATTGTGAAATGACATGTTGAATGGTATTTAGTTGAATTGTGTTCTAACATGACTATGTACTGTGAAGTAAGCGCTTATATTTCAGATTTGGTACTGTTTTTGACTTGTGTACTTTTGATTTTCGATTGTCTGAATTGTGTTATCAACCGTTGGTAACCCTCTTAGAAGGTGATTCGCGGTATCTGAATAACTGTTCGGCCATTAACAACCCTCATAGAAGGAGACTCGTGGCATATCTGTTTGGTCGTTGGTAGCCCTCATAGAAGGTGTCTCGCGACAAATTTGACTTTGATGATGAGAAAAGAAACCAGACTTGCATACTAGATAATTGTCCAACCAAATGAGTCGGCATTTGTTATACTTTGGAATTTGAACTTGTTATGGAAGTGATTGCCGAGCTCACATGCATATTGCATTGATTTAATTAATTTGACATTGCTATGTCTGCTTGAAACAAGATGTAAATATTTTTACATGTTAGTTGCATACTATTAATTGCTTTTCCAAAGAATTGAAATTATAGTTGTCATACTTTGAATTTTAAATGATTTTGAAGAGCATTGAATTTATTTTGTAACCGCATTGCTTGATCGAAACTTTATATTTAATGCTTATTTGAAATAAATGTGGATTTGATTTGAAAATTGCTTGGTTAAATCATGTATTTAGTTCCAACGCATGATAATCAAAACTTCAAGTGGCTGGAACTGAATACCATAATGTGATAAATTTTATTTATCTCATTCCGTACTTTTTGCATGTTTTCCACAATTGTTTGTGGGTTCCAGGTTTCGTATCAAGTGTTGGACAACAAGACGAGTAGCAAACCATTGGGTATTCTGGTTAGCAATCTATACGAACCAGTCTGTTGTATGATTTATCTTATATTAAGTAATTAATTGTAAATTTATATTTGACAAGTATATTTAATTGTGTATAATCATCGTTAATTTGTAAAATAAGCATTTGTAAGTCTTGCAGGTGCAGCAGGCATCCGCGGCGGGCACTCCGTCGTGTGTTGTACAATTACAATATTCGACGGGGTGTCACAATTATAGTAATTTTATTTTTTTTAATATACAGTAAACACTGATTCTATGTGCAATCTATATTATTAGATTTGGTTTGAATAGAGATGATATAGACATTATCTGGACGTGTGGGGAGGTGCCAATCATGGAAAATTGTGCTCTAAAACCGACCTTCAAAAATAACCATCGAGATAGTGTTGGAAAAATGCTTTACAGAAATACTTCTGTGGTCCACAGTGTGTGCTCTGTAGTCCGCAAGTCTCCAGTGGTTGTGCAACATGTGGCTCTGTTAGCTTCTCTGTGGCTTGCTCCTATGGTCCACGAAAGAACAATGATTTTTGGACCCTTAGCCAAAATTTTAACTTTTTCTATTCTGGAGTTATCTTTTGCGGTCCACAGGGATTAGTCCTGAAAGTCTGCAGAGTTTCTTTTCTCAGCAAATTCCATTGTTGTCGTAAAAGAATGGATGTTTGTCCTGAAATAAGAGCCCAGGACTTCGATGATATCTTCTCCGAAGGAAATACTAGAATAATAACAAAATAGAAATTTAAAGTACAAAACTAGATCGATTTAGTTATCAAGATATGAAATTGTGTCATCAATCACTCTCCGGTACTTTATTGCCAAATTATAAAATAATTTCTTATCTAGGCATCCATGCAATTTCAAACCAATTTTTTTTGTCAAATTTGCTCTCTTACATGATTCATTTAATCAATGTTGCTTTTCATATTCCATAATACAGTCATTTATTTTATTAAGGGATATTTTTCTCAAATAGTAGTGCTTGTGATCATCCTTTATCTAACTGAAATAGCTATATCACAAGTATATAAAATCTTTTAATAAATGTCTGAATATTAAATGGTTATAGTTCTTTTAGTTGGTCTAGTTTCAAATTAACAAGTCGTAATGTACGAAAGAGATTGGATATAGCTAGGTGTCCAATCCATGGGGATAAATTATGAGTACTAAACTTGCTCGTCTTCAAAAACTAGAAAAGGTAATATTTATGATTTTGACTGAAGAAATAAAGTTGTAGATGTTGCAATAATAAAAAGGTGCAAATAAGTTAACAATATTTAGATATTTTGATTCTAAAATATGAGGAATAAACATTCTAAGGTTTCATATTCACTTTCACTTTGACCTCAGGATGCGGGGCCCGTTCACGCGTGTCTAGACCAACTTGTACGAGTCACATACAGGGGCAAGCAGCCCGCATGTGTTGAATACTTGTTCTTTTTTGTTTAAGTTCAATGTGGTGTTAGACAACTACAATTAAAATTTTTATTCCTCACCTGTCGTCTAATTAATTAAGAAATTAATATATAACTTGAATATCTCCCTTAGGTTCCTTAATCCTAAACATTCATTTGTTAGCTAAATTAACATAACTTTACTTGTTGGTTTTCTTATAGTTATCTAATACTTTTTAGATCATTAGAAACTTTTGCCTTTCAGTTACAAGTTAGTTTCCTCTTTCGATTCAAAACCAATCTTAATTACTGATCTAATTTAATTGATTAATCTAGACTGATAAACTAACATCTAGATGTGGACATTCATCTAACAGGTTAAACTAACATTCATCTAGATGTGGACATTCATCATCAATCAATTCAGACAAGCAATACAAATAATAGTAAATAAGTAAAATCACATATATAAACTAAAGTAATGAGTTATCCTACAATAACATAAAAAAAATCCATCACTACTTAATCCTACAACTAAAGAGAATTAACCTAATATGTTCACAAAACAAATATGAATTGTGGACATGAAATAAGATACAAACATAAGAAAAGCAAACATAAGCAAGGGATAAATACACCAAAATATCCAGTGCAATTTTATTTTTCAGTAATGATAGCGTGTGTTGTTTTCTAAATATGAAGTAATATTTGTTGTACTATATAAGTTCAATGTATAAAAAAAAATCTAATTCACGATATGTAAAATGTTATGATGCATATCTAATCGTACCAAATACTTGTTTTACTCTATGAAGTGAAGCAAATAAATAGACTATATATATTTACCTAAATTAGTGGAAAACTAATTCATATGGGTTAATATAACAAAGAATTTATATTTTTAGCCATTGTTTTGGAAAAAGTTAAAGTCAGTTGAATTATGTGTGAAGTTCAACATCACACATCCAAATCTGTTTGTACAACTCATTATGACTAATTTTCGTGTAAGTTAGAATTGCTAATGTTCCTCAACTTAAATTTCTACTAAATTTTACAACACATTTTTTAATAATAAACTAAATTCAGTTTCCAGCTTTGCTCTTAGCTTGCACTAACTATATATAAAACCAAATTATTGTTTCAACTTGAAGAGTCAAGTAATTGGTATGCTTGACTATTGAAGATAAGATGAAGAAAAATAACCAATTTACAATTTAAAGAAATAGAGTTTCGAGCAATCATCTATAACTTCCTAACCTAATAACCATAAACATAAATTGGTTGAAGAAAATTGCAACGGTAGTGAAGGTATAAAAGCCATTTGAGGACATATATTTTGCATATGAGATTTTTATTTAGTTACATTTTAGAGATAAAGAAGAATATTTTTTCGAGACACAAAAGAGATGGCCAAGCTATCAATTGCTCTTATTTTTATTGTTCTTTTGGCTGCATCAGGTACCTTCTACAAAATGAAAGAAAATATGTTTTTAAATTAGATAATATATTTTTGCTAGCGATGATTTGTTCGATTCTCTAAAATAAAAGAGAACATAATATATCTAAATTAGCAACAAGATTCTTGCAAATTGATTAAAGAAAATATAATTTAATTCTTTTTATGATATAATGTTAGTTGACAATTTCATAGATTTTTCATACTTACATTTATGTGTTAGTATATTGCTGTTGAAAATTTAATTTTAAATAATAACTATGAAACGTTTTTATTGTTTGGATACAGTTAAGACAACGAAGGTGGAAGCAGCAAAAAGATGTCAAATAGCTTTGAGTTCAAGTGAATGTGACTTGGCGAGCTGTAGGAAGCAATGCTATCTAAGCTATGGAAAGCAAAATGGATATGGACAATGTATTGAAGGAAAGCCAAATGTCTATGCTTGTTATTGCTACTATGATTGTGGCCGCTAATTTTGATTGCTGATATTCTTCCATATTATCATCGTGTGTTGTCGAAGTCACTTATTTTTAAAGCCGATTGTTCATTTCTTGACGTGAATATTCAATTTGAGCAACGTATTAAATGTTTATGAAAATAAAAGAGCATTTCTAATATATCAATAATATTGACTGATGGCTATACTTGTTATTGCTAATATGACTATGGCCGCTAATTTTGATTACCGACTTTTTCCATATTCTCATCGTGAGTTAATTGTTGAAGTCAATTATTTTTAAAGCTGATTGTTCATTCCTTAGCGTGAATATTTAATTTGACTCCTTGCTTTGGGCTAACCAAACATTAATAAAATTTGATTACATACGGGATCCAAAAACTTTTAGTTTGGTTTAAGTACTATACTGTCTTTTGATATTGATATAAATCATCATATCAATGATACAAAATGTTTAGTATGGAATTTCATAACGAACTAGTTTTTGTTCAACAAATGATGAGCTCAAATAACATAATATTTTCAAAACAAATTCCTCTATAAATTTAAAAAATACAACGTAAATGTATCCGATTAAAAAAAAAAAAATAGATGGCACTGTACTCGATTTCATCAACCTAGATCCGCCTCTATTTCTGATAATTTTTGCAACAAGGGTCACTTCTGAACAGTCAATACTTTTTGGTGAAATATAAATTTTTTAAACTTATGTTAAACATAATCTCTAAATTACTATCATGTTATTGTTACCCAATAAAATCTTTGCAATTTGCAGCTTATCAAGAACGTACAACTGTACGTTAGGTTTACTTGCAAAGTGAGAACTTGAAAAATTTTTGTTAGCATTTAAATTCTGTTTCGTTCGTTGATGTTCAAGACATGGGAAGAAATATACGATTTAAACAAAATATAAGATTTAGAAAGTTAATAGAATTTAAAGGAATTGCCTTCTATTAAATATCCAACCAAAAAAGTGAAAAACTGATTTAAGATTCTTCTTTTCTCTCAGTTTTCTACTTTCTCTGCTGTCCATTAAACAAGGTGTTAATGAGCAATCCGTGATGACCAGTTAAAGACTGAAATCCTTTAATTATACTGTCAAATATTCAGTTATTAAAGAATCGGGTGGTCTTTGTGCCCCAACCCCAAGTAGATAGGCTACAAATCACGAAAAGAAAAGAAAATATAAAGGTCAAATAAAGGCGTCACGTGAGAATCGGAGATATGTCAGGCAATAATGTAATGCATGTCCCGGATCTGAACATGGAGAGGGCCCATCAGAAGGCGGCCCACGTGAAAAATTCAGATCTGGCCCCACATCCCCTGCCTCTCTGTCCTTGCTCTTAGCCTTTCTTTCTACTTTTTATACCAAATCAGTGCTGATATAACTTACGAGTATCATGACTCATGACTCATGAGCCCCAACTAAGAGAACAAACAGCGTGTCCATTTAATTCTTCTACGCTATTTTCGTTGGATTCTAATGAAGCGAGATTGTGCTTCCTTATTCCCACACCATCCAAACGCCCCCATAGTAATATACTTGGCAGACATGTGAACTAGGTAAGAACAAAGGATAAGAACTATCTTGAATGTTGCTTTCTAGTTTTTGTCCGTACTGTGCTCACGAACAGTCTGTTCGCCAACAGCGGCAGTTTGTGGAAACCAAACACTTCACGAACAGTGCGAACAACGAACTTCTTGACTTGTTCACAATCCTCCGATTTTCACGAACTGGTTTTGTTCGTGGGCCCGTTCGTCCCCTTGTTCGTGAACCAATCAAACACACCCATTAGGAATAAGATCCAAAAATTCCAATTTCTTATTCTTGTCCCATGTTTGATAACCCATTTTCTTGTCTTGGAACAACCAGTTCGTGGGTTTCAAACATAGCCAAGAATACAAAAGCAACTTGATGGTGTATCCTAATATTTTCCATGTACAATATTATTACCATTTAAAAAAAGTACAATATTAGGCCCTGATTAAAATGGTGTAGACATGAGATTTCATTTCATTTCATTGAATTAGAATTGATTGGAGATGATTTCCAATTGAAATCTCATGATCAAAACAAATATAAGAAGAATTAATTTGAAGTCTTGAAAATGACTATTTTGCCCTCATCTATTTGAAGGAGAGAGTATTAAGGTTTTTCCAATTAAGAGTATTTTTCTCCTAAAATCTGACCAAATTTCAACTCAATTCCTAGTATTTCAATGGGGTTGAATTTTCCCACGAAATCCAATCAAATGAAATGAAATCCAACATTTTATTAGATTCTAATCAAGGAATTTCAATATCCTGGAAATTCCAAATCCAATTCCTACATAAAAAAGTTGATTCTGATTAGGGCCTTATTGTTTGCATAAGACAGAAACTTTTTTTAGAGAACTTACCTTCATCATCATAAGACACAAAAGCAACAATAAGATAAAAACGCATTTTCCTTCACCAAGTATCTGATGTCCCAAAGTTACATTGGCTGTGGTGTGATATACTGATATCCCGATGCATTAATTCATTTTCGTACTGCTCATTTTTCATCATACTTACATGAAGGTGGTAAGAAAACAAAAAAAAGGAGTAGATATAAAAGAAAGATGTACCGTCTTTTTTCTCAAAAAAGTTCCGTAATATATGTTTTTTTTCTTCACATGTTGTCTGCGTGGAAAAAAGTACGGTTTGTCTATTAGTGGAGAAAGTTTAGTACCTGGCATCAATTTTGATTACCAACCTTTAAAACAACTTTTTGCATCATTAACTACATGATTCGCCATTTTAAGTTGCACATTAATTATAAGCGAAACAGGATACATAGCGCCAGCAAGCAGGACTTCATTCAGGCTCAAACAAGTGATAGGAAAAGCAAGAAAAATTAAACAAGGTGCCAGACTTAAACAGTGAGCTACCATTGAGTATTAAAATAGTTGACCGAGTCAATTATTGGATTTAAAATTAATAGATCCGATGCTATTTTAACAAAGTATCCTTATTCCATTTTTATCACAGTTTAATAAAAGCACAAAACCCCTCTATCTATCCATATAAAATTTAAACAAAGCAGAGCTTAGGATCTTACAGACATCCTCTTCTCTTTCTCATTAACACAGTTATCAAAACCTCGCATCTTGACATAAAGCTATATATACCAATCCTAACAAATATAATAATTCATTATCAGGCACACTCACGTGCATGCAAACTTAATTAATTACGGATTATGTAACACACCAACATTACACATTGGTAAACTACACAAGCCATCATATCTTAATTAGCGGCCAAGATCACTCACACTTGCTGAGAGGGAAGCCACATAAACAAGCATTGCCGGCAAATGATGTCGCCTCGAGGTGGTCATAAGGCGAACCCGTCGGGATTGTGCCGCACAAATGGTTGTGACTCAGATCAAGGTGACCCACGTATGCAGCTGAAGTAAGCGAATGCGGTACATGGCCGCTTAATTTGTTATATGACAAGTCAAGTACCATGAAGTAGGATTTCGAATCAAACACATCCGGTATCTCCCCCGACAATGCATTCCTGCTCAGGTTTAGCATACCAAGCCCCTTGCTTTGGAGAAGCGTTGTTGGTATGTTTCCCGAAAGCTTATTGTCGTCGAGATACAGAGAGGAGAGTACTGGCATTGACCCAAGATTTGATGGGATTGAACCAGAGAGTTTGTTTCCACCCAGGTCTAGATCTGCGAGGCGGTTCATGTTCCCAATAGAAGAAGGGATCGAGCCCGAAAGCTGGTTTCTCGCCAGCAAGGCACGACTCAACATCTTCAAATTACCGAAGTCCGACGGGATTGAATCAGAAAGACAATTGTTGGTCAGATCAAGGTGCTTTAAATCTGACATAGCAGTTAAAGAAGCTGGGATCTTACCAGTGAGTTGATTGTCAGCTAGATTGAGCACAGTCAGGTGAGAGAGTTTACCCATCGAGGAAGGAATTTGTCCTGTGAGACGATTACCTGGCAGATCTAAAATCCTAAGCATTGGCAGTGATGTAGTGATACAATCTGGTAATGGGCCAGTGATCTGTTTCCAATCAGCCACTACCAGATTCGTGAGACGGTCGAGTTTGCAAATAGAGGAAGAAATCTTGCCAGACATGAGACCAGACATTCGTCCAGATCGAACCAGGATCGGGTCTTCTGACTCACCACGTAGAGTAATATCAGCCACCCGGCCATTTGTCGGGTCACAGTTGACACCGTACCAGTTTGTGCAACAGTCAGTACCTGTCCATGAGGTGAAGATGCCTAGATATGGCTCCGAAAGACCGGCCTTGAAATCAAGAAGAGCTGCACGGTCTGAAGCTGGACATGAGATAGCAGTGTGGAGAAGACAAAGAAAGAGAACTGGTAGAAGAGGCATGAAGAAGGTAGCCATTGAAGTGTAAGCTTAGGCCCTTAGCTAGCTTAATTCAGTCTTCGCTGTGGTTGTTTGTTTGCTTGTTTGTTAACTTAGATGGATGAGGTTGGTCTTATAAACAAGCTTTAACAAGGGTTTAAATGCTAGATTCTGACGGTTTTGTCCTTGGGTGGAGTGAGATATGGAGTCGGATGGTCATTTGAATACAATACAGTACAGGCAACTGCTTAGAGGGGCAGAGAAGGAATTATGAATTTGAACAAAAGAGTAGGGAGCACGTGCTTTGCAAGTAATGGGGGTTGGCGAGCATTTAAAGAGATATGTGTCGTCATCTGATATATTAGTCTACAGTCTACTTCATTTAAGACCAACTACTAGTAGGGCTGTCAAACGTGGCCCAATACCACGGAATGGGCCCAATTCGTTTCTGTTTCGCATAAGGAAACGGAACACCATTCCATTTCGTTAACTGTTTCGTTTCTGAAATGGCACAAAATTCAGTTTTGTTAACCGTTCCACTTCAGAAATAACACATGAAACGGTTTGAAATGAGGCTGAAACAGTCGAAACGGTATAATTTCATTTTTTGTTTACCGTTTCGTTATTGGAACGGAATGAAAATCAGTTTTGTTATTCGTTCCGTTTCGCTAAACGAAACGGAATCACGTGCCAAAATGTCACGTTGACAGCTCTAACTACTAGCAATGTCAAGGAAATTATTTTTGTCTTTCGGCCGTTGGATTCAAATGGAATGGCTATGATTGCGATCATGAACAATGAAGATAGCTACAATTAAAATAAGGGCTTTTATATCGAACGCGTTACTAACTATTGAACGGCTGAATGGCATGAAATTTGAGTACTTTTCCACGAAGGACAGCGTATTAAATTCGGCACCCTTGATTTTTGTTACATATAGAGTATAGTATTTCTTAAGAAAGCATGTGTAGGCTAGGGAGGCAAGGCAAGCATCCTTAGCAGAATTTTTGTTAGTTTCTGCTGTTATTAATATTTTGAAAAAAAAAAATCTGGAGGGATTTGAGTTGTAGTTTTGTAAATTTATAACAAAGTTATTGATTTTCAAAATATTGTGAGTCCCTCTTCTCTGTTGTACGCTTCACTTGCTTTATCTTGTTACTCAACTACGAAGTGAGTTGCTGAGTGTATAAAAAAATCATATTAGCATCATTTCAATTTTCATAAGAATTATAAGCTTCATTTGTATATGAAATATGAATGTATGAAGTTATCTTGCCACGCTTTTATTTCTCTTTATTTATTTGATAGTTCCCGACTCCCAAGCAATTGTTATATTATCGATCTATAAATCAATTTTCAATTATATTAATTTTTAATAACCTTATATTTCATTATCTACTATAAATTCGCATTATTGCAAATCTCAAAAATATTCAAAAATATCATTGGCGGCGCCCATCCCGCGCGGAATGATGATGGAGACTCATCAATTGAAGTTTTGATAGAAACTAGAAAGATATTCTGCGTGTTATTAGTAACTTTTTTTGCATTCTGTTTTCTTCAAAAAAAAAAAAAAAACTTTTTTTTTTCATTCTGTGTGGTTTGTAATGTTAATCATTGAGTTGGTTGGCAATAACCCCATAAGAAATTTGTCCAAAAAAAAAAATTTCAAATAGAAATTGGATCCCATGGTTTGTAATGTTACTCGTAGATAACTCAACTTGTAGGTTCCCGAGGGAATAAATCCCACGGGAAAGCACGGAAGAAGATGTTCGGCAAGTAGCACGGAGATGTTTATTTGGGAAATTGCTGTTATAAAAGGAGGAACAATTATCAAAATTTTATAAAGAAATAGTAACATTTTAAGTCAATTAAATAGTAAAAATTTTAATTTATTTTATAAAACTGTAATATAAAGAACATATTGAAGGTGGTCTTGGATCGACTGTTTAGATATGAGAAAGTATGATTTTAACTTTTTTGCACTTAGTAAGTGCGAACGTTTATAATATATATATAATATAAAGAATTGATTCAAAATTTTTTTTTTTTTTTGATGGTAGGGCATCGCACAAGGATCAGACAAACAATAGCAGTTTAAAAGAACTTCTCAGATCTGGACTGCACATATAACATGACAGCAATTTATGAGGGGGAAAAAATTACGTGCTTATAAATAATGTATGATATAATTTGCTTGGATTTGATTAAGCAGCCCACACAACATTTTTATGGAATCAGATGCGGACCCAAGTCAAGGTATAATCAGAAACTTGCAAAGATCTAACATTGGTACTATGCCAGCGCAAAATATATATATATATGGGAAGACGCAAGGGCAAAGGGGAAAAAATCTCTAAACTCAACTACTTGCCGGTTCGGCTAATTAATTTCATGCTACTACCTAATCAAAATCGAGGTTAAAATATCAAAGGCGATCGAGAGTGATCCAGAATCCCAGATCTACAGGCTCAAATATCATGTGCTAAAACATGTACTATATTGTCCACGTAGAAGCATTAGGATCAGACGAGCCACTTAAATAATCTATTAGTATATGACTGTTACAACCTTACACACGGCGTGGTGTGTCGCTGTTAGCTGTTGCAATTGTGGCGCAGATATGCTACAGAAGATTTGATGCGCATGAAGATGGCAGGCTGTATAGCTATATCTCTTTCCATTTTGTATTAGATTGGAATGTATAAGGAAACTATATAATTGGATAGATATGGAACGTTAGATTGTTTCCATGTAATTGTATACGTTTTTTATATTACAGGAGACCCTCCTTCTACT
Organism: Rhynchospora breviuscula; assembly: GCA_027562975.1. Taxonomy (NCBI): domain Eukaryota; kingdom Viridiplantae; phylum Streptophyta; class Magnoliopsida; order Poales; family Cyperaceae; genus Rhynchospora; species Rhynchospora breviuscula. The sequence goes on from CM050398.1 coordinate 47,841,910, forward strand.
CTCTGTATCAAACAATTAATTGGATGAAATAAAATCTGGGAGGGAAGGGAGCTTCATGGGAGTTGTGTGTTCTTGCGTTATTTTCGTTTAATTTTGTTATTATTATTATGGTATCAGAGCATGGTAGCCTGGTGGTATAGTTAAGAAAATTGTTGATCTTCTTGTCTTTAATTTCAATTTTCTGTACTATATCGCTCTAAGGAGCTATTCATACTCAATTCAACATGGTGAACACGCCTGAAAAAGACAATGACAACGAGCCTGTTGACATGGCTGCTGTTTTGCAACAACTTACCAAATTGGTGGCTCTTCAACAATCTCAGATAGCGACAATATCGAGTTCTCAACCTAGTTCAAACCCTCCGAGTGAAGGGATCAACCATCCGAATCCGATCGACGTGAAAATGGATGGCACTAATTTCACATACTGGTGCCAAGTAGTTGAGATGTACGTCAAAGATCGAGAAAGGATGAGACATCTTACAGGAGATCCCGCACCACCGAAGGAAGGAGATCTGGACTTTAGCAAATGGAAAGTAAATGATGTTGTTGTGAAGAGTTGGCTCATCAACTCTCTAGATCCACATCTGAGAAGCAAATACATCCGTCATCCTACCGCAAGAGATGTTTAGAAGGCGCTAGCAACAACCTACTATGATGGAAGTGACGAAGCACAAATCTTTGCATGGAACCGGAAAGTCGCGCGACTCAAGCAAGAAGGGAGGACACTAGAAGAACTGTATGACGAACTTCAAGCACTGTGGCAAGAGATTGACTTTAGGTGTCCTAATCCTATGGAAACTCCAGGTGATATCGAGAAATTCAATTTCTTTATTCAAAAACATAGGGTTTATACTTTTCTTGATGCGCTTGAAGATAAGTTTGATGCAGTTCGGGCTCAGGTTTTGCAAATTAAACCTTTTCCCTCTATTGAAGAGGCGTATGGACATATAAGGCATGAAGCTAATAGACAAAATATTATGGTTGAAGGAGACACATCTAGTGTTCAGGGTTCTTTTGCGATGGTGTCAAAAGGCTACAAATCTACTGAAGGAAACCTTGTGAGAACAGATCAACCGCAGGGAAAACCAAAGAAAGGCAACTGTCCTCACTGCCCTGGAGCAAAGCATACAAAGGATGGCTGTTTTCGAGTTATTGGATACCCGCCGTGGTGGACGGGTCCAAAGAAGCCTCTTATCAACCAACCTGGATCAAACATCAAAGGAGTAGGAGCATTAGCCGTTCAAGAGCAACAGGCATGGCAACAATCTTCATGCGTGCAACCACTGTCTCCTTGTGCATCTCCAGCGCTAGCCTGGCAGCCACGTTCTTCACATGGCGTGCAACCAGGGGAGTTGGCTCCTGTGCAATTCGCTCAACAGCCTATGCAGTTCGGTCAGCAACCTATGGCAGGAAATGGTGCGCACAACACATCTCAGGGTACGCAACCAATTCTTACAATGTCCCATGGCATGCAGCAACCTTCATTTGGTGCGCAAGGATCCCAGGGCTATACGCTATCCACTACAGGATTTGTGTCAGATGGTAAAAGTTCTAGTAAAGGTAAAGGGGTAGAAGAAGATATGAACTTTATTGTCTCTAGTAAAATTAATTGGGTAATTGACTCCGGAGCCTCAGATCATATGACTTTTTCTACATCTGATTTGACTAATTATGTGGAACCACGAAAAAATGGAATATTAAATGCAAATGGAGTTGAACATCCAGTAACTTGTTCTGGTGACGTGAAAGTTTCTGATTTCTTGACCTTGAAAAATACACTTGTTGTACCTTCTCTTACAACTCGACTCCTATCTGTCAGTCAAATTACAAAGGATCTAAACTGTGTTGTACTTATGTTCGCTGATTTTTGTATTTTTCAGGATGTTCTTACGAAAAAGATAATTGGCCGTGGTATTAAACGGGACGGATTGTATCATTTAGAAGAATTGAAGATTGGAAATGCTTGTCTTGTGGATGGCAAGCTCTTGGAATTAGAAGCTAGAGTGTGGCTGTGGCATAGAAGATTAGGTCACCCATCTTTTGGGTATTTGAAACAATTATCTCCTTGGTTATTTTTGGGTTTAGAAAATAAAAAGTTTGAATGTGAGACTTGTATTAGAGCCAAAAGTCATCGTGTAACCTATCCTTTGAGTTCAAGCAAAAAGTATGTTCCTTTTGAGTTGGTGCACACAAATGTTTGGGGTCCATCTCCTATAGTGTCTAAATCGGGTAGTAAATGGTTCGTGTTATTTTTAGATGACTATACACGAATGACTTGGCTTTACATGTTAAAAACTAAAGATGAAGTTCCTCAGATTATTAAAGACTTTCATGTAATGGTTAGTACTCAATTTGACAGAAAAATAAAAGTCATAAGAAGTGACAATGGAGCAGAGTTTGTTAATAAAAAGGTTCAAGAATTTTTTTAAAGAGAAAGGAATCATACATGAAACCTCGTGTGTTGGAACTCCTCAACAAAATGGAATATCAGAAAGGAAAAATAGACACATACTTGAAACTGCTAGGTCACTTCTATTGGAAAATAATGTGCCACCCGTGTTTTGGGATAATGCAGTTTCTATGGCTGTGTATCTTATTAATAGAATACCATCAAAAGTGAATAATTTTAAAACTCCGCTGCAACAGTTATCTATATACAGTCCGATTCCTTCTGCTCTTAATCTAGTCCCAAAAATTTTCGGATGCACAGTCTTTGTTCACCTTCAAAAATATTTGCGTTCTAAGATTGAGGCTCGTGCCGAAAAATGTGTGTTTCTTGGATTTGGATCACATACAAAAGGTTACAAGTGCTACAATCCAACTACAAGGAAATTTTTTGTTACTATGGACGTTACATTTTTGGAAAATGAACCATATTTTGGTAAGAATAATGATCCAATTTAGGAGGAGAGTGTATCGGAATTGAATCACTACTTACCATATTTGTGCGATCCACCCGGAGGTGACTCAAGGATATATGAACAGGGACATGAATGTGAACTTGGAGATGGCCATGTGCAACGTGAAGAAAATGTGTATAATCAGGACACACATGTTGCGCAAGGGGTAATACAACAAGATATTGAGCAGATTAATGATGAGGTAAATATTCCCACGTCATGTGACCAGGTACATGGCTGCGAACCTGAAGGAGAAATACAGAGAACACGGCAACTTGAGGAAAGTCAAGAGAATTTGAGTAAAGGCCATGGTTTGTTGGAAGATTTATTGATACAATCCGACCCGCCACCACGTGACCAAGGATCTCATGAGAACATCTCTAAGGTAAGTAATTCTATTAACCCTACTAATCGGTATCATCTACCTTTGAGAACAAATCGTGGTAAACCACCGAGACGGTATATACCGGAGGATGGAACCTATAAGGAAAGTGAGTACCCAATTACAAATTACACCTCAACAAAGAACTTAGATTTGCCATTAAGAAATTTTGCGAATGAATTGACCTCTAGTACTGTACCAGAAAAAATTGAAGATGCCATGAGGGATCCAAAGTGGGTAAAGGCAATTGAAACTGAAATGGATGCATTAGAAAAAAACGGTACATGGAAACTAGTGGACTTACCAAAAGGAAAGAAACCAGTTGGGTGTAAATGGGTATTTACTAAGAAATACAATATTGAAGGAAAAATTGAGAGATACAAAGCTAGGTTAGTTGCCAAAGGGTACACTCAGACATACGGAATTCATTATCAAGAAACTTTCTCTCCAGTGGCTAAACTAAACATTGTTCGAGTTTTGTTATCTCTTGCAGCAAATCTAAATTGGCCCTTACATCAATTTGATGTGAAGAATGCGTTCTTGCATGGTGAGTTGAAGGAAGAAGTCTATATGAAAATTCCACCTGGGTATGAGTGCTCAGGATCAGTTGACAAGGTGTGCAAACTAGAAAGATCACTTTATGGCTTGAAGCAGTCACCTAGAGCATGGTTCGGACGATTCTGCAAAGCGATGAAAAGCTATAGTTATACTCAGAGTGATTCAGACCATACCATGTTTTTCAAAAAAAGACAAGGTACGATTACTGTGCTAATAATTTATGTTGATGATATGATAATCACAGGAGATGACAAGGAGGAAATTGGATCACTCGAGAATAGACTATGCAGAGAGTTTGAGATGAAAAATTTGGGAGGTCTCAAATACTTATTGGGTATTGAAGTGTCAAGGAGAGATGGAAGTATTTTCTTATCTCAAAGAAAATATATTTTCGATCTGTTAGCTGAAGTCGGAATGCTAGACTGTAAACCAGTAGATACACCAACGATACAAAATCAGAAGTTGGGGCTAAACCTGAATCAAACACCCACTAACAAGGAAAGATACCAAAGGTTAGTTGGAAAATTAATTTATTTATCTCATACTCGACCTGACATTGATTATGCAGTGAGTGTTATTAGCCAATTTATGCATGCACTTACTGAGGAGCACATGGAGGCAGTAATGCGAATAATCAGGTACTTAAAGGGATCTCCAGGAAAAGGGATAAAATTCTCAAATAATGGTCATTTGGAAATTGAGGGATATACAGATGCCGATTGGGCTGGAAGTACATATGATCATAAGTCTACCGCTGGGTATTTCACATTTGTGGGAGGAAATCTGGTTACATGGCGGAGCAAGAAACAAAATGTGGTAGCTCTTTCAAGTGCTGAGGCAGAGTACAGAGGGATGACAAAAGGAATATGTGAACTCTTATGGCTAAGGAAATTGATGAGTGAACTAGGGTTTCAGCAAAGAGCAGAGATGAAATTGTTCTGTGATAATAAAGCTGCAATAGATATTGTCCAGAATCCTGTACAGCACGACAGAACTAAACACATTGAGATAGATAGGCATTTCATCAAGGAAAAGATGGACTTAAAAAATTATATGCACACCATTTGTCAGATCAGAGGACCAACTAGCAGATATGTTGACAAAAGCAATGTCAAGCAAAGTCTTCAATGAATCAGTAAGCCAACTCGGCATGGTAGATATCTACGCACCCAATTGAGGAGGAGTGTTACTGTTGCAATTGTGGCGCAGATATGCTACAGAAGATTTGATGCGCATGAAGATGGCAGGCTGTATAGCTATATCTCTTTCCATTTTGTATTAGATTGGAATGTATAAGGAAACTATATAATTGGATAGATATGGAACGTTAGATTGTTTCCATGTAATTGTATACGTTTTTTATATTACAGGAGACCCTCCTTCTACTCTCTGTATCAAACAATTAATTGGATGAAATAAAATCTGGGAGGGAAGGGAGCTTCATGGGAGTTGTGTGTTCTTGCGTTATTTTCGTTTAATTTTGTTATTGTTATTAGTCGCTGACATAGAGACCAAAATGTTTGGACCCGCCACATTCAGTGGCGTATCATTTACTTAAACAATTCTACAAATGATTGGACTGAAATTAATGAGACATATGAGGTGCTTATCAAGTGGGATGATGCAGCTAAAGTTGTGAGAGAACATGAAATGATGTGGTTGGGAGGGAACACTGGGTCTCTTTGCTCATGTGGTGCATGTCTCCAGTGCAATTAATACATCGACTCAATTTCTCCAAATTCAATGTTATCAGCCGGAAATGTGGGATAAGGAGACAATTAAGAGCGGTGTTAGTTGAGTTGAACCAGGGACCTTGTCCAAGGGAGATTGTCAGTAGATTAGCTGATGTGTGTAAGCTTGTAAAGAGATAAACAGACCAATTTATAAATGTGATTATTTGATTATTAGATGATTATTCCTGTATTTGATTGTGTTTTTGTGATAGTACTGGGCCTTTTTGAACTTAAATGGTTCCACCTAATAAACCTACATTTTTTGTTTTTATATAAAAGATTTGTTATGCATGATGTCATGTCGTTAGATTTGTTGTTTTTATATTGTTCCAACTTCATAATTGCATTTGATATCTTGTAGACTTAACTAACCTAATGTCGCGATTTCATAACTTGTTGTAACACGTAGACCTACATTTTAGGTCCAATTAATTAGTTCGATGCCATATCTTTAGATTCGTTGTGTGTTTATGATATTGGTATCTTATAATTGTATTTGATATCTTTTAACAGCTCATCAGTATTATCATTATCACGTTACAATACCTATCAAGTCCCTAAATCATGTGATATTTTTCCTTCTTCTATTAATGTTTCTTTAAGAACAGGAATAGTACTGTTATACTGACAGGAAAAAATGCAAATAAAAACTGATGAAATACCTGTTTGAATGAAAATAATAGTCATCAGTCGAAATATATATGGTTCATCGAATGTACTAAACCGAAAAAAATAGCAATAAAGAACTTTCAATTTGTTATTTTTTTTTTGTATTTACTAGATTTACTTTTAGACGTGTCTAATAAATTTCTAAGTCCTTATTATGATTAAAATTATGTACAAGATGTGTGAGGGTGTGACTGTGTGAGGGAATGAGATCCTCTGGACTGCAATCCACCGGATCCTCAGACATCTTTAATCTGTGTTCGTCCGATCAATAATGGATGCCCCGTGATTAATACAAGATTGATAGGTCCGAAAAAATCTAACTGTTGAGATTAAATCAGACAGTCTAGATTCATAGACGTCCACTTGATGTTTTAAAAAAACGTCCAAGGATCCAGACCCAGTGTGTGAGAGCTTTGCTCATAAGTAGAATTTAGGCGCCTAATTGGGCATGATTCGGTAATTTGTTTTTAAAATAAATTTATAAAACATTATTTTGAGTTTAAATAAAGTACACATAAAGTTTGATGTAATTTAAGAATAATTTGACAACTTTTAAGTACTATAAAAATTGAACTTAATTTTTCAAACAGCTAGATAAGTGACTAATAAGATTTTGGATTGCACCAAATTTATTGTACAACCTATCTAAACTAAGCATAAGATATTTAATCATATTTAAAACGTTTACTAAATTTTTTAATTATCTTTGACAATAAGTTTGTTGCCACTACAACCATTTCCTTAAAAATATCATAAACTGTTGTTAAGGCTGCAAACGCAACGAAACGATCACAAAACAATTTATTTTCATTAACCATTTTGTTTATGGCATGAAATAAAAATTAATTTGCGTTAACCGTTTCGTTTCAAAAGACGATCAAAATGATCGTAACAATCAATTTTGATGATCAATTTATTTATAATTGTGTTCGAAGGAGGCGAAACGAAATGATCAAGAAGGATTAAACGGAGTTGCGTTTGCAGTCCTACTGTTGCCGTGGTTTCTTTAATCTATTAGCCCATAAAACTAGTCCAACGAAATGCTACCACTTGAATGAGGCCTAAATAGGCCCAGAAAAACCGTCCAAAACCGCCAGCGAATGCGTCGAGTTGCTGACCGTGCTGACTTCACTCCTTCCGTCGTCCAGTCGTCCCCACTCCACGGCGAGAATTCTCTCGAACAAACTACTATCCAATTTTCAATATCCATCCAACCAACTCCTGCGCCTTCCGCTATCCTTCCCTTCTCTCAATTCTTCTCCCTTTCCCTCGGACTTATTTGAGTTGTTGCCTGTATTGTTTCCCAAGCAATCTGCCTATTCCTTCACAACCAAGTAGCCCACCCCAAATCCCAATCCCCTCCAAAGCTCTCTTCCAGCGTTCTTAAGTCATTGCATATCTTCAATTCTTATAGCTTCTTCCTTCACGCTTAAAAAGGTATTTTCTCTTCCAGCTACTACTTGAAACTATTTCTGGGAAAAAAAAAAAAGAGGACCTTTTGGCTCTAAATTAGTCTGATTTAAGCTTCAATTATGCTATTTTTTGGTTTTTGGACCAAGGTGATGTTGTGGGCAGGGTTATCAAAACATATATTTAGTGCATTGCTAAAGGCTACTTCAACTAAATGGAGAGAATGAAGCCACTATCAGTAATAAGTTCATCAAACTTATATGGTTCTGCCATCCATTCAGTAGGCATTTCTTAAGCTTATATTGAAGCCAATCAAGTTCGTGCTACTTTGTTATCTTACATTTCTGAATGGTAGTTTTTTTAATTGATAGAAAGAACTAATCAGTGTTTCTTAAACTACTTGTTCCTGCTACCTGCCAGTCGGAATATTGCAAAGCCAGTACATCCAGCACTTTGCTAATTTCTCATTAAACACAATGCAAATTTATGTTTATGGTTTGATTTTGCTTAAGATAATTAGCATATAGAAGTTCCCTGTTGCTACTCATAGCTTGATTACTGGAACAAGAATTGATTTTTGTCTTATCTGAATTGCTCAGGGACCAATCTAACCCCTTGAAAATGTAGGGGCTAAATAGTTATTTCAAGGACTGTAAGTGTAGTTTGGTGTCTGTACAATTATGCTGTTATATAGTTGTGCCATTGTACACCTGCCAGATGTTACAATCAACAAATGATTTGAAGGAGGATTGAAATTTGAATTGATGAATTGCTCTTGTTTCTTATTAAAATTTTTAATGCACCACTTGTTATAAGCACCACTTGTTTCAAGTATATCAGCTGAGATAACTTCTGACTATAGGAAACTTATAAACCAATAGCCAGTATTTTGTTAGCGACCTAAGTTTTTTCTTTTCATTGTACAGGCAAAAACAAAATATCGGTCAATGCTCCGTTTTATACCTGGGATTTTCCTGCATCGATCAATTTACCCTTGTAGCTTATATTCTCATCCCTTCCAATTACAAAGGAGATATTACCGCCATCTAAATTTTACAGTTTCCAAACAAAACAGGGCTTTTCACTTTAAAAATATGGTCTCTATGGTGAGTCTAATGGGACACCAATTACGAGTCGGCCTGTCAACTAGGAGCCAGAGCATTAATTTAAGGCTGAATATGCCCATAGCTAGGGTCAAGTGGAATATGAGGCATGTCCCAAGTGGCAAAATTGGAGGCATGCTGTTTTTGAGTTTTGCGGTTTCTGAACCTGCGTATGCTGAAACACCTGATGAGAAAAGCAAAGGGAGTTCTCCTAAGTGCGTTGAGTCATCTCTCACTTCATCTCATGGGAAGATCGTGTACACAGATTATACTGTTATTGGTATGTGCTAAGAACTCTAATTTCCACATTGTTCTTCCTTTTTATTTTGTTTTCTGTACCCATGATTCTTGATACCAATTACTAGGCCAAAATCTAGACAATATAGCATAACTAGAAAAACTGTTGTATCAATTGCTATTATTGTACTGCAATAACAATAATTATTTGGTCTCTTTTGGATGGTTGAGCTTTTACTTGCTCTTTTACTTTTGGCGTTCTTAAAAAAACCGAACTTATAGCTTGCATAGACAACTCACTTACAAGGTGCACTTCATAGCCCTACTTTTAATGATAATCACCCTTGTGGAGTTATTTTGTCGTCATGCTCACTTGTACATTCGGATTACGGGTCTAGCTTGCAGTGTTATATACCATACCTTTGAAGGGTTAAAGTACTTGACCTATTGAAACAAATATTGACCCTAAGCTAGAAACATGACTTTAAAGAAATCTAAAGAAATCACAGATGTAATTGTAGAGGCTTTTTTTAGAGAGAGAAAATTGTAGAGATACTTAGTCAGCTAGAGTCGAAAAACAGATTTAAGCTTTCAAACTTTTTGAGCCTCCAGCCTATATTTAACTGTTTTATGTGGACCAACTCCTACAGGTATACCAGGAGATGGCAGGTGCTTGTTTAGGTCGGTAGCTCATGGTGCCTGCATGCGCTCTGGTCAACCTTTACCTGATGAGGTGCTTCAGAGACAGCTTGCTGATGAACTTAGAGAAAAGGTAGTACTTGAGTTCCTTCTTGTATAAGGGTTTCTTTTTTTATGATTCTCAGTATTGAAATACTCCAAACCAGCTCATTGCTTCTGCTGTATTATTATACAAAATGTTACAAGTTTGTTGAATATTATATATATCTTTGGATTTTTCTAGCAGTAACCTTGAAAACCTCTAATACAGGTAGCTGATGAATTTATTAAGAGGAGATCGGAAACTGAATGGTGAGTACTTAAGCATGAGTTTTTCATTGGTACTTATATGAGATTGCTATACTGCCACTTTTAAATCAAAGTATATTATTAACTTTGTTGTTACATATTTGTAGGTTTGTTGAGGGAGACTTCGATACATATGTTTCTCATATAAGAAAGCCACATGTATGGGGTGGAGAACCTGAGTTGTTCATGGCCTCTCATGTACTCAAGTAAGTCAACCTTTCTAGTCTTTTCCATTCTAAACTGCATAAAAAGACCATGTTTATTTAAGTTCCATTTACACCTTCCCTGCTTTTTGGTAGGTTGATTTAGCAAAATAATTGGTTGGCTGTTAATTCCCCATACTAATATATTATCTTAATAAGTATATTGATAAACTGAATTCTCTAGTGAAGTCTGATTCCGTTTGTGTTTGCTGTGACCTGGGATCATCTTTTAATTTTGTTGAAGTGCAGTCATGTACTTGTAATTTAACATCACAGGAGATCTGTTTCAATTCAAACATTATATAGCTGTTACCAAAGTTTTCTTTCTTCTATTATGTTATGGATGAATAACCAAACTCAAATTCTTTGTAGAATGCCTATTACAGTATACATGCATGATGAGGATGCTGGGGGTTTGATAGCAATAGCAGAATATGGACAAGAGTATGGGAAAGACGACCCTATTAGGGTTCTTTATCATGGATTTGGGCATTACGATGCGCTTCGCCTATATGCTACGAAAGCTCCTCAATCGAGATTGTGAGACCGTGGAGTAACAAATGTGTGCCGAGGTGAGTCTTTGGCAAGAATTAAATAACAATATTTTAGAGCTTTGTAATGCGACATTGCCACTGTTGTTCTATATTCATGTAGTTTTGCGGGTGGGTGGGTTGGGTGGAAGAGAACAGTGGGATGCACATGTTATGGCATGTATAGGGTCATGTCTAACAAAAGAAAGTTAACTGGGAATTAATAAATCGGATTCGTCTCCTCCCTAATTATGCTGAATTCATTGAACGTTACATAGCAGATTTGCCATGTACCCCTCGATCTGCAGTCCGGATAGCTAGTGGCATCTATTCAGTCAGATCCAATCTGGAATGTCAGATCTGAAATAGACGGCCAACAGCAACCTAGGTTTGTTCAGTGATTTCAATTGAAATGGGGAGTTGGCAGCCTATATCAAATTGATATTGTATGTTTATTGAGCTAATCAGCCCAAAGTTCCTCAAGTTTTAGCATAGATGAATAGATGATTCTTTCAATAGAAAAAGTTGCTCCTTTAACTCAAGTACTACCACTATGTGCTTTTTTTGATTGGTATAAATATTCATTTGTAGAAAACTGAAGTTGGTACAATACGATGTTTATAACTTTTTGAAATGAGAAGTTCAGAACATATTGGTTAATTCTGATGTAGAAAAAGTTAGTTAATGAGACAGTGGCAAATGAGAGAGCTTTTCTCTCCCTTAACAAAACTATTGTTTTAATTGTTTTTCCTTTTTTTAAAATTTTTTATGTAAATGCTTGGATTTCTTAAAAAAATTTCTTTGCTAAGCTTGCAGAATTTCATAAAGACAAGCTGCCCCTCTCTGCTTTAGACAAACTGTCAAAGAAGGCATTTTTCAATTAATATAATAGTTCCCGGATGCATGATGGGAGGAAGACAGGAAGTGGATTGATGTTTTCCTTACACGTCCTTAAATAATGGATAATTCTTATTTTGGCAGCATGAGTTACATTTAACTAGCAGTTCGGCTTCTACAGAGATGTATGCTTGATTAGTTTAGTGTTGGCATGACTTCATCATATACCTGCAATTGATCAGGCAGATTTGTATTTTGATTGTTACATTTTTTTTTCTAACTAATTAATATCTATTTATCTTTATTTATTTTTACAGAGTTTTGTTTTCTATGCTTATGCATGTTTATTTTCTTATACGGTGCATATTGATTTCTATTCTCTTGCATGTTTTGTTGTCTTTTATGAAGCTACTGTGAGCTAATGTATTGACCGAATTAAATTAATAAGGACCAGTCACTCTGTCCACTGGTAAAGGAGCAAAAGTAGTTATTGTGGATAATGAGGATCAAATCTGATGTACTATAGCGGTCTAAATTTTGAATGCTTTGAAGTTTTGATTTTAGAGTTTGGCGGTAGTTGAATAACTTGGGTTTGAGAATTGAGAGAGAATTTTGTTTGGATAAGATATATATCTATCTGTGGCATACATACTACATGATGATTCGAAGATTAGGCGGGTGTAATTGAAATGCTTCTGACAGTAGTTTTGTTTTTGACATTTTTATGTGAGATACTGCAATATACAAGCTGCCTTGGTTATGTGAGATACTGCTAGAATGTCGGATCATCGCTGGCAGTTTTGATCACTTTCTTATATTTAGTATTTTGTTACTGTTTGTGTGGGGTTGAACTGATGAGCTGAGTGAGTGAAAAATTTGTCCTTTTGTTTATTGAGAAGAGTGCCAAGGGGAGTTATTGCGTGTAGGTGCGTTCATTGATTTGCTACATTTGGTCCAAATAGAATTGAAGTTTGTCGCAAAAAAAAAATTTTATTTTTTATTTTTTTGATAAGAAGGTCTAATAGTTCGGTATACTTTTTCTTTGAATTCGTTCTCTATTATTTAAAAAACAACGTAGTCATTAGTCATTTGTGGGTACTCCGCGTTCAAGTCTGTTGAAGTTAAATCTTGATTAATTACAAATATGTAGTCTAACCCAAATAAATAAATTTTATGGACCACGTCTAATAAAGAATTTAATTGAGTTACTTAATTTTACTGATTGGATTGATATTCGGGATTTAGGGTAACAAAGTCAATTTATGAGTGATAATTTGATGATTACTGTTGATCGGTTTAGCATGCTGACTTCGTATAATAAGAACTTATCCATACTCTAGAATTAAATCGCCCTATAATATATTACATAATAGTTCACCAATCTTGTTCTAGTTCACACCTTTTGCTAAACATAGAAAAAAAACCACTATAATCAAATCAAATTTCGGCTCGCTCGAAATGAAAGAAAAAAAAAAAAAAAAACTGAACTAGTTTAATAATCTAGTAGTTGGCAATTGGCGACTCCGATACCGATAGGAGTACGTTGGGTTTAAATTCTTAAGATTAATGGGAAAGAATATGCTAGCAGTTTTGACTCGGGTAAAAGCTGAAAATCAGAGAAGCAAAAAAATGAGAATGTATTCATTCCGGGGTTAAAAAAATGATAATTTAATCCTCCTTCAATTTCTAACCATCATGCGGTCGCCATAAAGCCATGGCCATGGGCAGTTTTCCTCCTAAATCAAATACACTTTTTTTTTTCCCCCCTTTTAAGGTAATCCTTTACTAATATGATATTATTCTAGAGAAAATTATAATAACATAGTTATAACTGAAGTTACAATAATACAATGACTTATTAGATTATCGTAGTCCTGAACCTATAAAATATGATTTTGTTTGTCGAATCGACACTTTAAGCAATTATTTAATTAATTTTATGATATTTATTTTATTCGTGGTTAAGTGATGTTGCAACTTAAGGTTTTATATTCCTGCAATTGCTAATAGACATCAATTGAAGGTTGATGCGGTGTTTTTTGATAAATTGCCATGTAAATGAAATTACAATTTTAAGAGTTACTTCTATTGAAAAAACATATGTTTATATATATGAGTTCATATATATGGAAGTTTAGCTCAGGATGTGTTAAGCAAGATTCTTATTGGGTTCATTTCAACTTATATAAATTAGGGAAAAAATTTTATGTGCCACTCAAAAGTGGTGAAATTGTGAATTTGTCATTCGAAACAAACTTTTTCTCTTTTTTTCCACTCTAAAACACCGTCTCATTTCTTAACTACCACCTTTTTTCCTTTAAATAATATTTTTAATAGAAAAAAATTCGGAATGATGAATTTACCCTCATCGGAACCTGATTTCAATTTCTCTGTGGTGGTCACAGCGAGCTCCGCATGATAAATCGCTCTCTCGGTGAACTCGAGTGCACATGTGGAGGAGATGGTGGGAGACATGACGGCGGAATGTGCAATGGTGTGATGTTGCTATCTATGCGCGGTGTTGGACTTTGTCGTGTTGGCGGTGTTGAAGGTGCCGATGGGGTTGTGCAAGAGAGCGATCCGAGCGAGGAGAAGGAAGATTGCGGCGAAGAGGAAGGAGATGGGGGTGATGGAGAGTAGGAAGGAGATGTTAGAGGTGGAGGTGGTGCAGATTGCGGCCGTGGAGAGAGCGTCTCTGGAGGAGGCGACAAAGGTGAAGATGAAGGTGTAGGTAAATTTGTCTTTTTTTTATTTTTTTCTGTTAAAAATATTATTTAAAATAAAAAATGGCATTTTAGAAATGAAATGGTGCTTTACGGCGGCAAAAGAAGAATTTAGTTTTGTATGACAAATTCACAATTTTTTCACTTTTGAGTGGCACAAAAAAAATTTTCCAATAAACTAATAAAAATCAATCCAAAGTCATCCAAATAGTTTCCCATTTCTACATTCTGTGATTAGGGATGTACAAAATATTCGTCAACCCGTTCAACCCACCCAAACCGACCCATTTTTTATCGGGTTAAGATAATGTTGGATCGGATACGTGTTTTAATTTTGACAAACCCATTACTTTGGGTTGGGTTACGGGTTTGTAGTAATAACCCGTTCGGATCCGTTTCCTTATGGTGTAATATAATTTATCCTAAGCATGATCTATATGCTAAAATTTCATATGATTTTATCATATTTAATACGAAATCTAATTTCATTCGTGATAACATATTTCCTTGATAACATATTTTCTTATTGTTTGTAAACACTCATAAACTAAATCAACATTTGAAATCTTAAATATGTTTAAGAGTTCAGTTTCTTTAATTTAAAATTAATTATGTTATCATTTTTTTTATCTAGCTATAATGACTTATTTTATTAGAATTTATTTTGTCGACCATGTCTCAAACATTTTCTATGATGTTATATGTTAAATTCTCTTTATGTTATTTAAGCATGTATTTTTATTTGATCAAAATTTGAACCCGTTTAATTCATTAAACCCGTCTATAAAAAAATTGATGGGTTGGATTACGGGTGAGTTGATGAAAATTTTTTCTTAACCCGTTGGAATTGGATAAAATATCATCAACCTACCCGTTGTACACCTCTACCTGTGATAATCAATTTTCTTGAAAATTGATATCACAAAGTTTCTCGATCTTAAACACCTATTAAAATTCACAACAATAAGAACTAAATTCATAAAACATGGAAAATTGAATTGAAGTCTCTTGTTGCTCGCAGATCTTAACAATGCTAAGATCAATTTGAAATATCATACTAGCTAAAATTTTCTGTCTCAAAAAGTACTAGATTAACAAACGATTGTATTATATATTTTTTCATAATTTTGAAATTCATTTAATAGTATTTTGCATTATTTTTTATTAATAAGAACAAAACTACGCATGTAGATTGGTGATAATCTATAAACTATCGACAGCCAAGTGCATAACAAATCTTTTGAGTCATGATTATATTTTTAGTGTAATCTTTCATGGCCTTTCTGAGCAAATTATTATTTTTATTATTGATAAAAGATAGCGCATGTTATTTTCCAAATATAAAAAAATAACTTGTACTATCTATTAGTTTGTCCCACGTATGGAAAGTTCTAATTGATTCGATAGATGAAAAGTTATGATACCAAAGGTTTGCTTTTTTGTCTAAATTCAACCAATTAAGAATATACTATATATTTACTTAATGAATGGAAATGATCAAGAGGGGTTAGTAAATTGGGAAAAAATAATTTTTTAACTATTATTTTCAAACAGTAACGTCAGTTATGTTATTTGAGAAGCTGAACATCAGACATCCAAATATTTTTAAGTTTGTACACCTCATGATGACTATTTTGTGGGAGTTAAAATTTCACAAATAAATTCCTCAAACTTAAATCCTATTAAATTTCATAATGATAAGAACACAATTCATTATCGGCTTTACTATTGGTTTGCACTACCTATAAATAAAACTAAAAATATTTCCAACTTGAAAAGTCAAGTAATTGGTAAGCTTGACTACCGAAGCGTAGAAAAAGAATAATAACCGATACAACAAAAAATAATAGAATTTCAAGCAATCATTTCTACACCCTTACTTAATAATTGTAAACTTAATTTGGTTGAAGAAAATTACAAGCACACTGAACTTATTTAAGCCATTCCATGATGCATATTTTGCATATAAGAATTTTCATTTAGCTCAAATATATCCTTTTCAATGATAATATGTAAAATATAAACATGTAAGTGCATAATCTTCTTGTCACTGTTCTATTTTTAGTGCAATCTTTATTATCATTTAGATGATTTATTTTTTCAATAACGATAACCCACGTTGTTTCCTAAATGTAATAAAATATTGCTTGCATTATATAAGTCCAATGTATGGTAAGATCTAATTCACGATAGCTGAAATCATACATACATGATCTTACCAAATACTAGTTTTGTTCTACGAATTTAAATAAATAAAATGGCTCTGAGACTGAAAAAATGTATATTTTCGTAGATGAAATTACATGTAATATCATGTAATTTTATAAACAATGCTATCACATGTAGGAATTACAAACAATGCTATTATAGTAATTTTATATGCCTTTCAATATATAGTAAAATTGCATTTCTATGTGTAATCTATTTTCATGGTTTATATTTGAGAATGCTCAACTGTACTTTTTTCTCAAGTTATAAATTTTTTTTTTTTACCTAGGCAATATCTATGCAATTTTAAACCTTTCTTTTTGTCAAATTTATCCACTTACGTGATTCATTTAATCAAAGTTACTTTTCATATTTAGTAATGCGTTACCTCTTTAATTTTAATGATCTTTTCTCAATTAGTAGTTCTTGTCACGGTCCCTCATCAAACGAAAACATTTATATCATAAAAAGGTAAAATTTTATGATAAATGTCTATCAAATTTACACCATATGATTTGATCATATCATAAAAAACCTATTTGTTTTTCTATCATTTATCATACTGTAAGATAATTATATTGAAATATTAATAAATAATTATTATAATATTTTTAGACATCATGAAAGAAAAATAATTGAGATATAATTTAATACACTCAATATCTTTTTAAAAATGTAATGTAAGAAAAAAAATTCAACAAATAAATTAGTAGATATGTTATACCATTTTTTATTTAAAAGTTTTAACGATGCTTAAATTAGTTCAAAATATCTACATCTAAGTGCATTTTATAATTTTTACAACTGAATATATTTTTCATTTTTATAACTTTTTAATTTATTTTGTAGTATTTTGCGTCATTTTTTTTATCAATATGAATTTAACTTTTCTTGCCAATAGGTGACTATATATAAAATATAAACAACCAAGTGCACAACATATCTTCAAGGCACTATTTTATTTTTAGTACAATCTTTATGATCCTCCCAGATAATTTAATTTTTTTTAATAATGATAGCATGTGTTGTTTTCTAAATATGAGATAATATTTGTTGTACTATATAAGTTCAATGTATGAAAAAAACTAATTCACAATATATAAAATGTTATGATGCATATCTAATCGTACTAAATACTTATTTTACTCTATTAAGTGAAACAAATAAAAAAAATATATTTACTTAATTTAGTGAAAAACTAATTTAGAGGATGTTAATATAACGAAAAATTTGTATTTTTAGCAATTGTTTTGCAAAAAGTTAAAGTCGGTTGCATTATGTGTGAAGTTGAACATCACACATCCAAATCTGTTTGTACACCTCATGATAACTAATCTTCGTGAAAATTAGAATTACAAATGTTCCTCAAACTTAAATTTCTACTAAATTTTCCAACAAATTTTTTAATAATAAACTAAATTCAGTTACCAGCTTTGCTCTTAGCTTGCACTAACTATATATAAAAAGCAAATTATAGTTTCAACTTGAAGAATCAAGTAATTGGTATACTTGACTATCGAAGAGAAGAAGAAGAATAATAACCAATTTACAATTTAAAGAAATAGAGTTTCGAGCAATCTTCTATAACTTCCTAACCAAATAACCATAAAAACATAAATTGATTGAAGAAAATTGCAAGTGTAGTGAAGCTATAAAAGCTTTAGGACATTTGTTTTGCATATAGGATTTTATTTAGTTACATTTAAGAGATAAAGAAGCATAATTTTTCGAGACACAAAAAAGATGGCCAAGCTATCAATTGCTCTTATTTTTATTTGTCTTTTGGCTGCATCAGGTACCTTCTACAAAATGAAGAAAAATATATTTTTTTAAATTATATAATATGTTTGTGGTAGCGATGATTTGTTTGATTCTCTAAACGAGAGAAAATATATCTAAATTAGCAACGATATTCTTGCAAATTGAATAAAGAAAATATAATTTAATTCCTTTTATGATATGATGTTAGTTGATAACTTCATAAGTTTTTCATACTTACATTTACAAGTTAGTATATTGTTGTTGAAATTTTAATTTTATATAATAACTATTAAACTTTTTCCTGCTTGGATACAGTTGGGACAACGAAGGTAGCAGCAGCAAAAAGATGTCAAATAGCATTGAGTTCAAGTGGATGCGACTTGGCGAGCTGCAGAAAGCAATGTTATCTAAGCTACGGAAAGCAAAATGGATATGGACAATGTGTTGAAGGAAAGGCAAATGTCTATGCTTGTTATTGCTACTATGATTGTGGCCGCTAATTTTGATTGTCGATAATCTTCCATATTCTCATCCTGTGCTGTTGAAGTAACTTATTTTTAAAGCTGATTGTTCATTCCTTGGCGTGAATATTCAATTTGTGCAATGTATTAAATGTTTATGTAAATAAAAGAGCATTTCGAATATATGAATAAATTGACCGGTGATGATTGATTATGATGTGAGTTGAGTGTGGCATTTTTGTTGGAGTTATGTCATAGAAGTCAATATTTTAATGACTTAATTTAGTTTATGTTATTGATGATTTTTGATCATTTATTTTTTGAGTTTATTATTGACAGATCATTCAGATTGAGGATTTGAATTGTCGATCTCTATGTTTTATTTATTAATTAAATGACAATAATAAATCTAAATCGTCCGTAATCTTGATAATTTACAAGGAACATTAATTATCATAAAATATTAGTATGCAAGTTAAGTGATGATTAAGTTCTATAAATTATAGGTAAGGAGTTACCAACTTAATTGCATATGTGTATGTTACTGGAACATAGCACATGACTTGACCCATTGAAATAAATATATGAATTGTGTTATGTGTCATTATTTATTTCATATGAGTTTGATTATAAGTTTGAGATTGTTCAGCTTTTCCACATGAGGATAGGTTCAATAAATATCGTCTAACGTTGATTCTTGATAAGGACTGCTATAAGGACTTTATTTATGTTCTCTTGAATTTTGTGAGGAAAAGTTGTTCATCAAGAAAACCGTATGTGTCTCATTAGTATACCTAGTGAGTGATGATATCTATTGGGCGCCCTTGATGGAGTTGGATTGTTTGCTAGCAACTTGTACAATCAACTCTAGATCGAGAAATGTATAATCTGCAAGAATGACACATTCCTATCTTGGATTATATAGTGATATAATGTGACATAAGAATAAAAAAAAATATTTTATTTCTTATGCAGGATTGAAATACTATAAAAGTATAATATTTATTTACGTTAATTGGGAATTACAATGTGTTGCTAGATACCGCTTGTGATTATTGGAAATAAATGATAATTTAGCTATCTCCTCTCTCTAGCTAGCACTAGAGTTAGGACTTGGTTAACTCTTTAGGTGGACTCGAAACCAAAGAAGAGGAGTTGTTGGAGGCACGTCACCAACTCCAAGAGATCCGGTCGAACCTTCTAATTGCTATATTAGAAGAGGTATAAATTCTGTTTTCTCACCTCCCTTTGTGCTATTATGTCATCTACTAGTTCCTCTTGTTGTGCATGGATTTAATTAGTGTTAAATATGATTTAAAATTAAAATTTGTGCATAAACAAGTTCCTTCAGGGTTACACATTACGAAGCTCTTAATCAACACTGCATTAAGTTTGGTTTATTGTATTGGAGAATACATATATGATATGTTGAATGATTAATTATAAATGTACGTGTTCGCTAATTTTTAATGATACTATTGCTACTATGATTGTGGTCTCTAATTTTCATTTCCGACATTCTTCCATATATATTTTCATCGTGAGTTGTCGAAGTTAATTATTTTTAAAGCTGATTGTTCATTCCTAATTGTGAATATTTAATTTGAGCAATGTTTTAAATGTTTAGCAAGATAAGGGAGAAATTATGATATATTAATAATATTTATTGATGATGATTTATTATAATGTGAGCCAGGTGTGGTATTTTGTAGATGAAATTACGTATCACATTTAAAAATTACAAATAATGCCATTACAGTAATTTCATATGCCTTTCAATATATAGTAAAATTGCATTTCTATGTGTAATCTATTTTCATGGTTTATATTTGAGAATGGTCACCGGTACTTTTTTCTCAAGTTATGAAATAATTTTTTTACCTAGACAATATCTATACGTATTAAACCCTTTTTTTTTTGTTAAATTTGACCACTTTCATGATTCATTTAATCAAAGTTTCTTTTCATATTTAGTAATGCGATACTTCTCTTAATTTAAGTGATTTTTTCTGAATTAGTAGTTCTTGTCACAGCCCCTCATCTAACGAAAATATTTATATCATAAGAAAATAAAATTTTTGATAAATGTCTATCAAATTTACAACGAATTTTTGATCATATCATTAAAAAACCTATTTGTTTTTCTATAATTTATCATAATGTAAGGTAATTATATTGAAAAATTAATAAATAATTATTATAATATTTTTAGAATCATGAAAGAAAAATAATTGAGATATAATTTTATACACTTAATATCTTTTTGAAAATGTAATGTAAGAAAAAAATTTAACAAATAAATTAGTAAATATGATATACCGTTTTTTATTTAAAAGTTTTAACAATGCTTAAATTAGTTTAAAATATCAACATCTAAGTGTATTTTATAATTTTTACAACTGAATATATTTTTCATTTTTATTACTTTTTAATTCATTTTATAGTATGCATCATTTTTTATCAATATGAATTAAACTTTTTTTGCCAATAGGTGACTATATATAAAGGCTATGTTTGGCAGGATGCACGAATTAGGCGAACAGCGAATCCGCGAACACCTAAGTTCGCATCCAACGAACAGCTGAGTTCGCGAAAAATGTTGGAATTGAGAATAGGGCTTTGTTCGCGAACACCTGAGTTCGCATCCGTGTTTGGTTCGCGCGCGCCTCTTTCTGTTCGCGAATACCTTGTTCGGTGAGCTGCCAAACACAGCCAAAATATAAACAACTAAGTGCACAACATATCTTCAAGGCACTGTTTTATTTTTAGTAAAATCTTTATGATCCTCCCAGATAATTTATTTTTTCAATAATGATAACATGTGTTGTTTTCTAAATATGAGATAATATTTGTTATGATGCATAACTAATCGTACCAAATAGTTGTTGTACTCTATGAAGTGAAACAAATAAATAGACTATATATTCATAAATTAGTGGAAAACAAATTTAGAGGGGGTTAATATAACGAAAAATTTATATTTTAAGCCATTGCTTTGCAAAAAGTAAAAGTCAGTTGCAAAGTTGAACATCACACATCCAAATCTGTTTGTACACCTCATGATAACTAATTTACGTGAAAATTAGAATTGCAAATGTTCCTCAAACTAAAATTTCTACTAAATTTTCCAACAAATTTTTTAATTATAAAGTAAATTCAGTTACCAGCTTTGCTCTTAGCTTGCACTAACTGTGTATAAAACCAAATTATAGTTTCAAATTGAAGAGTCAAGTAACTGGTATACTTGACTATCGAAGAGAAGAAGAAGAATAATAATAACCAATTTATAATTTAAAGAAATAGTGTTTCGAGCAATCATCAATAACTTCCTAACCAAATAACCATAAACATAAATTGGTTGAAGAAAATTGCAAGCGTAGTGAAGCTATAAAAGGTATTTTAGGACATATGTTTTGCATATAGGATTTTTATTTAGCTAAATTTAAGAGATAAAGAAGCATAATTTTTCAAGACACAAAAAAGATGGCCAAGCTATCAATTGCTCTTATTTTTATTTGTCTTTTGGCTGCATCAGGTACCTTCTACAAAATGAAGAAAAATATGTTTTTTAAATTATATAATATGTTTGCGGTAGCGATGATTTGTTCGATTATCTAAAATAAAAGAGAGAAAATGTATCTAAATTAGCAACAAGATTCTTGCCAATTGAATAAAAGAAAATATAATTTAATTCCTTTCATGATATGATGTTAGTTGATAACTTCATAGGTTTTTCATACTTACTTTTATAAGTTAGTATATTGTCATTAAAATTTTAATTTTATATAATAACTATTAAACTTTTTCTTGCTTGGATACAGTTGGGACAACGAAGGTGGAAGCAGCAAAAAGATGTCAAATAGCATTGAGTTCAAGTGGATGCGATTTGGCGAGCTGTAGAAAGCAATGTTATCTAAGCTACGGAAAGCAAAATGGATATGGACAATGTGTTGAAGGAAAGACAAATGTCTATGCTTGTTATTGCTACTATGATTGTGGCCGCTAATTTTGATTGCCGATAATATTCCATATTCTCATCGTGTGCTGTCGGAGTCACTTATTTTTAAAGCTGATTGTTCATTCCTTGGCGCGAATATTCAATTTGAGCAATGTATTAAATATTTATGAAAAATAAAAGATCATTTCTAATATATCAATAATATTGACCGGCGATGATTGATTTTGATGTGAGTTGTGTGTGGCATTTTGATTATAATACTTGTATTTTTGTAGATGGAATTGTATATAATATTTTAAAACTACAAATAAACTTATTGTAGTTATTTTATATATTTTTAATATGCAGTAAACACTGAATTCTATGTGTAATCTATATTCTTAGATTATGTTTGAGATCACTCTTTGGCACTTTATTGTCAAGTTATAAAATAATTTTTTATCTAGGTATCCATGCAATTTCAAACCATATTTTTTTTGTCAAATTTACTCCTTTACATGATTCATTTAATCAATGTTGCTTTTCATATTTCATAATACAATCATTTCTTTTGTTAAGGGATAGTTTTCTCAAATAGTTGTTCTTGTGATCATCTTTTATCTAACATAAATATAGCTACGTCACAATTATATAAAATCTTTTGATAAATGTCTGAATGTTAATTTGATATAGTTTTTCTAGTTGGCCTATTTTCAACTTAATAAGTCACAATGTACGACAGATGCTTGGTTTGTTTGTTTGAGTTGCTGTAATTATTTGGTATGGTGTCTTGTATCTAGGTGGTATTCACCATCTCAAATTATTACTTTTCTTTATTTTGTCTTGGAATTTGAAAACTTGATCTCATTATTTTCAAATAAAATGGTTGTATTTGGGAGCTCAAAGCTTATGATATTGTATTTTTTTTTGGCAATTATTGATTGTTATTGGTAATATACATAATGACTTTTTACTTCATGCTTTATTAATTTTAATATGTGGCATTTTTGGGTACCCACTTGGGATGTGACATATATGAATTATTTAAAATGTTTTAATGATGCTAACATCGATGCCCAAGTGACATATATCAATTATTTAAAAAGTCTTAATGATGCTAACATCGATAGGTAAGTGCAATTTATTATTTTAACGATTGAATATTATATTATTCTCTTTTCCTAATTTGTTTATTTATTTTATAGTACTTTGCATCAATTATAAATGCGAATAAAACTACGCATGCGAATCCATGATTATCTGAAAAATATTAACATCTAAGTGCATAATTCATCCTTCGATTCTCTATTCTATTTTTAGTGCAATATTTATGCTCCTCCCGTACAATTTGTATTTTTCGATAGTGATACTGCATGGTGTCACACCCGCCGTCAGATTCTGTAACTAAATAGTACATGACGGTATGTCCGCCGCAGATGTCTAAGCACCCGAAATGCTTACCAAGACAATTAATTATAATTGACAATTTAAATATAACTATCAAGTTAAAAATTCATCAAGTCTAATTATCATACATGTCAAAAATAAATTTTTAGTTTAACCTAAAACAAGAGAAGTGCTATAATCAAACAAGTAGTGGTCTGGTTCACCTACAACAGGGCACCAACTATATTAGTACAGTGGTCCACTAATCGTCTTGCTGTCCATCACTCGAATATGAAACCTGGAACCCATAAAAATAGAATAGTGAGATAAATAAAATCCATCTCAATACGGTATTTAGTTCTAGCCACACGATACTTAACGATACATGTATTGGAACTAATTATCGACCAAGAAGAAAAATAACAATGCAAGATATATAATTAGATATATAGTACAGATCAGTCAAACATCATACAAATAGGAAATGCACTTAGAAGCCAATAGTTAATAAGCTCAGTTCCAATACAATTGCAAGTAAGTCAACTTTTTATGGCTTCAATATTGACAATCTATTCTAAATGCAAGCCTGGTAATCAGATCAATCGGTCGAGTCAAATGAGAGTTTTTCGGTTGCTCACAAACCAATGTATGCATACACAATTGAGAGTTTTTCAGCCACTCACAAACCACTCCGTTTGGACTTTGGAAATTGAGTTTTTCGGCCACTCCCAGTTTTTTGGCCACTCCCAAACCAATCCCTAAGGACATGGAGTTTTTTGGCTGCTCCCAAATCAGTCCCTTTTGGACATTGAGTTTTATTTTACATGGAAACTCACAAACCAAATCAATTTAGTTTCAATTCAGACAATAGATTTTAAGTATTCCATAATTAACATTTCAATTCAATCGACAACCATTCAATATGCATCTTTCCAATTAATACCAATAATAACTATATACATATGCAAAATGATGCGATGAAATATTCGAATATACAATGCAGATAATTATTCCAACATGCATATAATTGAGTTTCGTATGGAATCCGTACCTTTAAAAGTAAGCAAGTAAAAGCACAATCAAATGCAAGGAACAGCACGTAAGCGATCCTATAATGTTTCATTCATATCGACCACCCCAGATTCTGACACGTGACAACCCGACTCTAAACAAATAAATAATCTCTAACTAAGTTCCAATTTAAAGAATATATTATCACACGGCGTCAAACAATCAAAACAATCTTGAGGTTTCAAAATTATAGCGTGGTCGGTTTTGGTACAGGGTGCTATATTTGGTACTTTAATCTCTAGAGACTAAGACTAACATTTGTACATTATGGTTCAAGCATATAGAGAACACAGGCTTGGTACTCAATAAATTAAATTTCAGATTGAAATACTTGATATTCAACTAATCCTTAAAGAAGAAATATCATGGAAAATAATTTTAGATATACTAATCAATTTGTTAAAACCAAATTTTATTCAACTTCGTATTTATAGCCATAGCATATATATTTAAGAAAAAAAAAGATAATAGTAGTGCTTGTATTTGTAACAAATTGCTCAACCATTAAGCTAATGAGAATTCTAAAAAAAAACAGAAAATAAATTTCAAACCAACCTTCTAAAATTCAAAATGAAAAGGTTTAGAAAACTAATTTCAGCTTAATACAAAATGAATCCAGTTTGAAATGTATACACCGTACTCCAACCAAAGTTTAATTATAAAGTCTACGATTTCAGGGGCCGTTTGGATGGGTTGGGAATTGGAGGAATTGTCTATTCCTAGGCATAAATTTATTGGAAAGTGTGTAACTTTGTGAAGAGATTGAATTGTTTATAATAAAATTTATGCTTGGAATTGGAAATTCCTCCAATTCTCAACCCATCCAAACTGCCCCTCAAGTACTATAATTATTAAAATATACCAAATAATTTCACCAACCAAAATTGAACTCGGTTTTAAACAGACTTTTCCAATTAGACCCATAATTATATAAATATCAACACGAATTTTAACAAGGCTAGTTTCAAACGCAAGTATAATTTAAACCTCTAAATTTAGGTAAATTGAAAGATGAAATTAAAAGCTCTAAATTTTCAGTTTAAAACAGAAAATAACTTCAAAATGTAAAATTTTACAAGGAAGACAAAGTTTATTAGAAATGTAAGAACTCGGCTTAATTTGAAGAAATACTTTTTTTAATTGCTACTAATAACAAGGGAAATTATATATGCTAAAAATAGTGATAATTACATGTTCAAAAAGAATAATTCAATTGATTCCAAATCATCATGGAGAAGTACAATTTTGTTTGAAATATCCAGCCGAAAATAATTATTTCAAGAGCCCAAAGAAATTACAATTTGCAAGAATTTATGAATAACTTCTTTATAAAGTGCAAGCTACATTAATTATTTAGTCAAAAGAGATAATAATTACTAAACTGGATGATGCTACAAATGAGGATGAGATGGTAACAAGCTTTGTTTTTCCTTCCACTTCGGTTTTGTGCATGCTACAATTTGAAGAACTTGTTCCTAGCACCAATTCCCATTTTCTTATGATTTTTCTTTCAATTTTACAAGGGTAACGTGGCTGAATTATTATGGGGAAAGAAAGGGTGCTTGAGCTCAGTTTGGCGGAGGAGAAAAGAAATGAAAGAGAGAGATGGGATTCTGGCGATATCACCAAGAGCATAACACAACCAGTTTATTAGATTCAAGGTCTTAATGGGTGAAGCACTCAAAGTTGTAACTCTTCACGTGTATGCCAAGTGGGCCCTTTGTAAGTTAAACAAGAAGGAATGAATTAAACAATTAAAATAGGAGCCTATGACAAGTGGGGCCAACTTATAAGTAGAAGAAAGATGCCATGATTAAATGATAGTAAGTATGAGAATATCACGTGGGTCCAAGATATATCATATAGGCCAGAATAGAAACAAGGAACCTTTTCATTTGTTGAACAAGTGCAAAACCGATGTAAGGGCTCGTTTGGATGCATTGGGAATAAGGGGAATAAGCAATTTCGGGCGGAAATTTTATTATAAACAATCCAAATTCTTCACAAAGTTACACACTTCCCAATACTTTTCGCCTAGGAATAGGCTATTCCTCTTATTCCCAAGCGATCCAAACGACCCCTAAATGAATTGGGATTAATTTACAAGTGAAGCAATGAGTAATGTCAACGTTTATCGCTGAAAAGGTTCTTTAAAACTCGTATAATTTTTGCCTATGTTGACTGGAGTACACCAACCTCTGACAATCTGACCCCACTCTGCAGCAGTTCAAACGGCGTCTTGGTTGGTGATAGAAATGGTCCCAACAGAAAAAAAATATTATGTCCGTAAAAAACATAACAATTCTCGCATTTTAAAGCCTACGGTCTGTTTAAAAACAATGATAAATGGTAAAAGAGTGTCGTCCTAGCGCTGCTCCTCCCTAGCGTGTTCTGCAACAAATTAGAACTACAGATCCAATTTACTTAAACCATCCTAGCTGCGTGGCTTGTTTTTATTGGAGAAATAAAAACAGAGATTTGCCACGTGGCTTGAAGTACACTACTGTTATGTTGCGCTAAGGGATTAGTATACCATCCGAACATTTTGAAATATTTCGGATTATTTTAATAAGCCCTAGAATGCTTCTAGCCTTCCACAGTCCACATCACTCCCACCAGTGCGATTCCCTATGCCAAATCGGTATAATTTCAAATTTAGAACGCACGACTACCCCTGTTCTTTATTATAATTACAATCTCTACCACTAAGAAACACAGACTGCTGACTTGCTGAGCGCACAATATATTAAAAATGTTCAACAGAATATATTTTAGTTTCAACACATGAATTCCAGAAACTTAGTTAGAAAATTAAAATTGAAAATAAATAAACAGTGAACATGTGAATTTTATCAAATTCAAAAAATAAAATTTCTGAATTGTAGGTTGCGTCCTCTTGCTTTCTTCTTAGTAATTTTATTCGAATCCATACTTTAATACAACAAAAAATATTATAAAATCATATTTTCAAGTTAAGACGTTGAGAAACTAAATAGATAAATGAATTCAATTGTGGTCTAAGGGCCCAGTTAATTAAAAAAAATTGAATTCAATTGTCAAATATTTAAAAATAAAATATAATGCCAAATTTTATAGTCCAGATTGGTTAATTTCTTTCCCTAGTTCAGCAGCGCTCATCACTAAATCCGGGCTATAATGGTCATTTCAACACAGACCTGACTTTTTTCTTCCTGAATCGCAGTTCCCTTGTCTCCTCTCTCCTCACTCGTCCCTTCTCGCACTCTGCAACAACTCGTTGCATCCATCCATGGCGTGCGTTTAAAAAACACAAAAAAGAATATCACGAGGGTCTCCAAATCGAAGAAAAAAACATAGAATCCGACAATGGAACTTTCTCGAACTCTCCTGCTCTTGTTTCTCCTCTCCGTTTCCATGGCTCCACCAACTGAGTCGCTTACCACCGACGGTTTAGCGCTCCTAGCTCTCAAGTTCGCTGTCTCATCGGACCCAAATGGCGCTTTAGACTCATGGCGCGACTCCGACTCGGACCCTTGCGGCTGGACCGGAGTCGGGTGCCGAGCCGGTCGAGTCGTTTCTCTCTCCCTCTCCAACTCTTCCCTTTCTGGCTACCTCCCCTCTGAACTCTCCCTTCTCTCCTCCTTAGAAACCCTCTCTCTGTCCCAAAACCGCTTCTCTGGCCCCATACCGGCTGCTGTATCGGCTTTGCGCAGTCTGACAATGCTAGATCTCTCCCATAACCTCCTCTCGGGCCCAATCCCAGTCGGCATTGCAGCACTGACGGCTCTCTCCCACCTCGATCTCTCGTCTAATTTCTTGAATGGTACACTTCCACCGGCTTTAGCTGGTCTTTCCCAGCTTTCGGGCGTGCTCAATCTCTCATTCAACCAGTTTACGGGTAAGATTCCACCGGAGTTCGGTAACATTCCTGTTGTGGTTAGTCTTGACCTCAGACATAATAATCTCTCTGGTGAGATACCTCAAGTGGGTTCCCTTGTAAACCAGGGACCTACTGCTTTTTCTGGTAACCCTGAGTTGTGCGGCTTCCCGCTGAAAAACCCTTGCCCTGGGTCAAATCAGGAGCCGAAGCTGCCTGAACCGGGTCTTGGTTTCAACTCAACGCTAGGAAATCCAAACTCGGTGGTGCCCGAAAGACAGAAGAGGAAGCCAGCAGTGACCATACCCATCCTTGTTGGCATTGTAGTCGTGGCGGTTCTTTCAGTCTTTGTTCTCCAGTGGCAATTTCGCCAGAGATGCTCGGTTAATAACCAAGAAAAACAGACAAAGAAAGAGAAAGGAGAAATCCCATTTCCAGTGCTAGAAGATAAGAGAGAGGGAAAGCAGGATGGGGAGCTCTTTGTTGCTTTAGACGAGGGTTTCACAATTGAGCTGGAGGAGTTGCTTCGTGCCTCTGCTTATGTTGTGGGAAAAAGCCGAAGTGGCATTGTGTACAAAGTAGTGCCTACTAAAGGGGCAGTGGTGGCAGTACGCCGGTTGAGTGAGGCTGATGATGCTGCAGAGTCGAGCAGTGGCGGTGGCAGCGACAAGTGGCGGCGAAGGAGGTTGTTTGAGTCGGAAGCCGCAGCAATTGGTCAAGCCAGGCATCCTAATGTTGTTCGTCTCCAGGCTTATTACTATGCGCCTGAGGAGAAGTTGCTTATCTATGATTTCATACCTAATGGCACCCTCCACTCTGCTTTGCATGGTATGGCAATTACCAAAATTTCCTTTTGCAATTAATATTGTAGCTGTAGCCAGATTTAGCTTTGTTTTTGACATGTTGCATTTGTTTTATTAGGTGGTCCCCTGAATCAGTCCACCACTGGCCTCAATTGGGCAGCTAGGCTATCAATTGTACAAGGTGCAGCACGAGGTTTAGCTTATCTCCATGAGTGTAGTCCAAGAAAGTATGTTCATGGTAGCATTAAATCGACTAAGATCCTCCTAGATGATGAACTACACCCATATGTTTCTGGATTCGGTCTGACCCGCCTCATCTCTACCACCCAAAAATTAACTCACTCGGCTTCAAAAAAACTGGGACCTGCATCATATGCACGTGGACCCCAGTCACTTGCTTATGTAGCTCCTGAGGCGCGAGCTCCAGGCAGTGCTGCTACACAAAAAGGTGATGTCTATGCATTTGGGATGGTGCTCTTAGAGGTGGTAACAGGTCGAGTTCCAGGTGCCAGTGGGGATGGGGAGATGGCGGTGCCTGACTTAGAGGGATGGGTGAGAAGTGCGTTTAAGGAAGAAAGGCCATTGTCTGAGGTGGTTGACCCGGCGCTACTGCATGAGGTGCATGCAAAGAAGCAAGTTCTTGCTGTGTTTCATGTCGCACTTGGGTGCACTGAGCTGGACCCGGAGATGAGACCCAAGGTGCGAGCTGTGTCTGAGAGCCTTGATCGGATAGGGCAGTGATATGTGAGGAGTTGAAAAAGTATTATCTTATTTGCTGTATTATGTAATGTTTTGGGATTTGTTAGCGTTAGATGTAGGTTTTAGTTTTAGGTCCTTTATTTCTTCAGTTTATTGGTAGTCTTTCATGGCAGAAAGCATTCAACTGTAGAAATGGGGTAGCATTTGTTAGCTAATTTTGTATTTAATGCTTTCTGTATCTTTCTGAGCACACTGGCAATGGAGTTTAGAAGCCAATTTAACCTGAAAAGGTTGGATGTTCTTTTTCATATGCTTCTGTCTGAGATACCAAATTAGTAAATGGTTGAATGCAAATAAACAAGCTCACTTCAGTGCTGCCACTGCAAACGGCCAAACAGTGCAGAACTGTGAATAAATTTCATACTTGGTATAACAAGAGAAGACAATTGATTCTCAGTATACACTTTACATTTGTTTGTCCCATTCTTAAAAGTGATATTAATGTGGTCTGAACTGGTAAAATTAGGTCTCCTCTACTGTTGTTGACATATTAATGATTAGACAAGTCGTTTATGAGTCATGTTTTCTACCTGCGTAAAAGCAGTTACTAGGGAGTAGGGACCGTGTCAATTTTTGGGGTTGTGCGAATCTCAAATTGAACCGATGCTCATGTCTGATCTTTGATAGAGGATATTGATCTCATGGCTGGATATACAGAACAAGCCAGGTCCACTGAAGATTATAAAATTAAAAATAGTTCTTGCTCAAAACAAAAGTTCAGAATGTAGTTTAAAGGTTACTTTTTGTAAAACAATATCTATTTTTTTTACGAAATTGAAACTTTCAATGGAAAATATGTTTAAAGAGCATTAACCTGTTATCTCTTATGGTACTTTATTTTTTGGATAGGCATGCAATCCAACCCCCCCCCCCCCTCCTCAGGTTTTGCTCCAGAATTTGAAATAAAAGGGAAAGGGAAAGAAAGATATAGATAGGAAGAATAAGCTCAGTACATCTCAAATTTGGGGATGAACTAATTTTTCACTTTTTTCATTTTTTTGTATAGGATTTCTCCAAGTTCTCCCTGGTTCACCCCTATTTCCCTAGAAATTTTAGTGTTTTGGGGCATGTTAACATCACTGGATGGGACATGGTCAGTTAACCTTCTTCCCGTTCACCTCCGCTACTCCTTTCTGGAGCAAGTCCTTAGGGCTTGCTCCAGAAAGGAGTGATGGGAGCTAAGGAAAGGAAGTGAAATCCATGTTTCTTGCTCTAAGTTATTTTGCTGGATGAATCAGGGAGAACCGAAGGAAACAAAGTTTACATAAAAGGTGATTTAAAGAGACTGATGGTTACCCCAAAATTGGGGTGTAACGAGGAAACCCTGGAGAATTACATAACTTTACCATAATACCCTTTGTTTGTAAATCTATCATTTCTCTTCCAACTAAAAATAGAAGGACTATATCGTCTTCGTATATGTTAAAGAGAAGGTTAACGTCATTTATTTCTATGTATGTTTATTGAAATCTAGAACAAGATACCTGCATTGTCTCACACTTCCTTATCTTATCTTAGCCTTTCTTCCATTTTCCGTACCTTACCTTGTCCCCGATTGTCTCTTTCTGGAGCAAAGCCTTAACGTGTCAAAGCTTACCAACAACCATGTGATATTGCAACAAAGAATATGTATATATTTCATGGAGTTAGTTGCAATATTAGTCAATCAAGTACGATATTGAAGTCAACTAAACCCAAACCATTATTTAATAGGCGATGTATGAAACATATTCGAAACATGTTAAAAAAGTAAAAAAACTCTGATTATATAATTTCTATTCTCACCAAACTGATCATTGTAAACATTACAGCTTTCCTGCTGAAAACAATTAATCCGACAACCTGAGAATTTTTTTTTGACGTAAAACCTTGAGAATTGAGATGAATTAAATAAATACCGTCACACGGAAGAACTACAGTAAATAATAAAAAGCTCGCTAAAAATGGGAATGGACAGTTTCTTAGTTAATTATAAATATACAGCGTTTTACATTTAAAATAATTTGAAAATGAAACATTATACAAAAATTTTAAGTTTGTTCAGCTGTTTGGTCAGGAAAGACTACCCACACATGAATTCAAGGATGTTTATTTAATTCATCCAATTTAACACTCATAATTTAAGACCCATAGAAATAGCCGAAAATAGGGAAGGGAAATTTAGTTGATGGGCCTGAAAGATTGTACTCCATAGTTCGCATCTTATATAGGTAAGAAAGGCACAAATGGGTTAGAAGTTTCTCCCACAGTACAAAAACTTAGGCTTCGCATCATATTTTGTTTTTAACGAATATTTACGATTATCTGATGACTTTTTATTAAGAAAATTGGATTTCCATTTATTTCTATTTCATTCTAGTCTATTAAATAATCTGAATATTCATTGTAGAATGGTTATAATCAAAATGGAGTAGTCCAGCAATAGCACGTGAACAATCAAGGCTGGACACAATTGGACCCAAACAAGTTTACTAGGCCCTACAGCGGATCTCTCTAGGCCTTATCTGTCAATGGACTAAATTGGGTTAAGGGAGAGTGTAAGATTCGTTAAGGAAGTGTTAAAAATATTTTTATTTATTTTTTATTATAGATGTATGTAATTTGTGAGAATGGAGTAACTAATTATTTTTAAAGAAGTATGTAAGATTCGTTAAGGGGTGTTAAAAATATTTTCATTTATCTTTTATTATGGAAGTATGTAATTTGTGATAAAGGAGTAACTAATTATTTTTAAGGGAGTATGTAAAATTCGTTAAGGGAGTGTTAAAAATGTTTCATTTATCTTTTATTATAGAAGTACATAATTTATTATAAGAGAGTAATCAATTATTTTTAAGGGAGTATATAAAATTCGTTAAGGAATGTTAAAACTATTTTTATTTATCTTTTATTATGGAAGTACGTAATTTGTGATAAGGAAGTAACTAATAATTTGTAAGAGAGTATGTAAGATTCTTTAAGAGAGTGTTAAAAATATTTTCATTTATCTTTTATTATAGATGTATGTAATTTGCGATAAGGGATTAACTAATTATTTTTAAAGAAGTATGTAAGATTCGTTAAGGGATGTTAAAAATATTTTTATTTATCTTTTATTATGAAAGTATGTAATTTGTGATAAAGAAGTAACTAATTATTTTTAAGGGAGTATGTAAAATTCGTTAAGGGGTGTTAAAAATATTTCATTTATCTTTTATTATAGAAGTACATAATTTGTTATAAGAGAGTAATTAATTATTTTTAAGGGAGTATATAAAATTCGTTAAGAGAGTGTTAAAACTATTTTTATTTATTTTTTATTATGAAAGTACGTAATTTGTGATAAGGAAGTAACTAATTACTATTAAGGGAGTATGTAAGTTTCGTTAAGAGATTGTTAAAAATATTTTCATTTATCTTTTATTATAGATGTATGTAATTTGTGATAAGGGAGTAACTAATTATTTTTAAAAAAGTATGTAAGACTTGTTAAGGGGTGTTAAAAATATTTTCATTTATCTTTTATTATGAAAGTACGTAATTTGTGATAAAGGAGTAACTAATATTTTTAAGAGAGTATGTAAAATTCGTTAAGAGAGTGTTAAAAATATTTCATTTATCTTTTATTTTATTATAGAAGTACATAATTTTTTATAAGAGAGTAATTAATTATTTTTAAGGGAGTATATAAAATTCGTTAAGGGAGTGTTAAAATTATTTTTATTTATCTTTTATTATGGAAAGACGTAACTTGTGATAAGGAAGTAACTAATTATTATTAAGGGAGTATGTAAGATTCGTTAA
Source organism: Rhynchospora breviuscula (assembly GCA_027562975.1). Taxonomy (NCBI): domain Eukaryota; kingdom Viridiplantae; phylum Streptophyta; class Magnoliopsida; order Poales; family Cyperaceae; genus Rhynchospora; species Rhynchospora breviuscula. Next base: position 47,876,210 of record CM050398.1, read on the forward strand.
GAGATTGTTAAAAATATTTTCTTAGTATCTTGAATGCTTATTTGAACAATCTCGGATGAAGTTTATCCTTGTCAAAATTGCAGCACGAATCGTTTTTGGGCCAGATCGTTTTTGGCGCATGGATCTGTAGGACGGCAGGATGGCACAAAAGACGGATGCCCCCAAGTCAGCTCCGTCCATAACATAAAAACAAGAAAGGAAAAATAGAAATTAGTCTGTGGACAGTCCACAGAATGTTAACTGGACAGGCACAATGTAATAATGTATTGGTGCTTCAAGCGGTGAAATACACCATTGTACCATTTATTCTGCTAGATATTTTATTGTGCTCCGTGCGATGAGCTAAAATGTTCATTAATCATATGATTGTTATGAAATTAATAAATATGTAGATTGTTGATCTTCATATTCCCACTAATCATTTATCTCCACTACACATTTATTTTCTTGACATATGATCTCCACTAATTATTTATTGATCATTATGTAAGGTCTCATATTGTAGCCTATAAATAGATGCATTATACATTTGTATGGATGGTTGAAAGAGATAATGAAATTCTGAAATTTACTCTTAAGAATATTGTCTTACTTACTCTTGATACATTGTTCTTTGTTTATTTCTTCCACCTTATTTTACAACACGTTATCAGCACGAATTTGCTCGAAAGGAATCGCAAAATTGTTTGCACAAATTGCTACGGAGAAGTTGCAAAAGTTTTGGGTAAGTAAGAATAAATTGCTCAAAGAAATTTTAAGGTAAGTAAAAGATTTGATTGATATCATATAATTTATTAATTTCAATTTTATTTGAACTTTTGATTGCTATAACTTTTTTGTTTGAAATTTTATGAGAATCATTTCCTGAAGTGAATGATGATATAATAATAACTAGAAGATATTATTGAAACTTGAAAGTTTATCAAGAATCCGAAATTCTTATTACATGAGAACCTGAAGTTCATATTTCGATTTAATGTTATTTAGAACCTGAAGTTCATAATCATTTAAATAATTTATTTAGAACCGGAAGTTCTTGTTATTTGAACTAATTTATTTAGAACTGGAAGTTCTCAATATTTGAATTATTTTTTTAGAACTAGAAGTTCTATTAGAAAATTAATATAACAAGAAGTTATGGAACGCCACTGAATATTATTAAATAAATAACCTGAAGTTATTATTCAAAGTTGAAATTTTTATCAAAGAACCAGAAGTTCTATTCATTAAATAACTAGAAGTTATTATAAGATACTGGATGAAAAATAACATGAAGTTATTCCCAATTTAATTTATATTAGCACTTATTATTAGTCATTGAATGAAAAATAACCTGAAGTTATTTCAAGTAAATTATTTGAATTGCACAGTCAAACTATTTAATAACCAGAAGTTATTAAATAAAATTTAGCTATAACCTGAAGTTATAATACTGAATTAGAATTATTATTTATTTTTTCTCTCTCTTTATTTATTCATTTGATTTATTTATTTACTTATCTCTGTTTCATTTACCATAACCTGAAGTTATGATATTAATAAGCTGAAGTTATCTTAGTAATAACCTGAAGTTATGATGAAAGCATGTTAGTACTCTTGAAGAGTTTTTCAAAGAAAAATGTGACCATCAAAATCAAAAACTCGTTATAACATGTTAGATTACATGATTTCAAATCTGGTTGTGAGTATAATTCTCCATAATTCATAAATCAATTTTGCTCCTGTAGTAGCAAAAGATACTCAAAGTTAGTATCATATCTTCTAAATGCAAAGAAAATAACGAGTTTCCAATGAATTAATCAACAAGTATGATTTACATAAAAATTAATTCCCTGACGAGAATGTGATTATATTTGAATAGATGACATTGACATGGTCGCATTAATTTTTTCAAAGAAAAAAAAAATATCTTGAAGATATTTGTGACATATGTGGTATGGCAAAATATTGATAACGTACCAGCAGTACGTCCAAATGCTTTTATCAAGTTTCATTATGTAAAATTTTTATTTATGTTAATTTTGATATTATGTATATGTTAATCAAGGGAAATGACTGATGCAATATTAAGCAAAGAATATCCATATTTGGTTGACAGCAATATGTACCATATTGAAAAGTAAGAAATACTTTTTATAATTGCATTTCGGTGTGACTAATAATCAAACTATATCTAGCTCTAGCAATAATATTGAAGGCTCCAGAAGAGCTTGTATTTTGTTACCTGAAAGAACAAAACTAATAATAGATGGTGCATTATATTCGAGTAGATCCAGAAGAAATCTACTAAGTTTTAAAGATATTCGAAAGAATGGTTATCATATTGAAACTATGAATGAAAGAAATTGTGAATATCTACATATCATATCTATTATAAATGGCCAGAAAAAGATTATGGAAAAATTACAAGCATTGTCTAATGAACTATATGGTACTTATATAAGTGCAATAGAATCAAATATGATCACTAACCGAAAGTTAGTTGATCCAAAGTTATTTACATTATGGCATGATAGATTGGGTCATCTAGGAAATATAATGATGAGGAGAATAATAGAAAGTTCAAATGGATATCCCCTAAAGGACTTGAAGATCCTATTATCAAAAGTTTTGACATGTCGAGAAAGCTCTCTTAAAAAATTAATTTCAAGATCATCTCCAGATAATTAGACCTGAAGCTCCATCATTTTTAGAATGAACTCAAGGAGATGTATGTGAACCTATAACACTGCCATGTGGACCAGTTAGATATTTTATAATTTTAGTTGATGTATCAACACCTTGGTCGCATATGTGTTTGTTGGCAACAAGAAATATTGCATTTGCTAGATTATTAGCACAAATTATTCAATTGAGAGCCAACTTTTCGGATTATCAAATTAAAATAATCCGAATTGATAATGCAGGAGAATTTGCATCCCATACTTTTAATGATTATTGCATGTTTATTGGGATTACTGTAGATTATTCGGTGGCACATGTTCATATACAAAACGGTCTAGCAGAATCGTTTATTACAATATTACAGTTAATAGCTAGATTATTACTTATGAAATCTAGTTTATTATCTCCCGCATTGGGGACATGCCGTATTATATACTGCTGCACTAATTAGATTAAGACCAACTGCGCAATCATAAGTATTTCCCATTACAATTGGTCTCCGGAAGAGAACCAAATTTGTTCCATTTAAAATTATTTGGTTGTGCAATATATGCTTTAATTTCTCCTCCACAACACACAAAAATGAAACCTCAAAGAAGGGGAAGGAAAACAAAAGCTGGATAAAATAAGTGACATAGAATTCATCATTATCTTATCTTGATCTCCGAAGTGGTCAATGTGAAATCGAAGTTCAAAAGATTATAAATTTATAAAGAATTGCAAATGAATTGCCTGACGCATTCACAGATATAAATAGAGTCACTAAATCACATATTCCAGCTATAAATGCACCTGCTCGAATAAATATTACAAAGATATCAAATGAATTTCATGAACGTAGAAAACTTGGAAGACCAATTGGTTCTAAGGATGTAAATCCACGTAAAAGAAAAGAGCAGAATAAAACAGTTGGTAAAACCCCAGGAGATGTTTATAAGGTTCCAGAAGAAACTAAATCTCCAGAAGAGATTAATAAAATTCCAGAAGAAATTAAATCTTTAGAAGAGATTAATAAAGTTCTAGAAGAAACTAAAACCCTAACAGAGATTGATGAAGTTCCAGAAGAAACTGAAATACCAAATGATTATGAGATTTCTATAAATTATGTAAAAACTAGTACAATATTAAACAGAAATGAAACTCATGTGGATGAAATTTTTGCATTCGCTATAATTAGTGATGTTATAAGCGAAGATGATAATGTGCCAAAAACCATAGAAGAATGTAGGCACAGAAATGATTGGCTTAAATGGAAAGATGCCATACAAGCTGAATTAAATTCACTTAACAAACGACAAGTATTTGGACCAATAGTCCAAACACCTAAAGAGGTTAACCCTGTAGGTTACAAATAGATATTTGCCATTAAAAAAAAATGAGAAAAATGAAATTGTGAGATACAAAGCAAGACTAGTGGCACAAGATTTTACACAAATATATAGAGTAGATTATGACGAAACGTATTCACCTGTAGTGGATGCAATAACTCTCAGATTTTTAATAGGTCTCACAGTCACAGAAAATCTAAAAATGCAACTTATGGATGTTGTCATAGCATATTTATATGGTTCACTTGATAGTGACATATATATGAAAATCCCCGAAGGATTAAAAATGCCAGAAACATATAGATCAAAACCTAGAGAAATGTATTCCATAAAATTGAAAAAATCTTTATATGGATTAAAACAATCAAGTTGAATGTGGTACAATCGACTTAGTGAGTATCTTTTAAAAGAAAGATATAAAAATAATTTAGTTAGTCAATGTGTTTTTATTAAAAATCAAATTTAGGTTTTATAATAGTTGCGGTTTTTGTTGATAATTTAAATATTATTGGATCTCCTGAAGAGATTGAAAATACTGCAAAATTGTTGAAAAGAGAGTTTGAAATGAAAGACTTTGGTATAACTAAATTTTGTTTCGGCCTGCAGATCGAGCATTTAAAGAATGAGATATTTATCCATCAATCAAATTATACAGAAAAAATATTAAAAAGATTTAATATGGATAAAGCTCATCCCTTGAGAACACCAATAGTCGTACGATCGTTAAATGCAGAAAATGATCCTTTCCGTCTCCAAGAAAATGATGAAAAAGTACTTGATCCCGAAATACCATATTTAAGCGTAATTGGCGCGTTATTATATCTTACAAATAATACAAGACCTGATATTGCATTTGCTGTAAATTTATTATCAAGATATAGTTCCAAACCAACCCGAAGACATTAGAATAGAATTAAAAGTGTTTTTCGCTATCTTTGCGGAACTCGTGATATGAGACTATACTATTAAAATGATTCAAAATTCAATCTAGTTGGTTATGCAAATGCATGTTATTTGTCAGACCCGCATAAGGCGCGATCTCAGTCATGATATGTATTTACTTATAGTGGAGCTGTAATTTCATGGCGGTCGATAAAGCAAACTCTAACTGCCACAACATCAAATTATGCTGAACTCATTGCTTTATATGAAGCAAGTCAAGAATGTGTTTCATTAAGATCAATAATCCAAAATATTCAAAAAGAATATCGGCTTGAAAATATTAAGGAAAATCCTACTTTATTATATAAAGATAATGCAGCTTGTATAGCACAAATAAAAGAATGATACATCAAAGGATACCGAATTAAGCACATTGCACCAAAGTTCTTCTGGGCACATGATCTACAAAATGATGATATAATAGATGTTCAAAAAATCCAATCATGCAATAATTTGACCGACCTATTCACAAAATCTTTGCCAACAAGTGTTTTTGAACAACTCAGAAAGAAGATAGGTCTACATCGACTGAAGGATGTTTAATAATATCAAAATGAGGAAAAGTATTATACACACTGTACTCTTTTTTTCTTATCCAAGTTTTTATCCCAAATAGGTTTTTCTTGGTAAGGTTTTTAATGAGGCAGATAAATTGGTCCAGAAGTACCATATTAATATTGATCCTGAAGTATCATATTAATAGTGTATAATCAAAGATGAACATCTAAGGGGAAGTGTTATGAAATTAATAAATATGTGGATTGTTCATTTTCATATTCCCACTAATCATTTATCTCCACTACACATTTATTTTCTTGACATATGATCTCCACTAATTATTTATTGATCATTATATAAGGTCTCATATTGTAGTCTATAAATAGAGGCATTATACATTTGTATAGATGATTGAAAGAGATAATGAAATTCTGAAATTTACTCTTGAGAATATTATCTTACTTACTCTTGATGCATTGTTCTTTGTTTATTTCTTCCACTTATTTTACAACAATGATGATTTTTAATTGCGGATCAATTCAATGCAACTTTTCGGACACCATTGCAATGTAGAAAATGTGATTTGTTAGTAATGCTGTTGAACAATATGCTACAAAGCTATCAAACAATGATTTTCTACAAAGTTTTATGCAAACCAATTTATTACGTAAAATCTACAAAATGCACCACCTACAGGTTACTATGAACAAAATGAACAAAAACAAAAAAAAAAACAAAAAAAAACAAACTTAGTAGCAAAAAATGTTTGAATGCAAAACCAACATAGAAATGTGTCGATATATTTAGGATTTTAGGCTAATATATCACATAGCATCATGCAACTATAAATAGGTTTGACGAGTTCTTTTTCACCCCTTCTCATAATAGAAAACTTTCTTAAGCGATATTACCTTCTTATATTTATACAGATATAAAAGTGACTCAGACCAAATCGGTCGACTTTTATGCATAATCTTTTTCTTATGACACAAGGGGCATTAAGGGATCTCAACAACCAACAAGAGCAGATACATCAGCGGTTGATATTGTTGAAATTCAACCCAAGTCGGTGAAACCCTATCAGCACCAGCTAAGAACCATTGAAAAAAAATAATAATTTGCAGAGATTTTTCAATTAAAAAATTTTACACTTCCAGAGTGTGATTACATCATCTGATAGAACAACAGAAAAATAAGTCACTGATGTAGCCACATAACATTTGTGCTTTTCAACTTGTAGGTTTGGTTAATTACTTAATGCCAGTTGCAACAATCAATAATAAGTTCTTGTTATAAATAAACCAAAATTTGTTATCCATATATATCTTCTCTGAGGAACAACCTTTGGGTTTCAGGTGCAGCAGGGGTCTGAAGCTGTTGGTAGTTAAGTTGCCTTGCTGCCTCATAAAGTGCAACACCAACGCTGACAGAGAGGTAAATTCAGATCCGCTGCCGCGCGACACATGGTGTAGCGCGGCATGCTGGCCGTCTGATCAAGATCCAATGGACAAGGGAGCCCCGTGCATGTAACCTAGATTGATAGGCCCGTAAAAAATTAACCGTCCGATCAAGATCAGACGGCTCGTACGTGCGCTACACCATTTGTCGCGCAACAGCAAATTCGGATTCCAGAGAGGTTCAGGCACCTTACATACGTATCTACCATTGGTATACGCAGGAGCATTCCACCACCTAGCTCGTCACTGGAACAATCATTTAGGGCTTCTGGTGGAAGCCCCTTTGTTTCTGATCCAAACACTAGCCAATCACCTCTCCTGTATGAAAAATCCTAAAAATTAAAGGATATAGTGATTAGAGATCATGCTTGCTGCATAATAAAACATCAAGTTTTATATAGTTTCCAATGGGTATTAAAAGGAAATCTAAAATTCCAGATACAGTAGTTCTCAGCAAATGAAAAATTAAAATGTCATAAACTACAACAGCTCTTATTAGAAAATTAGGGGTTGCGTCACTTTGAACTCACCGAATGAACACAAGAGCCTCTTTTTGAAAATGCCAATAGCCGTTTTTCTCCTGCCTTAAACAAATGAATGTAAAATAAGAGAGAGACAGAGAGACAAAGAGAGATAATATGATATCATGTTTGTTCTGCATACTGAGTACCTGCTCTTTGAAGTAGTTTCTGAACTCAGCCCATGATTCATGAATTTTGACAACTACATATCTAAGGTTATTTGAGACAGAAAACTCCCATCAAGTTGTTTGTGATGTTGCATCTGCATTTACAGGATATTTTATTTTATAAACCCTCATGAAATGGGGCATTTGGGTTCTTATGCATTCTACAGAGTACAACAAAACCAGCAATGTGTTTCTCATAGTTTTTGCTAGAATCCCAACAATGTAGTTCTATTCCAAAAAGTAAAGCAAAAGCAAATAAATTAAATAATATTAAAGGATACGGCCAGTAATCTAGTCCAGCCCGCTTCAGTTTGGAATCTTCTATTTTATATCCCAAAGGCTGTAAAATAGAAAGGTAGCTGTGATCAGAAACAAAAATATAAATCTTCCAATTAATAATAAAAATACATAGGTGCAAGTTGAGATACATAATGTTTTGAACCATAAATAATTCCGAACAACAATCAGCATCTAATTTAAATATCTCGAAGTAAAGTATAAATACGCAATAAGTAAAAACAGTACCTTACCCCTACAAGATGAAGACCAACAGCTGACGCAGCACAAGTTCTGGCAATAGATCCTGTATTCCCAGGAATCTGTACTCAAAGCAAAAAATGAAAAATGGTACAACAAAAATGATGTCAATTAAATAAATTATAGGCTTTACCTACTGTCACATAGTTCTTATATTTTGTTCTTTTCTTGAACAAAAAAATTTGACGTCCACTTAATCGAGAAATGAGTTTGTAAATTTTCATTCGTCAATCAGTACATAAATTGGTGACAGATAAAAGTAAAATAATTACCAAAATTAGCATATTACCTGAGGAGAAACAAGAACAACTTGCAGAATTTTTTTACTGGAATCCTCACTGACTGAGCTGACAGCTCCATTGCTTGAGTCATTCAAATTATCTTTTTCAACTAATTGAAAAAAAATTCGAAAGTTCATATCAAATAACTAATAACAGAGCTGATTAATACTTACTGTAGTAATAAGACCCTGAAAGATTCACAACTAGAAACTCAAATTGCAAAAGAAAATCTTACCAGAACAGGAAGTGGAGAGAGGAGAAGAGGAGTTGCACTTGTACGGCTTGGCCAGAAAGGGTTTTCGACTCCAGCTTACTATACCAGAACTACGTCGGATAAAATTAACGGGCGGGTGTGTAAAGTTCAGTGCCCGTGCCCGAACCCGGAACCCGCTTTGCTCCATTCTCTGTTGCTCAATCCTCTAATAATGAGGAGGTCACTGCAGACGCCATGACTCCGTTCCGGCTTAGCGGGATGGGGCATGGGGAGTTTATTCGTTGGGCCTAATTACAGCCCATATAAGCCCAATAAATAAAAAATTCAAAAGGCTACAGCCCTAAAATAATATTATTATTTTTTTCGTTCAAATACACACATAAATATGATTTAATTACAAATAATTTGAAAGTCAGATTGGACGCTGATACAATTTAGAGAAACATTACAAATATAATTTAATGGGATGTTCCACGGTGATAAAAATATTTTAGTCCGATTTGAACCTTCATCAATCACATTCCTTCATAATTTTAAACGAACAACATGATTTTTAATCAATATAAAAAAATTTATCTTGTGCAAAATTTGCCTACTATTCATTCACTGTCAAAATTTCTAACAAAAGAAAAAAAAAAAACCATGACAGAGGAAATAACAGCGTGTGAGTAGTGAGAGCATTATTGATTGTACGGAACGATGGGAAAACATAAGGCTGTTTGATCGAATGGTTCGGATCTAACCAGATAAGACGGCTTAGATTAGAGCTATCTATCTGAGATACACTACTAAATTTGTTTAATTTGAAATGCTCTATTGTGGTAGTAGGAAGTTTTATTTAGATTAAATTCACAAAATGTTACAAATTTTAAGGCGCTCCAATTCAAAAAGCTAAACGTCTGTATCTGATTGAGTTTGGCATATATTGACACACTTTTTTTTTTTTTTTGTTGCGATAGTAGTAGTTACCTGCTACATAAATTTATACCCCAATCCAAATCCCCAGTCTCAATACTAAAATAAACGAACAAAAGCCGACCCCGCAGAGTTGTTTTTCTGCAATCCACTCTGTTGGATTTATTTATGGGGACAGATTTGTCTTGGTTCTTAAAATAAAGAAAAATAGGATTAGATCCCAGGAGACTAAACAAGCTAATAAAAGAAAAATGTATAAAAAATAAATACGGAGGGAGAAAACAAAACAACTGGAAAAGAAAGTGCAAGGTCACATGATCTGTTGCGCTTCTAAGCTACAAGATCAGTGTTACTTTCTGAGAAGCTTGTCCCATTTATTAACTCCTCTGTATCATGATTAAGAGTTCAGATTTGCATGGGTCGCCATGTGAGTGCTTTTGGAACTTATTAAAATTCATTCAGAACGATTTAATCCGATATCAAGACTCTTGATATTATTTTTTATTTGTTTGTCATCAAAGGATTGCCCTAAAAATATATTAGACTATTACATATGAGAAGTAATTTAACCCTCCGTATTTGCATGTTACTAGTAAAATTTGTCGTAATTTTGCGTTTGCATTGCAATATTGTCCGTAAAGAAGTTATCGAACGTTGTATTTGTAGTAGAGCAAGGTTCCGTGCCATATTTTAATGATATTCCAAATACCACATTTTTATTTTTTATTTAAATTTAAAACTTAATCGTCCAATTTGAACCGTTAATCTTATTCATTTTAAAGATAGATGTGTTGTCATAAAAATTTATAATTTTTTAGGTTCAATTGATATTTGATCAAAATGTCGAAAAATGAACATATTAAAATTAATCTATTGTAGTTATTTAGATTTGTTCATTTTCGACATGTTGATCAAGTATCAACTTTGAAATAGAAGTAAAAATCAGATATACTTTATTGTCCACTAATAGTTTCTATCTGAATTACTTGAAATACTGTCACATTTTATAATTTTTTTTTTCAATTTTAAAATACTGCTATATTTTATATTTCTCGTTATGTATAACGAATATGAAACATTGTATATTGATTTGTTATCAACGTTACAGGTATCTCATTTATTATTCTAGGGTGCGTTTGGTAAAATAGGATTTAGTATGGTCAGTGGTGTAAGGTTAGTACTTTTTGAGGTTAGAGGGGTATAATGGTGGGGTAGTGATTGGGTTGGATTAGTGCTAGTTTAAGGTTAGTGAATGTTATTTGGTCCGTATGTTGAGGTTAGTACTTTAAAGTTAGTAATTATTAGTGTTATAATCATGATTAACTATTATTAATTATTAGTTATTAATAATAATTATTAATAATAATAATTAATAATAAATTAATATTTTTAATTATTAATTATTACAAATTAACCCATTATTTATTATTAATTATAATTATCATTATTATAATAAATATTATTAATTATCATTATTATTATAATTTTTTATTATAGATTATTTAAATTCATACAATTATTATTAATTACTAATTATTATTACAATAGCTGTTATTAACTATTATTTATTACAGTTATTAAGATTAACTATTTTCAATTAGTTATTTTTAATTATTTATTACTAAGTATTATTGATTATTAGTTTCTAATTAATGTTAATTATTGTTTATTTAATTATGTACTATTAATTATAATTATTAATAGAATCAATATTAATTATTTTGAATTAACAATTATTAATTACTAATTATTAGTTACTAATTAATATTAATTATTCTTATTTAATTATTAATTAATAATAATTATTATTACTTATTAAATATTATTAATTTATATTGATTATTTATTCAATATTAAATATTAATAATTATTATTTATTAATTATTGTTAATTATTAATTCATGATTAATACTAACCTTCACGGGTGAAAACACTAATCCACCTCTTGGGAGAGTTAGCGGGTTAGCACAAAGTTAGTGCTAACCTTAGCTAACCTCAATTCATTTGGTGAGTTGAGGTTAGTTGATTAGTTCCATTAACCTTGGGTTTAGTGCTAACCCTTCATTCACCAAACGCGCCCCTAAAGTTTTAATTATTGATATATTTACATAATTGTTAGTTCTTACAAAAAGATTTGCGAAAACCATCTGTCACATTTCGTGAGTGAGCGTACCAGTCTTTAGTTGTGATCCATCGCTCCCTTGTAAGTATGACATCCATCACTCAAAACAAAAACAAAGGAGGCACAAATTGGCTTAATCTCTCTCTCTCTCTCTCACTCGATCAATCAAATCTTCATCAATCAATTGATCGTTCTCTATCTCTTTGAATTAGATCGATTAATGATTTTTGTATTTAACTCATTACTGAAATATGAACATAATTGTGTTCTTGTGTTTCATTATATAGTTTTATGTTATATATACTTCAGAGAAAGTTTAATATGCATTATAGTGCATAGAAAGTTCTATGCACCGCGGACTTTTTTGAAAGTATTTTTGTAAATTGACAAATCTAATTTAACCAATCTAATCTACATATTGAAATCTCATAGCAAACCAAATTTTATAATTTTTGAGATTTTATTACTATTTTTTTCGATTTTTTTAAAACCTGCCATTTTTTTGAATTTGTAAATAGTAGTTTGTTTAAAAAAATGGCAGGTTTTAAAAAATTCGAAAAAAATAGTAATAAAATCTCAAAAATTGTAAAATTTGATTTGTTATGAGATTTCAATATGTAGATTAGATTGGTTAAATTAGATTTGTCAATTTACAAAAATACTCCAAAAAAAGTCCGCAGTGCATAGAACTCCCTATGCACTATGGTGCATATTAAACTTTCTCTATACTTCATATTAGCTCCCTAAAAATAAACACATTGGCATGTTGGACAAACCAAGAGATAGTTTGAACGAATTTTACAAAACAGGAAAAGAAATCGAAAACGATATACACCATCCAGTTAATTACCATCCAAAACCATCCAACCTAAACAGGTGTTGAAAATGGGCTTTCTGGATGGCTTGGCCGCCCAGGCCTGAATTTCCGTGCGTTGAGTGAAAATTTTGTCGCGCGCTGACGTCAGCATTTACTGTTTTGTTTGATGCCTTAAGGGATGAGTTAATTGTTTAAATATTTATTGGTTAATTACAACAAGGGATGAGATAACTTGCATGAAGTGTTCAGTTATATAGCTTTGTAAAGTGACATAGTAATATTTTTACATCCTTTTTCGCTCGTTGAGCCGACAATTTTGAGGACATGTCATCAATTTTAGGTTCATCTTGGTGTCTCAAGGGATGATTTAACATGCATTATATGTTCAGTTTGATAGCTTCGAAGCCACTTGTTTCTTGCCCATCTGATCAGTTCGAAGTGTTCGCTTGGCAAACCCTAGCACGAAAACGGAGATCGGAGTCGGCGTGTAGACTGCTGGAGTTTGCCGGAGAACAAGAAAGAGATTTCATCAATTTTTTGCCATTGTTGAACTTCCTCTATCGCTATTGCTGTCGCCAATTCAGGTCGGGGGAAGAAGGAATGGTTTCGTAATAAGGGTTTGAAATTAAAAAAAAGGGAAAGAAATGGACATGTGTGGAGCGAAGATGTATGGTTTCGTTATTTTCTATTGAGCGCGAAGAAGGCTGGACCAGTCACTCGGCCCATAAGAAAGGCGGAACTTGTTGGATGGCTTGGATGAAAATCAGAAAGATGGTAAATATCATTTACCAAAAGAAATTGCCCAATCATCCAAGGGGAAGCTCCAACACATATTTCTTCTTATTTCTTCTTAGCTTATTTACTTGCAGTATTTTATGAACGGTAGACATTGATATTTTTATGTTTAAGAATCTCAATTTCCTCAAACATCACATGATTCGGTAGGCACATATAGATATTAGTATTTAACTATTTATTCTATGCTCGCTTATACTAAAACAACACTAATTTCATCGCCCATGAAAATAAATTACAAAGAGCGTTATTTTCACATAAGCATCATGCCTTTGTGGTGGTATAGTATTAAAAGAATGTGACAACAAATTTTTGCTGTTACATTTTTTAATTTGGGTGCTAGTATTTATCAAATGATCCGGTCCGGTCCAAATCTGGTTGGGTATACAGTTTGAGGCGATCCGGGCTAACCCGGTCCAATGGCTATCACAAGCCGGGTTTAGTCCAGATTTTTTTTCCTCCACCCAAATACGCACCAAAATCATGCCCTAGCTACCGGACAAGTTGGTCTCACCACGCGAAAAAAAGGCTCCTGTAACGGTTAATATAAGCCTTTAATAACGGTTATGCTAACGTTACAGTAGCCCCCGTTACAGAAGGGTTAATAACCGTCACAAGATCTGTAACGGTTATTAACTAATAACCGTTACAGAAGACAAGATTCTGTAACGGTTATTAATTAATAACCGTTACAGAAGGTATGACGAAATTAGGTAACAATTTTTATTATATTTTGTAACGGTTATTCAGTAATAACCGTTACAGAATCTTGTCTTCTGTAACGGTTATTACCTAATAACCGTTACAGATAATTACATAACCGTAAAAAAATAATTTTTAAAAATCTGTAACGGTTAATACTTAATAACCGTCACAAATTTTTTATTTTTTTTTTAAATAAAACGCCTGTTTTGGATGGCCAGCCCATGTTTGCTAGCCGTACCAATTGGTACCAAATTGTACCAATTATCAAACATATCACGCACATTGCATATCAAACATATCAAGCATAACACATATATATATAGCATATATATCAAGTTATATATACTAAGTATAACTTATGCAACAAAACAATTAACATATATACAAATAATATCAAACAAGTCATGATAACATATCAAATTTATATATTCAAATAATATCCCTTGCATGAAGTTCATTAACTCTATCACGATACCGTCAATCGTACTCTTTTCATATGGTTTTCCAACCGGCTCGATCATCTGCATTTGATTATAAACAAGTAAAAAATAATTATTAGTTAAATTATGATATCCTAAACCAAAAACTCTAAATCTTAATTGTTTTGATCCTAGCTAAACCCTAATTAAATCGTAATAGTTAATAAAAAATCACCGGGGGTAATTCTCCGCATGCTGTCATATAAGCTATTACGTTTCTCAAGGCGAGCATTGTAAAATATCCACACTCTGTGCCGCCTCTTTGTTTCGGCCCCTAATTAAGATTGAACAAAATAAATAGTTAAGATTTTTTATAGTTTCACAAACCGTAATAATCTTGTACACACTTATTAGCCAGTTTCATACGTACCTCTATTTCGTACCAGTCAAATACTGTTCTGATCTTTGGGTTATATTTTCCCAATTCCATCAGGTATTGCTTATATACCCTACATGCAATAGCATTAAATTATGTTAGATATCTTAGATATAATCTAATATTTTCTCAATATCAGACATAATTGTTTTGTTAATTTAGAAAAGAAAACTTACTGGGTTATGAACGGCTTAATTTTGTACTTTTGATTCTTGCGTTTCAAAGAATCAACTAAGTGAACAGTTCGATTCTCGACATAAATAGCAATGAGAATCCAATGAAACCTGTAATAGAGTTTATTGTTTTAATGGAATTAACGGAAAATAAAAACTTCTTTTGTATCTAGCTATTTTATTCATTATATTGGTTCTTACTCCTCATTATACGCCAGAAGAAGATAGGTGGATGGATATTGTAGAAACACTCTCCGAAGGTAATTCACCGCATTATTGTTTTCGTGTTGGATTTTCTTGCATGCCAACATTTCTGGATCCAATATGGTGATGCCATCAGGAATGGGTTCCTCCATCCAAAACCTACAAAAAATGGATATCACACTTAATTTTTTTCAAATTGAATTGAATAGTAGACACAAAATATTTAAGTTTGAGAATTCATACCAGCAGTACAACTTAACTATCGACACGTTTAGAGAATCCCTTTTAAAACATTCGATGATGTCGCACAATTCGACATTGAACTTTACCTCCCCATCGTGCGTACCCCAGGGATTGCAATTAAAGAGCTCAAAATTTTTCTCGTCTTCCGGTTGGAGCATCAACAAATTGTACATCTCCAGTTCGGATGGGGTAAGTCGTTCAATGACGTCCTTTTCGAGAAGTGCGTCGCGAGTAATACGCGACCCCACACTTGCGACCTTCGGACTCTCCACCACCTTCTTCACCACCTTCTTCCTGATCTTCTCTGTTGGTTTCTTGTTGCTCTGAATCTGCATTCAAGTTAATCATATAATTAATTAGTCATTAGTCACACGTAGAAATGTGTGAAACAGATTGTGATTATTAAATGATCTCTTGTGGCATACCTCCACCAGAAATGACGGCCACGCAAATCGCCCTCCAATATTATCGCCTAATAGCTCTTCTGTCCAATCAGGGACTTGCCAGTGACGAAAATCGTCGCCAACTTTCAGAAGTTGGATATAAACATGTTGATCAGATAAGGGCACACCATGTACAATCTGACCAACAGTACTCGGAATAATATTTCCCTCGGCCGTCTTAATCCTCTGACTTTGGTTATCAAGGAGGTAGAGATCGCACGGCGTTTCCTTCTGAAATTCGCAAATAAATTCAGATAATCATTCTAGTTACAAATGTAATCTTCGTTTGGCATTCCTGAGTCTACCTCGGCTTCAACGAATTGCTGGGGCGTGAAGAATTGAGGTGGTGTTTGAACCTGCACTCCACTCATGGCCAACCATTGTTTGACCTCCTTAAAAGCTTCTTGTCTCGCTGCATTCCTTATCTCCGTAGAGTTAATTAAATCCATTTTAGCTTTTTCGGTGGCCTGGTTCACCAAGTCTAAAATCTGGGCCGGTGTCATGCATCCTTCATGCACATTCTTTCTAACTTTTCTATCATACAAATCTTTCTTCTTGGTCCATGAAGAGGATCCTCTCATTCTACCTGAAAGTTCCGGTCTGTCAACTGCCCGACTTAAGACTTCTTGTGGCTGGATTGATCCGGAACTGATTTCGTCAGACAAGGCATGTAATCGACTGAATGCCTCAATAGTCGCCGAATCCGAACTGTGGAATGTGTAACTACCTATTTAGCAACAAAGAATAATTATTAGTGGTTATAAGAGAAAATTTGTGTTAGCAGAAAATATAATCTATGTATGTAATTGTACCTTCTGTTTTCGTTTGACAGGTCCTTCCCATAAAATACCTCTGACTCCTCGGTTCCAATTCTCCGATGGTAATGCTTGTGGAACTGACCCCCTCGGAATCACCAGGTATGACAATTTTGTCTGTAGGTTTCCACGAACCCTTTTTTCCTCTATAGCCAGAGGAACCCATTCTATGAGGCTCCTTCCATTGCTTTCTCAACTCCTTCGCTTTATTACTCTTTTCCACAAATTCTGCACTTGTCCTCTTATTGTAAAATTCCTCCCATTCTTTTTGTGAGATTGGGTGTTCATCGCACGGATTTTTGGGATTGTTTGGATCGGCATTTCTGATGTACTCGTCAGCAATCCTACTACTATAAGCCCTATGACTGATGCCCATAGCTGTGAGAGTGCTCTTCTTGGCTGTAGCATCTTCCTTGATGTTGAACGTTTTCTGAAAGATAGCCACACATTAGTTAGGGTTTGTACCTAGGCAGTTTAATTAGATGATTGAATTAAATTAAAACTTTATTTACGTACCTTGATGTCCTCCTATAACTCATTCTTCAATTCCTTTGTAACATCGTGGTGCCAGTTATCAATTGTGATTGGCACTCTTGCCCTAGCGAGATACCCGCAATATGATGCGAATTGGGCCACCGACTTTTTATCGCCAGTCGGCACTCCTTCATTGTCAAACTCAATATGAAACTTGTGCCCGGCCGCTTTTAGTTTCCTGAACTCCTCCATTGTCGTCCTACTTCTTTTCTTCGATCCATCAATGTCTTGAGTGATCTCTTCATCGCCGGATTCTTCCAAATCCTGTCCAGCTTGTAGGTCTCTATCTTCTCCAGACATATCTATTAACAAGTTATTAACAATAACATAGCAGTTGACAATTAAACAAACAAATTCAAACACATTCAATTTCAAATAACATAGCAATTTAATCTCAAATAACATAACAATTGACAATTAAATAAACAAGTTCAATCTCAAATAACATAAAATCTCAAAAACAAACAAGTCAAATATAAAATCCTTGAAACCCTAAGCAAAACTCTAAGCCAAATCCTAACACAACAATTAACTATTCTTAACATAGATAAAACATAGATAAAACATAGATAAAACTTCAAATAAACCCAAATTCTAATTTAAACCTAATTCTTCTCCTCCTTGGTCTCATCCTCCTTAGTCTTCTCCTCCTTGTTCTGACTAGATCCCTCATCTATATGAATTTCCATTTTGAAATCATGACTCCTGCCACAGCCTGGAGGGAAACGACGTACAGCAGAGACGGCCCTTCTCTTGGGAGGCCCGTAAAAAAACGTGGGCTTGTTCACCACCACCTTGGGCGTTTCCTCGTCCACCTTATCATTCTCCTTCTCCACCTCCGTCACTTTCTAATCCTTCTCCATCTAATTTTAATAGCAATTTTATTTTTTAACCCATTATCCGTATTAAAATTGATGCATGGCAATTCAAACCCATTATCCACAAGCAATTCAAACCCATTATCCATAAACAATTCAAACCCATTATCCACAAGCAATTCAAACCCATTATCCACAAGCAATTCAAACCCATTATCCACAAGCAATTCAAACCCATTATCCACAAGCAATTCAAACCCATTATCCACAAGCAATTCAAGCCCATTATCCACAAGCAATTCAAACCCATTATCCATAAACAATTCAAGCCCATTATCCACAAGCAATTCAAACCCATTATCCACAAGCAATTCAAACCCATTATCCACAAGCAATTCAAACCCATTATCCACAAGCAATTCAAATTAAAATAGAGAGAGAGTTACCTTCGAGGGGGCTGTCGAGGGAGTGTGAGAGAGAGGCAGTAGAGGATCTGTGAGAGAGAGAGAGAACTCGAGTGAGAGAGAGTGAGAGGCAGTGAGAGAGAAAGGAGAGAGTGAGAGAGAAATGGAGAGGGAGAGGGGGAGAGAGATTTACCTTAGAGAGTGAGGGCTGCTGTCGGCGTCGAGAGAGAGAGAGAGAGAGGGGCTGCCGTCGGCGTCGAGTGAGTGAGCGAGAGAGAGAGCGGCGGGACTTAGGTTAATTTAGTCGAGAGAGTGAGAAAGAGAGCGGCGGGACAGATTTTAGTGAAAAAATTGACCCATCTGTAACGGTTAATTTTTATTAACCGTTACAGATGGTCAATGTTGATTTACCATTTTCTATATAGTAGTATTTCGTTTTTAAAGAAATAAAATTCAAATATGAAATACAAATCAAAATAAACTGAAATTTAAAATAATGTACAAATTTTTTTGTATATTTTTTTCTGTTCTTTTACATTTTTCTTTGAACAAAATGAAATTACAATTTTAACTATAATTAATTAAAATAAATTAAAATTAACAAAATATTAAAATTGACCAATAACCTGCAAAATTTAAAAATATATAAATATTAATATTAGAAATGAACATATTTTTAAAATATGTTAAAATTAAATTAGATTTTAACTCACATGGAATTATGTGGCCGTTTTCTTTTTTTTTTTCACTCGCGTATCGACCCACACGCCTTCGGTGTTATCTGTACGTCGGTAACTGATCGATACTGGCTGTGATGTATCGTCGATACCGGTAGAAAATGGAGGTATTTCCTCGAAGTGGTCGTATGTTTCTTCATCCACGACATCTCCAACACCGACAATACGTCTCTTTCCTGAAAGTGAACATTAATATTGCTTTAAGTAAACATTTATATTGCTTTACATGAACATTTGTATGTAATAGTATGAATATTTATATGTAATGACATGAACATTTATATGCTTTACATTAACATTTATTCTGTTTTAGGTGAACATTTACCTAGAAGTACAACATGCTTTTTCTTATCCGCCGGATCTTGAATGTAAAAAACTTGCATTGCTTGCTTATTTGCAAGTATAAAAAGGTCATCTCGATAAGCCCTTTTATTGAAGTCAACAGTTACGAACCCCATTTTGTCTTTTTTGACTCCACCGTGACCGTTGTCGATCCATGCACACTTAAATAAGGGTATCTTGAATTTAAGGTAATGTAGTTCTCAAATTTCCTCGATCCACCCGTAATAAGTAGCTGACCTTCCATTATCACTAGATAAAGCTACAACTGTGACTCCACTATTTTGCACAGCACTCTTACCGTCTTGTTTCTTTGTGTACCAGGTGAATCCATTCAAGTCATACCCTTGATACGTCTCGACCACCGCATCAGGACGTCTTGATAACCATTTCACGGTTTCATCGACCTCTATCCCTTCTTTCAACTGGGACTCTATTTTTTCTTGAAACCATTAGAAAAATTTTATTTCATTCTCTACAGTAATCAAGTTTTCAGTGTAAGAAGGGTATTGCTCATGTAACTCGGCCAGATGTTCGTTCATGTAAGGTGCCACAACAGCAAGGTGTTGGAGAACTTTCATATGTGCTTTTGTTCTCGTTTCAAAATCCGGTACATAAGTACTAGCTCCAATTATACCTTTTCCTTCAAGTCTACCCTCATGTCGAGACTTTGGAAGACCGATTGGTTGTACATCTTCCAAATAATCGGTGTAGTACTCAATAACCTCCTCGGCAACATATCCTTCTACTATGCTTCCTTCGGGCTTAGAACGACTACGAACGAGCCCCTTCAATTGACCCATTGCTCTTTCAAAAGGATACATGTACCGTAGAAATACAGGACCGCACATTTTTATCTCCCTAACCAAATGAATGGTCAAATGCACCATGGAGTCAAAAAATGACGGCGGAAAATACATCTCAAGCTCACAAAGAGTCAGTACAACACCTTCCTGTAACTTGTCCAAATTATTCGGATCAATAACCTTACAGCAAATAGAATTAAAGAAAAAACACAACTTAGTAATGGTTTTCCTCACTTCTTCCTTGAGAATTCCTCGAATTGCGACCGGAAGTAATTGGGTCAGCAAGACGTGATAATCATGTGACTTCATACCAAGTAATTTGTTGTCCTTAACACAAACCTTTCTTGATATATTCGAGGAATAACCGGAAGGAACCTTAATAGACTTCAGGCATCCCAACAAGCTTTTTTTCTCTTCCTTTGACAAATTAAATTGTGCTGCAGGTAGCCAAGCTCGACTTTTACCCTTATCTTGTGCCGCTAGATCTTTCCGGATCCCCATTTGAACCATGTCCTTTCTCGCATTCAGGCCATCTTTAGTTTTTCCTTGAATTTCCAACATGCAACCAATCAAAGCTTCACATATGTTCTTGATTATGTGCATCGCATCTAAGCAATGTCTAATCTCCAAACTCTGCCAATATTCAAGATCCCAAAATATAGACTTCTTCTTCCATATCCCCTTCGGAATCTCATTTGCAAATTTCTTACCAAATTTGACATTTATGTCCTTAACCTGTCGATACACTCCTAAACCGGATAACGGTATTGGGGTCTTGTTTTTTTCCACATTACCATCAAACCTTTCCTTATCTCGCCGGTAAGGGTGATTGCAGTTCTTAAGAAACCTCCGGTGTCCCAAGAAAATATTTTTTCTACAATTTTTCAGGTAAACAGAATGGGTGTCTTCCATGCAAATAGGACAAGCTTTCGCTCCTTTATTCCTATATCCAGAGAGATTACCATATGCAGGAAAATCGTTGATTGTACAAAATATCATGGCACGGAGGTTGAACTCAGTTCTAGAGTGTGCATCAAATATTGTCACTCCCTTACGCCACAATTCACCAAGGTCATCTATTAATGGAGCCAAATACACATCAATGTCATTACCTGGTTGTTTAGGACCTGAAATCAATAAGGGCATCATCATGTATCTCCTTTTCATGCATAACCATGGAGGAAGGTTGTAAATACACAATAAGACCAGCCACGTAGTCTGACGGCTACTCATTTTGCCGTAAGGATTCATCCCATCCGTGCATAAACCCAATCTCAAATTTCTAGGTTCACTGCCAAAATCTTCAAATTCTCTGTCTATATTAATCCAATCCGGAGAGTCTGCTGGGTGCCTGAGCATGCCATCGCCTTTTTTCCTACAATCTGCGTGCCATCTTAACAATTTGGCATCTTTTGCATTAGAAAAAAGTCGCTGAAATCTTGGTATTATTGGAAGATAAAACAACACCTTCGCAGCTGGTCCCTTACTACCTTCATCAATCTGATCGTCTCTCGGTCTATACCGTGACGCATCACACTTTGGACATTTATACAAATCTCTGTACTCATTCCGGAACAATATACAGTCATTTGGACATGCATGAATTCTCTCAACTCCAATTTTCAAAGGACACAACATCTTTTTAGCCTTATAAATTGAATCCGGCAACTGGTTATCTTTTGGAAGAAAATCTGTACGCAAAAGTTTGAGCAAAGATGTGAAACTGGTATCACTCCATCCATTTTTGGCTTTAAGATTGAACAGTTTGAAAACAGCATTAAGTTTTGACAGTTCACAACCAGGATATAAAGCTATTTTATCTTCTTCACGTAACATACCAAAAATTTCAGCATTATCAACAAAATTTTCATCTACATTGTTCACAATTTCTTCTAAATCAGTATTCAATTCAGAGTTATCTACATTTTTATCATCGTCAAATACATTGACATCATCAATTTCATCATCCAATAATACATTTTCTTCCTCATACTGAGAATCCAATACATTTGTACTAGTACTAGTTCTATAAGATTCCCCCCCAGTCTCTCCATGGAGTGTCCACCGAGTATAATCCGGTTGAAATCCATTTATAATCAAATGAGCTTTCACTTCTTCAAAATTAGACCATTTCAACAAATTCTGACAAATACGACAAGGACAATACATTTTATCAGCTTCCTTAATTTTCAAATTCTCTTTAGCACAAACCATAAATTCTTCAACTCCTCTCAAAAATATAGACGAGAATCGACTACTTGAGTACATCCACGTCCGATCCATCTGAACAATAAAATATATGCAAAATGTTAGGGTTTCGGATTAGACATGAGTCCATTTGTCATATTAGTTTTTTGACCCGGTTACCATCCTAGCCCACTCTTTAGATACTCTGTCTCATTAGCGAGCGTACGTTAGATGCAATGTGTGTCTGAGAAAAATTCGACAGCATTTCCCCTTATGTTCCCTGAATACGCCAACACACGATTAATTGCTCGTGCGTACGTATTCGTGGGAACATAAGGAGAAATGCCGTCGAATTTTTCTCAGACAACACATTGCATCTAACGTACAACTCGCTGTCCTAAATGAGACAGATAGTATCCAAAGAGCAGTACTCCCGACCGGGAGTACTATCCGAGATTAATCCCTAATGGATTAATCTCGGACGGGCAATGACCTAAATTCGGTTGTGTTTCCGGTATTTTGGTCTTATATGACAATACGATTAACTAATGAAATGCATATGCAAATTATTAATGCATGCATAAAAATAAAATAAATAGAAAAATTTATTAAAATATACCTTAAAGCCGCGATGTAATTCTTCTCCTCTTAAATTATATCTGAAATTATATAAAAAAAATAATAAATCATTAATTAACCATTAAATCAAAATAAAAACCGAAATAAATAAGAAAAAAATACAAATATATGAAATATTGTTCAAATTTAATTTTTTTTACCTTCAATCTGTTCTCCTTCTTCTTCTCTTTCTAATTCTTATTTTTAGAAATTTTTTAGAAATTGTTTGCTATTTTTTTTGGAGTGGAAATGAAAATGAAAAAAAGAGAGAAATTTCAGTTTTAATGAAGTGGTTGCGGCAGTAAGTGAGGAGAGAGATCCAGGAAGAGAAAAATATAAACTGATCAGTAACGGTTTTTCTTTAAAATTTGTTTTAGAAGAGTTACCAAAAAAAAAAAAACCGTCATATCTTCTGTAACGGTTTTAAAAACGAAACCGTTACAGATTTAATACCTTCTGTAACGGTTATTATTTAAAAACCGTTACAGAAGGTGAACCGTTATTTTTATATTTTTTAAACCTTCTGTAACGGTTATTATAAAATAACCGTTACAGAAGGTGAACTGTTTTTTTTTATATTTTTTAAACCTTCTGTAACGGTTATTATATAATAACCGTTACAGATTGGAAAATCTTCTGTAACGGTTTTTATATAAAAACCGTTACAGAGTATTTAGCTTTTTTTTCTCTCAGCCATAACGGAAAAATTATTACGGTTTTTTTTCTAAAACCGTTACTGATGATTGGCGCCAATTTTCCCGCGCCATGTCCCACTATTCTGTAACTGTTTTTTAGAAAACCGTTACAGAAGGCCTGTTACAGAATCTCTTTTTTCCCGTAGTGTCTAGTCCGGTTATGTCCGGATTTTTTTTCCTTAAATTTAATTATTTATTTTTACTAATTTCCAAAAAATATATATAAATATTTATTAAAATTTGTTAAAAATTATTAGATTGTAAAATATATGTAGAATAAACAATTAATAATAATTTTGTAATTTGTAAAATAATTTGAATTTTTTTGAACTTTTCAAAATTTGAACCATTGGAACCGCACAAAAGGACGGATGATTCCGGTCTTTTTTCCCAAAAATCTTGGCCCAAATTTGTGTTTGGACCAGGTCGGGTCTGACCCTTCAGATTTTTTGGCAAACACTACAACCTATATATACCTGGTCGTGGATATATTTGAATTTGTTTCAGGACAAAAAATCACAAAACTTGTCGTGTCGGATGGAGAAATAAATGGAGCAATTGAATGGAGATATATTGTAAAAGAGAGATGCAATAGTGTTGACTACTGTTATCAGCTTTGATTTGTAAAAGAGAAAATATATGCATAAAATTAATATTATCATATTTTTAAGATGATATATATAATTAAAGATAATATAAACATTTATTTATATTTTATATTAGAATATTACTATGTAAATATAAAATATATATTAATGTAAAGCCTTTTAAACCCTGTCAAAATATATTATCTGAAAATAATGAAAGGTCAAAAAAAAAAAAAAAAACAAATACACATCGATATGAATAAAGAATGTAATTTATCCCGTAGCGTTGATCTCAGATTGTCAATTGGATCTAAAGAAGTAAGCGATAAACACATGCCCATGCTATTATTCATTCCAATATCCATGTAATCTAGATGCAAGCCAAGTTTGGTTTCTGTTTGACATCCAATAGCGTACTGAGCTGATCAAAATTGACAGGATATGGATATATATGATGTATTCATTTCACATCTGTTAGTAAATATTGCTTGCAGTGAGTACCATTCAGATCAAGGCATCTTTAATTTTCCATTTGATACACTTCTTTCATAGTTTGTCGTGATTCTTTTTTGCCTTTTTAATCTTTGCGAAAAGTTGTAAGAAAAGTAACTTCCATAATTTTGAATCTTGATCCAATTCAAGATTAATTGAGCTAGACTCAAGAAAAGCTTGTAGCTCGTGTCCTCTTTCATGCCTTTCAACTTAAAAAAGAAAATCGATCATATTGTTTTTTATTTCTTAAACTAAATTTAGAACAACACTAATTTACTGACCAAACTAATGTCCAACGATCATACAGAAAGAGCTGATAGCGAGCAATTATAGAGGAAGAGAGGCGTGACAACTCGATACAATAACTAGATCCAGAGACAATTAATCTTCCTCCTCTGCTAGCCTATTTTGATTAAAAACAAAAAGTTATCTGTTAGATGAAGGATAAATTTTTAAAATGGACCTTACCTTTGAATCATTATGTAGTAAAGCAATTCGCTATTATACCTGCATTTTTTTTTCTTCTTATTTTTTTGCTATAATAGTAATAGTGGTCTGCTATAAGCCTATAACGTACCGTAGCAATTAATTCTGTTTATAAAGCACATAGACACACGTTACATATTTGGGCATAAAAGTACGGTTGTAATAGTTATTTTAAAGTTTAACCACTACTAAGTATAAACTAGTACCTGTAGCATGTACATTTGTATCAGATTTGAGATGTTGTATTTAATTTATGTCGTTGACACTAAGTTTTAGTTGATTAAATTTTTATTTTCCTAAAAAAAAAAGACAAAAAGTGTTAACTGGGCCTCTTCCTTGGTTCTCTGGTTCTAAAATTGCCAAGTCGAATCCCAGCTACTCACCATACCTCCAAAAGCTGGACACCGACATGCTTTGACCTCGAGTTTAATTAGCATTGTCTTAGATTTATAACTAAGCACATGCCTGTTCCATCTATTAGTGTGTTAAGTGTTTATCGCTTGCTTCTTCAGATCCAATTGACTATCTGAGTTTAATGCCAAGGGATAATTACATTCTTTAAAATTATGTTGGTTTTTTTTTTTCTTTTCAGTTTTCTCAGATAATATGTTGTAACAGAGTTTAAAAGGTCATAACACTTGGGAAGAAATATTATCTGAACTGGTATTATATTCAGTTCATAAGTTACATTGTGAATTAAGAGGTAATAGACAGGTCATTTATTTTTGAAAACCTATCACCACTATTAAAGAGTATTAAGCATCTAAACTCTCCCAGATAAAACCTCAGATATGACAAATATACTTTAGTTTCATCTAGCATGGATAAAAGTTCTTCAATTATTTAGAAAGAATAAAAGCTTTCGTGCCGATATTTGATGAAATAAGAATAATCTGACCAAGAAGATATTCTCAGAAAATTAGCTAATGCACCAATAAAGCACGGCCAGGTTCTGAAATTCTGAGAATAAATTGTTACTCATCCTGAAAACGTCATTGATTTGCAGGGAATTTATGCAACCAATAGTCAGGATACGCAACTGATCGGGACATGAAGACCCATGAAATGCTTACTGATAATTATGCCCTCTTATGCATAAGTTCTCTTGGGACACTTATTATCAGGGTATATATTCCAAAATGAACAATTATATAGCATGGACTTGTGCATCTGATTCTCAGAGTATTCCTTTAGCACAGGATTCTTTGGCTGCATCTCTGAACAGGCATGTACCTCGAGATTCGTGCCGATCGGATGGTGAGGTCTGATTCTACTGGTACCAATTGATAATTTACTTTTTTCTGAACAGGATTCTTTGGATGTATCTCTGAACAGGCATGTTCAATTGATAATTTACTTACAACTACTATTTTTCTGAAAAGCATGGAGAGGGGTAAGAAAAAAGAAATGATGAGGTAAGGGCATATAACCTGCAACAAAAGCTCTAGCTAAATTGATAATATTTTTTGTTACATCATCTAAATTGCCAAGTCAACCTCTTGAAATGGACCTCAAGGAACAGAAACCTGCTGTCAAGATTACAATTATTGGCATCATGGCTTCCTCTTTTTGCCTCTTTTTTTCAACCTTTTTTTATATGATTTAGGTCAAGCTAAAGTTTTGAATTGAGGTTTTGTCCTTTTTGGATCAAGAGAAATTAAAGGGGGCCACTTGTTTAGTTTCAGTACAAAACAAGCTAAGTATAAAACTAAGGGAATAATCCAGGCCTCACACACTCCGTGGAGTAATATGGTACACAATGTTGTATTGTCTAGCTGACAAGGACGCTCTGATTCTTATCAGAGGAACATCATAGTGAATTTAATGTATGATTTTTTAATTATGCATGCGGTCAAGTACCTGTTTACTAAAACTCAAAACTGGTTGCATATTAATGTTAGCTGATACGGTACATCACATGATAGTTTCTTATCCTAAATTTGTTAGAAGTCATCGTAAAAAGTTTATCGTAGGAATATTTTTAGGGCAGTAAAAAATAAAAATGTCCTGCTATGGATTAGTTCTTTTTATTTTTGTCCGATTGGAACCCTGTTCTTGCTCGAATAATTATAGTTGTTCATAATTTTTTTTTTTGACATATAATGAGGGTCAAGTCCTCTCCTTTTGTTAAATTGAAGTAAATAATACAAAAAATCTGCTCCTATATATTAGCCAGAAACTAACGAAGAAAGCAGTAAAAAGCAAAAACATATTTACATAGAATCGAAAAACTAAAAGAAAAATAAAATCAGACAAACAATAAAAAAGTAATAAGCAAGAAGCTAGAGGCATTGTTCATATTTTTGAAAGGTTGATATTTTTTTAAGAAAAATTTCATATAGAAAAGCCGGTTCGCTGCAGAATTTGTCAAGAGTAAATATTTGGAATGCTCGTGACTCGTGAGACTGCGACAAGCAACGTAATCAGCTAGGTGTAAGTTGGGACCGTATAATTTTATTTCAAGACATTAGCATTGCTTCAATGTACCACCGTTTGATGATTCCGAGGCCTTATATTACCAATTGAACGGGTCATCTCACGGCATCATAAAACTATATTAAACATAATTATATAATTATTATTTAGTTACCTGGTTCTTCGTTTAATTTTCAAAAGATTAGAGGGGTTTATATCCGATTTCGGCCTAAATTAATTGGGTAGGAACTAGAAAGCAGCACATAATGGCCCGATTACAACGCTGCTCTCGACGGTCCCCTTGTCTGGTAAGGCTCCACGTCACCTATTTTGCAAAATTTCGGCTTGTGGAATCCACGTAGTCATCACGTGATAGCCTAAGATTCGGGTTGCGGGTTTGAAAAAGTAACCGAGACCCAAAAGTCCTCATTTTTTTTTAAGACTCGATGCCAACCGTCATGATATTAGATGATGCTAACTTTGTGATGTGTTCAAACTAGCTAATTAGGAATTGTTAAATGTGTATTGTAATCCCAATTATATAAATATAAAAAAAATTCACATTTCATTTTGATTACCATGAGTATTTACTTTGAGGCATATATGTAAAAAGAAAGTCTAAGTTCTGTAATATATATATATTTTTTGCATATGCAAGGAAATGAACTATGGAACCCGATTCAAACCAAAAGGCGAAATAGATTTAAGATTGAATATATATATAGGCTAAATTAGACTCCAGCACACAGGAGGGCTGTGTACTCAAGTCTTTAGCCTTTTGATAAAAAATTGGAAGGCTCAGATTTAATCGCTGAAGTCTCGTTTTCTATCTTCGCTTCTCCGTTATTTCTCCTCCGTTAGCCTATTAGATCGGAAAAAAAAAAAAACACGAAGAGACCTCTTCGTCTCTCGCTCTCTTCTCCCCTTGTTTCCGATCGAAATCAAGACACCAATGAGATCGCTGAGGGTAAAAAGAAAAAGGAAGCCGCTCTCTGATCGCTTCTATCTTACTCTACTGTATTTGAATACTTGTTGATGTTAATATTTCTTTGACATGCTTAACATGCTTAATATGCTTCTCTGATCCTGTTGTTTAATTAAATTATTGTGATGTTTATATGATGAAATTAATTTTAGTTGTCTGAACCTTTTTAAGATGTGATTCCTGACATGATTTCATGGCTATTTGTACCTACATGGCTATTTTTTTTTTTAGAGATACTAGACAGGGGCTGTCTAGTTGACAAAAGAAAAAACGAAAAAAGGCAAGAAAAGTAAAGAAAAAAAGTAGTGGAAATTAGCAGAATCTGAAGTACAGTGTGGCCTCCTGTAAAACCCAGTCATGCAGCATAGTTGGCGTTCTTCTGGCATTCCTGAAAAGCCTACCATTTCTCTCAAGCCAAATACCCCATAAAGCTGCTGCCAGCTTAGTTGCAGAATAAGAATTAGCAGAGTCAACGTTTTTACAAATGTGTTTGAGGATCATACTCACATTGTCAAGTTGTAAGGACTGCAATCCTAACAGAACCCAAACTTGTTGTGTAAACGTACACTCACAAAAAATATGTTGGGCAGTTTCTAAAACATCTGACTGGCACAAATGACAACAATTCTGTAACACAAAGTTCCTTCGAATGAGTTGATCTTGAGTCAGTATTCTCCCATGTGCAACAAAGAAAATGAACTGCTTAACAGTCGGTGTTGTTTTCAACTTCCAGATTTTGTTGAAGCAAAATTTAATCTTCCCCGCAATCACCAACTGTTTGTAGATTGAAGCCGTTGAATACTCTCCATCTGAAGTCCATTTCCAGACAATTGAGTCATGCCCCTGAAGTAGCCTAACATTCATCAAATTTGAGTACCTTTGTGAATCCAAATGGTTCAGAGGAGCAGGAAAAAAACTGAACCATTCTGCCATAGCCCTTCTCAAAGTAAGATTTGTAGTTCTCTTTGTAGGTATAAGTGAATTGGACTCAAGATCAAAGAATAGACATTGGTGGTCCCCCCACTTATCATACCAGAAAAGAGTGCTAGCTCCATTACGAATCACTGATTGGGTTGAAATTTGGAATAGTAGCCTCAGAGATTGTAATTGATTCCAGAAAAATGAACCCCTTCTATTCCAAACTAAAGGTGGCAAGTTAGTGTCTTGTTTGCCATAAAGCTGCCTTGCAATCAAGCTCCATTGTGAATTCGGTTGCTTATACAATCTCCATAACCACCTGAGCAGAAGTGATTTGTTGTGCAATCTGAGATCGATAAGACCCAACCCTCCATGTGACTTTGGTAAGCAGAGCTTATCCCATGCCAGTAAATGAATTTCCATTCCCATTGTTCTACCCTTTTTCCAAATAAAACCCCTCCTTGTTTTATCAATCTCTTTGAATACCCATACTGGCAAAGTAAACACTGACATGAAGAAGATAGGAATTGTAGAAAGAACTGGAGATGCCAAAACTACCCTTCCTGCCCTGGAGATTAAGCCACTTTTCCAAGTAGACAATTTATTTCTGATTTTATCAATGAGCCTTTGAAAGCACATTCTGTCTGGCTGTTTATCCGAAAGGGGTAAGTGATATCATCATTATTTATCGGTATTTGGACCTTACTTGGCACTCAAAAGACATTCAAACCATTAAATTACTCAATGAATTGCTATGTTTTTCCAAGGATTTGGCTTTGCCGTCGTCTTTTCTCTTATTTTCAGGTTTCTTGATGATTTCTGGTGGATTCTCGAATTTTAGATGGATTTTGACACTCGACATATGCTAGATGACTCATTCCTAGCACTTGGAGACATTGTTCAAGTCATCGTTCGGACCGAATGACTCATGCTTGGATCGAAGATGGCTTTGCTTGGACCAAATGCTCAAATATTGCATAAAATGGAGGACTTAGGAGAAGAAAATGACCAAATGGCATCAATGGCATTGAAGACCTCATCCTAAGCTTTTCAACAGTTTTTGAATCGCCTCAATCGGAGTCCGGATGAAGGAATTATGGCCGAAATACTAACGGAGACCAAAATCTGAATATCACGCTTACTGTTCGGTCCGAATGAACAGTTGTTCGGTCCGAATGAACAGTGTTCAGTGCGAAAGAATAGTGGTTCGGTCCGAACGGCACTGTAGCAACTCTCTGCTGGATTTCCTCTCTTCTGTTCGGTCCGAACAGAGCACCGACAGAGTTCAAATAGCAAGTTTTTATGCGGGAAAATTGGTTATTTTGGCAAGTTTTCTTTCCTTGATGCTCCAATTACCTTTCTATGTCCGTGGAGATCAGTATAAATGCATCCCTAGGCCAGAAAAAAAGGGGAGAAGCCTCCACCCCTCTAATTCTACCTTCCATTGCTCAAATCCACTTTCCATAGCCTCCATCCACCATTATTCATCAAGGCAACTTATTCTTGAGGCGACGGCAGCAAGGAGAAGTTGTGACACGCCCCTGCAGCACTCCATCGCCTTTGAAGATTGAAGATCAAGCATAGAAAGACAATTCGGTTTATTCTTCCTATGTTTTTATCTCTAATTACCATGGGCTTGTATCTTGTGATTTGTACTCTTATTTTCGTGTGTTTTGATACTATGTTAGGCTAAGTTTATGTAGTCTTAGAAGTAGGGAAGTAATTTAGGTTTGGATGTTGTGATTTGACTTGATATGATATGATATGTTTTGTTGATTTGTTTTGTTGAGAATTATGTTAATTGCTTGTTTAAATTGCTTGGTTAGATCTAATTAACTTCTAGATGAATGGCCACATTTAGTTAAGTTCTAAAGTTAGGATAATCAAGATAATTTAGATAAAGTATTTGGGATAAATCGTAGATCCGAAAGGGAAGATTAGTTGACACCAAAAGTGTAACTTTTAGACCAGTCCAAAAGACCTCTAAATATCCTCACGAACTCCAACAAACAAGTTTAAGTTGATTGAATTCTATACCAAAAGTTGTGAACCAATCGAGTTAATTAGGTTAGGTTGTGATTGAACCAGTGTCTAGTCCAACAAGCGAAAGCTGAGGTTTAGAATATCTAGGTTTGACCAACAAACCCTAGCACAAAGCATATAGTATCATAAAGAGTCAAAACTACACACTTATACCTTCTGTTCGGACCGAACAGATCTCTGTTCAGACCGAACAGAGTGGTATACGCTTGAAAAACATCGTTCGATGCACGAAAGTGATAAGTTCTATGTTCTAGAGTCCAAACCAAAGTGAAACCTGAGCCCTAAGACACTTTTTATATTTTTAAAAACTTCAAAACTCCACTTTACATATTTAGATATTATTTAGATTATTTTAATTAACAAAACAACCAAAAACATCTATTTTATTGCACCTTTAGGATTTATAACTCAAAACTCCATAAAAATATTCTCGTCTAGCTTTTGAAAAATGATAAGTGCGGTATTCAATTGTACCGTCCCTTGGGTTCGACCCTAAAGCTTAACTCCAAACGACTAGTGAGGTTAGCTCTAGGTTTACAAATTTATTTGATATCCTAGGTTCTAAGCCTTCATCAAATTGGCGCCGTTGCCGGGGACGGTGTTGATATTGGATCCTTATTTTAGTATTAAGAGACTAGACTTTTGTTTTTCTTTTAAAACTCACGCTTTCTTCTTTGAAAATTGCAGGACTGGCCGGTAGAACTCGTAGGAAGAAATCCCCACCACCAAAGGTCAGGAACTATTTCACTCGACGGTTTGAGACAGATCCAGAACTCGACCAGTCCTCCACCTTGACCCCTGTTCGGACCGAACAGAATTCCATTCGGACCGAACAGGACCCCGAACAAAGAGAAGGAAGCCCAGCGATGGCCGACGCACTCACTCCGGAGGCCATTGCCCAGCAGACGCGCGAACTAGAGGCTCTCCGCCTTCAGTTGGATGAAAGAGCGGCTCGTCTCACGGCAGAACGAAACACCCTTGCCGGCCAAAGAAGAGACTTTGAGACCGAGCGACGGAGATGGGCACACGAAGACGAGGCGAGCGTCCACAACTCCGAGGACGATGAAGGAGACGACAATAACCGAACACTCGGAGAATTCGGAGCACCAAATGCAAAAGACGTGGGAGGACCGGTGGTGATTCCGGGCATAGAAGCCAACAACATGCAAATCGCCCCCAATCACGTCACACTCGTGCAACAAAACCCATTCTACGGAGACGACAAAGAGGATCCCCATGCTCACTTACAAACCTTTATCGATTGCACTCGTTTAATCAAAATTAATGGGGTTCCTCAACAAGCAATTAGGCTCTTGTTGTTTAGATTTTCTCTTAAAGATAAGGCCAACAAATGGTACAAAACACTCAAAAAGGGCTCAATTAGGTCTTGGGATCAAATGGCACAAACTTTCTTAGATAGGTATTTTCCAGCGGACAGATCTGATGCGATTAGAAGGGAATTGAACAATTTTGCCCAAAAAGAGGAAGAATCAATGAGAGATGCATGGGAAAGATTTAGGGATTTGGAAAATTCTTGCCCACATCATGGGATTCAAGAATGGATGCTCATTAAATCTTTCTATAGTGGACTTTATGATAATATTAAAATCAATCTCGATTCTCTTTCAGGTGGGGCATTTAAAAGACTTGATGCGGCACAAGGGCGAGATTTGCTTGATTATTGTGCAAGGAATTACACATGGTACCCTCTGCTCATCCACCGCCGCTCAAGTACTTCGAGGCAACAAGTTCATGAGATCACCACGAAGGATGCAAAGATTGCCGAGCTTGAAGCGCAACTTGCAGCGTATCAATCGGCTCAAGGCACCCATCTCTACTCAAATCAATGCGGAGCATGCGGCGAGGAAGGACATACATCTCTTGATTGCCCTCTTGCTAAAATTGGTAACGGAGGGGCCCAAGTGAACTCCCTACACAATGGGCCTCCTTTCGGTTCAAAGTACCAAAATAATCCGTCAAATTTGTATAGAAATGCCCAATTCAACAACAATAATAGAGACCAATCATTTCAAAAGAAACCCTTTTTCAATAGGGAAGAAATTCCAATTGTTGTTCGAGAATTCATGAGTGAGCAAGAAAAGTTTAACAAATCTGTGGCTATAGGATTGGATGAATTGAAGGCCACCACTGACGAATTGAAGGCCACCGCCGAAGAATTTAAGGGTAGTGCGAGCACCTTGCAACGCTTGGAACGCATGATGGAAGCACACTTCTCCCGACCACCCGGCAAGCTTCCAAGCCAGCCTCAAGTTAACCCTAATGCAGAGATCAAGGCCATACATGTCCTAAGAAGCGACAAGGAGTACCAAGACCCTCCCGTGCCACCAAACGAAGGAATTCGACCCTCTGTTCGGTCCGAACAGATTTTCCAAAGTAAAGATGAGCTCATCCTAAAGCATGTAGAGCCTTCCCCTCCACTCCAGCAAGACACAGAGCAAGAAGGACCAGCTAAAGTGCAAGAAAAGAGTGCCGAAATGACCCCGACAACTTCTGTTCGGTCCGAACAGAATTATGTTCGGTCCAAACAGAGAGAGGAAAATGCTCAAAATGAGGTGCGAAGCAAGGGCAAGAAGAAAATGGCACAACCAGAGTCAACTTACAGGCCCCCTGTCCCTTTTCCTGAGAGACTAGTGAGGAAGAAGAATGAGGATGAACAATTTCGGACCTTTTGGGAGATTCTCAAGCAAATGAACATCAATATTCCATTCACGGATGCCATAGCTCAAGTGCCGATCTACGCAAGATTTTTGAAGGAGCTATGCACCGGCAAGAGGTCCATGGAAGAACTCAAAACGGTGGTCCTAACACACAAGTGTAGCGAGGTTTTGAAGAGCAAGATGCCGCCAAAACTAGAAGATCCAGGTAGGTTTGCTCTCCCTTGCACTATTGGTAATGCAACAATCAAGCAAGCATTGTGTGATATGGGGGCTAGTGTTAGTTTGATGCCCAAAACGGTGTTTGACAAGATTGGTTTTGGCGAGTTGAGACCCACACGCATAACATTGAAACTCGCCGACTCTTCAATGCGATTGTCTTTGGGTGTTCTTGAAGATGTGCCCGTCCAAGTAGGGAAGTTTGTGATACTCGGCGATTTTGTGGTGATGGACATAGAAGAAGACAAGGAGGTGCCTATCATTTTGGGTCGCCTTTTCCTTAGAACCGCCGGTGTGAAAATGGATGCTCGAGATGGGACGATTGTGGTTAGAGTGGGGGGAGAGAGACTTCGCTTTTCAATAGATCATGCTTTGAATTGCCCCGACCCCACCAAAACATGTTTTATTGGTTCAAGAGGCGGTCGAAACCAAAACATCTCTTGAAGAGCACTGCCACAAGGCACATGAAGGCTACCAAGAATCTCTCAATGACCCCTTAGAGACCATGGAGATCGAAGAAGGAGGTGAAATCAGCCCTATTCGACCATTTCGGCCCTGTTTGACCCCCTGTTTGGACCGAACAGAGGTCCGAACAGACTTCCATTCGGA
Organism: Rhynchospora breviuscula; assembly: GCA_027562975.1. Classification (NCBI taxonomy): domain Eukaryota; kingdom Viridiplantae; phylum Streptophyta; class Magnoliopsida; order Poales; family Cyperaceae; genus Rhynchospora; species Rhynchospora breviuscula. Next base: position 47,911,473 of record CM050398.1, read on the forward strand.
CCGAACAGAGGTCCGAACAGACTTGCAGCAGGATATAGACGCTCTGTTTGGTCCGAACAGCACTCATTCGGTCCGAACAGAAACCCCCAAAGTCAATTTGAAGCCCCGTTTAGTACCCCTCAGGTATGAATCTCTTGACCCTAGTCAAATGGACCCCGTTTTTGCTAACTCCAAGCTAGATACAGGTCAACCGAAGGAATTTTTGATGAGAAAAGGAACAATGGGGAACTCACTTGGTGACTTGAAGGGCATCGATCAATCGATCCGCGCGGATGTGACTATCTTGAAAGAAAATGGCACAAGAAACATCAACAACAAGAGATATGACAAATCTCTCGCCGTCTCGCTCTCCGAGCCCGATCTTATCAAGACGTAGCAAAAGATGGTCAAGCTAGGGACCTAAAACAAGCGCTTCTTGGGAGGCAACCCAAGGATTTCTCAACTCTTCTCTCTTTTACTTTAATTTTTATCTTTAAATAGAAAATACTAAAAAAAAAAAAATTAGAAAATAGAAAACCCATAAAAATTTGAAAAACCAAAAATAAAAAAATAGAATTTGATTGTTTTTATTTAATTGTAGGCATTTTTGAATGAACAAACGAAGGAAGATGCAATCCGTGCTAGAGCACCATGGGTTACGTGAGCCAACTAACCCCGATCGACCTCATACGGATTGCACAATAACTCAAGGAAAGGAGTTAAGCCATCTTGGAATTCGAGAGATCAAACTAGGAGCAAATTGACACGTCGGAAAGCAAAAATTGGTTAAGTTCTCTTTTCCCTCCTATTTACTTTTCTATGTGATTGCATGCATTGAGGACAATGCTTGGTTTAAGTTTTGGGGGAGGGAATAGGAGGAAAATCGAACTTTTGATTGAAATTGCTCACTTTTTGCAAAATTTGGATGAAGTTTTGAATTGCACAGCTTCTGTTTTTGGAAATGGATTGATTTGGTCTAGACTCTCTCGATTTGGATTTTAAATGATGAAACTCACACTGTTGAAACGTTTTGAAGTTAAACAAAATTTTTCTCAAAGGACCCTAGAATGTTTTGATATCTCATGATTGATTTATGCACCAATGGCCCAAATTGAAAATATTTTGCAAAGATGGAACTCGATTTTGGTTGCTTGAAATTGTCAAAACACTCTAAGTCGATTCTCACAAGTTTTTACCGAGTGAACGGATTTGTATTTGACAAACTTTTGTTCAAAAAAAAAAAATTTATCAACTTTGGAAATTATAAGATGAACTTTGTCTTGTTGAAATTGCTTTTTATTCACTTGAATCACAAATGAGCAAACTTAATGAGACAATAAATTCAAATAGTTGTGAAAACGAGGATGCACCGAAACCTTTTTCCACCAACTTAGCCACAAATTGGAGGGTATTGGGTTGATCATGAATTATTAGGAATTACACCTCAAAGAAATCGAGAAATAATTGGACAATTCATGGTTAATTCTACTGGACCTGATGTGAAAGCATTGGCATAGGAGTTGTTGAGTATTATGGCCCAAGTGTACCGTGGCCATAGTCGAGCAACACCAGTCCAACCTCCCTAGCATGTCATGTGCTAGTAGCATATTCAAGGTCAATGACACCGCATTATATCCTCTAGGGTGCAAAGCCCCACAACTCGACTTGCACGAACAAATTAGTGAAAAAAAAAATGAAATTGGTTTTAAGGAAAGTTCATCATAAAATTTTCGATTTTGATAAAAGACTTTACAAACTTTTGTGAAATATGGAAAAGAACGGGTAATTGAAATTGAGATCGCATTTGAATTGACAAAGTGAAGCTAGAGTTCTTGAATTTGAGAAAAGATTTCATTAGAACCAAGAGATGCATGAATTAATTTGTAGAACACTAAACTTGGTTCTTGAAATTAAATTTTGGTTTGACTTATTTGATTGAAGTGTTAAAATTTTAGGCATAAGCAATTGGTTTCCATGATAATTTCTTGGTTTGAAAAATGACTTGGTTTTACATTTAAGTATAGTCCAAAATTCTAAGCTTAGGGCGTTGCTTGAGGACAAGCAAAGTTTAAGTTTGGGGGGATTTGATATCATCATTATTTATCGGTATTTGGACCTTACTTGGCACTCAAAAGACATTCAAACCATTAAATTACTCAATGAATTGCTATGTTTTTCCAAGGATTTGGCTTTGCCGTCGTCTTTTCTCTTATTTTCAGGTTTCTTGATGATTTCTGGTGGATTCTCGAATATTAGATGGATTTTGACACTCGACATATGCTAGATGACTCATTCCTAGCACTTGGAGACATTGTTCAAGTCATCGTTCGGACCGAATGACTCATGCTTGGATCGAAGATGGCTTTGCTTGGACCAAATGCTCAAATGTTGCATAAAATGGAGGACTTAGGAGAAGAAAATGACCAAATGGCATCAATGGCATTGAAGACCTCATCCTAAGCTTTTCAACAGTTTTTGAATCGCCTCAATCGGAGTCCGGATGAAGGAATTATGGCCGAAATACTAACGGAGACCAAAATCTGAATATCACGCTTACTGTTCGGTCCGAATGAACAGTTGTTCGGTCCGAATGAATAGTGGTTCGGCACTGTAGCAACTCTCTGCTGGATTTCCTCTCTTCTGTTCGGTCCGAACAGAGCACTTATACCTTGATGCTCCAATTACCTTTCTATGTCCGTGGAGATCAGTATAAATGCATCCCTAGGCCAGAAAAAAAGGGGAGAAGCCTCCACCCCTCTAATTCTACCTTCCATTGCTCAAATCCACTTTCCATAGCCTCCATCCACCATTATTCATCAAGGCAACTTATTCTTGAGGCGACGGCAGTAAGGAGAAGTTGTGACACGCCCCTGCAGCACTCCATCGCCTTTGAAGATTGAAGATCAAGCATAGAAAGATAATTCGGTTTATTCTTCCTATGTTTTTATCTCTAATTACCATGGGCTTGTATCTTGTGATTTGTACTCTTATTTTCGTGTGTTTTGATACTATGTTAGGCTAAGTTTATGTAGTCTTAGGAGTAGGAAAGTAACTTAGGTTTGGATGTTGTGATTTAACTTGATATGATATGATATGTTTTGTTGATTTGTTTTGTTGAGAATTATGTTAATTGCTTGTTTATATTGCTTGGTTAGATCTAATTAACTTCTAGATGAATGGCCACATTTAGTTAAGTTCTAAAGTTAGGATAATCAAGATAATTTAGATAAAGTATTTGGGATAAATCGTAGATCCGAAAGGGAAGATTAGTTGACACCAAAAGTGTAACTTTTAGACCAGTCCAAAAGACCTCTAAATATCCTCACGAACTCCAACAAACAAGTTTAAGTTGATTGAATTCTATACCAAAAGTTGTGAACCAATCGAGTTAATTAGGTTAGGTTGTGATTGAACCAGTGTCTAGTCCAACAAGCGAAAGCTGAGGTTTAGAATATCTAGGTTTGACCAACAAACCCTAGCACAAAGCATATAGTATCATAAAGAGTCAAAACTACACACTTATACCTTCTGTTCGGACCGAACAGATCTCTGTTCAGACCGAACAGAGTGGTATACGCTTGAAAAACATCGTTCGATGCACGAAAGTGATAAGTTCTATGTTCTAGAGTCCAAACCAAAGTGAAACCTGAGCCCTAAGACACTTTTTATATTGTTAAAAACTTCAAAACTCCACTTTACCTATTTAGATATTATTTAGATTATTTTAATTAACAAAACAACCAAAAACATCTATTTTATTGCACCTTTAGGATTTATAACTCAAAACTCCATAAAAATATTCTCGTCTAGCTTTTGAAAAAGGATAAGTCCGGTATTCAATTGTACCGTCCCTTGGGTTCGACCCTAAAGCTTAACTCCAAACGACTAGTGAGGTTAGCTCTAGGTTTACAAATTTATTTGATATCCTAGGTTCTAAGCCTTCATCAGTAAGCCTAAGTAAAGAATAGGCAGTGTAGTAGGGCCACAATTTAAAATAAGTCGCAACCACTATAACTCTCCTGCAGAAATATTGAAAGAAACGAAAGCTGTTTTCTGCCAATTTATACCGACTCCTGAGATTTGACAGAATGCTTTGAGAGTGAAGACCAAGGATCTGACTGCCTGTCCCTTCATTGTTGAAAAAATCAAGGTATCGTCGGCGTACTGCAACAAATGGTAAGGATCCGTTAACTTGCTGGAGATGCTAAAAGGAACAGACGTGGCCACAGCATGCACCATTTTACATAACACATCTGCTGCAATTATGAATAAGGCAGGTGAAAGGGGATCTCCCTGACGCAGTCCCCTTTTGTGTTTGAAGGTGGGTCCTACCATACCATTTATGAGAATTGAAGAACTTGTAGTTGTTAGTAGCAGCTTAACCCACGAAATGAACTTTGATGGAACCCCCCTGTGATGCAAAATCTGGAACATGAAAGGCCAAGAAACTGAGTCGAACGCCTTATGGAAATCCAACTTTAGCATGACGGAAGGATCCTTACTTGCATTTATGTTAGCGATTATCTCCCTTGCTGTATTGAAATTTTCAGAAATCAATCTGCTTCTTACAAATCCTGTTTGTGTAATGGAGATAAGAGAAGGGAGGAAGTGGGAGAGACGCATTGACAGGACCTTTGAGATTAACTTTGGAATGTAGCAGATGACACTAATTGGTCTGAAACTAGTCAGGTATTCAGCTACTTCTTCCTTAGGCAGCAGGATTAAATTTGCTTGATTTGTGTCGGCTAGATGAAGGTTATCATTGTACAGTGAGCTAAAAATCTGCAAGACATCATTTTTCACCAGTTCCCAATTCAGTTTGAAGAATTCATTTGGATAACCATCCGGTCTACATGATTTGTTATTAGCCAGGGACATAACTGCTCTTTTGATCTTCCTTTCTGCAAATGGATGAGCAAGAGTATGTAGTGGCAACGATTGATCGCCATATAAGCTTACTGGGTTAAAACTTGTGGTTACAACCTCTTCCCCCAAGAGAGACTTGAAGTAATCTGTGAACTTGGAGACAATATCCGCTGTAGCTGTAAACTCTGTGCCATCTTTCCAGATTCTGAAAATAGTTTTGTTTCTCAATTCCAATATGCATGAAAATATTTGGTGTTCCTGTCTCCACATTGAAGACATCTTGTACGAGCTCGTTGATGCCATCTTGTACGAGCTCGTTGATGCCATCTCGATTCTATGATATTAGCTAGTTGATATGCTCTCTCGCGTAAGAAGATGCGAACCCTTATCTCGAAATGTGTCAGCGGCCTTTGTTCTTCAATCAAATCCAAGCACTGTATAAATGTTAGGGCATTGAGAAGGTAAACATTCGGGTAGGGAATGTTCTGTTGATGCCATGATCTTAAAGCCTTATGCAACTCAACTGATTTTTTTTGGAAACAGTTCAGTATATTGTCTGCCTGGATTTCATGTTCCCAAACTTGCCGTGTGATCAGAGAGCATTCATTGTTTGAGAGCCAAAACCTCTCTATTCTAAATGGTCTTGGTTGAGGGGCCAATTGTCTGCCTCTGAGAACTATCGGTGTATGATCCGAAACAAGCACAGGAAATGCAGTAAGAGTGATGTGGGGGTAAGCAACATTCCAATATGTTGATAAAAGAACACGATCTAGTCTAGACATGATGGGAGAAGGTTGCTTGTTAGACCACGTGTATTTTCTATTCGAGAGAGGGGTATCAAACAATGCTAACTCCATTATAGTGTCATTGAATTGCTGCATAGCCGAAAAATCCAAGCAAAGCGTTGACCTTTCATGGGTCCAACGTACCACGTTAAAATCTCCAGCAATTAACCAACTGGAAGAAGATAAATTACGAATACTGCGCAACTCATCGAAGAAGTAGTTCCTCGAAACCCGATCTAATGGGTCATACACTGAAGTTACAAGAATAAGCTTTCCTGTACGTGAATCAAGAAGTAAAGCGGTACAAGAGAACTCAAGGATCCAATGATCAATTAAATTAAAAAATCTCTTCCAAGCAATTAAACAACCACTACATGACTGTGTAGCATTCAATACAACCACAGTAGAATAAAAAAAAGAAGGGAGAAACGAACGAATTAAAGAAAAATCGAGAGCCGGAAGCTTGGTTTCTTGTAAACAAACAAAGTCACTTCTAGATGTTCTAATGACATCAGAGACAACTCTTGTTTTGGAGATATCACCTAACCCTCTTACATTCCAAGACAACATATTCAAAGGTCTTAAATTCATTATTACAACCAACAACCACATAAGTCTCAGCATAAAAAAGCAAGAAAAAAATTTCAAAACAACACTTCTCAAACTGACATCTCCCCATCAGAGGAAGCATCCAAAATGAGCCTTTCATTTGGGTCGAGAGAGGGAGCGTTGCTGGCCAGCACCAATTCCTGGCCCGTAACTTGCATTGGGCTCGAATTAAATGCTGCAGCGTGTTTTCTCGTGACAGAATTAGTTTTCCTCAATCCCCTCTGTCCCGTCGGCCCACCTTGCTTAGTTGGGCTGACAACCTGGTTACATTCCACTCTGTTGGCAGGCTTAGAAGTTATTCTGGACTCAAGCATGTTGTCATTTAGAGGTTGAATATTTGAATCCACCATAAAATTCTCTCTAAGCCCAATAAGCAAGGAAATATTTGTTATCTCCGCATAAGTTAAAGGCACATCATAGAAGGTAGAATGGTTCAGCTCTGTAATTTTTGGTCCCCCCAAGTGATTTTGCCCACGTGTACCCTTTAACTTGCAAGCACGTGAAGGTTGTGATTTTAATTTTTCATTTGAAATTTGAAAACCCTTTCTATTTTTTGCTTTGAACTTTGGGGTTGCTGTGTCACTCCTATCTTTTTGGGCCACTAAACGGTCACTAAGAAGTACTATTTCTGGGAACAAATCGTCGTTATTCACCAAGCACGTGATCGAATGTACAACAGACTGAGAGGAAGGAATGAGAACCTGCGCAGCCAGATCATCGCCAACAAGCATTCGCTTCTCTCATGCCGCCACGTTGCCCATTCCCACAGAGGCGCGCAGTTCTGCTATGTCCACATTCGACAGTCTCTTCAGAGGGTTACCCTGTGGCTCCCTCGGTGTGACCAAGCGTGCGGCTGCCTGATCCCTTGCAGGCTTGTGCTTGTCTGCAACCTCCTTCAAAGTTGTCTTTTGTGGTGCCACCATTTCTATAGCTATTTTGGGGTTGTCAACGACCCGCTTAGCCACGGTGAAATCACGACAGATGGTGGTGGTGAGTCCTTGCACTGCCTTCCCACGCCTCTCCTTCTCCGACACCAGGTTTAGCGCCGCCGCAATGTCGTCGGGTAACTCCGACTCATCTACATTCCTAAAGAGGTGCTTCAGATCAGCCACTTTTATTGTCAAGGAGTCAACTGGTGGAGAATCCTCCTTGTCTGCAGGCGGTGAAGGGGGAGGGCGGAGGCTTGGGCGGTCAATGGCCGGAGGAGGAACCGGAAAGTCTTGAATACTATACACTTGTTTCTGTATCCATTTGTGAATTGTGACAGGAACCTTATAGTCGAAAGCTCCGGCTATCATCATCACATTTAATGGGATATCAGTCAAGTCATGAACCGCCATCGCAACCTCCCAGCAACCAACAGTGTCATTTGCAACGATGGTGCCTAGAAAGGTGCCAAACTCTCCCACAGCTTGAGCTACAAAATCCTCCCTCCACATCTCAATTGGTACCCCAATCAGTCTAATCCATGTTTTAAAACGGGGAATATTAACCTCTCCGTTCAGCCATGGTGACCAAAGAACGGCAGAGAACCCTCTGTCCCACCATGCCTCAGGGAACGCCAGGCAGATGTCATGTGCAGAAATACCATTCGGTGGAAGTACCATAAACTTCCCACCAGGGAGGGGGGCAATCTGAAGTTGTTGTGGAGTGACTAAACCTGTTGCAGCCACTTGCTTGGCAACCTCATCAATGGAGAAGTCATACTCCACGTGTTGCGGCACGGAGAAAATGAAAGCCTTGGATATTCTACCAACTTCGTCCAAGAACTTCCCATCCCTTGAGAGAAAGCACCGAACTTTGTTAGGTCTGGCCGTGTCCGGCGGAATGGCGACAGCAGAGCTATCTTGCAAGAGGTCCTGGAAGTCTGTGTTAGGAACTCAAGTCCAAGTGCAATTTTAATTTTTATTAACATTTAACAAGCAATTAACACCCACGAAAAACGGATCTAGTTATTCAAGTAATTAACACGTAAAAGGAGAAGCGTAGGAGGTTTACCTCTCACGAAATCGTATTCGCGAGGCTCGAATCCAATCTCTTGGAGTCGGTGGCGTACTCGTCACCCTCACGGCTGCCTCCGGTTGCCTCGAGTCCACCTAGAAGATTAACCAAAGTCTCAAGACAAGTGCTAGCTTGTCCGAGACGATAGCTAATTTCCTGTTTTACTCCTTCGCGCGGTTAACTGTTTAACTGGAAGGAAAATCGCTCAACACATGAGCTAGAGAGGGAGATGGAGGCGCATGCAAGAGGAGAACAAATTCTGCCCTCTTGCTTGAGCCGTCGGTTAGAGAGAGAGGGATAGAGAGAATTAGGTCAAGCCTTGGTGTTTCCATAAACGACGTTGCTATATATGAAGCCTATCTCTCTTCCAATTTTATCTGGACAGATTTGCCCCTCAAAATCCGAAAATTAATGGGTAATTATGGGCTACACAACATATTATATTAGCCCATTAATCCACTCCATTAATCCATCTCAAATCGGACTTTTAATTAACTGATTAAACAAAAGACCGATTAGCTCAGTATAATAAATATACGTTGAACGAACTTAATTATTAACATATTAATAATTAATTTAGAATTAGCATATACATTATATTATTTCTATATGATCCATTTGAGTTAATTAATTATAACGGTTCGCAACGGTATATAATTAATTAATCAACTTATCACATATTCGCAGTACTCGCTACTGCAAATAAATAAATAATGCACGTTTGGTTAAAGTCCTATTTGTGTGACCCTTTGAGGATTTATGCTATGTTGGCTATGAAAATAAATCATCATTTATTTCCATTAATCATAAGCGGTATCTAGCAACACGTTATGATTCCCAATTCGCATAAATTAAATATTATACCAATACAACACTTCAATCCTGCATAAGAAATGGTATCTTATTGTTTTGATTCCTATGTCACATGATATCCTTGTATAATCCAAGATAGGAATGTGTCATTCTTGCAGATTATACGTTTTTTTATCTAGAGTTGATCGCCTAGTTGCGCGCATACGATCCAACTCCATCAAGGGGCCCAGTAGATATCATCACTCACTAGGTGAACTAATGAGGGACATACGGTTGTCTTGATGAACAGTTTTTCCCCGGACAATTCAAGAGAACATAAATAAAGTCCGTATAGCAGCCCTTATCAGGAATCAACGTTAGACGATATTTATAGAACCTATCATCATGTGGAAAAACTGAACCATCTCAAACTCAGAATCAAACACGTATGAAATAAATAATGACACATAACACAATCCATATATTTATTTCATTGGATCATGTCCTGTGCTATGTTCCAGTAACATACACATATGCAATTAAGTCGGTAACTCCTTACCCATGATTTGTAGAACTTAATCATCACTTAACTTGCATACTAATCTTATATGATAATTAATGTTCCTTGTTAATTATCAAGATTATGGACTCTTTAGAGATATTATTGTCATTCTAACGAATAATCCACAGAGATCTACAATTCAGATCCTCAACCTGAATGATCTGTAAATAATAAACTCTAGGAACAAATGATCAAGTATCATCAACAACATAAACTAATATAATAGCCACCAACTGATTGGCTTCTAGGACATATCTCTAACAGTCTGGTTCATCAGCAGAAAGTTGGGCAGAGGTGACCGTCTTTGGTTGATGCTTTGGGGGAAGGTTTGTCTGACTAGAGGAAGCCAGCTGGAGAGGTGGGAAATGCTTGTCAGCTTGTTTGTGGAGTTGATGATTAGTAACTGGTTTGGGCGGAGGAGCTTGGTTGGTTGGGGGGAGGTGAAGGTTGTTGGCTGGATGAGGGCAAGTAATGGTTGCTCTAGGCGGAGGAGGAGGTGGTGGTTGGTTGTTCTGTTGGCGGCGATGGTTGTCTCCTTTATTTGCTCTCTGGTGACGATAACGGCGGTCACCTCTGGGGTCCGGGCACTCATGGTAACTGTGGCCTGTACCCCAGCATGAAGCACATCTGGTTGGATTAGCACAGAGAGCAGTGGAATGCCCTAACCGGAAACACCTGAAGCAATGATTGTGCCAATCAAGGTCACTGGCCAGAAGAGGAAACTTCAGTGTGGTGGGACTGTCCGGCGAAGTGATGAGCTTGGGCTGCCTTGGACGAGCATAGGTGGCGGTTCTTGCTGCTTGGGTGGTAGATCTGACCTGGTGGTGGTTATGACGCGGTTGGTTGTCTCTGACAGCACCTTAGTAGGATGCCCGGCCTCCATAAACCACCAAACGTCGAGTGTTTGTCGGCGGTTGGGGTGGAGTGTACCTTGGAGCCTGGCGGCTTCTCCTCCTGTGCTGAACTGTTTGCCAGCCGTCACCTTCCATCGAAAATCGCCTAAAAAACGCCTCCTGAGAGAAAGAGAGAGGAGCGTCTTTGCGCCTATTTATGATACATGATTTCTTGTAACACCAAACGCAAAAGTATAATTTTCTAGCTCAGATAATTACGTGTTATGAGATGTGGCAATCGGAGGGGGGGGACTTTGCCCCAATGGTTTATAGCACCAGAAGCTTGTTTCATTTGATTCCATGTTCACAGATTAACTTGTACCAGTTACTTTTTAATTTAATTAATGAAGTAGGTCTATGAGCATTAAATAAAAAAAAAAGAATGTATAGCTTGTACCTGTGATACCATTTTAGTGTATGTGTACCATGTGCAATATAAAGGAGACATATACTAAAATTGATACGTGCCCTTCAGCCCTTGTCACGCAATGTACTAGCACAAGCAAAATTGACTATACACTGTACCTAAAATTCATACAAGCCCTTGCCACGCATTGTACCAGCACAAGCAAAATTGATACAGAAATGGCATTCTCATCTAGCTAAATGGGATCAGCAAAATGACATCATATATTCTATTAGTATACAATCATTATAACATTAATAATACCACACATTCTGTTAGAAAGTGCTCGTTTTTAATTTTTCTTGCTAATTACCATTAATTAATCCAATTAAACAACAAGCATCTCGATGGATCTTGTTCAAGCATCAACACACAAAAGAGAGAGTAAGAATGCTACCTCTCCTAGACTAGCAACTAGGAGGTTTGAATCCGTCGATGTCGAGGTAGCACGCACCACCACGAACGTCTTGGCCTCGAGTCCACCAAGGTATTAATCAAAACCTCAATCTATGCTAGTAGATGAGAGGTTATGCCTAATCCCTTCCTTCATTTGCCTTTTAATTAACTATTTAATTGAGTGGGGCAATAAATGCTCAACACATGAGCTTAATTAGCAATTAAGAGCTAAAAATTGGAGAAACAAATTTTTCTCCATGGTAAACAGTAACCGTGAATAGTGACGGCCAAGGAGGGAAGAGAGAGAAAATAAGAAAAAGCTAGGGTTTCTCCTCCATGAGTGGTCATTTTCTAGACCAACCACTCTCCCAAAAAGTTATAACTAATTTACAACTATGCCACTCTTTTGGATAGCCATAAAATAGACCTAAATGGGCTCCATCAATTATTTAATTGGTCCTCTAATTCAATTAATTAGTGACCCAATTAATTGCTCTCAAGTTGGACCTTTAATTTACCATTTAAACAAAGGCCCGATAGCTCAAATTAATTATCTTAATTAATTCATATTGAACAAAATTAATTATCAACACTTTGATAATTATTTAGGGATTAGGATATGCATTAATTTATTTCTATATGATCCGTTTGACTTAATTAATTATAACGGTTCGTAACAGTATATAATTATTCAATCAACATATCATATTATTGCATTCAATAATGCAATCAAATAAATAATGCACGTATGGTCAAAATCTATTTGTGTGACCCTTTGAGGATTTATGCTATGTTGACCATGGAATTAAATCGCTATTTAATTCCAATAATCATAAGCGGTATCTAGCAACACGTTATGACTCCCAATTCGCATAAATAGTGTACTGCTACAATATCTCAATTCTGCATAAGAAATAAAAGTATTTCCTTGTCTGATTCTTATATCACATGATATCATCGTATAATCCAAGATAGGAATGTGTCATTCTTGCAGATTATACGTTTCTTGATCTAGAGATAATTGTATCAAGTTGCTAGCAAACAATCTATCTCCATCAAGGGGCCCAAACAGATATCATCACTCACTAGGTATACTAATGAGGGACATACGATTTTCTTGATGAACAATCTTTTCCCGCACAATTCAAGGGAACATAAATAAAGTCCGTATAGCAGCCCTTATCAGGAATCAACGGTAGACGATATTTATTGTGTTAGAGATATGTCCTAGAAACCAATCAATTTATGGCTACTTCTATAGTTTATGTTATTGATGATATTTGATCATTTGTTCCTAGATTTTATTATTGACAGTTTATTCAGGTTGAGGATCTGAATTGTGGATCACTGTGTTTCATTTATGTTTTAAATGACAATAATAAATCAAAACTATTCATAGTCTTGATAATTAACAAGAAACATTAATTATCAGACAAGACTAGTATGCAAGTTAAGTGATGATTGAGTTCTACAAATCATAAGTAAGGAGTTACTAACTTAATTGTATATGTATATGTTACTGGAACATAGTACAGGACATGACCCAATGAAATAAATATATGGATTGTGTTATGTGTCATTATTTATTTCACACGTGTTTGATTCTGAGTTTGAGATGGTTCTGTTTCTCAACATGAGGATAGGTTCTATAAATATCGTCTAACGCTGATTCCTGATAAGGGTTGCTATACGGACTTTATTTATGTTCACTTGAATTGTGCGGGGTGAAACTGGTCATCAAGATAACCGTATGTCCCTTATTAGTTCACCTAACGAGTGATGATATCTACTGGGTCCCTTGATGGAGATGGATTGCTTGCTAGCAACTTATGCAATCATTTCTAGACCAAGAAACGTATAATCTGCAAGAATGACACATTCCTATCTTGGATTATGCAAGGATATCATGTGACATAAGAATCAAAATAATAAGATACTTTTTCTTATGCAGGATTGAAGTACTGTATTGGTACAGTATTTATTTATGCGAATTGGGAATCATAACGTGTTGCTAGATACCGCTTATGATTAATAGAAATAAATGGTGATTTATTTTTCATTGCCAACATAACATAAATCCTCAGAGGGTCACACAAATAGAACTTTAACCACACGTGCATTATTTATTTATTCGCAGCAGCGAGTGCTGCGAAAATATGATAAGTTGATTAATTAATTATATACCGTTGCGAACCGTTATAATTAATTAACTCAAGAGGATCATATAGAAATAATATAATGCATATGCTGATTCCAAATTAATTATTAATATGTTAATAATTAAATTCGTTCAACGCAATTTTATTATACTGAGCTGATTGGCCTTTTAGTTAATCAGTTAATTGAAAGCCCGATTTGAGGTTAATTAATGAAGTGGATTAATGAGCTAATATAATATGTTGTGTAGCCCATATTCACCTTGAAAATTTCGGCCATGAGGGGGTATTTTTGTCCAAACAAAAATTGAAAGAGAGCTTGGCATTATATATAGCAATATTGTTTATGGAAACAATTAACACAAAACCCTAATCTCCTCTCTCCTCCTCCCTTGGCCGACGGCTCAAGCAAGAGAAGAAATCTGGTTCTTCTCTTGCGTGCGCCTCTCCTCCTCTTTCTAGCTCATGCGTTGACCGTGCCTTCTTCCACTTAATCTGTTAATCGCGCGTAGAAGGAAAACATGAAATTAGCTATCGTCTCGGACAAGCTAGCACTTGTCTTGAGACTTTGGTTAATCTTCTAGGTGGACTCGAGGCAACCGGAGGCAGTCGCGAGGGTGACGAGCACGCCATCGACTCCCAGATATTGGATTCGAACCTTCCGAATACGATTTTGGAAGAGGTAACCTTCTATCGTTCTCATTAAGTGTCAAACATGCATAAATAACTAGATCCGCTTATTCGCAATTGTTAATTATTTGTTAATGAGTAATAAAAATTTAAATTGCACATGGAATGAGTTCCTAACATATTGAACCTATCCTCATGTGGAAAAGCTGAACCATCTCAAACTTAGAATCAAACTCATATGAAATAAACAATGACACATAACACAATCCATATGTTTATTTCATTGGGTCATGTCCTGTACTATGTTCTAATAACATACACATATCAAATTAAGTTGGTAACATCTTATCTATGATTTGTAAAACTTAATCATCACTTAACTTGCATACTAATCTTTTATGATAATTAATGTTCCTTGTTAATTATCAAGATTACGGACGATTTAGATTTATTACTGTCATTCTAATGAATGATCCACAGAGATCTTCAATTCAGATCCTCAACCTGAATGATCTGTTAGTAATAAACTCTAGGAACAAATGATTAAATATCATCAATAACATAAACTAAGAAATTAATTCATTAAATATTGACTTCTAGGACATAACTCCAACACATTCAGCATTTAAGATCCATAATTTAACCACAAAAGCATTGAAATTCAATATCCAGTATTTAATAGAATAGACCCTGGAATTCAATGTAATTTAAGATCATTGTTGTTTATACCAACTCTTCTCTAATAAATCCCGCTTCGCCACTCGCCAGCCTTCCTCTTCACTGGTTTGGTGCTGGACAGAAAAAGTGCTAAATTGAAGAAAATCGCTGAGGGCAACAGTTAATCGGGGTTTTGGGGTTCTGGGGTAGAGAGAAGTGATACATAGAGGGGTTCTGGGGTTCGCATTCCTGAAGGAAAAAGATAAAAGCTAACACATTTTCATTCATACAAATGTGCATATCTTATGACTAGGATCTAGAATCTTTAAACTGAAAATCTGGATTCTCTAAACTGAAAATTGATGTTTTTTAAACATTACAAGCACTACACCTTGGAATCTAACATAATTGCTTTTTAGTCCAACGCTTACCTTACAAATTCCTCTTCGCTAGCCGCTTTTTTATTGACTTGTTCCTCAGCCTTTTCCTTCTTCTCTTTGCCCAAACTATAATAGAAAATCATCAACAATACTGTTAAATAATAAATTTATATTTCAAAAGAAAACTATTCTGATATGCTGAATCTCAGCAATAAATAATAAGTATCTCAACGTAATTTCACAAACCTAACAGCTTAGATTGACAGGTCTTGTCCTACTATCAGGTCATGACCCCTACCAAGATTGATTATACATTTTTGTAAAGCATAAACAATCGAGTGCTTATTTCTGCAATTGTTGGTAAACTAATTTGAGCCCATATTCCGAGTCATTGACACTGATTGCTACACAATAAAAAATCATAACTCAAAATAAAAAAAATAAATAGAAATGAAAGAAAGGGAGGAGCGAATACAAGGAATCACCTGAGTTTTAATTCTACTTGTCAACATTTCTAGTCGATCCACCTCAATCTAGGGTTTCAATTTTCGTCTCACTGAGCGAAGTGGAGAAGATCAGAGGAGGGATCAGGAGAGGGAAGTTGTTCAGAGGATCGAGAGTATAAGGGAGAGAGGGCGTCACCAGCCATTTGCTCTTCTCAAGTTCTTCGCGAAGCGAGGTTTCTCTTTCAGAGAGAGCGAAGGGGACAGCGGGAGAGAGAGAGAGACTTCGTTTTTTTTTCCGATCTAACAGACGGAGGAGAAGCCACCTAACGGAAGTTCAACAGAGAGAAACGACAATTCATCTCTCCTCCACACACACACCTCTAGTATGCTGGAGTCTAATTTAGCCTATCTCTCTCTCTCTCTATATATATATATATAGATTGACTAAAGTATATGTTAGAGTTATGTCCTAGAAGCCAATCATTATATGGCTACTTCTATGGTTTATGTTATTGATGATATTTGATCATTTATTCCTTGATTTATTAATTGACAGATCATTCAGGTTGAGGATCTGAATTGTAGATCTCTGTAGTTCATTTATAATTAAATGACAATAATAGATCTAAAAGGTCCGTAATCTTGATAATTAACAAGGAATATTAATTATCGGATAAGATTAGTATGCAAGTTAAGTGATGATTAAGTTCTACAGATCATAGGTAAGGAGTTGCCAACTTAATTGCATATGTATATGTTATAGAACTTAGTACAGGACACGACCTAATGAAATAAATATATGGATTGTGTTATGTGTCATTATTTATTTCATTTGAGTTTGATTCTAAGTTTGAGATGGTTCAACTTTTCCACATGAGGATAGGTTCAATAAATATCGTCTACCGTTGATTCCTGATAAGGGCTGCTATACGGACTTTATTTATGTTCTCTTGAATTGTGCGGGAAAAAGTTGTTCATCAAGAAAACCGTATGTCCCTCATTAATTTACTTAGTGAGCGATGATATCTGTTTGGGCCCCTTGATGGAGATGGATTGTTTGCTAGCAACTGATACAGTCATCTCTAGATCAAGAAACATATAATCTGCAAGAATGACACATTCCTATCTGGGATTATACGATGATATCATGTGACATAAGAATCAGATAAGGAAATACTATTATTTCTTATGCAGGATTAAAATATTGTAGCAGTACACTATTTATGCGAATTGGGAATCATAACGTGTTGCTAGATACCGCTTATAATTATTGGAAATAAATAGCGATTTATTTTCCATGTCCAACAGAGCATAAATCCTCAAAGGGTCACACAAATAGGTTTTGACCATGCGTGCATTATTTATTTGGTTGTATTAAGGAATGCAACAATATGATATGTTGACTGATTAATTATGTACTGTTGCGAACCGTCATAATTAATTAATTAAGTCAAACGGATTATATAGAAATAAATTAATGCATATTCTAATTCTTAAATAATTATCAAAGTGTTGTTAATTAATTTGTTCAACATGATTTAATTAAAGTAATTAATTTAAGCTAACGGGCCTATATTTAAATGGTAAATTAAAGATCCAACTTGAGAGTAATTAATTGGGCCACTAATTAATTGAATCAGAGGACCAATTAAATAATTGATGGAGTCCATTTAGTCCCATTTTATGGCTGCCCTAGTGATGGCATAGTTGTAAATTAGTTACAACTTTTTGGGAGAGTGGTTGGTCTATAAAAGGACCACTTTGGAAGTCAAAACCCTAGCCACCTTGCCATTTTTTCTCTCCCTAATATTTTGGACGAAAATTAAAGGAAAAATTTCAGAATTTTTCTTCTCCACCATTGCTCTCTCTAGCTCATGTGTTGGGCACCTCTTGCCTCCATCCAATTAAATAGTTAATTAAGGCAAAGGGAAGGAAGGGATTAGACTTAACCTCTCATCTACTAGCATAGATCGAGGTTTTGGTTAATACTTTGGTGGACTTGAGGTCGAGACACGCGTGGTGGAACGCACAACCTCGACATCGCCGGATTCGAGCCTCCTTGTTGTGATACAAGGAGAGGTAGCCTTCCTAACCTCTCTCTTTTGTATGTGAATGCTTGTACTAGATCCTTCGAGGTCTAAGTTGTTTGGATTGCTAATTAAATGATTAATTAGCACAAAAATTTGAAAACTTAGACTTCCTAACAGTGGTATCAGAGCTCTAGGTCGTGCTTGAGCATTTTAACACATAATTAGATGAGAAATGGTTAATTAACACATGGATTAGTGATGAACTTGCTTGCTGTCTGGATCTGATCTCTATTTTCGTGATTGTTTTGGTTTTTTCGCTGAAAAAAGCTTTTAGAAAAATTCGAAAATCATTTGGAGGTTGTAGATCTATGAGATTTGGTTCTTTAGCCACGAGTTTCACCTTTTTCTAAGTTGTTATGAATTTATGGTGAATTAAACGGTAACGGTGCGCAGATCTGGTACTCTGCTGCACAGTTCTGTGTTTTAGGCATGAAGGATTTATTTTTCGAAAATAACTATCTGTATTTCTTGGCTAAGAATCTTGTAGACTTGATGCTCTTTCTGGACTTATATATTTTGATGCATGCTTCGGATTTTATGTGGGCATTCAAGTCAAGAGATTTGAATCGGTTGTCAGATCTGATTTTTCCAACAAATTGATTGTTTGGATAAACTGTACTAATTGAGAAACTTTTTTGGAAAAGTATTTGAATAGAAAGTTTTTAATTGAAGTTAGGATTCTGTGAAAATTAGTTTCAAAGAATTTCATTAAGGTTTGATACCTCAACTGAGTTAAAAGTTTTTAGTCATCAGTCTGTTTTAGAACATGGCAAGTGGCTTGTTTGCTATTTATCTTGATGATTTTAAATAATACTAGTTGGATTTCTTTTGATGGATTGGTAGCCAATAACATAAAGTATAATTATTATGTAAAGTGTTTGCATGAAATCGTTTTGAAAGATGATCCTACAGACCAAAAGAATTAGACAAAAATAGAAAAATCGGATAACGGTGTTTCGCGCACAGTTTGACGATTTGTTAATTTTGTTTCTCTGTGATGATAAGTGATTTCTCCCTGAAAATTTGACAGGTAGCTGCACTCATAATAGGGAGTATGCATGATTTATTTCATAATTTTTGGAGACCTAAAAATTTCAGATTTTATCGGATCCCATTTAATATTTTAAATAGTTAAAATATTTTTCTAATTAATCAAGTTGGTTGAATAAGTTAATTAGAATAATCCTTAATACTCCTCCTTTCTGTTTCAAATGTTGATTTGTTTTTCAAATGGTTTAAGAAAATTGGTTGTTTAAAAGGTTAAACTTTTATGCGGAAAGACCCGAACTACAAGCGATGTGCAAAGACTCTAATTCATTGTTGTTGATTAAGAAACAAAGGGACATGTGCTAACTTTGTTTTGTAGGAAAGATCGTGGGTTTAGTATGGCTCAAGAAACCAATGCCTTGTGTGTTGTAATTTTGTGAATGCATGTGAATGAATGTTTGTAAGGCCTTTGGTGCCATTATTAATTAATTAATAATAATTAATTTCTTAATGTAACTTGTGAGACTTGCATGCCCCTAAGGATAGGAGGGAATTAGGGATATTTTCACATGTATTTTTATTCCTTTAATTATATAGGATATGATCCATATGATTAGTGGGAGGGACAATTAGATTAGTTTTGCTACATGGAGATGCGGCGGAACTAATGCAAGCGGGAGCCATACAAACCCACAACAATGCTTGAGATGCTTATTATTATGTGAATGTTTGTGGATGCTATGAATGTCATATGATAGGTATGGGTGTATGTTTACACGACCACCAAACAAAAGTCATATAATTGTTTGTCCTAATTTAATATGATTAAGTCGACCGCCCTCCTTCTCTCTATCCCTTCACGTCAATTGCCCTCTTATGGCGCGGTCCGCCCAAGAGGACATCATGGTTGTCAATTCGATAGTCGGGATACAAATAAATGGATTTGTTAGGAGCAAATAGAGAGAGGTTGCTTATCGATGGACCCAACTAGAGTTTGGACATCGGGACGAAGTTTGTAAATATATATAGATATTCACAAACCAAGAATCATATGGTTGATATGATTGGTTGGAGAACCTACCTTGTCTAGTTAAGTAGGGTGACGTGCCATAGCAGACTCTACTTGATGAAAACGGGGATTTTGGAGAACCAACTACATTTGGGACATTAAATAAATGTAGTGGGAGTTTTATTTGTTATAAATAAAACATTGCATAAACTAAATGACCTTAAAATTGATTTTGTTATAGATGTTAAACGTGTTAATTTTGTTGCGATCAATCTTTGAAAAGAACAAACTATTTTCTAAAGGTATTTATTTGGAGAAATAGTACCGATTCCTAAGACATGATCTTAGTGAAAAAAAATTTGAGCATGCTTATTCTTAAAAAATTTTCCTTAACTTTCCGAACATAGCATCGCAATGATTGATTGACTTTTAGCGAAAAATTATTCAATAAATCGGATGCCTATATCCACATTTTGGAATTTCTAGACTTTTGAATTGGAGAATTCATACGGACTAGATATGAATCCTACGTTCTCATTCACTTACTCAAGAAAATATTTTTAGAGAAAGTAGATATCGACTCGATCATTTATGATAGAGTAAAATAGTATGAGTTAACCAAGAGATTCTTCTTTTATATAAATATTTCATTAGCTTACAAACCGAAAGGTATGAGTAGCTAATTGCCAACTAGAGATGTTAAGATTTCCAATATCAAGGATCGTTGATATTGTCATGCAATCTCTTACTTAGTAATGAAGGATATGATGTTACTTTTTGCACACTTGTTTGTGCAAAAGATAATTAGTCGAGTATTAAAGGAATACTTCGCTAAAGTATGAGTTGAGACTTCGAGACCCTCACTTGTGACCGTGTGTCACATGAGATGTTTCATTTGTCGTTTATGGAGGCATTTGAAAGATTGTCCGAAATACCATGATTATGATAAATAGAAAATGTTCTAATCCTTAAGGTGCTTGTCATTCAAATTATCTCGCTATCTCTAATTCACACTAGTAATTAGGTACTAGTTCATGTGCTCGCATTTAACGAAATGTGTAAGCAATGAAGAATAAGAGAAAGTTCGAAATAAATAAAGTAAACTCCGTTTTGGAAATGGCTTGTTCGTCTAAGCCATTACCATTGAATACGTAGAGTTATCTTTAGTTTGTTTAGGAATTAAAAGTTGTATACCTTATTCCTAATATCTCAAAAACTCTTATCTACACTTCATACTTGATGATGGATGATAATGTTTTGTAAAAGAGGAATGTTGTTCTCTTATTATGAACTTGTTTATATGATTTCATGCATCTAGATTGAATTTGCTTGAAATAGATAAACAAGTGTTGAATGACAAATAGGATACGTAAGACTTCACGTAAGTATTTGACTGTAATGTGAAATGACTGCTTAATCATAAATAAACGAGAATCGCATTATGAGTGTCTATGTAACGTAGAGCTCGTAACTCAATTCGATTGCGAATCAATTGAAATATGCGAATCATGTTTGTTAAATGACAAAAGCCCCTTTAACCTACGAAGGTTTAAGGACAAGTGACTTGATCAGGACTTAAACATGTCGATGTATATAGACATATAAGCACTTGTGTTATGAAATGTTGTTAATACTTTACTACTTGACCAACGATCATTGTAGATATTAACATATCTATTTGATATGGTATAAGTATGAACCTTTTGACAAGTTCAAAAGAGTTCGAGAGTGAAGTTGAAAGACCATTCAAGAAAAGTAAAAGTCTTACGACGGATCATGGTAAATAGTTAAGTCATATAGTTTGATATATTACCTAAAGAGTATGAAAGTCGTTTCACAACTCGCTCCATGAGGAATATTATATTGGAATAATATGTCCAAAAATAGAGGTATCGAACATTATTTGATATCGTTCGATCGGTAATAAATCAAGTTGACTTATTCAACTCATATTAGGGATTTATATTTGAGGATAATGTTGTTACACTGAATAAAGTCCCATCGTAGTCCATTGAGAAAGATATCTTGCGAGATTTGATCTTTAAGTATATCATTTCTCAAGATTTGGTGTTAAGCTTATTTCAAGATTTGTTGATTGATAAGCTTGAACTCAAATTTGACAATTAATAGTTTGTAGGATACCTTATACTAACCGAAAGGTACTACTTCTATGAATATGATAAGAACAAAATAATTGTTGCTCATCATGACATAGTCTTGGAGAATGATATTCTCAAGAAGAAGTAGTGGGAGTAAAATGTGCATTATAGGAGTTTATTCGTCATTACAAAAAGTACCTTTTATGGGAAACTTGTCACTCCATATATGGTGTTTAGTGAGAGTTGAGCGGAACTTCATTCACAAGCAGTTGTGAAAGAAGGAAGTTTATATGCACGCTCGCTTCTAAAGAGTACTCAAACATCTCGTCTGTAGATGATGTTTTGAGAAACTCGTGCGATATATTAGGATCAAGAAATTATTCTACAAGTTGTTGTAGAAATAATTCATTAACCTCAAGCATCAATCCTACAAAGGTCAACGATAGTGATGCCTAGACCGAAAGGTACATAGACTTCACGATATTCTCGTACTTGACATATGAGAACCCGTTGGTAAATAAAGAAACGATGGAAGAATCCGATTCCACAGGTATGGTTTGAATCCATATGATCTTTAAAAGTAATCCATGTATACCAACAAGGTATAGACATTGGTTAATGTTTATGAAGGAGTAGTCTATCAAGAACATTTAGATCTTTAAAGAAAGATTGACGTGGATGACAGATTGACTGTACACAAAGCACAGTTTTGCGCTTGTAGCTATGTCTAAGTCGATAACGAGTTGACTATATTCTAAGTACGGCTTATTGCTTGTAGCTATGTATAAGTCAATAGAGATCGTTCTAGCAACGGTTATATTTCGTATATATTGATATATGGAAAGGAACATCAAAAACCGTCTTCTTCAAATGAATGAAGGAAGATGTTGTGTATATGATACAAACTTAGGACTGTATTTGATGTATTGCTAGAAACATATACATACTTCAAGCATCCATTAATGGATTGAAACAAGTATTGTGAAAAGTGGGATAAACGTTTTGACAAAGAAGTCAAGGAGTTGAACTTCGTCAAAAGCATCTTGTATAGACAATATATTCAGTGGGAGCATGATTGTGTTACTTGTATTGTACAAGGTAACAAGATATTAATTGGGAATAATATTAAGGAAATTTATATTGTTAAGATCTCTTTGGAGAATTTTTCTCAATAGAGAACTTGGACAAAATCACTTAAATCCAAGGAAACAAAATCTATGGAGATAGATTATGATGGATGTTAGGTTTGAGCTAATATGCATATAATGACGAAGTGTTCTAGTAACACATTATGGTGAACTCCGAGAAAGGATGTCTAACCATGTCATATGACATAAGACTTGAGTTTGACTCGGTTCATTACAACTCAATTCGAGAAGAATTGCATCAAATAGTTCAAGCTTTCTTCTATTATGAGTTTCATTATGTACGCCATATTTATGCACATGCCCTAATGTGTAGTATCAAAGGAGCATGATAAACAATTATCAAATGGATACAATAGAGACACATTTGGACAATAGTCAAGGATATCCTCGAGTATCTTGTGAGAAAGAGTGATATGATTTTTCCATCCTTTAAGGTGAAAGAAAGATCGTGTAAGCTGTTGCACTGATGCTAGTTTTCGAAAGATTGATATAATCACAATTGAGCTATATATTTTGCTTAATGGTGGTGTTGTAAGTTTAGAAAGTGTTCTAAACAGGATATTACAACTGTTTCCGTCACCAAAACAAAATACATAGCAACTTGTGAAATAACGAAAAGAATGGTTTGGATCAAGATGTTCTCAGTCAAGCTAATATGGTTATACGCATCTCAAACCATAGCTTAGTCTTGAAGAGCCCAATATTAAGTTGATGATCCAACTATGATATATGACATTATCACTTGATCTCATATGATGATGATCAAGAACATATATATATGAGTATATATACGTATAGGGTCAAACAAAATTGGATAGGTTCGCGAACACAGCGAACACTCTGACATAACCTCTACCTTATGCAGTATACGAGGTGCAGTTGTGCATCCATACGTGATGGACGTATGAGTAACTTGCTTTAAGCGTATTATTTCTTTTGAGGTTTGAGACATGTATATATATGGATATATGACATCGGTCTAAATTCTTCACTGGCTAGAAGTCACTACTGATTGACTCTAGGCCAAGTGGGAGTTTGTTGGAGTTGTGTCCTAGAAGTCAATATTTAATGACTTAATTTCTTAGTTTATGTTATTGATGATATTTAATCATTTGTTCCTATAATTTATTACTGACAGATCATTCAGGTTGAGGATCTGAATTGTAGATCTCTATGGATCATTCATTAGAATGACAGTAATAAATCTAAATCGTCCGTAATCTTGATAATTAACAAGGAATTGTCCCAAGTAACTCGCTGACAAGAGCCATTGGAAGATCTCTGTAGCAACAAGGGCCATTGGAAGAGGAATTGCCCCAAGTAACTCGCTGACAAGAAGGTGGGAACTGTCCGGCCTTATACTTCAGGTATATTTGTCATTGAAACCCTTCTCGCTACCTCTAGCACAGACTGGATATTTGATACTGGTTCATGTGCTCACATTTGTCGAAATGTGCAGGCACTAAAGAGTAGGAGGCGGCTCGAGAAAGGCGAAGTTCAACTCCGCGTCGGTAACGGCACGTGTGTCTCCGCTATGGCCGTTGGGAACGTAGAGCTTACTTTGCCTTCTGGTTTAGTTTTGGAACTAAAAGATGTTTATGTAGTTCCTTGTATCACTCGGAACATTATCTCTATTTCGTGTTTAGAAAATCGTTAATCTAATTAGTTCTGAACCGTTCAAAAACAGCAGTTTTTAAAAATCCGAAAAAAAATACTTAAAAATTTCAAAAAAATATAAAATTTGGTCTGCATGGAGATTTCAATAGAGAGATCATATTGGACGGTTTAGATCGGTCATTTTGAACTAGATTTAGGAGGTTTGAGCGCGACTCACCAACCCTTTGGTGAGTTACAACTCACCATAGCAAAACTCTCTCTCTCTCTCTCTCTCTCTCTATATATATATATATAGAGAGAGAGTTTTGCTATGGTGAGTCGCGAGTCACCAGAGGGTCTGTGAGTCGGGCTCAAAACTCATAGATCTTGTCCAAAATGACTGATCCAAACTGTCTAATACGATATCTCTATTGAAATCTCCTTGCAGACCAAATTTTATATTTTTTCGAAATTTTTAAGTATTTTTTTTAAAATTTTAGAAAATCGTTAATCTAATTAGTTCTGAACCGTACAAAAATAGCAGTTTTTAAAAATCCGAAAAAAATACTTAAAAATTTGGAAGAAATGTAAAATTTGGTCTGCATGGAGATTTCACAAGTGTATTTGGGGGGCCAAAACTTACCACATGGAAAGAAAAATTAATGTTTTCGAAAAATCAAAACTAATATGATAAAAAAATATTTAGACATCCAAAAAATAGTAAAAACAATTTAAGAAAATGTAAAATTTTATATTCCACAAGAATTTCAATATAATGAAGACATTGAACAGTTGAATCACTCATTTAAAGTACAAAATTTGAGAAATGAGTCTGAAGCACGAGGGTTATTTTAATTCACGGACTGTAGTTATTCCAATGTGCATGACACGCTACAGATGTTCTTACAGAAACATAATTTCATGAGATCAAAACTATCATCACAATGTTTTCGACTTTTTTTCTATCTATTTCAGCAAACATCTTTTTTTTTTTTTTAAAAAAAAGGAAAGTTGCAGCAAATTATGTCTTTTACTAACGCAATGTGATGTACATGATATTTGAACGGATACTGTTTCTTTGTTCGTCACTTTATTTGTCTAATATGAAATCGAAAATTTTAAACATATGCTTTACAAAAATATAGTTTCGGATTTAGACGGAAAAAAATGCAATGTTTAGCATGACTAAATTTTGGTTGACCATAAAATTTTAATATGAAAAATAAATTGAACGATTCAGATGAGTAAACGTTATATATTTATTAAACGTAACAAGTAAACGTTATATCTTACTTTGCAAAGCACCATAACCAACCTCTCAAATTTGTTAATATGTCGACTTATATTCCTGCATTCAAAAAAAAATATATAAAAATTTGAAATTAAAAATACTTTTATTATTATCATTATTGTTTATTTACAAAGCTAAATAGACAAAAAAAAAAAAAAATCCGAGCGCTCTCTCCAAATTATCACAGACGTACTTTTTATAGGCAAAAGCAGATTTCAATGCAGGATCGGCTGTGGATTTATCGGTGCAGCATAAAACAGATTGCGTGCACTTGCCTAATTATTAAGGTATCGGCGACGGGTTTGAAAATAATAATATTGACCCGATTGATTAGACTGTTGATTCGCGTTCGCTACTACCGATGCGATTCGTGTGGTAATCACGTGAGAACCGAAAGCGAAAGGAGAAAAAAAGGTAGGGATCTATAGGCTTTGGATTATTATTAATTCCTAATTCCTAATTACAGAAGATGGGGGCCATCGAATCTAAAATTACCAACTTAACCTTACTATTTGTCGACGCCTCCTTTGGAGCAAGTCCCATTGGTAAGTAAAAATTTTAAAAATAAAAAAATAAAAGAAGGAAGGGGAAGTGCTGGGAAATTAAGTTAAGATGCCATGATTTATGGGGTACTCATCATTGAACTATTGAATTTAATAAAAGAATGCGTGTGTCATTGAAGACAGAAGTCTGAAGAGGAAATATATTAATTAAATAGAATAGTTAGTTGGTTTCATGATTATCATTAACGCCGTCATAATTTTGCTGTTAACATCACTTAAATTTATTAGTTTTATGCTTTTTATAATTCATGGTGTCATAATCTGTTCCTCACTAGTCATCTCAAATACTATCATCATTAAACCTCATTTGAATCTAATACAAAACAAATCATCATTTATGATCAAGTACATCTAATCCCTGTTAAATAACAACATATAGTCACCAAACCAAGCAAAGAGTCTCCATCAGGGGGCAGTTGGCATTGTTGGTGTTTGGCTTCATTGCGCAGTCGTCAAAACATGCACCTATCCAATATATGGCCTGCCAATAAAAGAAGCAATCTCTAACTCAAATTTGGTGAACCTAAGTATACTTCTCTTCCTTCCTGTTTCTTTCCTAAAAGAGAACCTATCAAAAACACTCTGACGTCGCCATTTTATATAAACATAAGAACTTGGCTTTCAAGCATAGGTCATAGCTACCTACGTTTGCTACCCCCCAAAAGAAAAAAAAAAGAAAAAGGAAAAAAAACACATATTCTGGTGTGCGCTTGCGTAATTAATTTGTATTTTTTTTTACTTTTTAATAACAAAACATTACGTCATAAAAAATATAAGTTCCATAAAAATAACCAATCGAGAAAGACTGATTAAAATTTCTTACCACAATTTTAAAAAATAACGTACATATATATTACGAAATTCGAGTTATTTCAGATAAAATTAAGATTTAATATACTCGATTATTCTGAACAAATATATATAGTATCGAGATAAGGAAATAATGATTTAATGCCAAATGTTATATTCCAATTGTTTTACGGCCATTTTCTGCAATTTAACAGATATTTAGGATCTTAGGAGGCATTTGGTTGTGGAATAAGTGATGGCATAATTTAAGGAGATATAAATACTTATGTCAAGTTATGTAAAGTATGTTTGGTTATGGAATAAAAAAGAATAACCTAATATTTCATTAAAGACCATCATGTCCTTGTTATCTTTAAAAGAATTATCAAATGGGAGGGTTTTAATGGAAAGATTGTTAATATTTTTTTCTTTTTATGTCTTGGGATTCAGTTACATAACTTATACCACCTATTTAGATGGTATAAGTTCTTCCTCTTATGTAACGTTATTCCACTAGTGTTTGACTACATAAATGAAAAATAAATAACTTTCTTCCTCTTTATTCCTTAACCAAACGCCCCCTTATAACATAACTAAGAGAGGTTGTGAGGTCTTGATCTGATTGCCAGGTGAGATAAGTACACCTGATGTGGGTCCACTATTTTCTATCTGGCGGGCCCCATCGCCAGCATGTTACATCATCTTACGTCATGATGTGCGCGCTCTCTCTGTCTTAATGCAAGAAAAGTAAATTAGTCTCACTTAAAAAAATATAAAGATCTCTTTGTCCATTATATATCATGCCAAGGACGAGTGGTTTAGCACGCAAATAGTATATTTTAATTGTCAAAATAATGAACGGCCGGCTTCTAATAAAAATATAAATATACCAATGAGCAACCAACACCTTTCCATACTTGGTAAGGCTTTAGAATCTTGACCCACTTGTCTGTGTGTCAATCATAATTCACAGAGCATGGAATTCTGCTCCTTTTGTTGTTGATAAATGATGATCTATCCTGTATGAATTAATTAAATTGCTTAAAATATTAACATAAATTTTAGTCTTACAAAACACATCAGGACGTCAACCTTGCAAAATCAATTGCCTCAATATGCTTCTGAAATTATTCACACCGCCAAATTCTCTTATCCAAATGAGAGTAAAGATCTTTTTACTGAATTGAATTGAATGTGATCATCACAAATAGGATGTCAGTTTAATATTTATAACATATATCCCAAATAAGCAAGTTCGGCTTTTCTTCATTTTCACAATAATACAAAAAAAAAAAAAACCAGTAACAGGCCAAGTAAACTGGGCCTGACTTTGATTGAATAAGCCCAAAAAGACGGTGCTACAGCCCACTAACAGTATAATCTCCAGTCGTGAACGTCAAATCAAACGGTGCAGATCAAACCGGGACCCACAACAAAGATGCATTTCACCTGGCTTCTGCACCTCCTATCAATCAAAGCTCTGTGAATTTTCCGTCCTTTCGGATAACGTCAAACCTCCGTCCCATTCCATAATAAGTTAAACAGTCTTGGCTAAAAAGAGACAATACGTTACCTTGTCATGCGGAGCTACATATCCGACTCCACGTTTCTGAGCAAGCGCTTCCGTGTCAGGGAGCGCGCCGCTTTGAATGTCCCACGTGGATGGAACTTGTTAAGACAGTGGAGTAGAATACATGACTGTTCGTTGAGACATCAATGGGGGGCAGTTTGGTAATTTCAGCACTGAATCTCCGGACAAGAGGGGTATAGGCCAGAGGCGCAGGAATTAGCGGAAAAATCTCGGCGGAGCGAGGGCATATTCGTAACTTCGCGTTATATAAATAGTGGATATGGGGCTCGCTCTCACTTCCACACTATAAAATATAGCCAAAAACCACTTCGTTGGTTTCGGTGCATCGAGGAAAGCTAAAAAGTTTAAAAAAGTCTCGAAATATTAGAGAGAGAAAGTAGAGAGAGAAGGGAAGAGAAAAGAGAAATCAGTGGATCTCTCTGGCGAGGTCGTCGCTGATGGCGAGTGGAGTAGGCCGGCTTTAAGAAACAACAAAAGAAAAAAAATAAAATAAATAAACCTCTCTCCGATTTTATATCTGGTTGAAGAAAAGCTAGCTGGAGTACTACAGTTTTCTTTTTTAGTTGTAAATTATCCGTTTTAATTATCTCAATTACCTGATAAAATTACGGAGCTGGAGAGAGGAAATTCACGGATTCAGCGACCGGGTTCAGTAGATCACTCTTCCTCTTCTCTTCCCAGATTCCATCTCTTACTTGAGCTTTTGCGTATGGCTAAGAGACGAAAGCGTTCGAATCCAAACCTTTAATCCCAAAACAAGCAGTAGCCACACCGAATCGGAGTATTTAATTCTCACTCAATTATTGGTTCTGACGAGATGTACGGATCGCCGCAGAAGGATCTGAACCTGCCAATTCCGACCTCGCCGTACGGACAGAGAAAAGAAGACCCGGATCTGATGCACCAGCAGCAACAGCAGGCCCGTGCCGCCGGTGCTGGCCAGATGACTTCTGGCTTGCTTCGGTACCGGTCGGCCCCGAGTACCTTGCTTGGTGAAGTGTGTGAAGACTTTATCCCGACTCACGGGCGTACCGCTAGCCCCGAGACTGACTCTATGCTCGCAAGGTTTCTCGGTGCCGATCTTCGAGACCCGATCCGCGAGCCCACCAAACCCGCCTTGAATCCATCGGCTCCAACCACTGCGGCTCCAGGGTCCCACTTTGCCCCGGCTGTAGTGGAGGACCACCAGCACAGCCCGCACCCGCACCCGAATCCGCATCAGATGTTGTACCACTCACACCAGCAACAGATGCCGAGTCATAGCACAGTGGATAGCCTGTACCGGACGGTGAGCGGGGGTGGATTGGAGGCTGACCAGATGAAGGCCGGCGTAGCCACTGGCACAGCCGGTGCTAATATTATGCGCACCACTAGCTCCCCTGCTGGATTCTTCAACCATCTCAACGTAGAAAATGGTATAATTTTG
This sequence comes from Rhynchospora breviuscula, assembly GCA_027562975.1. NCBI lineage: Eukaryota > Viridiplantae > Streptophyta > Magnoliopsida > Poales > Cyperaceae > Rhynchospora > Rhynchospora breviuscula. Next base: position 47,941,620 of record CM050398.1, read on the forward strand.
TTACACGCTTGCATAGTCCCACTCTTAAATTCTTTCCCCTTTTCCAAAAATTAAATAACTTCCATACTTGGAAGTCATTAATTATTTCCTCTTTGGTACAATTATTAATCATTAGCTAATTTAATCACCGTCTATAGTAATTAAAGTCTTTTGAGTGTTTGTTGATTCATTTTTTGTTTTTATATTTGTAATTCAGGGTATGGAATGATGAGGGGATTAGGTACCGGGACCAACAACGGCACTGGCGGTGGCAACACCACTCCCACCAACAACAGGTTGAAGGGTCAACTGAGCTTTTCATCAAGACAAGGGTCCCTCATGTCGCAGATCTCAGAGATGGAAAGTGAGGGTATGGATGGAAGCAGCCCGGAAGGTGCCGGAAACAGTGGAGGCGGGTCCCACCGTAATTACATCCCAGGTTTTCCGATGAATTCCTGGGACGAATCATCCCTCCTCTCTGATAACTTCTCTGGGATGAAGCGAACCAGGGAGAATCAGTCCGATCACACTCAGGTTTGATTTTCTATTTTTCTTAATTTTGTTGATTAATTGAGTAATCACTTTATTCAATTGGTGACGATTGCTTTTTTGGATTTTGGTAGAATGGACTGACCCACCAGTTTAGCTTGCCAAAGACATCATCTGAAATGGCCGCGATTGAGAAGTTTCTCCAGTTCCAGGATGCGGTACCATGTAAGATTCGGGCGAAGAGAGGATGCGCCACTCATCCTAGGAGTATTGCTGAGAGGGTAATTAATTGTATTCTCTATGTGAGTATTGGATCTACTTTGATGGTTCATTGGAGCTCTTGGATAATTAGTGCATGCCTTTTGTTTGGTATAATCAGGTTAGAAGAACGAGAATTAGTGAAAGAATACGAAAGCTACAAGAGCTAGTACCCAACATGGACAAGGTATGTAATCCCAAATTCTTCCTTTCAATTTCTTTCCCAATGAAACAGTATTTTTTTTTAGTAAAACCACAAGTGCTGATGAAATTGGAATATCTGTTCTGATTAACAGCAAACAAACACTGCTGATATGCTAGATTTAGCAGTTGACTACATCAAAGATCTCCAGAAGCAAGTCAAGGTAAGAAGTACAACATAAATAAAATTAATCATCTAATCTGATCCTCTTTTAGCAATTAAAAATTTAACATCATGTGAAGTGTCATTAATTAAACTAAGTACTTTAATTTTGAAGGCTTTGAATGAGAGCCGGGCAAATTGCACCTGTTCATCAAGCAAGCAGAAGCAGCAGTACAACAATCCAACATCGTAAGCTTAAAAGAGTTTTTATAGTTAGGTGCTAATGCAGCTTTTTGAGCACTAGTGAAAAGCGGGGTCGCTAATTAAGGATATAATTAAGGAGGGAGGGAACTGTAAAGTTTTGTGACTTTGGGGAGTTATATTATACCTACCACTCATAATGGTTGTATGTACTCGTGCTTTCGGTTTTGGTCTTTACTCTTTAGTTTACTAGCGAGCTTGGGCTCATTAAAACAACAATGGCTTGTTGGCTTATCCACTTAATTCTTTTCTTTTTCCCTTTAATTACTTGAAAAATATTGCACCAGTCACCTACCACTTACCAACAAGAGAAGAGTTCTCTTTTCTAATCCGAAAAAGTGACGTTGCTAGAGGTACTACTAGTGCGCCCGTTAAAATTCCTCTACAAATATTGTACTAATTAATAAATTTGCCTCTAGTGTAGTGTCCTGCGGTGTTTGTCATTACTCATAATCCATGATATATTGTTACGTTTATTTTTGTTTTTTGTCACTTGAAACATTCGTTCCTTGAGAGAGCATATGCTATTTCATCGGTCACTTCAAAAGATTTGTGATCCAATATATAACAAAATTTGCCACTCAGCATGGTATCACTACTGTGTTTACTTTTAAGCCCCTAAAGAAGTGCTTTTGGTTTACTGTTTGACATGTACTTGTTTTGTACAAATACTTATCTCTGCTTAATTTTTTTTTGTCCCTGTTTACACCAAAAATTGCATTGACAAGAAATTTAGTTGGTAACGCCAACAACTCAGAGGTAGCTGCCTAAGTCTGTAATTCCTATTTCCTGCAAAGTGTCGTAAAAAAAAATATGATGATGTCCTCACTGGGCGCCTGGGCGGGGATAGTATATATCTTTAAGTATGGTTATTTTTCAGTTGACTAAACATAATCTTTATGCGTTCTAATTAATTTTATTACAAATATACGTAGTTAATTAGTTAGATAGAGCATGATTCTCTTTTATACATAAAATATTTATTACAATTAATTTCGTTATATTGATAAGAACAATAATAATAATAATAATAATAATATTTATAATATTATATATAATATGTAAAAGTAATAATAATTACATCTTAAAAACGAAACCAATTCAGAAGGAAAAAAAAACATAAATAATACGACACATCTAAAAATCTTAAGAAGTTAAACAATATTTATTATCTATCTTTTTTTTTGAAAAAAAAAATGTGCTAAGCTGCAAAAAATATACAATTTTTTCCTTGAGCTCTATTCCAGTGTAAAATAAACTAAGTACGCGTAGCACTTCTTAACGGAAGTTTTATGTGAAATTGAATTTTTTTAGCAAGTTTGTGGTTATGGTCCAGTGTTTAACGACAGCAACATTTGTGGTTACCAGGCTCTTTTCTTCCTGCTTTAGAAGCTAAAAAGATCCCTGACGCGTGCCGGTTTTATAGTTTATAAAGCACACCTGTTGCAAATATTGTTCATTTATAGTCCATTACCTTTTTCTCCAATCACACTTCTCTAATCAGCGACGCTTCATTTTTGTCCACGTGAAAACAAAACTTCAATTAAGTACCCACCATCTTGCTTTACTGTTAGATATCAGGTATATATATTATCTATTAATACATGTCCTTTGATTATTAACAAAAAAAGTCTTTTATGATGTGATAAATTTCTATATGATTTGGTCATATCACTCGGCAAAATTCGTCACATGTGCCCGCACTCATGAATATGTGTCTCATTCCATCAGAAAGCTACTAATTAAGCATACAAAATGTATGCAGAAAATTAATGTTCGACCCAAACATATAAATTACTGGGGATATTACAGCAGTATTCTTGCTTATACTGTAGAGTGGCCCTTGTGATTTTTGTGAGAGAGAGCAAACGAGGATCCAAGGATAGAATTCAATCAAAGCAGCTGTATCCATCTCACGAGATAAAGATCTATGGATCTTTCTTTCCCCTTGAGCATGGGAAGGAAGGAAAGAGACAATGCAAAAAATCATCTCCAGTTGTATTTTATATTGAATGTCGGTTGATCTCTCCAAATGTTATCTTAAACGTACAATATTCCCCCCCCCCCCCCCCCATAATTACTTATTATATATGGTTATGTAACTCGGCACTTGGAAGTGGGAATTTTTACTTGGGGTGAGTTTTCATTCAACTAGAAAATCATATATATTTTTGGGTAATTCTGTCACACACACACACACAAACACATGAGCTCAAATTTAGACTCTTCATTCAAATTCTAATCAATTAAAAATCATTTGTCATCATGAATGAATAGTTAGATTTAAGTCCACATGGAAAGAAAGATATCTGTGGCAGAATTTTTCTTTTATACTTTTGTTAAATTGAAAATCAACGTAATTTTATTAAAAAAAAATTCATGGGAATTTGTCCACATATATTCAGAACTATATAGTAATAAATTTCTGTACAATTCTAAAGGATCTGCTGAACCCTTGTTGGAGACCGGAGAAGAAGTAGATGATGAGCCCATAAAAAAACGGCGTTTATGAAGCTATCAGTCAAGCAGTCATTACCAATTAAACCTTTCTTAGAAGTGACTGCCACATTGGGAAAGTCAAGACCACATCAGCTAAATAGTCCACAAAAGCAGCGGAAGAGAAAAGTAACTTAAGTGCTACTCCTCTCTCCACTCTTCAGCCTCCCTCCAGTAGTCCAGTGTCGCTATCGATCACTGGACCACTCCATGCTCCTCCGTCAGATTCATCCATCCTTGTACTCATACTCATCCAACGGCCGAAAGCGAAGGATCCTTGATGAGAAAGGATAAGGCTTCGTTTCGTGCAAGTGAGGGTCAGTACTTAGTACAACACAACACCCAATAAATACCCAAGGGATAGAGAGTTAGAGACAGCGACACTTATTATTACACATACATGATACATTCATCTTGGGCTGGGTTTTGGGTTGTGGGTTTGGTTAACAGTATCATACAAAAAGTTATTATTGTGTGTTGGTAAAGGACGGAAGGGAAAAAAAAGGCAAGGAGGGATTGAGAAATCGGAATCTGGTGCCGCGCGACACCCGTGTAGCGCAGCTTATGGGCTGTCAGATCCAAATCGGATGGTTTCTATTTTTTTCCGGATTGTAAGGCCCGAAAAAAATTGACCGTCGAGATCAAATCGGACGGCTCGAGAGGTGCGCGACACACGTATCGCGCAACACGGGATCCGGACTCGGGATTGAGAGGTGGGGAAGGTGTAAGTGTGAGAGGGGAAAAAAGAGAGGAAGGGGGGCGGTGAGCGACAGCGCCAAAAGAGAGCAGGCATGATGGGAAGTATGTTAGCTTTATGTGGCTTTTCTGAGGTCCCACTTAGATTTTATTTGCGAGGTCTGAAAATGACGCATTATTGGGAATTTGGGATCATCACAAGATTTAACTCGCGGCAGGTAAAACGATATTAACTGGAAAGATATTAATTAAGGCAAGTAAAACAAAATTTTACCCAATCAAGTTTAAGTTCGAATTATTTTGGGCTGCTTCTTGAATTTGACTTGAATAAATTGATATAATTATGTAATCTAATTTATAATATATGATACTTAATTTGATACATAATGGATGCACTTTTTGTATAAATTTTTATCGTTCTCCTAATTTTTGATACATAATAATGAAATATTTTGAAGGAAAATAAGACCAATTTTGAAAATAATGAATATTAAGCAACTTAAAGTACTTATATATATGAGATAAATATTTGAAAATTATAATAATTTATCTAAAATTCAAGTTCAAAGAAGAACATTATAAAGTTCTATGTAAAGGTACCAAATTTGTTAATTTGAAACACAAAAATGTGAAGACGTGAGATCTCTTAATTAAAAAATTGTAACTCGAAAGTATAATTAATTAAATGTATGATATGTCAAATTATCAGCAGCAAAGCAAACCTAGAAGTCGGTAAATACTTTGTTCAGAAGAACCAAAGTTATCGCCACGCCAGTTGACTGTTCTCTTCAGATCACTCTAGCTAACTTATCTACCTCAACTTTACCTTCAAACTCCAGTTGACTTTTCTCTTTAATTTTTTTTTTCTTTACCAAGATAAAATCAATAGCCAAACAACCTGTCAATATTTTAAAAGTTTTAATTTCTTGAAAGTCAGAATGTATTTAAATCAATTGAGTAAAATATTAATTTTACCATGCTTTTTCATGTCAAATATGCCGGTGATTTTTATATGCACCTAATTTCTATTTAATTAGTACCTTCTCGTGAAGGAAGTCAATGCACCTCTTTGCCTTTCCGTATTAATTAAGAGTTAAGAAAATCCATAGGGTCACTCTTCATAGAAAATTCATAGGGGTTCCTGTCGTCTTTATCTCTGAACATTATTTTTGATTGAAAGACTTCCAATTTTAAATATAAGAAATCCCTTGACAATGCATGATTCATTATATTTTTAGATAGTAAAACTCAATCTCATTAACTAAGTCAAATACAGATATGTTATCCTATGGACAATTCTATACTATAGGATTTATATGTGTTTTAATATACGGCAAGCGTATATGCATGCATATGTAGTGCAACTTATCGTTATAAGAATATACACCGCATGCTTAATACCATGCTCTAATTATTAATTAAATACTTGTTTAATTGAACATAAAATTGAAAACTGAGTCCGGAAACTATAAATTCTTAGATTTTACTATTTTTGTTGTGTTTTTATTTTCACTAAATTTTCTATCACATTTTTAAAATATTTTTAGAATATACATCAGATACTACATATATATTGAAATACGTACCGTTTGTATAGATTCGTTCCGAACAACATTTTCTCCTCAATTTATTAAATTAAGATGGGGGCTGGGCCCCCGTTTTTTTTTTTCCAAAAAAAAAAAAAAATTCTCCTCAATTTGAAATTTTTTTTTAAAATTCTCTGCGGAGTGCGGAATCCTTTTGATTTCCACATTGGAATATTTTTCAAGCATATTCGAGCATTTCAATGCTAATTTGTACTGTTATAGCACATAATTTTTTTTATTAATAAAAATTTGTATATACTAGGGCTATGTTTGGATACGATGCAAACAACCTTGTTCTGCACGAACCAAACATGAGCCGAATAAGGATTTTGCATTGTTCGCTTGCGTGTTCTGGGTTCTGGAAATTTGGAGAACACGTGAACAACGAAAAGTGAGATATGGGTTCTATTTTTTATATTATCTGAGTTCGGAAACTTGGATTCGCTGCACGGAACCGAACATAGCCCTAGAACAGTTCAGATCTATGCTAAAATCATTCTAACACGAAAGCTAGGATTTCAACGCTACTAGAGATGAGGTGACTTCCACACATCATATATGTACGTATATTAATATATATATCACAATCTCTACTAGCAATCTAACATATATCTAATTTGGCTAGCTAGGATATCTGAGCCGTTATTGCTAATTGATGATCCAAGCTCCGGTCAGCCTACAAATATTGTAGGTAAATGTCACTTAAGACTCACGGGGGAGAACTGCATGATTCTACTTTCTCAGATCATTATTGTGCGTGTATAAAGTGGCATGACTTGAAAAGATCATGAGCACCACGAGTTTCATAATTGTAATTAAGATTTTGTAGAAAAAGATGCATCGAATTAATGGACTGTTTATGTCAAATTGAATGTTAATTAAGTCGATTTAGATATCTGGATTGATGACTATAATTAATCCCGTTTTTAAATATCACTTGTGAACTTTTCAAACACCAAAAACAAACTTGTCTATTGTGTTAATCAGGGTATTTTTACTATTTTTCGGCCGACGGAGTGGGGCTAACTTCTATATATTTAAATTTTGAAGAACATATTAATGGGCAGCGGTAAATTTCGACGATAGTGTATTTCAAATCGGGTGCTCGAAATCAAATTCCCCCTCATTGCTAATTAAAACTACAGAAGCATGGGCAGGTACCTGGTCAGATCCAAATTTAAACTGTGTAATTTGAAGCAAGGACCATTCAATAATTTGGGTGCAAGTAATAATGGGAGAGAAACTGAAGAGCAAAGAGTGCACACCGAGTGCCTTATAGGGACCAGATAAAAACAATGAGAAGCTACAAACTAGTGCAGTACAGCTTTAGATCATCGCCTGAGATGCAATTCGACCAAAGCAATGAATAATAATGCTGTTCACAATTATAGGCCCCATACCTTGATTGATATAGCATGTAGAGAAAGCATCATTTTCTCCAGCCCAAAGGAGATGTACTACTACGCATGTATTTGTCTACCCTGGTGAAATGTATCTTGAGAAATCACTGTGCCATCTCAGTCACCCACCACTACATTTGAATTTATATTGAGAAAAAAAATAACTTCATCTTCAGAGATTGCTCAGTATAGGCTGTTCTTTGTGGAAGCTGAAGTGCCAGCATGTGCATGTATGCATGACAAGGAGTAGATATGGTGCTTCAATGCTGCTACTTTTCCAGCACGAAGTAAAAGCTAGACTTGGTGCAATGTGGTGCGGTTAGGTATGAATGATTTAAAGTCTGACTCATACTTTCATCTCTGAATGTATATGTACTATTATCTCTTTTTTTTTTTACTTTTTTTGAAATAATGTCCGAAACCTAATTTCTGTGTAAAAGATTAAATTCGTACGTTGCGTTTATCATTTTGTTTTCACCGTGAATTATAAGTTATAGCTTGGCTATTATTACAAATTGTCCCAGCCAATCATACTCCCGATACAGGAAACTTTTATCTTTTGTTGAAAATCGTAATCAAGGTTTACGGAAAAAAACCCATTAAACAACAATCTAACAATTAAATTTATAGTTTCGGACCCTTGGAATTTAAATTCTTCAAAAAGAAAAAAAATCAAGTAATTATTTTTTTTTTTGGAAGAAAAGATAGGAGTCTAGCTCTTAACTTATACTTTATTAATTAATAATTCAAAATTATAACATACATGATACAAGAGAGAAGCTCGCTCAGTGAGCATTGAGATATTTAAAAATAAAATTACAGTTCTTTGAAGACTTGTAAGATCAAAGAAAATTACTAGTTTACCTCTAAAGATTCGGTTGCATCTCTCTATCTCTCTCTCTCTACAAAACAAAAAATGGCAACCATGAAAACAATTTGATAGATCAATGATTAAGTAGATTAATTCTATAAAAAAAAGATAATTTTAGCGCAAAAAAGTGAATTTTATGGATGTTGAGGATTAATGAATTTCGACATTTGCAATATTTGAACTAGTAATTAATTATTTATTTCAATTTTTAAAGTATTAACTAATTTAATTACATTTTTGCTTGAAAATTTGAGATATTGTACTATTCTATTTTAGCACTAGTTACTGCATTATGTATTATTGATAGAAATTAGGATTTGTAATTAATATTATTATAAAATAAAAAATTTGACAGTGTTATTATATTAAGTATAGTGATGTGATATTTACATAATTTGGAGTTTGCAAAATCATAACAAAATATTTTATTCAAAGCATGAAACACGATTTACTAGTACCACCCGCTTTTATCATGCTTAATCATTAAACTGATAAATTAATACCCTACTGTTAATTGCTAGAAAATCTTCGTGTCACCAAGGGTCAGCACTCAGCACTTGACTAGTTCATCATATGCAGAAGGACTGTTTTTATTAAAGAAAAGACTTCAGTATCAATTCTTTATGTACCCAACTATCAACAAATTAATAGATAAGCATTCACTAGCATTCAATTATCACGCTGTTAATTTTTTTTGTAACGTAAGATGTATTAAGAAACAAGTATCAAGTTTTAAGTTAGCAGGTTTCTTTCATGTATTACTAAAGTCTTAACCAAAATTGCATATTTTTTTCAAATTCAGCATGGGTGGCAACGAGTGAAGTCTTACCTTGCGTCTAACCCGGCCAAAAGGGAAATCATATCAGTGTGTTAACTGTTAACAGTAATATGATTGTTGAATGTTTATTTATGAATAATAAAACAGCAAGGGATTATAATAATATTTTTTTAATATTAATTGTCATAAAAGTATAACCTCTCCCTTACACCGTTACACGACAGTCGACTTCGACTACTCGACGTTAATCTCTAAATATAAACAAAATTTATACACGGCCCACAGACTGCAGGCCTCCAAATATAGCTTGATTGCGGGCCTGTGACTAATTATAGCTTGATTGTGGACTTTCAGCAAAAGCTTGATTGTTTTGAACTTTTAATTCACCAGCTATTTTTTCCCCTTTTCTTTTATTGATATACTTATATATTACAGGCTTGTACTTGTGAAACTGTTCTAGTGTACTTCAAATAGATAGGTCCAGCACAGTAGACAATTCGACAACTTCCTCTGAGGTCGTACATATTGATTCAATTTAGAAAGTTCTTTTTTTTTTTTTTTTTTTGAAGAAAGAGGTCTTTGTCATCTAATTTTTTTTAAAATTAAAAATGCATGCGGGACTTGAATCATTGATCTCTTGGAGACCAATCTAGTGCTCTTACCACTGAACTACTAAACCACATGCAAATTAGGGAGTTCTATTAATTCACATTGGACAATTTCAGATTAAACAAAACATAAACAGGATTCTCAAGTAGGAGTTTTGAAAATAAAACTTATCTAGAGGCGTGATTCAATATCTTTGAAACATTGTTTTTGTACTTCGTGAAGTTTAAATTTGTTTGTTTGTTTTTTTTTTTTTTTTTTTTTTTTTTTTTTTTGAAAAGCAACATTGCAAATTGCAAAGAACAACAAATGCACTAACCATTCGTTGTAGACTCTACGTTCTAATATATTGCTATCACTGCTCCTTATAAAACGTATAGATAGAATCTATCATCTAGCATGTACTCACTTTTGTATATCGTTGATCGATTTCACGATTTGATGTGTGGCATCACCTCGCTCGCTAGGTCTGGCTCGCATCAAACTTGGGGATTCAGACTGACGCTTTACCCACTACACCAAAAAAGAGTTTTAGTACCGTCCTATTAACATCTGTTTTTAAGACAACCGGTATAAAAAATAGTCAGTGACAATTTCGTAATTGTTAGGTTTTATTTTTAGTTTCGGTTTTTTAGAAAAACCGGTACTAAAATGTTGGCTGAAAAAATAAAAAAAAATGGTTATCTTTAGTACCGGTTTTTAGAAAAATCGATACTAAAAAACCGGTACCAAAGGATTGTCAAAAAAATCAAAATTCTTCTATCTTTAGTACCGGTTTTTCTAAAAAAATTGGTACTAAAGATCAATTTAATTTTTTTTTTAAATAAAATGCCGCCAAAACTGATCTTCTCCTTCCCCTACACTTCGAAATATTTCTCTAAGTACCTAAACCCTCTCTCTGCCTCTCGACTGTGCCTCACTCAACTGCGCGCCGGTCTCTCTCTCTCTCCCTTGACTGTGCCACTGCCCCTCCGAATTCTCTCCTTTCTCTCCACTGCTCTCTCTCTGCCACTACCCCTCGACTGCTACTCCTCTCGACTCGATTGCCGAAACCTAGATTTCTTCTCCTTCCTCGTCTCGTTGAAGCCCCGACTGCTCTCTCTCCTCTGCTGCCCCGACTGCTTTCTCTCTTTCTGTCTCTCTGCTGCCCCGACTGCTCTTTCTCCTTTGAAGCCCTGACTGTCCCGACTGCTCTTTCTCCTTTGAAGCCCTGACTGTCCCGACTGCCGCTGCTAAGAAGGTACACAATACTCCACCACCATCTCTCTGTTTGAACTAAAATCGATTTAGAAATTGATACAATACTCCATCACCTGTTAGAACCGTGAAGTTTAATTTGATAATGACTTTATTTTAGAAATTGATAATGGCTCGGGTAATTGAGGTTACTTTGTTAATTGAGGTTTTGAATGCTATTAGGATGCTATAACAGGTATTGAGGTTACTTGGTTAATTTGATAATGAAGTTTAATTGAGGTTACTTGGTTACTTGGTCATGCATAATTGGTCTTAATTTCTATAACATTACCATATATATATGTTTGTTTGTGCTACAATAACTGACTATGCCTTATGTTTCACTTTACTAATTTTTGGTGAGAAATAACAATTCTGTATGGCTAGCAAAAAAAAACGCTAGCCCCAAAAACAAAAATATATTTTTTTTATATATAATGATTTTTAGTACCGGTTTTTTTACTAATAACCGGTCCTAAAAGTCTCCGTTTTTTTTCTGCAATTTTTAGAGCGTTTTTAACACCGGTTTTTTAATATCGATTTTTAATTATCTTTAACAACCTCTATTATTAGTACCGCTTGACAACCGGTACTAAAAAAAAAATGGCGTAGTGACCAAATGATGCTGCTGCTGTTATGGTAGAGGTGACAGCGTATCTAGATGAACAACAACTTCATGAGCTCTTTGCCTTGCTTGCCTGGAACATTTGGAAACATAGATGTAAAGTTGTTTATGAGGGGGTACTTTTGATTTTAGAAGAGTGCTGAGTATGGCAGGTTAATTATATGAATCAAAATGTGAACATGGCCAGTTCTCTCTACTCTAATAGGTATAAACAACCTACACGGAGTCTACTGGTACATGATACTGATTTTACTGGCTTTGTAGATGGATCTTGGGTCTCACCAGGTAAAGGATGTTCTGGTTGGACTTATGTACTCACTGACAGAATGGGCAACCTCATTGAATTTGCATGTGGAGATGAAGCATCCTCATCGTCTATACATTTAGAGACTCTTGCACTCATACACGCAATCAATTAATGTAGCCAAGCGGCATAGATTTACCTCCTGCTCTTTCCTGACGGATTGCAAGCAGCTACATCACATCATGGTAGGGGAACTGAGTGTAGAATCAGTAGATTGGAGATGTTTTCATGAAATTCTGGACATCAAATGTTCACTCCAGGATAGTAATTTTTCTGTAATTTTATTAATAGGGAACTGAATCAACTAGCAGATAGTATTGCCAAATTTGCTAGAATTAGAGGGGTCTCAATGTTGGGACATACCTACCCCATTTTCGCTACCTTGTAATCTCTGCTGATGTACTTTTTGAATCATGATGAATGAATGCCTAAGGGCCGTTACAACCTCAAAAAAAAAAAAAAAAAAAAAAATGATGTGTGGCAAGATATCAATCAGTAGACGAAATGATATTAAATTTTGGTTTACATCTAGATTGATTAGAATATAAATAATTATATTTCCAATTTGGAAAGAGAGCACAAATGAAAAACTTTTATCACCTATAATTTTTAATTTGTTATAAAAAAAATAAGAAATATATATTCTACTAAATTATGTTTTCATGCTGATATGCTGAATTTAACTTTTGTTGAAGTATAAATATTCTTATTTGATTTGTCCAAATATATGATGCTACGTTTTCTAGTTAAAATTAATATAAAGTATATAAAATGTTAAATATTGTCTTAAATCGCACTGCCCACTGAGGATGCTAGACAATAGCTTTTCACACTGCCACTGAAAAGGATACAATGAATGTAGGATGCTAGACAATAGCTTTTCACACTGCCACTGAAAAGGATACAATGAATGTAGGATGCTAGACAATAGCTTTTCACACTGCCACTGAAAAGGATACAATGAATGCAATCTTAAAGATTGTACAAATCATTACCTACTATAATTATTTAAACAAAATAGTAAAATATATTCTAGACACAGATTGCTCCAGCTAATTGTCTCCTAAACAGTAAGCATTGAAAATTACTCTTCTTAAAGAATCTAAAATAATGCCTACAATAATTATTAAATAAAATAGTAAGATATATTTCTAAACACATATTACAGTTCAGCGCATGCGTTTTAACCTTCCAATATGAATTAGTGGTCCAGATATATAGGAAATTGCTATCTACTATCCCTCCACCCGTCATTCTATATAATCGCGTTTGTATTTGTTCACTTTATTTACTAGCAGATACGCCCACCCAATGTGTGGGAAAATTTTTATTATTTTGTTACACTTAAATAAAATAGATAATAGATAAACATATAAATATGGGAAAAGGTAAATTGATGAACATGGATATTTTTTAACGAATAAAATTATTAAAAAATTTATGTGGAATTGTCAAGCTTAAATATAAAAGCAAATAATAGTTATGTGCATAGAAGCTATAAGTATTTTGCATCATTTATGTTCCAGATGCAAAGAAAATTATGATATGCAAACGCAATATAAAAAATATGCGTCAAGTTATTATTTGAAAAAAACAGATTTGGAACGTCCTTGAAATGGTGCATGCAATAGGAAAAATTAAAAAAATAGTGCAAGAAAAAAAATAATAAAATCGCTAGAGTCAAGAATCGAACTTAGGAAATATTGACAAACTCCCTAAAAACTTTAATTCAATTCAGCGACCGGACACTTTCTGTCAAAGAGTCCGACTCTTTGTTAGAAATACAAATCTGAACCGCACATCATATCAAATTGCACAGATCAATGGTTTATAATTGATGTTAACACATGTTTCCACCCCTAGTGGTTAGAATTCATGACCTTTTTATGACTGCTTTTATAAGTAGTATAGATTATTTGTCCACTTTGAGTTTCTATTTGTTTACTTTATTCAATTATGAGTTAGATTTTATTTTTTTATTTGTTGTTCAGATATTTAACTTATTTTTATTGAATTTATTTGTTTGCATGTGTTTACTTTCTCTATTTTATATATTCATTTTATTCAAGCGATGACAAAATGATGACAAATCTTCATATTATAGTTATCATTTCTGAGATATATATTTTTTTTAGTGTAATTTCTGAGATATATATACCCCGTTTTACAATTATTATTATGTACAATACAAAGTCTACAAACGGCTAAGTTTGACACCATTTAACCAGCGAGTCTCCAATGAATGACCACGTGGCACGATCCGGATCGTTGTACGCCTTGCCTTCTTGACTTCATTGATACCATTCCTGTCAGTGTCAGCACAAAAAAAAAAAAAAAATGCAAACTAAAATCAAAGACGCCTAAAAGCTCAAATGGCGCCGAAACTTTGAAACCTCTCTCTTCCTAATGGAGGAAACTAATCAAAGCTTTTCTCCAACCCGAACCCCTTCACGCGTCTCTCTCCGATCGATTTCTCGCTCGACCAGCCGCCTCTCAAGCTGCTACAGCGAGCCAAGCCGACCATTATGCGTGGCAAGGACAAAGCTGAGCTGGATAATGCTTCAAGGTCGACTGGTCGGTGTGGATGGAGCCACCTCAGCACGAGCCGTGGGGCCGGGACTAACCCGGAATGAAGCCGTGGCATGGGAGCTGTTTAGCCCTCTCCATAGAGTTCTTTTGGTCGCTCTTGTGGCTGCTGCCACAGCAAAATTCAGAGCTTCTAAGAAGATCAAAGAGCTCGAACAGTCTGTTGATCTGAGGGTGAGATTAATTAAACCACAATTATCTTTTCTTTCTTTACTATGTATTTTTATTTTTTTTACCAATAGGCAAAGAGTATTGCTAATTTGTATTGAAATTTTGATAACAGGTTTGAGAACTTAGTATCAGGTTTCTCCTTGTTGAAGGGTAGTAAACAATGAAATGTAAAAATAAAAATAAAGAGGGTTCTTTACTGTGCATTCTACTGGATCCAAATAATGAGTCTAAAATTTGAAGATATTTAGTAAAAATACATGATAGATATATAATCAAAATTGTTTTAAACCACTCATTTTGGTTCAAATAACTGTGCGTTTGTGAATTGAGTTTTCATATTGCTTGAAATGAGCAGAGCGGGCATTTTGGATGGACAGGATACTGCTATTTGGACAGTGTAACTTACCTTCTTTTTTGATACCAGGGTATGCCCCCACTGTCAGTAATTTAATAATGGGAGTTCAATTCTTTAGGTTTGGGGGAAACTACATTACCTGTCTCTTACTATAGTGCATATAGGATGTTTGTGATAATGAGTTAATGGCCTTAAGGTACTGACAGTTAAAAAAAATATATAAAAGGCTCTGAAATTTTGTGAATATGATCAAAGCTATTGCACTGCTAACTACCTCTATATGATTGATTCATTAATCTGCTTTCTCATTCGCCGGCATAGGATAGAGCTTTAGAAGCTATGCAACTGAAGCTCGACAGTTTGTGCGATGAAATAAATGCCATTCAGGTTAGCTTAAATATTTCAGTTTTCGTTAAATAGTTAATTTCATATGTTTGCAAGTTGCACGAGTGCTATTCTATTTGTCATTGTAGGAAGCTGCAGCCAAGCCAGGAAAAACGGAGACACAACATGATTACAGTCTGATGAATTTGGTGGAGCAGGAGGAGAGACGCATGTCTGATCTTTCAGATTTTTGTTGGAGCATTGCATCCTCTTTTGATAATCAAGTTAGAAAATCATATATTGTTTATGAATAGATGTTTTACTCTACATATTCCTTGATTTTAATATTTTTTCTTTTGTTTTGAGTACCCCTCAGCTGAGCTCCACATCATCAGAGCAAGAATTGTACGACCTTCAAAAGGCATGTGAAGAGAAGGATGCAACTATCAAGGAATTACTCTTAGCTGTTCAAGCATCCAAAATTGCTGATACAAAGGTGCTTTGATATGATTTCCTGTACATGCAAATTACATTCAATTTGTAACTTTTTTTTAATTGATCGTGCTGTTGTTTATTCTGTAGAGAATTACAGAGCTCGAGAATGTAGTTAAAAGAAAGAACTTGGTAATCTCTAAATTAACAAAAGACATCGCAATCCTGAAGCAAATGGTATGTTATTTTCCCCCTTAAATTCCATTATTCAATTTGCTGGGTAAGCATTCTCAATTTATCCAAACAAACACAGGTCCTTGATATAACAAGGTCAAGACGGGCTTCTTCTGCTCTCTGTTTGGGTTCAACTGAAGGGGAAATGCCGGTCATGGTAAACAATATTTTATTTGACATGAGCAGCTTGAGCTCATCCTCTTCAGATACTGAATCATCTTGTGCATCTAAAGAACACCTTTTAGAAGGTTCTTGTGGTTCTGCACCTAGCCAACAACCACTGAATAGAGAGAAGAAAAACTCGAAACACATGCTATCTAAGAAAATTGAAATATCACCTGAGAAGAACATAAAGAAAAGAACTGAAATTACTGGTCTAGTTAGGCCAAGGCAGTTGATTTCTTCTAGTGGGAGCTTCAAGAGGACTAGAAGGGCCACTCGGCATGAGCCTAAAGCTGTTCCCCAGAGAAGATGGCTTTAATTTAAGAACAATAAATATAATGTCCGGATCATGTAGAGAAATTTGGTTAATATATTCTGGAGCTTGTGAAGGGGTGGAGAGCATCATAAACTTTCAATTTGTCTCAATTTTTGGTGATACCAATTTGGCGTCTATATAGTTAAATTACTTTTAAACTTATTGTCTGTATGATGGATTCTCAAGGCCCTACTTAATGATTTACTAATCAAGAACATTCACTAGAAGAATGATATGACGTTCATAATCTTAAGTTCGTCGTATTCCTTAGAAATCAATAAGAGGATTCTCTAATTTTCATGGGATGTTTGTTAGATTATTATCAATACCCGATTTGTGTACCCAATTGATAATGAAAGCCTGATCTTGCTGTGAAAGTTCTTGGGCAGACTATAAATGAAGACTGCATACATAATTAGGCTAAATTAAATTAGTAAATTCAGCTGGTTACTCCAAAACAAAAACTGAACAATGTTTTCAGCTCATTGAAACAAAAATAAAGTTCACTACACCAAGGTCTAACACAGCCTTGAATCATTCTACAGAAGGGTCTAAGTTATCTAACTAAAGGAATAAGAACATTCCAAGAGAATGAAGCGACTATATATGAAAAACAAATGAAGTGGTTCCTCCACTATAAAAGAGTATATATCCCTTCATACATTTTTTAAAAAGCTGCAAAATTGTATCATGACCATATCATGTTGTCACGTTACCACATCACCGTATCAGTGGCATTGCACATCTCTGTGACAAAAAGCTAGAAAAATTTAGAGAAGTGGAGATTATTATAATTAAGCTAATAAGTAATGATGAGATGCATATCCAGCTAAGAGGCAATGGATCTTCCATGGCACTAAACAAGTGGATGTTACACGTGTTGGGTCCCTCCTCAATCCTCATCGTAGCTTATTTTCTTTCCTTTGTAATATAGCAAAGTTTTAGGGTGTAATGTGTACATTGGCATTTGACTAATAAAGGAAGTGAAAATTGGGCTGGTGTGTAAGATGCCCACCAAAATTTCTCGTCTCTTCTCTGGTCGCTCTGTGCGTGCACTCTATTTTTTTTTTTTTTTTTTAAGATAAATTGGGGTCAAGTCTTTCAACTTATTTTTAAATTAAATATCTATAAAAAATCCTCCAGTCGGATTTCGAACCTGTGACCTCTTACTTGAGATGCATTGTTCTTTGCCACTAGATCAAGAGCCGGTTCATGTGCGTGCACTCTTGTGCGAAAGAAAAACTCATCCCCTCTCTGATCTCTCTCTGTATCAATAGGTACCACTCTCTCTCTCCTCTCTAATCTCAACAACACGTGCCTCCCTTTCATGCTTGCGTTCTCCTCAGTCCTTTAGTAGTACGAATGCCATTTTTACATCTAGAGCCATGTTTGCCATTTTTATCACTTCTCACTGTATACAACACAGCTCAATTAAATACTAAATTACAATTTTGTATGACATTGCTACTAGATATGGCCATGCGGCATTTCTTCATTCAAACTAATTAATAATTTAGATCGAAGAGGGTAGAAAACATTTGTTCATTTTCAATATGCAGAATATTTGAACTCTGCATGCAAATGTAGGAAGTTCTTTGTAAATAAACTTGTTAGTTTTGTAACTATGTATTTATCTTTAGTCACATACACACATACATTCCTTTGTTTTTTAAAGTTACATGTATATTTGTCCCCCCCCCCCCCCCCTCTTTAGGAAGGCCATTTATGCATAATAAATGGGCCTTGGATCAGCTGGTGTCTCTGGTTTTAAGACTCTTAACTGTTCCGTTGGACATTGACAACTACGCTGACCTGCATCACAAGTCAAAACCAACTTTTCTAATACTTCCTTCCACAGTTCCACTACGGCCGAGTGTGCGTCTCCATTTCGCCGAGTACCAAATCAAACCAATCATGATTTACAAGTAGAGAAGGATTCTCTTCTCTGATTGGGTATCCACTTGTGCCTATAAAACCTTATTCTTCTCTCTGATTTGATATCCACTTGCATCTATAAAGCCGCATTGCGCTTTCTCCCCTTTGAAAAATACAATCTTGGACTCAAACTTAAACTCTCTTTCACCACAATATCTAAACCCAAGAAAGGAGCTTGGATCTCACAATCTACCACTTCATTAGATCATTAATGAACTAAATTCAATTGGTATCTCGGAGGAATCGAGCAATTATTCCTAGTTTTACTCCAATTGGTATCTCGATTGAATAAAGACACCAATCAGCCTAGAATCCTTGTTAGAGCATCCACCTTTCTCCCTTTTAAATTCTACAAGAGGTGAAGTATATAGCTTTTTTACGTACTTAATTATGCAACCTTGTTTTTTCCCGGAGTTGTTCTCAAAACCAAGACATATATAAAAAAGAGTTCCCTCTTGGTATTAGACTATTAGTATATATCTACCTCAGTTCATTGCTTCTATTAGACCGCAACATCTTATTGGAGAGAAACTGGTAGATAACTAGATATTCAAAGCATTGATGGATAAACCCCAGCCATCTGATGGACCAGTGGTGGCAATTGAGAGCATCGGAAAGGTAGAAGAGTTTGGTCCTGACATGGTGCAAACTGGAGATGTGGTTGAAGATATCCGAATCAGTGGCTCTCCTGCGGTTAAGGCACCATTTAAAGGAGGCAAGGCGGCAGTGCAGAAGATACTACATGCGGCATTTAAAAGAGGTGACACATCAGTTGTAGTGAAAATAAGGCGGGGTTTGCTTGGACCCAACAGGGAGAGGAAGGAGCTGCAGGCATGCCTTGTACCGCAAGGGAAACGTAATTACATATTGCGCTCTATTTATGACCCAACCCACACTGTCGGGTTTGCTGATCGAACTGAGAGCGAGTGCATAGCATTGCAAGGTATGTTTGTTTATTTTATCTCTTATTACGTGCTTTTGAATTTTTGTTTCTTGAAGCTCCACCCTTTTTTTTTAATGAACAAATCAGGGAGGGCTAGATTTCCATTGATATACTAATTTGATTCTTAGTCTGGTATTCTCTTTGGATTGTAATAGGAGTTTCACTTAATGCTGTATATATATATATATATGTATATGTATACAAACAACTGAAATTCTACTGTATTTTTTCACAAGAATAGTTCAAAAAAAAAAAAAAAACTGCAGAAACGAAAGTCATAACCTAAAAAAATTATAATATATAATATCAGCTAAACTGTTTTACAGTTCAGACTATATTAAAAGAGTTCAAAACTGGCGGCAGCTAGAGTTGTGCGTTGCCTGGTTGCAGCGTATCGGTACTAAGATACGAAGTTATGCTTGGCATTAATTTGTACAGCTGCTTTTCCTGCATCTAAATTTATTAGCATTAGGAGGATGTTATTACAAGGTCAATAGAGGTAATAACCGTAACCTAATTAAACGCATTTATATTTCCAACATGATCTATAAAATCTCTTTTAATGACTGAACATTAATTAAAAGCAATGGTAGCATGATTAGCAACATCCCAAGATAATTCAGCCTTTTATTTTGCAAAGGTTCCGTTTTTGGATATTTTTGTTCTTCCATTTAACCAATGTTATGCTTCTACAACTTTTCTAGACCCCACACACATTTAGTGCTACAATAACAACGCTATAAATTAGCCAGATCATTAATTCATTAGGCTCAAATGTTATCTATCTGCATTGCAACTATTCAATTATCAATTATCAATTATGATTTAGTTTCACATCAAATTCTCGAGATTACGGGTGTCAAACGTGCAGAAACAGAACGGAACATACTAGTTCCATTTTCATTCCGTTTCTGGTAACGTAACATAAATCCATTTCGTTTTCGTTTCGTTTCATAAAACGAAAAAGTTCTCCGTTTCGTTTTCTGTTCTGTTCTCCATTTTCCAATGATTTCAGTCATTTTTCATTGATTTCAGCCTAGTTTTCGATAAACGGAACACTAACGTTTATCGGTATCCTTTTCGTTTCCGTTTCGTTTTCAGAAATGAAACACATTTTCCTTCCGTTAGCTGTTCCATTTAGACAGAACGAAGCGGAAACGTGCGAAACAGCATTTCGTTGACAGCCCTACTCGAGATGTATGCAACAATGCAAGTATGCAACCCATGATACCCTTATTGTGAAAAGTAAACCATTTCTTTATTGTTGACCATTGACTCCAGATTTTCTTTGACAAATCCCTATAACAAACTCGTATTGCAATATCACTTCACTGAAAAGGGGGCTCCACAGAATTTTTTTATTCACTTATGGCACATTAAATGATAGATAGATCGACGCGTCAGTGATTTTATATTGACAGAGAATTTGTCGAAGATTGTAATAGAGGATTTGGATTCTGGATTGTGAGATGACAACCTCCAGCAGTTGACTGTTTGCATAGAATATTCTGTAGTACATCCTTATAATTTAATCTATACTTTTTTAACTATAATCTAATCTAATTTTTTTATGACAACCTTATAATAATTCATCAATTACGATTAGTTGCATCCGCTTGTTTAAAATATGATGAAATATTAGGAGTTCTGTCTGGCTTCTTACTATTTATGCCAAATCCCTAGGTTATATACCATTGGTTAAACTCCAACCTCATATAAAACTTAAAACTAATTAATAGCACCAGGACACATAATTTTTTTTAAAGAAGGTACAAAATAAGTAAACTTATTTTTCTTGAAGTTTGGAACGAACTATAAAAGTATTGCCTTTTGACCTCCTAGATCTTATTCACATGTGAAGTCACCTAAGTAACTGAATATACATATTGGGTGAAGATAAGCACTTAAGCAGGACAAAAATAATCATGATCCTCTCTAGTTTTACTGAATTTGGCCCCACTCTATTGCAAAGACCTCTCAAATTATACAAAAACGTATTGTTTTTCCCTTTAATTATAACTTTTGAAATTTCAATAGTTGAGATTCGGTTTGAGTTGGAAATTAAATACGTTTGACTTCTAGCGCCCGTTAGGCCGTTACTTATAGTTGTAATGTAATTAATGGAATCAGGAATTGTCGCCTTATGAAATTTTGAAGTGAATGTTAAACTTAGAACTTAGAAGTTTGACTTAGAATACTAACAATTACAAATATGGAAATTTTGAAATCAATGTTAGAACTTAATAGTTTGTCTCAGAATACTGACAATTACAAATATGGAATTTCTAGAAGAAGACGCACTATGAACCATTGCAAGAGTAATTTCTTGAAACACACTTCTCATGTTGACATGTTGTGATGCACCTATGTGTGTGAGACTTCTTAATTGTCAAATAAACTCTCATTTGTTATCTGATGCACACCCGTTCAATGGACCAAACACCAGTATATGGATGAAATACCTAAACATCCTAATTTAATTTGTTTATATAGTCCACATAAATAAAAAATTTTCAAGAGTCAGAACATCTAACCAGCATTCACTAATTTACTCTATTACCTAACAAACAAAGAATCCAGGAGCACAAGGCTTGTATCTGAACTAACGAAAGCTCATGTCCAAGATGGTTTTGCCTCATATCCATGGGAGAAAAAGATGAACAGCAGATTCTTGAGTTACAACCACCCTACAGGTGGCAGCTTTCTATCCATCCTCGTTTTGCCAAAGGCGCTTGATTCGACATCTTCCCACTACGACACTATAGAGGAGACCATGGGACGGGCCCACTCCTGGCTCCTTTCAGCTAGAAAGTCCGGTGTGCCTATCACCTTTGTTAATATTCAGACCGAGGCTCTCCTTACTAAAGTGAGTCCAATTTAATTTTTTTATAATTCAATTAAACTTTCATTGTAATGAAATTTAATATTTGTTTGTTTTGGATGGAGCAAAAAGATATCAGGAGAAACAGCATCTGCGACAGTGAATTGCATAAATGATCTGTCGAATATAACAAACCTAAGCCTTTATGGGTTTGAAGACTACCATGGTGTAGATCTTGGAGTTGTGAAGGCTGTCCGGCTCTGGTACCGGGCTACTGGTGGAGAAGTTCCGCTTGAGATCAAACTTAACCATTATGACACAAAGCTGGGATTTGCCGTTAGTCGTACTGACGAGGTGAGATCACACGTCTTGGTTCATAATAAATTTTGAGAAACAGGCTAGAGGAAGATATTAAGCAAATGAAATTATTAATCATTAGAGAATAATATGACATAACTGCCTGCATTAGAGTATTTTAGAATATTTTAACATTCTTAACATGACTTCAGTGTCAGAAACTCAGATGTTCATGTCTTTATCTTTTATAATTTACTAATTGGGTGAAGTAGTTTGCTACAATTTTTGCGTACTAGAATGTGTAAATTTTTTTTTACAGAATGTATCTTTACATATATTTGTTGTTATGTTTTTCGGTTCACTTCAGGGTTTTATCTACATTTCATCAGTAGAAGAGGATAATAAAGAAGATGAGGCCCCTTCTACAAGATGTGGTCTTAGAGACCTCTACAAGCAAGCCAAAGCCGCATCACAACTGCTAATCATCTCCCGCATCGCCAATGAAAAGGTGCTCCCTTGGATGGTATGTTCTACTGGTTCAATCCGTTGCTATGACACCATTTCTTTGAGCCAGAAGCTGTCTCTGCACCGCAAGGCCTTGCTTCCCTTCTCCATTCATTTACTCTTGTGGGATAAACCTGTCAACAGTGCAGTGGAGAATGTCGACGGGAGGAGAACTGATCGTGCACCGGCCACATCAGCAGAGGAACCAGCAGAGGCAGTTTCATCAGATCCGCTTAGTAATGAACTTGAGGAAGAGACAGCAAGTATGGGAAGGGAATCTGTTGGTGATGTTTCATTCAGGTTTGAAGATGTGATTTTGCCCAGAAGCTGGGTTTGAAGGTGTTTCTCTGTAATTGTATTTTGCTTAAATTTGGATGAATTTGCTGAAATGATAATCTTACACAATAAAAATATACAATTACATTGACATGATCGAGGCAAAATCTAGGTCAAAACAATTCCTTAGGATCATTCATCGATCTAATCATTTGCAGTGATAGCTTAAGGGTCGAATTCACGGGGACGGTATTGGAATATTGGTCTTTTACCTTATTTAATTAGCTAGACAAGAGTTCAAATGCTTTGGGGTTTTATTAATGAATTAAAGTTGAATTTAATTCTAAAGTTGATCTAAGTTCGATTGAGAATGCAAGATTTAACACAACAACACAAATTATGGGTCAATTGCTAAGGTTCCCGTTGTCTTTCCAATTTTGAGCGGGTCCGTTTGAATCCAAACGAATCTGTTCGAAATCACCGCTAATTGATTTTTCTTTAGTTCTACAATCTATCTAATGCAGGTAATCAAGTTAAGTTAAGGTTTTAGGTCCTAACTCTTATTCTCATATCGGTCTTAACTCATAACAAATACCTGCAAACGAAGTATAGCGCAACCAGTAGTGCTGTTAATACTGTGTGAGTTCTCGAATAGCCTCCCGTAAGGCCGTAACATTATTTTTTGGAAGTGTTCGGCCAAATTGCTAAGTGCCCAAATGAACTTCAGTAAACAGAATCGGTTTGGAATTAGGATATTAAACTCTGTCCAAGACAATATATAGCTTGAACTTTTTTTCTATTTAAAGAATACTTAAATTTTGTCCATAGGCTTCCGGAGTTCCTATCTTTCGAGTACCTTCTGTTTAATTTTTTTATAAGACGAAGCTTGTCGATAAAACTATCCAGATATATATATGGGGGAAAAATGATATTCTTTTAATAGAAAATTTTAATTGGAGCAATGCTATATTTATCTTCCAAGTTCCAACCAATAAGTGATGCGATCTTTCCTGCTTAGTCTTTTGTTTACATCAAGTAATATGAGGTTCTTCTTCGTCTCTTTTAAGTTTTAATCTGCCCAGCTTTACTTCCTCTTCTCTGGCATTGACTTATCGTTGCGAGTCACCGCTTTGAAGGTATCCTTTTTATCCCTTTTATTTTTTCCCCCAAAACTCATTTTTAGCTAAATAAAAAGGGTGTAATGTGCTTGGAAAAACTTGTTTTGAAGACTCCATAAGAAGTAGAAGGCAGAGCATGTCTGGCGATGTCATAATGAGTCATCACCTTACCTTTGATGTGGCTGGGATATAGATTTTTTCTGCAGGTTCAGAAAAATCGAATTTGACGGTGCGGAGGAGACATGGAAATGTGCTTGGGACACCAATTTAAATCTAGTATAGATTTTCTAAACGAGCACTTATCCCAGAAGATTTAAAAAAAATTAAAACAACCCCAAATTTACATGTCAAATTTGATAGGAAAGGGACAATACTAAATTAGATGAACAAGTTAGTCATGGAAGAGCCAAATGCGATATTTTATTAGGAAGAAAACGAATTTTTTCTCCGATGAAAGAAATTGTTATATCATTGGATTGTTCTGATAACATTTGTTTCCAGTTCAACGTTCAGGACAAATCACATGCTGACTCTGTTTTGCCAAGTACAGATCGAAGTACAAGTCCAGTAAAAATTTTATTTCAAGTATTAACTTTATGCAAATTATAATTTGTATAGAATTGATAATTGTATGCCATGTCTTTGCATCATCAAAAGAGGAGCCTAAAATTAGTGCTATTCGGGTTAATGTATTAGAATAGTGCAACAAAAAATAATAATCAGAATTATGTGGAAAGAGAGTTATTTTATACTAGTGAAAATTATGCAAACAAAAACTGTCGAATTTTTTAATATGAACAATTTTATAATAAAAAATTTTAAACAAAGCAATGATTTATTTTCTTTTTTAAACAAAGGCAACGATATAGCGGCAGTCTGACCACCGATGTAAGGGTGAATAAGGGTGAACCATATAATGAGAAAGTTTAATATGCACTATAGGGTTTTCTATGTACCGCGGATTTTTTTTGGGGATATTTTTGTAAATTGACAAATTTAATTTAACCAATCTAATCTACATATTGAAATCTCATAGTAATCCAAATTTTACAATTTTTGAGATTTTATTACTATTTGTTTTGAATTTTTTAAAACATGCTATTATTGAAAACAAACTACTATTTACAACATTAAAAAAATTACAGGTTTTAAAAAATTCGAAAAAAATAGTAATAAAATCTAAAAAATTGTAAAATTTGATTTGCTATGAGATTTCAATATGTAGATTAGATTGGTTGAATTAGATTTGTCAATTTACAAAAATATTTTCAAAAAAGTCTGCGATGCATAGAAAGCCCTATGCATTATAGTGCAGTTTAAAATCGGTTCAGATTTCCTTTTCCATTCCCACAATCGGATGGACCCTTTTTGCTAGTATAAAATGAAGAACTTGTTTAGACCTTTAAGGCTTTAACCATGTATGAACTCAAATGTTTCTAGGGTGAAACTTGAATAAGTACTTTAAAATTTATGCCCTTCTTTCATGTCGAAATGCTATTTTGTATATTTGGGATTCAATTTTATCGCCTTTGTCCAGTTTTTTCTCTTAGTTCTTCGTTTAGGAAGTTCAAGGAACTTAAGCAGCATATACAATTTCTTTATATAAAATGTAACCGAAGAGGAGCAGAAACGGCTACTATTTTCTTGAAATCATCATTATACGCACGGAGTGTACAACTTTTTTACGCTTGAAAGTTGAAACTTCTGACCAATCGATACTTGCCGTATCATCCGTACAAGAACTCTGTAGCATATGCAGCTTCTTGTGTCCCAATCTTTACGAGAGATGACTCTATCAATCAGTATCTCCTCAATTTTTTATAGCGGTTCACCCTTATTCACCCTTCCAGCGGTAGTCAGCCGCTATAGGCCCAGCCATACAGTGGTGGTGAGACTGCGGCTATATCGTTGCCTTTTTTAAAAAAAAGAAAATAAATCATTGCTCTATTTAAAATTTTTTATTATAAAATTGTTCATATTTGTTTTAGAGCACAATTAACAGCACAATTGGATTATGCAGTTGACAAGTCAAATGGAGAGGAATGCACAACTCTGGATACTTAACAACCAGCCTATACTACAGCCAGCGCATCACTTGGGACCTCACTGTGGTCCTCACAAAGGAATATCTCTTAGGACAGCTGTAGTTGTGTAATTGGTTTTAGGAAGTATGGAATAATCTGTAATTCGTTTATATATGCATAACCTTCTTGTAAAGCAAGTTGAGAAAAACAATAGAATGAAAACTTTACAATAGCAATTTTCTATTCTCAGTTTCTGATATTTTCTATCTACTATACTGGTATTCAATTTACACTTTCATGGTATCAGTTAGCCATGGTGAATCCTTCTACCGATGCATCTACTAGCTCCACCATCTCTTCCTCACAATCCTCCGATTCTATTGTACCTCTTACTCTTCCTATTGCAACAAAGCTCAATCAATCTAATTTTCTAGCATGGCAATCCCAAATTGTCCCTCTCCTCCATGGATATGGCTTATTCCAGTTTGTTCATCACCCTATTCCACCCAATCCCTTTCTCTCCACAGATACCAACGCCCCTTTACCCAACCCTGCTTATCTCACATGGCACAAGCAAGACCAGCTATTACTTGGCTGGTTGCGATCGTCCTTGTCGGAGCCGCTACTTGCTCAGACGGTTTCCTGCACTTCCGCCGCTGCTCTCTGGTCAATGCTTCATTAGACCTTTTCGGCTACATCTCAAGCTCGTCTCATTGACCTTTAGCAACAACTTCAGTGCATCACTAAAGCAGGATTGTCGTGTGCTGACTATATTCAGAAAATCAGATCCCTTGCCGATGAGTTGGCGTTCATTGGATCTCCCGTCTCCGATGAGATGCTGGTTCACTACACACTTCGTGGATTATCCTCCGACTTCAACGCTCTGGTCATCGCTGTCACCACCAGGTCAACTCATATCTCTCTTGCTGATTTACACTCTTTTCTTCTCACCTTTGAGAATCGTCTTAATGGCCAAAACACGATCGGCTCTACTCTCCCTGCCACACCAGATCCCACGGTGTTCTACTCTAACCCACGTGGCAAAAACCCAAATCCGAGACCCAATACCCCTTACCCGACTCCATATCGCCCTCCAGGATTCAATCACTTTCAACCCCGTCCCACTACCTACAGGCCCCACTTCTATAATCCTCGGCCCAACAACAACTACCGACCTCCTCGGCCCAACAACAACTACAGACCTCCTAATAATTTTCAACCTTCAAACCCTCCACTGCCGCCTGCTCCTGTTCTGTATCCTGAATCGTGTCAGATTTGTGGTAGGAGAAACCATCAGGCACGCACCTGCTATCACAGGTTTGAAGATCGCTTCACTGACCCCATCCCTCCTGTGCTAGCCACTCCTCCTCCACAATTTCCACCATTTCCACCTCAAGCTGCTCAACCAAACTATCAAGCCTTTGTGGCACAACCATCATCTCTCCCGGCTCCTCACGAATGGTGCATCGATTCGGGCGCAACGCATCACGTAACACCTGACCTCAACAACATGTCGTCTTTTCTTCCTTATGAGGGGCATGACACTCTTCAAATTGGGAATGGATTGGGTATGGCCATAACACATATTGGTACTTCATCATTTCACATTTCTTCTTTCAACATTACTCTTACAAATATTCTCCATGTTCCTTCTTTTACCAAAAACCTTTTGAGTTTATCAAGATTACTTCATGATAATGATTTACTTACTGAGTTTTCTCCTTCTTTGTGTTTTATTAAGGATCGTCAAACCAAGGTCCTTCTTCTTCAAGCTCCTCTTACTAACGGTCTCTATCATCTTCATCTTCTTTCTCCCTCCTCTTCACCCACGGCCTTGATAGGAGAGATAGTCTCGGCTGACCTTTGGCATGCACGTTTTGGGCACCCCTCTTCCATTACTACCCTTCATATTTTACAAAAATTTCATTTACCTTGTTCTTTACATAAGTTGTCATTTTGTGGTGATTGTTGTATGGGCAAGTCGCATAGACTACCTTTTCATTCAAGTTCTTCTTTATCCAATGCTCCATTACAACTTGTACATTCAGATCTTTGGGGTCCGTCTCCACTTGTTTCAAAGAATGGTTTTAAATATTATGTCATATTTGTGAATGATTTTACTCATTTTACTTGGATTTATTTTCTTCGTACAAAGGATGAACTATCTCAAGTCTTTGCCTTGTTCAAATTACAAGTTGAAAACCTTCTCAATACTACCATCAAAGCCATTTGTACCGACGGTGGTACGGAATATAAACCTCTTATTAAACATTATCCACAAATATCCTTTCAACTTACATGCCCATACACTCCTCAACAAAATGGGATTGCCGAACGCAAGCATCGCCATATCATCGAGCTCTCTCTTGCCACTATGTCTCATGCTTCTCTTCCTTCTTCTCTATGGGATGAAGTCTTTCATAGCATTGTATATCTTATAAATAGGCTACCTTCCTCTTCTCATGCCATTCCTTATACATTATTGTTCAACAAAAATTCAGATTTTTCATTTCTTAAAGTACTTGGTTGCTTATGTTATCCCCACATTAGGCCTTACAATACAAACAAATTATAACATAGGTCCATTCCATGTGTGTTTATTGGCTATGCTCAATCTCAAAAAGGTTACAAATGCTTACACCTTCCAACTAACAAAGTCTATGTTTCTCGGCATGTTATTTTTGATGAACAACATTTTCCTTATAGCAATGTTACAGCTTCAAACACTGATGATGTTCTGGTCGATACTTCTTCCTTTCTTCAGCTTATTACACCTTCTACAGCCCAACCTCATTCAGCCCAATTAAACCCATCAACAAATGGCGCTGACAACATAGCCGTTACTGCCCCTGATTTCAATTCGCCTGCCCATATCACTACATCACCTGACCGAGCTCCTATACACGCTGCTGCCCCTGAAATAACACCACCAACTGCCCGAACCCCCTTGGATGCAGTCCCTTTTGACCGATCTACCTGTCTTTACTCTTCTTCTTCTACAGCTCCAGTGACCTCTGTTCATGTAGACTTTGCTTCTACTCACCATATGACCACTAGAACTCGTGACAACACACGCAAACCAAGAGTTTTTCAAGATCATATAGCCTATCTCTCTACTGGGAATGCAGAATCTGAGCCCACCACTTTTCGACAGGCTAACCTTTCTCCACATTGGCGTGAAGCCATGGCCAAAGAAATTGATGCTCTTGCCTCCAACCAAACTTGGACCCTTGTCGCTTCTTCTCCAGATCAAAATGTGGTTGGCTGTAAATGGGTATTCAAGATTAAACGTCATGATGATGGTTCAATTGAGCGTTACAAAGCTCGGTTGGTTGCTAAGGGTTTTACACAAGAAGAAGGTGTGGATTTCTTTGATATGTTTAGCCCGGTGATTCGACCTACTACTATTCGGTTAGTGTTATCCCTTACACTGACTCTTGGCTGGACAATTAAGCAACTAGATGTGCAAAATGCCTTTTTGCATGGTGACTTACATGAGACGGTCTATATGATGCAACCTCCCGGCTTCATTGATTCCTCTCTCCCAAACCATGTGTGCCGGTTAAACAAAGCGTTGTATGGCCTCAAGCAGTCTCCTAGAGCATGGTTTCATACGTTGAGCACTGTCCTTGTAGATAATGGATTTCATGCTTCCCAATATGATCCATCGCTTTTTGTTCATTATCAAGAAGGTCGGACTATTGTGGTTTTGGTCTATGTAGACGACATTATAATCACTGGCAGCCATCAAGAATCAGTTGTGGCTGTAATCAAGCATCTTCAGTCCAGATTTGCACTTAAAGATTTGGGCAAGCTTAGCTATTTTCTTGGCATCCAAGTCCTTACCACACAAGCCGGTATGCATCTTTCTCAATCTAAGTATGTGCGTGACATTCTACAAAAGGCAAATATGCATGAGTCTCATCCATGTCCATCTCCTATGGTTCCTAACTTATCCCTCTCCTTACATGATGGAGATCCACTGCCCAATCCTTCTCAATACCGCATGATAGTTGGTGCTCTTCAATACGCCACTATTACCCGACCCGATATTTCCTTTGCGGTGAATAAGGTATCTCAATTCATGCATTCTCCAACAACTATGCACTGGGCTGCAGTCAAACGCATTTTGCGTTACTTGAATGGAACTTTAAACCATGGGTTATTGTTTCAAAAAGCTTCTTCTCTTGTGTTAAATGCTTATAGTGACGCCGATTGGGCGGGATGTCCAGACGATCGCAGGTCTACCTCTGGTTTTTGCATTTTCTTAGGCTCCAATCTCATCTCTTGGAGTGCAAAGAAGCAAGTGACCGTTTCTCGGTCCAGCACTGAATCCGAGTATAGAGCCTTAGCACTTGCTAGTGCTGAGCTCATTTGGCTTCAATATTTACTCCAAGAACTTCATGTTATCTGCCCTTCTCCTCCTATCTTGTGGTGTGATAATATCGGTGCGACATTTCTTGCGTCTAACCTAATGTTTCATGCTAGGACTAAGCACGTGGAAATTGACTACCATTTCATAAGAGAAAGGGTTCAAAACAAGGAATTGTTAATCAATTTTGTGTGTTCTAAGGATCAGTTGGCTGATGTGATGACAAAGCCATTAACAACTCCAAGGTTTCAATTAATCTATGACAAGCTCAAGGTCTGTTCAGATCCTTTCACTTGTGGGGGGGGGGCTGTTAGAGCACAATTAACAGCACAATTAACAGCACAATTGGATTATGCAGTTGACAAGTCAAATGGAGAGGAATGCACAACTCTGGATAATTAACAACCAGCCTATACTACAGCCAGCGCATCACTTGGGACCTCACTGTGGTCCTCACAAAGGAATATCTCTTAGGACAGCTGTAGTTGTGTAATTGGTTTTAGGAAGTATGGAATAATCTGTAATTCGTTTATATATGTATAACCTTCTTGTAAGCGATTGGATTATTCTGAACTTTATTCTGCAAAAACTGCACTGTTTTGGCAAAAGACTGATTCAGCGAACTTTATTCTGAACCTCTGTTTAAGCGATTGGATTACTGTTCATCCAGGATGGTGTTTCAGAGAAAAACAGTTCCCCATACAATGAATCTATCAATAAATAATTTAATATGAAGGATCATGTGGAATGGTTTGATTTTTTAAAAGTAAAAATAAATACAAACTAAATCGCAGGAGCTATGGATGAGGAGCATTTAGAGGAAGCCCGGAAAGTGTACATTGAAAAAATTGAGCGTCAACTTGATTCATGTCCGAAAGCTTTGTTTCCAACTGCTATCCAAGAGAAATCCTTACAGGAAGCTCTCCAACACATAATTAGTCTTGCTTCAAGCAAGGAACCTTTCGAAATTAAAGGTAAATCTTTTACGTTTTCGTTCCTTTTTGAAGAAAAATAGGAGTCAAGCTCCTATCTTATATTAATAAAATTTTAAAAGTACAAATACATAAATAGTCAGCCGGTAACTGACTTTGTACAAAAAAGCAAAAAAAAACAGAAAACAAAAAGCCTAAACTAAAACTCCAAAATAAGAAGATGAAGAAGTCATCTTTTGAAAATTTTCCATTCCAGGAGTATCTCTTGAATTAACTCCTCTTCTGATTTGAATACATCATTGAAGATTCGGCTGCATCTCTCTCTCCAGAGCACAAAAAAAGAGATTGCAAAGAGGTCCCTGACTTGTTCCTTAATCTCAAAAACAAGCAAAATGTTGGAATGTAGAGCTGGTACGGCAGAATTCAGAGTAGCTGTGATCACTGAGCTTTTTGCCAGTAATAGAAATTTGAGATGCTGATAGAAAATGCCAGAGTTAAAAAGATGAGCAACGGATTCACTCTCTTGTAGACACATAGGGCATCTATTTGCCAAAAACCACCCCCTCTTCTACAAATTATCAAGAGTCGCAATTTTATCCATAAACATAAGCCAAAGAAAAACCTTGAATCTTGGAGGAATTCTGAACTTCCAAATGTGCTGTAGATTAGAAGAGTGTGAAGGGTGAAGCTTGATGAAGTTGTAAAGAGAATTAGTAGTGAACAAGCGAGATGGCTCAGAGAGTTTCCAAGATGTAGTGTCTGCTCCAGAATTTGTAAATTGCGCCTCTGAAACTATGAGCAGCAGTGAATTCAACTGGTTAGCAGCCAATTGGGAAGTAGGAAGTAGAGGAGAGAACAGTGAAGATGGGTTATGCATATTTGAAAAGAAGTTGCTAACAGAAATATTAGGGTCCAAAGCAAAGGAGTACAGCTCTAGAAAAGCAAATTTCATGGTTTGAGAACTCCAATTGTGATGCCATAGCAAAGTGCTCCTTCTATCTGAGATGTTCATGGTCAGCCCTACGTGGAAGAAATTTGCACAGCTTCTAAGAACAGTAGTAAGCCTGCTGTTGGTAGGAAAAAAAGATAGTGAATGATTTTGCAATGCAGTGGCCAGTGATTTCCAAAGAGAAGAGTGAGAATGATTCCACTTCCATAACCATTTAGATAAGAGTGCATTATTGAGGGCAGTTAAGTCCAAAACTCCCAAACCTTGTCAGGAACTCAAGTCCTTGTGCAAATTTTAATTTTGTTACAATTAACAAGTTAATTAAAGCTTGCAAATAACGGATCTAGTCATTCAAACAAATTAACACTTAAAATAAGAATCGTAGAAGGTTACCTCTTCCGAAATCGTATTCGGAAGGCTCGAATCCAATCACTTGGAGTCGGTGGCGTGCTCGTCACCTCACGGTTGTCTCGAGTCCACCTAGGAGATTAACCAAAGTCTCAAGACAAGTGGTAGCTTGTCCGAGACGATCGCTAATTCGCTGTTTTTCCTTCGCATGCGATTAACTATTAATTGGAGGAAGGAAACGCTCAACGCATGAGCTAGAGAGAGGGAGAGAGGCGCCTACACAAGAGGAGAACTTTTTCTTCTCTCTTGTGTAGCCGTCGGCCAAGGAGGAAGAGAAGAGAGGCTAGGGTTTGTATGTTGTATTATTTCCATAAATAACACGTATATATAAACCAAGCTCTCTTGTAATTTTTTCTTGGACGAAAATGCCCCTTCATGGACGAAAATTTCAGATAGGATTATGGGCTATATAACATGTTATATTAGCCCATTAATCCACTCCATTAATTAACCTCAAATCGGACTTTTAGTTAACTGATTAAATAAAAGGCCAATTAGCTCAGTATAATAAATATGCGTTGAACTAACTTAATTATTAACATATTAATAATTAATTTGGAATTAGCATGTGCATTATATTATTTCTATATGATCCATTTGAGTTAATTAATTATAACGGTTAGTAACGGTATATAATTAATTAATCAACTTATCATATATTAGCAGTACTCGCTACTGCAAATAAACAAATAATGCACGTATGGTTAAAGTCCTATTTGTGTGACCCTTTGAGGATTTATACTATGTTGGGCATGGAAAATAAATCACCATTTAATTCCATTAATCATAAGCAATATCTAGCAACACGTTATGATTCCCAATTCGTATAAATAAACACTGTACCAATACACTGTTTCAATCCTGCATAAGAAATTGTATCTTATTATTTTGATTCTTATGTCACATGATATCCTTGTATAATCTAAGATAGGAATGTGTCATTCTTGCAGATTATACGTTTCTTGATCTAGAGATGATTGCATAAGTTGCTAGCAAGCAATCCATCTCCATCAAGGAGCCCAGTGGATATCATCACTCGTTAGGTGAACTAACGAGGGACATACGGTTGTCTTGATGACTAGTTTCTCCCCGCATAATTCAAGAGAACATAAATAAAGTCCGTATAGCAGTCCTTATTAGGAATCAGTGTTAGACGATATTTATAAAACCTATCCTCATATGGAGAAACTGAATCATCTCAAACTCAGAATCAAACACGTATGAAATAAATAATGACACATAACACAATCCATATATTTATTTCATTGGGTCATATCATGTACTATGTTCCAGTAACATATACATATACAATTAAGTTAGTAACTCCTTACTTAGGATTTGTAGAACTTAATCATCACTTAACTTGTATACTAGTCTCGTCTGATAATTAATGTTCCTTGTTAATTATCAAGACTATGGACAGTTTTGATTTATTATTGTCATTTAATCATAAATGAAACACAGTGATCCACAATTCAGATCCTCAATCTGAATGAACTGTCAATAATAAAATCCAGGAACAAATGATCAAATATCATTAATAACATAAACTATAGAAGTAGCCATAAAATGATTGGCTTCTAGGACATATCTCTAACAAACCTCCTATTCTTTTTGGCTTGGTCACACAATTCCAATTGACCAAGATCAGTTTTCTTTTCTTTGCATTAACCCCATGCCATAGAAACCTCCTCCTGTAAGTATCAATGCTTTTAATCACCCAAGTTGGCAATTTGAACACTGACATGAAATAAATAGGAAGAGAAGATAAAGTCGAATTGATGAGGACTAATCTTCCAACTATTGACAGCAAAGAAGCCGACCATCCCTGTAGCTTGTTTTGAAACCTAGTGAGTAGAGCTTGGTAATCATTCCTTGTCAGGAATTTGTGAGACAGTGGTAACCCTAAATAAATTAAGGGAAAATTAGAGACTCGACAACCCAAAATTGCAGCAATTGATTGCTGCGTAGTCAAGGAACAATGAAGAGTTACCAAATCATATTTGTGTGAGTTGATAGCCAAACCAGAGATAGAGCTGAAGGTGCCAAAGATGATTTTGATGAATTTAGCATGCTTGATAGATGGCTTGAAGAAAAGAATCGCATCGTTGCATAGAACAAGCCTGGATGCATTCCCTGTATAGGCATTGGTAAAGCACCTAAATGAGAAAGTCTGGCTAGCCATCTTGAGAGAAAGTCAAAAGCCAAGATAAAAATATAAGGGGATAAGGGATCTCCCTGTCTCACCCCCCTCTTTAAAATTATCTTTTTCCCTGCAATGCCATTTAAAATTATCTTTTTCGTTCCTATATTAATTTGTTGATTTTTTTTTGAGTGAAAAGCATGGGTCATGCCCAATGCCTTTTGCATTAAAATAAAAAGTTCATATGTACATGTACAAGTAAAGCCAGCGGCTAAAACAAAGAAAAAAGCAGTAAAAGAGAAAACTGATTAACGTAAAAACCAGAAAAGACAGTAAAAAGAAGCGTCTAGTGAACTTGAAAAATTGTCCATTAATGGCACATTTCAGTCAATCAAGCTACGATCCTGATAGTAGTGGTATTATAATTATGCATCACGGTCAACAAGAGATTATATATATGCTATTAAGAAAAAAACATTGGGATTCAAATTTCCGTAGATGTGGATTAATTGTAGGAACTTGAGAATGTAAATTCAAATTTCCTATATTTGTTTATTAATGGCACATTTGAGTTAATCAAGCTACGATCCTGATAGTGGTGGTATTATAATTATGCATCACGGTCAACAAGGGATTATATATGCTATTAAGAAAAAAACATTGGGATTCAAATTTCCGTAGATGTGGACTAATTGTAGAAACTTGAGAATTTTGAGGGACAGGAATGAGAGAGGTAAATACTACACAGCAGAAACTATCTCTTGAGTCTATGACAAATTAATAATTGCATCTTGAGTGGGGATTGTGATTTTGAAATCTAACTACAGAAATCTTTATGAATATTAAAAATTTTGAAGTAAGTTTAGAGGCTCGGCCTCTATTTTATCTTTGAGTAGGGTTGAGACATAATCTTGCAGCTGTGATGATGGTTACTAGTTCAAATTCTTGTAGGAGTGAACAACATGTTGCTTCAAAGAATGTTTTATATGGTTGTATGATTGTTTGTTCTATCGGATTCAGAAACTTGGTATAATGAAGCTATAGTTCATGCAGCTAGCAAATTGAAACATTAATAATGATTTTGTTTTATGAAACTGAATTGACAATCAAATTAATACTGAATGTGCCTAAATAGAAAATAGTAAGTTTATAACTTTTACGTTCAAATTTGAAAATTTAATATGAATAATCAATTGTCATAATTAACCAATAACTTTAGTTACTCAATATA
Organism: Rhynchospora breviuscula; assembly: GCA_027562975.1. Lineage (NCBI taxonomy): Eukaryota > Viridiplantae > Streptophyta > Magnoliopsida > Poales > Cyperaceae > Rhynchospora > Rhynchospora breviuscula. Next base: position 47,978,042 of record CM050398.1, read on the forward strand.
ACTACTCTAAAGAAGAAGAACATAATTTAACTAGCTTGTTAAACAATAATTAAAGTTTAGTTTCAGTCAAATTAAAGCAGGCGCAATACTTAATACTGCTTGTTTTTAAACAAACACTTATTATTGTTGCTCTTTACACTATTGACCTCTGCATTTTGAGGGGTATTTCTGATATTGTTTGTCCTTGCGAGTATGCCTAATGAAATGACAGGTGATTTTTAGGCTGTAATTTGAGATATCCCCTCAATAAAAGAAACCGAAAACAATGCCTGAAGAAAATATTATGCCAGCTACAATGGATGGAGCGTAAGCGTTTGTACGATCCTCCAGCAGATAACGAAATTGGGTACTATTTAGTAATGAAGAAATACATGAGGTCTATTTTAGCCTTTTTTGTTGCTACTTCAGAGACCTCCAAGTCCAATCCAGGTACCTATCCTCTTCGGCCAACTTTTTTTTTTTTTACCTTCTATTGAATTTCTTAATTGGTACAATATGTATGCAAGAAGTTCGATATCTGGTCATTATATGAGAGGATTTTTAGAAATACCCTAGGGGTTTTTTTTTTGGGGCAAAGTATTAAATTCTTGATGACATGAATTAATTGGACTTACACAAACTATCCAATTTATAGTTGAGATAATAAAGTTGCATGACAATGCTTTCATTGTTCCACAATGTCTTAGGTTACTCTACAACACCATTTGCCAAATTTTCATGAATTCTCCAGATATCAATGTATCATTTACTCTACTTATCCTTTTCGTTTATTGGCAGGCAGGTTAACCGGAATGAGGTTCTGGTGTTGTTCAACCTTTCCTAAGCTTCGCAATCTTTCTGAGCTAGTTGACCTCAATCAATATTTGACGGATTACTCGGAACTCGTGATGGATATGGATCATGGTTCTGAAACTCGGACTCGGAGTGTTGGACTAAGGAGTCGAATCGGATGACTCGGAAAAAATCGGGTGACTCGAATCGAAAACTCGGATTTTTATAAATTTTAATTTTAATGTCTTAAAAAATCAGAAAAAATAGAAAAAATTTTGAAAAATATTTTTGAATGAAGATACATTTGTTTAAACACCTTATATATCAGTTAGAATTACAGAGAGGAAAATTATCAATTTTTCTATGTTCTTCGAGTGATTTTTGGATCGAGTATCTTTAGTTTTTTAAATATGACACTTCTTAAATAATATGGATCGTCTGATTTGAATTAATGAAAAAATGAAAAAAAAATTCGGAAATGGAGGTCTCCAGTACAGACCCCTTCTCCTTCTCTCTCTCTTTCCCGTTCCCACTCTTCTCCCACCCTTTCTTTTGCGATAGAGCACCAAAAAATGGGCGAACTCCACACGAGGTGACGGAATGGTGCTTTCTCTGATCTCCTGGTACGATTTCTCCAACTTAACCACCTTTTTCAGTGTTCTACGTGCAACTTCACCTCTCTTTTTGGGACAAAATAGCCATTAATGGTGATCTCAAATGGAATCCGTTCTGACTCGCGAAAAATCGAATCGGTGAGCGCCGAGTCGAACAAATCTGCATTTTACATAACATCCGATCATCCTAGTCCAAACTACCTGATCTAAGATGAATGCCTCTAATCCAAATTTATTCTATAATTGAGAGTTGGGAAATTTATCTGATCCATTAATGACAATGAAACTAGCTGTACAAGAAATTATTTAAAGGACCTCCATTTTCAAAATGCTTTACATGAATAGCAGATATTGTTGGGTTTGGGTTTTGAGAAAATAAATTTCATCAGTCATATGCTATATATGGTAAATTCTTGGCATTAAGTTTATGTTTATGAGTTCTGAATGTCAAATCGAGACAGAATGCCACCCAACAACAATATGTTCCCATGTCAACGGAGAATTTAAGCCATATAATATAAATTAAAAGCTATTCAATGGGAGGGAATTAACCCATAAAACATGAAAAATTAATGCAGTCTGGTTGCTAATGTTTTTTTTTCTTTTTTTTCATAAGACTAACATTGAATAATTGTACCTGTTTTGTTAAGTGTAGGCTCTGCATTTAACCCCTTGATGGGTTTAAAAGACAACTATGATATAGCACAAGAAGTTTGTGGGAGCAAAGTGAGGGGCTTTATGTTCTATAGACATAAGTTCAAATTGGCTCAAATAGATCTTCGGAACACCGAGTTTGCATTATGCCCTCCCTCTGAAGAAGAGAAGAGATCTTATGTCCAAGCATTGAATGATATTGCACCATCTTTGGTTGGCAAGGAAGGTAGTTCATTAGGTGCATTACTGGTAAATAGAGAAACCCTTTATATTACTTGTTTTCTTAAATTTTTGTAATTGTTAATTATCTTTTGGTGCTTTGTAGATGATACTAATGTCTACCCCAAGGAGTTGGTTATTATGTTCGTTGAGAAAACTGAACAGGAGATCAGCGATATAGAAAGACACTTTAGAAAACTAAAACATTGGATTTTGAAGAACTTATCCATGACAGAATATTGGGAGAATGTAGCCAAACAATATAAAATCTGCCTACTTTTTGAAATTGACGATGATGAAGAAGAAGAACAAGAAGTTGGAGTAGTTCATGATGAGGTGGTTAAGTTTAGAAAGGAAGTGGTTGACAAATGTAAAGTCCCTATTCAGGATTTACCACTTTATATCTCTCATGAGGGGCCGTTTGGATCGCTTAGGAATAAGAGGAATAGCCTATTCCTAGGCGGAAAGTATTGGGAAGTGTGTAATTTTGTGAAGAGTTTGGATTGTTTATAATAAATTTATGCCTAGGAATATGAAATTCCCCCTATTCCCGGACAATCCAAACAGCCCCTCAAGTAGACCGGTGTCTCACTATTGCACAAAGCGTAGAGTTACGAGTTATCGATCAAGATGTTAACTGCATCAATTGTTCATCTTTGGGTGTGTTTGGTTCGGTAGCTGAATAAGCCTTTGAATAAGGCATGTGGGCCCCACGTTGTCCTCTCTCCTCTCTCCTCTCTCCTCTTTTCTCTTATTCGGCTAATTCCACCTTTTGGCCGAATAAGAATTGGAGGCTGAATAAGACCGAATAGGGCAATCTCTCTCCTCTCTCCTCTGTCGAAAGTACACCCTCTCTCCTCTCTCCTCTCTCCTCTTATTCGGCTACCGAATAAGAGTGCCAAACATACCGAATAATAAGTGCCAAACATACTCATGGTTTATAATTTTGCTCTACTATCAATATAATCACGATATCCTTAATTTCTACGAAAAGCATCTTAAACTTCCCATCAACTAAGGTCAAGTAGTACTATCCAAGTTTGCGTGTCCTTGGGCCTTTGGATCTATTCGAATCAAGGGCTTGAATATGATAAACTTTTACCAAACAAGAGCATAGGGTATTTAACAACGTAATGTACATTTTGGTTATTCCTAGCGTAAATTATCTGGATATCAATAGGAACAAAGGGCACTCCATTTGAAAGAAAATCTAATGTTTCTATATTTCAGGTTCTATTGGAAGTGTACTTCGGAAGCAACCCATGCTACAAAACACCAAAGCAAATGGTATTTCTCCATAATTGTTTTTTGTTCTGTTGTATGCATATGGTATTTCTCCATAATTGTTTTTTGTTCTGTTGTATGCATATATAGATCAAAATGGATGAATAGAATAAAATAAACCATGAAATATAAATCAGGTCGTTCATCCAGTAGTCCAGGCCAAATTTTTGTCCCTCTTCTCATGTTTTGATTACTTGGTACTTCTTGCAATTGTTCAGCAACTGGGGCTCACTGTGAAGCAACGAGGAAGTGCAAGAATGCATTTCAGGTGCAGCATGAAGAGGAGAATGTGGGAATTTTGAAAGACATTATTGAAGATCTTAGATACATTGGTGGATCAAATGATGAACTAGACGAAGAAGAAATGGTACTTGTACACAAAATTTGGGCAAGCGTAGCATCGGATACCCATTTCTTCATCTCTGCAATGGCATATGAACAGGAACAATGCATGATGCGGGATGGCAATTTCAATGGTTAACACTTATTCTATAGTTGTTAGTTTTTATTCCAAGTTGCTCAATGCGTCAATGTGGCATTAGATATTAATTCTGATGCTTAAATAGTAGTAGCCACTTGACAACCTATTTAGGCTGTCAGCAAAAACATAAAGGAAATGTTTTCTACTTTTCTTCCATGATCTCTTTGAATATTGGGCAAGGTACCAGCCAGAGGTAAAACCATTTGTTTGGCCAGTAGGAGGCCGGTACGGTTGATAGCATAGGTTTCCCTTAGGGGAAACAGTTACTAACCGGTCCTACAAAATGATGTCTCCAACTAAAGGCAGCTTAGGTTTCTTGCTTATACTAAAAAATATATTCTCAAACACTTCTTCATGCATATAATTTTTTTTCAGTTTCAGGGCTTCTTGAGGGACCAGTACCGAAGATGAGATATATCAACTACATTAAATTGCATTGTCAGATGCATGCGTTTATAAGAATCTTGTATCACTACAAGACGGGTCTAGTTGAGAAAATGAGTAGTTGTAATTCAACTCCGTAACAACAATACATCTAGATCAAAACATGAGACTCAATCATATATGACCTTCGCCTCTTTATTTTTTATTTTGTTTTTTCCATTTGAGCTTGACTTCCCAACTCTTTTGAATATTATATATATATATATATATATATATATATATATAGAGTTTAGCTATGGTGAGATGCATTACAAAAAATCTTCCGTGAAATGCGATCAAAACTCATGAATCTGGTTCAAAATGATCGATCCAAACTGTTCAATATGATCTCGCTATTGAAATCTTCTTGCAAACCAAATTTTACAATTTTTCAGAATTTTTAAGTATTTTTTTTTTATTTTTAAAAATGACAGTTTTTGAACGGTTCAGAACTAATTAGATTAACGATTTTCTAAAATTTCAAAAAAATACTTAAAAATTTCGAAAAAATGTTAAATTTAGTCTGCATGTAGATTTCAATAGAGAGATCATATTAGACGGTTTGGATCGGTCATTTCAAATCAGATTTATGAGTTTTGATCGCATCTCACGGAATGTTTTTTGTGATGCATCTCACCATATCTAAACTCTATATATATATATATATATATATATATGATGCAATCGTACATCAAAAATTCTAAGGGCAAACAATAGAAATGAAAGGAAAGAAAATACTATAGCTGAACGAAAAGGAATGAAGCAACGACAATCAAGATTAATTGGTACACAAGAATCAGGCAAGAAAACAAATTTACCATATTTATTGGAAAGACTACACTAAATAAGTAAATATTGGAATTGTAAATAACCTGCCCAAGAGAAATGTTCTTAAACCAATTTGTTCCCTGATTTTGTCTTTTGAAAGTACTGAAAGATATCATATATCTTTTCTAAAAGGCTTAATTCATCAGCATTTTCTGCAATCAGAAAAGCAGGAGTTATTTGTAAAATTTCTTTCTATATGACAACCAAAATTTTTACCCTTCTACCAGTATAAGTATTAAGCACAGCCAAATCCAATGTGCCTAACTGTTTCTAATAAATTATAAAGCAGAGTAAAACAGTAAAATCTCGTGCAAATTGCCATGTAACTCCAGAGTTTACATCAATTGGTATGGGATTTGTTACGGGTTCTGGTCTAGTTGCAGTACTTTCACTGGTGTCAGTTACATCAATAGCAACAGAGGCGAGAAAAGAAAAACGAAAAAATTACTACTACCACCGACCTTACAAATAAGATATAAGAATTGCATTGTCAGTTTTAATATTTTTTTCGACTGAAATTGTACAAATGAGGATAAAATTGAGCCCCCACAAGAGCAAGATAAGGATATTCCACAAATTATAGTTAATGCATAATTTGTGATCAATTACACGGCAAGACCTTGCAAGTTGCAACTAAAATCAGAGCCAAAGAAATACTCCTGATAGCATTTGCTCAAATATATTCCTGGGACAGCTGAACACACACACAGCACAAACCTCAGGGCTGCATTGACATGACAGAACACCTCCTGGTCAGGTTTAGCAAGTTTCCATAATGTGTTATTTATTTTTATTTATCAACAAATCTCAAAAATTCGGACCTAAAAAATTTACTATTGTGGCTATCACAAATTCTTGCTCACTCTTGCGGGTGTAGTTGTCGATTTCATCGATGGATCAAATTGGGCTTGCTTCCAGAGGAGTCTACCTCCAGTACTTCACCATATTCAGAGTTTTTATTCAACGGCTATAGAGAAAGAAATGGCGGTAGATGGATGGGATGTTGGAGTGACAGAGGGATAGAGGAAGGTGGTGGAGACAACTCCGAAATTGAAGACGACAGTTCATGCAAATGATGTTTTCGCCCTTTTGAAAAACCCTCTGTTAAATTTAACAAAATTTAAAGAAGAACATTTACAGCAGTGGATGTTTAAATTTACTGGAAATGACATTGCATGACGAAAGTTCGATCACTTGGTACTATCGGAAATTTGGGAAAATAACACCTATGGTGAAATCTGACGAAGTACAATTACTAATATGTAGCGAAGAAGTAAAACTATTTAGACAATCAACACGCATTTGAGTTGAGATGCACTGAAACAAAACTATTTTATTCACCAGTTCTGTTTCTGATAGATACGTTTTCCGTAGTGTTCGAACAAATAAAAGTATCAGTGTCGAGAAATCAGACCCGTGAACAAAAACAACCAATCTAATAACTAATCATAAAATGCAACAGAAAAAATTGCAAAAACTACTAATTAAGCATTAAAACCACCTCATTATACTTAATTAGAAAGATTCCGTTCCCTCACAGAAAGATTTTTAATAATTTGGGGATTTCATGGATAAATGATGTGAAGAATGAAGACAACCCTTGATTAGGAGTAATCAATTCATATTCCTCAACGATAAAATGAAACAGAAAACTGACCAAAGGGAAAAAAAAAAATATATATATATATATATATATATATACACTGTTGTGCCATCTCTGAATGGAAATATTTACATGGTTCCTTCAGCTTCTCTTATAATGTGCCTTACAGCGACTTCTCTCAGGAGTTCCCTACTTCTATCGTTTGATTTTTTCACTGTACCTAGAATGGCTTCCCTCCTTTATTAGATTTTGTTTTTTTTTGTTTTTATTTTGTCTTCTTTTGTAACTTTAGCATCTTGCTAAATAACATTTTATTTAATGAAAAGATGGGGTCCTGAATCCCATTTTTGCTTCAAAAAAAATAATATTTTGTAGCAGAAATTCCATTTACCCATTATATTGAAAGTCCTGTCAACTAAAAACATGTCCACACTAATGAACGGAATTGTATTGCATTAATTAATACTGTTGGTTGCGACCCTTAAAAAAATCCTTTTGGTTTCACTTCACTTGTTGATTGGGATTAGGTATCCATAGTTAATATGGCAAAAAAAGAATTTATTTACACCTTTTCAGAAGAAATGATGGAAGATGTTAAATTTCTATTATGCAAAGTTCTTTTCAAAAAGAAGGAAAAAATGCAAGAATTAGGTCATCACGGTTGCGCGGTTTGTTAGTCACCCCCAAGAAGCTCAATATATAGTTAATTAATCTGTACAGAGAGGGACTTCATAAATGCAACCCAACTACCATAAATACAAATTAGAAATTTCAAATTTAAAAAGTACCAACGCAAAAACATTTATCAAAGAAGCACAAACTTCATCAATTGCTCAACTCATCCGATTAATGGGCCACCAAAGATCCAATCCCGATAAGCAGTTATTAATTTTACTTGCCTCAATCAACCAATCAACTGCATTCATCAACCACCAGCCGAGTAAAAAATTCTTAGTTACCATTCGAGTTCCCAGAAAGGACTAAAGGTTTGCAAGAGTGAGGGGAACGACAAAAGCTACTTATTCCTTATTTTTGAATGTCTGGTACCGTCCGTATCAACAGTACCATGTTAGTTTCAAACCTCCATCCCTATTAACTTTAGGAACAAAAGAGTATTGTGGATGTAAATTTTCTCACACTATAATTTCCATACAAGTATAACATACACTAAAAGTAAATAAAGAAATAAAGTACAGCCATCAGCAACAAAAAAACCAATTCAGCAATGCTAACTGTTAGAGTACTGAATTATCTGCTCAAACTCAAACATTAGTTATTATTGATAACTGCAAACGACTCGGCATTTGAGGACTCTATCTTGCACATAGAACCCAGGCATAACCATGACCTTAACCCGGTCTAGTACCTGACCCCTCCGCATCTCCAACACAATTTCCTCCATATATACTGTGTCAAACCGTCTATCTTCCTCGACCCTCAATATAACAAGCGGCGGGCTAAAAGAAAATGCCAGTAAATGCAATAACCAAATGCATTTAGCAGCAACAAAAAAACATTGCAAAAGCTGTTCCGGCCAAGGCTTGGACCAGCCAAGATGTGAAACAATGCAACTCATTTTTTGGTCGCAAAATCTACTAAAATCCTCACAGTAATATTTTGTACCTTTTTGCAAAACCTCATTCCAGCTAAGATTTCGCAATGATACAAAAGATGAAAATTTATCATGGCATTCTTTCTTTGGGTCAAGATATCTAGGGCAGCCATTCTTGCGAAAACTACAGTTCTCAAAGTCCTGGTACAGGGATTGATTCAGCACTGCCTCTAGGTGGTAGAGCACACTTTTTGAGGAACATTTGCTGTCACCAATTGTGACATGATAGGGCTGAAGAATAGAGTTCAGTCTGTCCAACAAATCAAAGCCATCAGATTCTTCAGTCTGGTTGATCAGAGCCTTACACAACTGTTTCACTGATAAGCGGGCTTCTGAGACTACTTGTAAGAAACCTTCTACCATTACTTCATGACTAACTGGTAAAAAATTATGATCCCTAGCAATGCTTGTAGACTTCGTTCTCTTAGACAGGTTCGACCGATCAACAGCCTGAACATTTTTTGCGTTTATAGCTTGTTTTAGTGCCTTCTTTAACTCTTCACAATACGCCTCTAAACTGACAAGCTTGCTTGTCAGATCCCCAAGTGAACCTCTCATCTCTGCCACCTCAGCAAGTGCTGCATCCCTGTTCTCATTTGCTTCCATCAATTCCTTCTTTAGTGATTCGAGAGAAAAAACACCCCATTCTTTCAATAATTGAGACATGTTCTCTGAACCGGCAACAGTGTTTGGCGATGAGGCTGACCTTGGTTTTGTCTTTTTCTTATTTGTTTTATGAAACAGCCATGAAAGAATTTGGGTCTTATGTGGCTTTCTAATTGGTGCTTGAACAGACATTGGTTCTGTCAGGTCTGCTTTGTTAATGGTAGCAGGTTTACAAGTGTTACAAGTGGTGACAGGTTTGAAATCACCGGAGCTCGTACGTCGGGAGGTTGAATTCGGGGCAAACTCAGGGGCACCAAGAGAAAGTGGGGTAAGAAGGTGGTTTGCGCAGTGGACACGATTCAGGAGGTGGTGCTCAATGGAGGCTGAGAAGAGATTTGGGGGTTCACTGTTTGAAGAAGATAGGTTGTTCGGGTTTTCATACTCTATGGAGGTTGATTCCTCATCCTGGGTCTGGGTTTGGTGCTCTCTTTTCCTTTCTGACACGATATTGCTCCAGTTGTCCGATAAGCTTCGGTTGTCAGGGCAAATCGAGTTGTTTCTTGGCAATAGTTCCTCATAGCTCTACAAATTTCAACATAGATAATATCATAAGAAAAATATATGGATTATATTGTACTGTCCGGCAGATGCAAACGAGCACCTACTATAAATGTTGTTTATTTCTTTCCTACTAGTAAAGTGACAAGGATTTATTTACAATATTTCAGAAGAATTAATGATAAAAAGTGCTATTACTAATATGTGAAAAAAAAATTATTTTTTACCAAAAAAGGATGCTGGATATAGGTTTTCTGGTTGTGTAGGTCTCCAATTAACCAAGTCCAAATTAGTGTTCAATTTAAGTAGTGGAAAGAGAGAGTGGTCTCCTAAGAAGCTAAATTTAATTAAATATTTTTAATCAACCTGTACAGACTTGAGACTACAGAGAGATTCCATGTACACATGCTGTGAATAAAACCCAACTACCTAATCAGAGGAAGTACCAAACAAAAATTCCAAATTGAAAAATACTAAACCAAACACCTCTAATAAACACATCCAGGATCAATTGCTCCAACTTCCCAAATTAATTTACCACAAAAGAGTGAAAGACCCTATCATGAAAACAAATACTCACTTTTGACTCAAAAGAAATCTACCGACTTCAATAAAAGGTTAACATGTTGCGGGAATCAATAGCTAAACAAAAATCAAAACACTTACAGGTGTGAAAACGGGGTAATCTTCAGTTGGGAACTGATTGGAGACTCTAGAGAAAGGAGAGGCCACAGCTTGAGGCAGTCTAATAAGAGGACTACTAGCGCTACTCCCTTGCAAGAGCGCCGCATGAAGAGCTCTTAACTCAACCGCCTTGGCAATGGCGGCTTGAAGCTCCTGCCTTTGGACCCCACCATGCTGCGCCGAAGAAGCCATGGAGAAAGAGAAGGTACTTGATCAAGACCCAATGCTGGTTTGGTCATATCACAAGCGAGAGAGAGAGAGGAGAGAGTATTGGGATTCTGAAAATCTAATGTTGGGTTGCGGTGTAAAGAAGGGAAAGGAAGGAGAGAGAGACTGGATTTGCTTTAGCTTTATAGCTCTGTTTTTCTAAAAGCGAGTAAAGGTGTGCCAGAGTGAGGAGGAGAATGACAAAAGCTACTTATTTTGTCTATATAAAATAAAAGTAAAGAGATCCAATTATCAATGCACCAAAGAGTGTAAGAATAGAATAGTGCTTCTCTTTCACGGGTATAACTCTTAATTATTGGATCCGGGTTTCCACTATCTGGATCCTCTGCAAGTTATAAAGAGTACCATGTGGTGTGATGGTATAAATTAATAATATGGAATTTTATAACCCAACTTTTTCTTTTCTTTATTCCTTTTCATTTATTAATTAACTTTCAAATCAATTTATGCAAGGCTTGACCTTGGCTTGGGTGCCACTGATTCGCCACACGGTGTGATGTACAAATGTCTGTCTAGTGAATCTGAATTCACAGAATGTAGATTAGATCTATGTCGCCAATTACGAAGGCCGCAATTATTAAAAGATAAGTATATATGCATATATAAGCAAGCAAGGGATTGCATTTAAGCGGACTTCATTAATTTTTATTTCTTTGCTTCTTTTTTAATGAAACCGACAATTCCTTCACCAGCTATTGCTTCTAGTGGGAACTTATTTCATGAACATTAAGTGAAATTATTTATTAGTAGTCTTTTTGTCCCTACAAAACAGTTTAAGAATTCAATTTAGGTTAAACATATCGAAACGGTAATACTATTTATAATTGAAGGCATTTCTTCTTTACGTTGTGGCCCGTATATTTTTTTTTTTACGAAGAGGATTCACATGCAATAATGTTTGAAAAATGTTTATCCATACTATTGTATAAAATTTTGGACAATTTTGATATTACTTGATTCACATTTAAAAATATTATGATATGAACAAATTTTGCACTTTTTGTTTGATGTACAATATTGATCTAATATTTATATTTTTGTAAATATGAGTTTTCAAAGTTGTGTTTTAAAAAAAAAAATTAAAAATAAAGATGTTATAAATCTATGAGAAATAAATATATTTGAAGCCATCTCTCTTTATGTGAATATGTTTGTAATATTTATTGCAAATAAAATTTATAATCAGAGCATCTATCAAACCATGTTCAGCGGCACGTATTTGGGATTAAATAAGGTGACATATCCCCAAAAATGGCATATGCTTGACATTTCAACAAGCCAGGAAGAAATGATAAATTGGAGTTCTCGCTGCTTCATTAATTGAAGTCAACAACTTTGGTTGATTCAAGTAAAATTGCAAAGTTTTGTCAGATATATAAGTGAAATCGGGTTTGCATTTTGGAAACCTTTTAGTTATACCACGTCGCTTGGCGTTCATCTTCCATTTGCTTTTTATTGTTTTTTGTTAATTTTGATGTGACGGCTAATATATTTACATACTTTCATTTTATGTCTATTTAAATAAGATGTTTATAATGTGCTGAAGATGCAATAAAACTTTTAAAAGTAAAAAAATAATTCTTTTTGTATTTCTCATGAATTCATAAGAATTAATTGTCGTATTTTCGATTATACAAGTTCTTAGCACTTTAACAAAATTGTTGCACTCAAAATTTGCTGTGCAGTAGAACTTTTAAAGTAAAATACAATTGCTTTTTGTATTTCTCTATATGAATTTTCAATAGACATATATATTTTTTTATTGTACAAGTCCTTAGCATTCTAAAAAATTTGTTGCGCTAAAAATTGGCTGTAACAAGGTTTTTATTTATATAGAAAGTGCCTAATTTAAAAGTTTAAGTTTTTTCAATAGATATTTTGCGAGGCACAATTTGAAACAAAAATCCTACTAAATGATAATGCAGATATAAGTCAATTGTTAATGTCGATACTAACGGTTTTATGAAAATACTAAAGGAAAAAGGGGGAAAAACCATCTCATACATAATACTTTCCACTCAAATAACACACACAACGGTTTGGTTATTACCATAAAATTTAGCAAATTTAATATTAAATGGATAAACATTTCACTGAATAAATTAAATAACTCGACCTCGACTGCTCCAGACTTTAGAAAGACTAGCTTAGCAATATTTATATTTTGCATTGCTAGTCTGCTACCGAGCATGTCCCAAAAAAAAAAAAAAAAAAATGAGGCCTGTATATTGGCGCATGGAGATTTGAATAATAACTAACTCATTAAGGTGTCTGGCTTTTGTTGGTTATTTGAGAAAATTAGCAGTTCACATGCAAGCCAAGTATATGGACAAATGTACCAGCAGTATGACTAGTTGGCCTTGTTTGGTCTCTTCTTTTTTGTTTATTTTTTACTTTTGACGAAGCCAAAGAGAGTATTGGTATTTGGTGCTTCGGTCTGGAAATGGACAAAATCATGTCAACAACAGAAAGAAAAAGAACGAAACAGAGTGTGCGTGGACAACTGGACATTTCAATTTGAGAATGTTTCGTGTCTCCAAATTTATGCCTCGTGTATTTCATGTATTGAATAATGCTATTGATTTAAGAATAGTAATATTTGAGAATGTAAAACTTAAAAACTTAGTTATATTGCCATTTTGACATTATCTAAACATTCCGTAAAATAATTGAATGTATGCCATGAAATGCATTTGATCGATATAAGACTTTCTTTTATTATTTTTTCCCCCAATTTCTCATATAAATATAGCAGTTATTTACTTGTAAGTTGTAATTGACATGAAATATTGTGTTGTCAACTTGTCATAAAGAAGTAATTACAATTTACAAAGTACAAATTGTATATTGTTATTTGTTAATAATTTGTTGCATGAGTTGATAAGGTTTTGCTTCGTTCCTCACTCCTAACGGTCTTATTATTTATCATTAAATCATTTTCAGTCTTGCCACGCTGAAAGCGATTTCATTGGAGGCAACGAAAATGCAAAACTCATGGAAGCCATAGCGCTTTAGGAGCTTTGTCATCATACAAACTTACAAACTACGAATAAATGAAATGAATTATTATTATATCAATCTTTAATCCATCGACAAAATACAAATGCAAGCCACGGGCATCTAAAAGGCTCTGATATTTGGAACTGCTCATCGCATTTTTTTTTTCTTTTTTGTCTCATTGGAATTAGACAAAATTTTCAACAAATTATGGGCTCCACTCGCTGGTCTCGAGAAGAACAATGGTTGATTTGGAAGTTGGGAATAGTATATTCTATAGAAGTACGAATATTGTTATGTCTTTGGGGTCGTTTGGATGTGTCCGGAATTTGGGGATTTTCCAATTCCGGGCATAAATTTTAATATAAACAATTCATCTCTCTCACAAAGTTACACACTTCCCAACGAAAATCCTTATTCCTTCCTAGGAATTGGCTATTCCTAACCCATCCAAACGACCCCTTTGTGATCTCTAATGGAACTCCTTTTGAGAAATCGGTTCCAGTTTACTTAATTTATTTGGGTGTGTTTGGATGAGTCTTGAATAAGAAATAAGAATAAGAAATTTCGGTATGCGTGTTTGTCCATATTCTTTATTCTTATACCATGGTTTTGTTAGTATAAGAATAAGGGTCCAAATTTCTTATTCTTGTGTTGTTTGGGTTGCACAAGAATAAAAATAAGCACGCATACCGAAATTCTTTATTCTGATTCCTTATTCAAGGCTCATCCAAACACACCCAAAGTGAATAAGAATTTCAAGCCGAACACTGTAAAGTTGTAGTCGCTCCTACCAATCTCCTTATCAAGGATTTTTAAGATTGTTTTCAAGCTCCTTGATTTTAATATTCATCAGCCGTTAATCACACTTGCACAATAGTATTCCGACCTAAAGTTACGGAGGCAATAATGTTGTAAGAAAAATAATTAATTTCACTAAAATCAGTTTTGAGGCAAAAACTTTGTTACATAGGTTAGAAGTGTGAAATACAAAACAGTTGTGTAAAGTGTCAGCGAAGTAGTTTGGTTCCAGCTAAAAAGGTTATTGACCTGATTGACCTGTTTATCTTCTATTATCTGATACTATCTATCATGTTGATTGCTTTTAAGATTAATAGAAAATAATATATAGCGTGGTCCATGGACCGACCTGCTAAAAAACTAGACTGTTTTTTTCAGGTTGGATTGTCCATTTGTTGCTCTTTGCCAAGAATCTTGTGCCAAATAGCATGGCATCTTCTGACAAAATCTTCTGTGTAAAGCTTGTTGATTCCTCATTGTGTGTAACAGAACAAAGCCTTTAACAGCTTCGTTTCTTAACCCAATCTACCCGCTACAAATTTCACAAAGCACGGAGTTGCTCTTGATAATTTGATAAGATGTTGGTTGATGTTGATTGACTTTGTGCACTCACTTTAGACATCTTATTTGTTTGGAAATTTCCCTCCAAAGATTGATACTTTTTCCCTCTTTTTCTTGCTTTTGGGCTCTGGCCTCTAGGTGTTAGAACTGGCCCCAGTCCAGCTGTAGAAACATTTTCGTCCAAAGTTGGTGTTTGATTTGCATATAGTCGATATTTGAGTGAATCATCTCTTTATTTAGGACAAACAATTATGGTAATCAAATAGCATAGATTTGCTACAGCATATATATTGCAGGACGAAGGAACCTAGACAAAATAAAACTGTGGTATATAGTTGTCTCTCCCCATTAATTAGCAGGATATTTGCCTTGACGTCTATTACAATAAGTAAATTCAGTCGGAACGATAAATTAAGCAAAAATGTGTTTAGTATGCTGATATATTTTTTTAAAAAATATTATTTATATTATCTTTTATGAAATAATTTGTATCGTTATAAATAAGCTATTGTACTGTACTAATGCACTATTTCAATTGTAATATAATTTCTTCAAAATTGTATACATTCACCTCTTCCCATTTATAACTTTTTTCTTCTAATTTAAAAATTCTAAAAAACATATTTCAAATTAAGAATAAGAGACCACTCTCTCGATTGGTAGACCACAACAACACCAACAATCCCCTATGAGTCTATGACTTCTATTTCGTACAGTTGTAGACCGTTCTCTCGCGGTCCTAGACTGTTGGGATTTTGATTTCGATCCAGTGTTTTTTATGAGCCCTGTCGTAGATCGAGCTGCCAATTCTCTTCACTCCTGCACCTTGTACCACCCACCACACACACACACAAGCCATTGGCTATGCCAGGACCCAAATACCACCAACTCCCTTTAGAGACTATGCCAGCCATGATTATGCACATACCTTTTCATCTCTCTATAACTTTTTCTCATTTAAGAATCAAATATAAACTTTGGAGAGTTGGAATTGATCAAAATTTGACAGATACAGTTCAAAATGTATGACAACGAGAGCCCTTATTATAGGCACGGAAACCACCGTAGTGACCGAAAAAATAAAAAATGCGTTTACTGTTCATTCGAATTTTATAAATCGAATAAAAAAATACGGAATTTTAAAAATACGGTTGCAAGATCGGATTACTGGAATCCGATCAAACAAATCGCTTAGATCAGATTCCTGAAATCCGATCAAAACTATACCTTTAAAATTTAATTAAATATAATTTAAAAATTAATTAAATATTAATTGGTGCTTAGATCAGATTCTGAGAATCCGATCTAAGTTATATGCTTAATATTAATTAAAATAATATAAAATATTAATACTTATTTAAAAGTAATATTTATTTAATATCTATTAATAGAAAAAATTAATATTTATTTAAAAGCCTCACTAGATAATAATTAACAATGATGCTATTTTTTAAATATTAAAAATTAAATTTGTGTTGTCGTGTCGTATTAGTTCGTGTTCGTGTCGTGTTGCGTGTCGTATCAAATCGTGTTAATTTTTCAGGATTGTCAACACGACACGATTATGACACGACACGATAACACGATCGTGTCGTGCTAATTCTATACTCATGTCATGTCGTGCCGTGCCAACATGATCATGTCGTGCCAACACCGTACTCGGATGTGGGTATAGCTAGATTTAGACTCAGTTTTTAGGTGGGTACAACTAGCCTCAGACTCAAGCTCAGTACGAAGGGGATACAGCCATCCTCATCCACACATGGGGAGCCAGCTCCTTACGCCTACCCCCACACCTTCTATACTTAATCAGGTTGATGCTTATTACTAGGTATACGGTACCCGCCCCACTAGATGACTCATTCACACTTATCTCTCACCGTGCATTCGCCCATTCTGAAGCCTCTTCTAGTAAACCACCCCATCATCCCACTTAAGTTCTTACGACTCTTCCTCCCCTCATCTAGTGAGACTTTTAAATAAATATTAATTTTTTCTATTAATAGATATTAAATAAATATTACTTTTAAATAAATATTAATATTTTATATTATTTTAATTAATATTAAGCATATAACTTAGATCGGATTTTCAAAATCCGATTTAAGCACCAATTAATATTTAATTAATTTTTAAATTATTAATTTAATATTTAATTAATTTTTAAATTATATTTAATTAAATTTTTGAAGGCATAATTTTGATCGGATTCCGGAAATCTAATCTAAGCTTTGATCGGTATCCCAGAATCCGATCTAAGCGATTTGTTTAATCAGATTTCAGGAATCCGATCTTGCAACCGTATTTTTAAAATTCCGTATTTTTTATTCGATTTTAAAAATTCGAATGAACAGTAAATGTATTTTTTCGGCCGTAGTGATTTATCTGAAACAAGCCGAAGCCCAAGATATTGGGCCAGCATTTGGCTGTAGGCGGTAGGCCTAGGACCAGATAAGGCAAGCCCGTCATAGCACGCATGCCCCATGAGCTTGTTCATATACGAACTTTAAAAAATATGTCCGCATACTATCTGAACTAGTCAACTAGATAAGGAGCTAATGAAACATGTTTGACACTAGCAATCTGTAACAGAATAATCACTTGAATCAGCATTTAAATATGATGTACAAACCCCAACATAATCAGATTGATAAGATGGACTGTCCAAAATTTGGGCAAAATAAGTTCTCCTTTCCCAAACTCCTATCAATCAGCCAATAAATCAAGGTAAAAACTATTTTAGTAAAACTAAAAGAAGGGTTTGTCTTTCTATTTATCATTGGATGTAGCAGCGCTCCACCAAAAGCTAACAGAGAAGCTAGTAGAAAGAGATCTGACATAGTGCCACCATTTTGGAGGTATGTAAAGCATCTCCCCCTGATCTAATATGCAGTCCATGAACTCCAGGTTCTCTATCTTTGGAAATGCCTTCGTGTCTATGTGATCAAGGTCTACCTACTCAAACACATAAAAGCACCTGAAAAGTTTTGCTTCGACAAAATTGGGCTCATATTATTTGTTTCAGGGTGAAGTTTTACTGAGTTCAGAACTTCAGATCATATCAGTTTTGCAATTATTAGTTTAGGTGAAATTGGGATGTTCTGTTACTAATTCAGGTATAAGAAGTTCTGGTAGGTCTTTGGGTCAAGTCAAACAGGTACAGGGACATTCAAATTTCAAACTTCTCAGGCAGTTAGGTTATGTTGAATCACATTTAGTTTAGTTTAGTTTAGTTGCATACGTTCAGGTTGTGTGTGCATCAACCCGAAATACTTCGGTGTACAGCACCAACTTGTATAGGACATATAAGTAAATTAAAATTCTTAACAAAAGTATTACTTGGGAGGTGTTGAAAAGCATAGACTCATCATGCGGATACAATTCATCAGAAAGAGAAGAAGGATACAGTCTTATGTACTTTCTCCCAACAACCTGCCCATGGACGGGATCAATTATCAGCATATTAACAATTTGCATATATGAAATGAGTATTCAGTAGATACAATACCTGAGCAAAAATGTTGTGATGAGGGTCATGATGCAATGGAGTAACAGTTCCAATTGGGCCAAACCAAGCATTTAGGGACTTCAGCTCTCCACCTCCTGCATAACAGTAATCTGGTACCAAAATGTCTTCCTTCAACTGCCTTATCTGTTTTTAAATGCACATGGGTTGAAGTATGTGAAAAAAATAGGTCATTCTTTCATATAATTTTTGCTTTTCTTGCTTTTGTTTTCTTTTTCCTTCTTTATTTGCAAAATGTGCCGTGGCGAATAAACCCTGATTTCTCTTTTTATTTTTTATGATAATCACCTACAATATTCATGACATATTTGCAGCTAATTCCCATGGGCCTTTTACTTTGGGAAAAAAAGAATGAAATTAGATTTTTGAGAAATGGAGCTGTCAGTTTGAAAAAACGAAAGGTCCAATTTCAAACTCTGCCAGACATTCAAAATCTGGTTAAGTATGGAATATGAAATTCAGATTTGCATTCAGCAATTTGGAAGTCAGACATTGAAAGTCAGCCTTCCATATTTAATCATGAACTGTACTTTCAAATTCCAGCCTTCCGTACTTGAAAATCTTATTTATTAAAGTCTAAATTTGTAGTTCTTTATTTCCTGACATAAAAATGCCCAAGCACCTGTGTTAAATGGAAACACCATCTTTTGTTGTAGGATCATTGACAATGGAATGAGCCAATAGAGAAGTTCATGTGATGAGATAAATATTTTTGAATCAAGTGTAAAACTCCAAATCCATGACAATAAGCCAGTAAGGAAACTGAAAGACAAATAAATTACCTATGGAATAAACTTAATAATGCATCATATGTCGTCAAATGCAGGTTATTGGAAATTGCAAATGATTTGATTGAATGGGAAAACATGCATCAAAGCTCATTTTTCAGAAATACTAGGTAGTAGCTACCAAGGATTATTTAATTATACAAATTAGGCTAAAAAATATTGGACTTCAAAATTATATTTCACTTATGATTATTTATCTAATTTACACTTATCATTGCAAGAGTGCTATTTGATTGAAATATACTTAATAATGCATCATATTTAGCAAATAAACTGCAAGAGTGCTAATAAACTTAATAATGCATCGTATGTCGTCAAATGCAGGTTGTTGGAAATTGCAAATGATTTGATTGAATGGGAAAACATGCATCAAAGCTCATTTTCAGAAATACTAGGTAGTAGCTACCAAGGATTATTTAATTATACAAATTAGGCTAAAAAATATTGAACTTCAAAACTATATTTCACTTATGATTATTTAGCAAATTTACACTTATCATTGCAAGAGTGCTAATTTCGTTTTTTTGCAAAGACCAGAGCCAGCTACAATCCAAACTTAAGCTAGCAACATGCATATGTTCTAATTAAAAAGTGATCGGTGAAATTAACACATAGAAGTCAGGGGCAATTTAGTCGATCTTATCTAAACCTAATCGCTTTGATTTTAAGACTTGAGTTGGGAGCAGCGAAAAGTTTTTATATGCCTAATATTACAGCAATAAACAGAAGTCAAGATATTAAACAAAATATATTTCTTCTACCTGATTGAACAAAGGATGCTGAGCAAGATATGTAGTACTCTCAGGGCATTTGTGGGACCCGATTCTGTCAAGGAACTGTGAGAAGGTAATCAGCTCTTGTTTCCATTCCGTGTGCACATAGTTCTTCCCTACCTGAGCTACATTAATAACCAAATAAACATTTCCTTTCAAATGTCTACTCCAAGCCAACTATATAGTAGGTAGCTATACAAGCTGGCACAATAACAATTTAAAAATGATGGTAGATCACCTCAATAGGTACAGTATAACCACTACCTCAATTTCTTGAGATATGTGCTACATTAATAACAAAATAACTTTTCCTTTAAATTGTCTATTTGAAGCCAATCATGTAGTATGTATCTCTACAAGCTGGCACAGTAAGAATTTTAAAGAGATTGAGAAGGTGGGTCACCTCGACAGGTACAGTCCGATCTCCTGCTATCTGTTTGAGGTAATTAATATCCTTCCACTTTGTGCACGCTGGCCACTGATCCATGCACCCAGTTATTATCACTGGTATTTGACGCAAGAAATAGTCACTTATAAACGTTTCAAATGAGATCATTGCTCTTCGCTCCACACTTTTACCGGAAAGAGATTTGCTCGGCAGAATCCGCAATGCCTGAAAAAAAAATGCAACTCAAGCTAACACAAACGGTAATAAGAGTGCCATACCAAATCACAAAACAGAAGTTCTAGAGACCTCTTGTGGCTCTTTGTATGTGCACAAACTCTCCTTCCACTTCCTGGCATCAGCACCACTGTCAGACCCCAATCCAGATCCAGTATTAGCTGGTGCCTCCTGGCCATCAGATGGAGCAGAACCGATCCTCTCAATGGCAGCATCCAACTCAGCTCGAAGAAGTGGGCCACCCATGATAAGTCCCATGTCAAGGGCACGCAGCGCCTCGCGCCTTTCACCTCCTAATGACTTGATCTCTGCCACATGGAGGCATGCCATTGCATATGCATCTCTCCATTCTGGGACCACCTATATTAATTTAATACAAGTTATTCTTGACTATAGAGTAAACAATAGAACATACAGATAAACATGCCATGCACATCACCTATATCTTGAATTATTGTCATTATGGCGCATTATTTAATTTTTCTTTTATTCTAACATTTTTCTGACACACCACTCATTGATTGATTCCTTTGGCTAAGACCTACATTACTATATAATTTCTAAATATTTTCTGACACTCTACTGTAACCATAAATTATTTACTAAAAACTATTACAAAGTATAAGTATTCCATACCCCACCCATTGCCTGGCACATTCAGTTTTTCACCTTTGCGGACTTAAATAAGGAACAAGTTGCAACTTCGTACAAAAATATTATAATGACCACCGTTCTTTTTAGACTAACCATTTTCTAAATAAAGGACTAAATATGGAATATACCATTCAAAAGACAGCCTATCTAAAACACACAAAACACAAAAGATCTATTGTCACATTATAAAGCTCGTAATCAGATCTCCACCAACTCAAACTTAGTAGCATATATAAAACCACATATCAAGTGATTAACACTTCATTACGAAGCTTTCGAACTGTAAAATTAAAATTACGAAAGAGATAGAAATACTTAAGCATTTCATCTCATCGGTGTAAGGTTTAGTAAACAACAGAACCTCGTGCCAGGGACCAGAGTGTAGCTGCTCCCAGGCCATCTCTCGAGCCGCCTCCGCCGCCCGAAGATCGCCGGCGGCGGCCTTCTCCACCGAGCTGACGAAGGCGAAACCTCCCTCCTCCGTTATTTGCCTTAGCAACGCCGCGCGCCTCGTATCCTCCGCTTCCAACCGATCGCCGGAGCAACCCGTTTCATCTCCCATCTCGATTCTTCAAAGAGAGAGAGAGAGAGAGATGAGAGTGGAAATATCGCGCCGCTTGAAAAAGTACACTGCGAGGAGATGATATTTCTATTTTCCTTTAAAAGAAAAATAGAGATATTTTTTGGTGATATAAGTTGGAGAGGGGAGATGTATTTATATATATTTTATTTAAGCTGGGTGGTTTTATTCAAACCTAGGCGTGTGGTCACCTTCCCCTTTCCTGGACTTGATTTTTATTTGTTAGATATTTTTTAAGTAGAGCGGTTAAGGTCTTAATTGCGGTTAGTTAGATATTTTGTTAGTGTACCAATTGTACCTTTCGTTAAAAAGTCGACACATTTATAGACTCTTTTATACATAAATTTATAGAGTTTTAAGAAATATGATATATGACAACATAAAAAGTTTGTGTATTTTTATTTGTATGTCGGATATATAGAAACAATAATTGTCTGTGCCATTATTTAATATTTAAAGACTTCAAATTTTAATTATAAATTTATAGATTTATTCATGCACTACAATTATTAAACTATTTTTATAAGATTTATAAGATATGAGGTCAAGCAGTTCTAATGAAAACATGGGCAAAACTACCTTGTGTAGAAATATTATATACTTAGCACGTAATTTTTTATGTGGGTACACTAAATTGAACCCGCAAAGAATCATACAATATTTTATGAGTTTTATTGTTGAACTCTATTTGAACCTTTGAATAATTATGAAATAAATATGAAACTTAGTATGATAGCATTATGAATTTATTTAACCCAGAAAATTTTTGCCAAAGGTTAGGTTAACTCGAGCATTGTTATTAATTTTGTCTTAATTGATTCAACAGGGCTTTTGGGGGTAAGTGCACCGCGAGAGAAGGGACCAATTAAGTGGGGAACAACGGTGGACGTGGATCTGAGGGTCTCCAAGTGGACACCCTTATCTACACACAAACCGCATTTCAATTGCACGGGTCCATATTTGTATGATTTTGTCCCATTTTGACAGTTGACACCATTATGAGCCCATACCCAACACAGCCCAATCTACCCATTAGATTTGGTAGTTGGGCTTTGTACGTTCTAGAAGTGGCAATAAACGACCTACTTGTTTCAGAGTTTGGCAGTAAGGTTCCTGTCGCTGTATAGATGATAGACAAACTATGATTAGAAGAAGTTTCAGATTCGACAAATTATTAACCTCCTACCAATCGACTATTATGTAGCAAATAAAGCAATTTCTTATTAGTATAAAAATGATATGATTATGATATAAATATGTATTGATCTTCAATTTTCTTAAACAGTAACTTATGGCTATTCAAACCTTTTTAATTTTAAATTAAATAAATAGCTTGTATCAATATTCGAGGCCTTTAGAAACAAAAGTTCAAACCGTATAGTAGAGTGTAATTTCACACCTCAGGCTAGATTTGTCCAAGCTTAGAAGAAAATCTTTACAAGTTCGGTTCAGTGTTGAATTTTATGCTTGAATATGAATCCGGATTTAACATGCGTAATAAGATACTTATCTTAGATTTGAGTTAATTTGTTGAATTTTAATTTCTATATATTGCTTCAAATCATTTTAATACAGAATATGGATTATCTGATCAATTTTTATATAAATCGGACTGTAAATAGTTAGGGTCATCAGTCAGTTTGGGTTTAGGTTATGCTGAAGATTTTGTTGATTTCTATTTAAATTGAGCTTTTTACTTTTTGCAAATTTTAATTAGATCAAGCCCAACTTCTAACGGTTTCACTTTCAACATGGTCCAATTTCGATTACATGCATTTTGTGCTGGGGCGGAACTAAGTGGAGTGAAAAGTGTGCTTGGCACACTTTAATTTTTCAAAACAGTCCCTTATATGTTTAAAAATTTTATGTAAATTATTTTAAAATATTACAAAATTTTTATTTGGCATACTCTAAAAACTCAAAATAATCCATACTATAATTTTGGCCCCTCGTATTTGAGAATCCTAGTTCCTCCCTTGATTGTGTGTAGTTTTAGTTCTTCTTCGGTAAACGGACGGATAATTTATCCCTTATCCAGTAATAATCTAACAATAAAAGTAAGATGTCAGATAGCTAGGAAAAAAATGCACGGTACCAATTAAATAATAATGGATTTAACTAATTAATTAGACAACAATCTATTTACTTATGAGACCTAGGAATTGCAAAAATTGCTTGAGACAATGAGGCACATATTTTTGCTATATATAACGACATCATATATTAAGTAGTAGCATTTAATTATGGCATCTATACCAAGAGAAATGACGCACTTCAATACTTCATTGAAAACCCTACCTCACTCCTTGCCACCTTGCTATCATTTCTAAAACTCCATGCAAGGTCTTTGCCACGTGGAGATCTAAACAAAGTTGCTTTTAACGAAAATAAGAAAAGAAAAACCGAAAAGAAAAGGTAAATTACTGTCTTTCCATAGCTTTCAAATCTCCTGATCACTTGCTACCATATATTCCCCCCTTTCCTCCATTACAGTCTTTCTAGCCAGAAACAAGCTAATTAAGAAATACAGAGAAAATAACACCGTTACACAACCATTCTGATTTTCTGATCAATCACTTCCCTACTTTATGTACACATAAGCTTCCCCATACTGCTTTAGTGCGTGAGCTTTGGAGTGTTGATATTTCTTTTTTCAACCTTTTTCAAAATTTCTTCTATCTTCTCCTTCCCTTCCTTTGCATGCATATATGGTACATATAGCGGTTTAATATGGCGTGTATAATTAATTAGGTTACTCCTGCCTTGGTCTTGTAAGCCAAAGCGTGCTCAAAGAACGAAGCCGGTGGAAGTACTCTGCAATGGCTAAAAGACAACGCGCCATTTGATGGGCCGTCAAGATCTGATGCAACCGATGTAGAGTCTCAAGCCTCAGGTGATCTGCCTGTAAGCATAAATTTTTATTAGAACTTGAATATCAATACTTGTTTGCTAAAGTTTCTCAATATTATTGAATTATATATGCGCCTTTGTTTTCTTGATTCTTTTATTAATCGGGCGATGAACATAAATATCAGCATGCATATGCCAAGTTGTAGGTTAAGGAGGAAGAAAATGACAAACATACATTATGTCAAGCACACTGAAGTTAATGCAAGAATCAATGGATAAATAAACGAGCTTTCCCTCCTCTTTTGGGCTTTTATACTTAAATGGGCTTATTTACGTAATGGGCATATTACTCAACTGATTTCTAACCGAAAATAAACTCATCAGATATCAATTATTTCGACATGGGGAAATAAGGATTACATCATTTTGTATGTTTATTCTTAAATAATAAAAAACAAACCACATCTGCTTTGCCTAGTTAATTAATTAGTTGACAATTTGAACAGGAGTACATATAGGTAGACCTACCTCATATAGTAAGAGCCTAATCTCTTATACCTACACAAAATTCACAATATTATAGGGAAATTTTGTTTTCAACTTGGCATATTCTATTTCAAATGTGCACTAAAACGCTATGTTGTCTGTCATGCTTTTCTTGGATAGTGACAGTAGATTTATAAATAGTACAAAATAAACTTCAATTGGTTGATTCTTTTGTCAACTAATCCATATCTTAGTTGTCCCCTTGTATTTGTTAAATTATATCTTGTGGGGTCCCGTTGTTTTCAAATTAGGTGCACAGCGATATACTAGTTCCTCAACTACCAGAAGAATAATTCTAAATTATGAGATAACTAATCCATTGATAGGGCTTTATTTTTTAGGTTTAGTACTATATACGTCAATGTCAATGCATATGTCCAACCATGCATAACACAAGGTATACATGCAAATTTAATGGGCACCAATGCAGAGTTTTTGTGAATACCATTTTTTTTACTCCGAGTTTTTTGAACGAAATTATTTTTACTTTTTGTTAATCTACACCTAGTCAAATATGACCATTAGCGTATATGTCCAAATAATTTGAAGCTGTTGAAGAAGATCTATCTCTAATTAACTAATTTAGCAAAGTCTAGTCAATAATCTATTGCATTTATTAAACAATGGAATTATGATGACCTTTATGGGAATATGAAGCATATTTTTGAAGCAATTTGAAAACGTTAATTAACAGAACTTTTTTTGTCTTTATAATTTTCGTGATAAAAGAGCCTGCTTGTTTTAGACATTAGTTGATAATAATCAGTATACCTTATAAATTTTATTGTTATAAATTACCAGACGAGCAATTATCAGTAAGTAAATAATTTAAATTTTAAACAGAGAAGACATAAGAAAATAATTTAAATATGTTTTCTTACTTGTCTAACAAAACCTTCTAGGTTAGCAAGGTTGCTCAAGGCAATCGCCATCTGGCCCATATAGTTCGCCATGTTGGATGGACAGCTCAATGCATCAGAGGTAATGGTGTCAGAAAGTAATCGGTTGAGGTGTTCGACCCCTTGGCTAAGAGCTTCCTCTGTCTCTTGTGTTGATTGCTGTAACTTGCATACACCTACCACTTGTTGCTCTGCCAAGGGCTTCATGTGGGGCAACAACATCTGTTACATTAACAACCATTTCTAGGTCACAGTATACTATTTTTACCAAAAATTATGTGAATATATATATATATATATATAATGCAGTCATCTGAAAAAGACAATAATCTTAGTAAAATCCATGCCCTGTAGATTAATTGACAAGAGAGAAGTCTATAGTTAACAGAGAAAGGTACATCATAGCAACTAAGTGGCAGAAGTTCATCAAGTATATGTAAGCTTCATGTTTACACGGCTAGCTAGGTAGGAGAAGGCCAATTCCTAAAAGTAATGAACTGACTTCGTTCCTCTTTTAAGTGAAAGCTAACGTTACTTTATGGAATATATGATAGCATGGTCATGTTTCTACCTTTTATAAGAAAAAGAATAATAACTTGCCTATGTCATACATATTCTTTGCCCATACTATATATGCACTTCTCATAAGTATTTACAACTTCTCTAGTTAGTTTGTTTTCACCCTGGGAGCTTGCTTTTAATAGTTTGCACTAGCTTGAAAACAGTAAATATATATGCAACAGCTATTGTATTTCCATCATGCATATATTTGTTTTCGTTAGCATGCAACCACAATTGGTTTTTCTTTTGTTTAGGATCAATAATGTAATTGCCACTATTAATAGTCTAGCAGTATAGTTTTCCTTCTTTTTATTTTTCTTATTGTCCCATGGTTTCCTCATTTAACTCTTACATGCTCTACTCTATGTCATAGTAAAAAAAAATAATAATTTATGCCAAAGCATGTGGACTTAATAAAACATTTTATGGATCATTTTATATATGCTAGCTAAGTATAATCCTACTTATGACAAAATAGTCCATAATTAGATAGTGTTCGTTTGGTTTTCACAAAAAAAAAGATAATACTGCTCTTTTTCTGTTATTAAGAAAAAAGATGCACTGTTAATTTTTGGGTTTGTATAGAAGCTGCTGGTTAACCTTTACAAGGTCAGAAGGACGAAAACCACCTAGCCACATGAAGCAACGCTCGGCAGGTGTCATCCAAAGGCCAGAGATCAAATGAAGAACATCAGTTTTTGCAGCTACACTTTTGATACCTGTCATCTCATCGTAATGTGCCACACAGCTGGTGACAAACATTTGCAACTCGTTCTCTGGTATGTGCTGCTGCACCTGAGCAATACCAACAA
Organism: Rhynchospora breviuscula; assembly: GCA_027562975.1. NCBI lineage: Eukaryota > Viridiplantae > Streptophyta > Magnoliopsida > Poales > Cyperaceae > Rhynchospora > Rhynchospora breviuscula. Next base: position 48,005,577 of record CM050398.1, read on the forward strand.
TTTTTTAAAACTTTTCATATTAATGATGATGAAAAGATGATTCTTTATTCTTTTTTTTTTCTCAGACTCTTACTGCAGTGCCTAGCTCGCACATCAGCCGGTGGTGCTCCTCCATCCAACGTGCATAATCCATGTCAAACATGGCTGCTTCTAGAAGAAAATAAACAAAAAATTATTCCTGATCTAGTACAATAAAATGGTATGATTGGAGTACCAACAATCCAACATTTAAGTGCGTGGCTATAGGGGTTCCGTACCTGAGCTGATACTGTCAAGGCCAATAGGAATGCCATACGTGCCCTGTATTGTAGAAGTATTAAAGTAGTTCCACAAATTTTGAGGAAACTATCATTAACATAATTTTGCATAACTCAGGACATTCGGTCAAAAATCTTTTGAAATATGTATGTTGGTGCAACTTGGTACCTGAGCTCGGAGTTTCTGCACCTCTTGTTCTAGCTGAGCTAGTTTTATCCTACTTGATTCCAGTTGTTGGATATAAGCCTAATTATTTGTAGAAAATGATAAAACAATTAAACAAATTATGATTGCGTATATATGTATTAGGTTACAGATTGAGCAGTGGTTCATCATCTAAAGAAAAAAGTACCTTCTTCCTCAGCCTACTCTTCCTAGCTGCCTCTCTATTTTGTGCTAGTCTTCTTAATGTCTGGGAAAGACAAAAAATGTGAAAGCCTTGATAAGAGTTCTGTGAATATGGGGAAAAAAATAAAAATGCCTTTGCATGAAATTTACCTTTGGGTCTGTTGGTCTTGAGTCAGAGATTGACAATCCCTTTCTATTGTTTGCTTCTTTCTACACACAATGAAGAGTTAATTCAAGTTTACAGCTAGCTAGAGAGAGAGAGAGAGAGATGTATATATACCTTAACAACTGCTTTTGCATCCTTCCCAGGCTCTGCTAAGCCATCAGTTCTAGGGTTAGCGTGCTCCATTGATGTTCCTTCTTGTGATTTCTTGTTCGATCCACTAGTAGAATTTTGCATCCCAATATCAACCTAAAAATACCAATTTCAAAACTCTGAAAAGATCCTTTAACGTATTATGTATGTAGTCTTGATATTTTTTGTACGTTGTCTTGATATGATAATTAACTTTACTATATATGTCAATGAATACAGTTTATATCTACCTTGTTAGCAGCAGGATGAAGATGCATAGGTTGAGAAGGGAAGATGTTTAATGTCTCTGCAATAATCACAAATTTTATCAAAGTTGTTTCGCTTATTTTTCTCTCTAGTAGGGACTAAAAGCAATTAAAATACATGACTATTTACTTGTCCGGAAACTATCACGGGTACGTAGAAAATAAAAATCTCAGTGAGTATTTTCAGTCAGAAAGAGATAAGAGTTGGAAAAGAAACCAAAGAACTTTTGTTGCTTTTTCGGTTTATATCTTGAGTTTTGTTTTATTCAAACAGTGAGACTGAGGAGTGGGGTCAAAGAAAAAAAAGAAGATGAGAAAATGGGAAAGGAAGGGGGTGTCAGAAAACCATAAGGACACCATGCAGTCTCAATATTTTGCAAGGGAATCATGAGCAGTTTGTTAGGTGTCACAATCTACCTCAGAAGGAAACCAGAAACCCAAAAAGAAAAAAGAAATAAAACAAAGCTTGAAATCTTTTTTCAAACGGATCAGCGAGAAATCTGGTCAAATATGGTACAGAGAGATCTGTTGGCAGCGCAAAACAGGCTTTATTCTCTGAGAATAATCTCTCTCTTCAGCGCAAAATTAGAGTCATGGACAAAGTAAACTTTTTGCACTGCTAGTTTGGTTTTGTATCAGAAATGGAAACAAAACCTAACAACTGATATTTTTATAACGTAATAATTAGTAGAGGATGGTAATCAAGGGATAATTAATTAAACTCACGCCTATGCTCCTGAGAAGTGTTGTTCTGGCCATCATAGTACATGAATAAAGCTTGGTCTAGCTCCGATCCCAAGTCATAATTGCCTCCGCTCTCTTTGCTCCTGTTATTGCATGAAAATTGGAAACAAATTATCAATTAGTGCAATATAGTAATATTGGCTTGGTTAATTAATATAATCAAAAGATGTTAGGTTTCATCTTTCATGGCAGGTACCAAGCCTATTCCAACTATAATTGATTAACAGAAATTTGGCATCTGAAGTCAAAATGCCTTGAGTTTTTTAATGATCAAGCATATTGCATGATTAATTGTGAGAACTCAGGAGTTATTTTACTTGGTTATCCTCCTAATCACCCATTGCATGGTACAAGTTAAAGTTTGGCTCGATTTCATCATCAACTTTGTATATGCTAATTAGTGCACTCTATTTCAGATGAAATTGCACCGATCGAGTAAGGAATTAAGCATAAAGAATACAGAAAAAGAGAAGGAAAAAAAGAAACCGGAAAAAGCAATTAGGTAAAACAAAATAAAACCATGCCTCTTCTTATGATCAACTAACAACACAAAATATAAAAAGGATAAACTGAGCTACAAATTAAATAAGCATAAAATTATAAAGAAATTAAACCAATTAAAATTGTTGAAAGTTGTTCACTAAAATTAAAATTGTAAAAGGAAGCAGTACATGAAGCTAGCATGCAAGGAAGATGAGGAGGAGGATGCAGGATTGTTATGCATCATCCCAAATGAAATATGTTGCTCTGGCCGTGGTTGCTTTACTACATGACTTGGACTCGCCATCCTCTCTCTCTCTCTCTCTCTCTCTCCCCTGTCAACTTTATTGTCGTTCTATCTCAATCTCTCAGGCGCGCACAAAAGAGTGACCTGTTTTATTTCTCCATCCCCCTCTTTCTCTCTCTCTCTCTCTCTCTTTTTCTTTCTCTCTCTAAAGAGGGAACATTAAATGGAAGAAACCAACTTCTGTTTCTTCACCGAGCCAAACGATATAAAAACAGCCGACTTTTTTTTCTTTGTATATCCTATAATATTATTTTCTTTTCATCTCTTTTTTTTTCTCCCGTTGGCTGTTTCTTTTTAATTGCTACCGTGAAAAAAGAAGACTTTAGAACACAGGTAGAGATCAGAAGGGGCAATGGTGTGATATACAAGTAAAAGTTCAGGGGGGCAGGTCAAAAGGTATTCCTTTTTCCTCTCAATTTATTAAAACCGGAGAAAGCCTACATCCGAGAAAGATAATATATCTGGTTGGAAGAAAATGGAGAAGGATGTTGCATTTTAAAAGACTATATTTGACTAAGATGAAGGAGACAGGAAGCAGATACCGACGCAGACCAATTAAAAGCTAACGGCTGGACATGGCAGGCGGTTCTCCGACGACAGTATTAAACCTCTCCGGTAAGGAGAAACTGCAGTCATCCCTTGCCATTTCAATGTACTATTGTTTTTGTATTTGATACGAGGTTTTGAATGAGTGTATTAATTAATGATGAGTTACTGGAGAGTGGAGATTGAAACGAGACAGTAGTGTCTTACTGGACCCGGAACGACTAACTTTGACTAATTAACGGTCTCGTTTTGACCTTCGAGGCTGTAATTAATTATGCAGTATTATGGAAGTGTGGTGAATAAGAATAGAATAACTTATTTTAGAATAAGAGTGATGAATAAAGAATGTTAAATAATTGCTTATTCTTAAATTAAGAGATGCTGTTTGGGTGGTTAGTTAAGAATAAAAACAAGAACAAGAAAAAAAGTATAAAATAATGATTTGTTATTGGATGGTTAGCTTGTTCCAATCTAGTTCTAACATTTTGTTGGAACAAGAATAAAGAGCCGAATAAGTTATTCGGTTTATTCTAAAATGTGTTTGGCAACCCTCGGAACTAGCAATTCCGAATAAGGACTTATTCGAAGGTTTCCAAACATCTCTTATAGGATTGTAATTAGTTAGTTATAGTACGCGAGTTGCATTACAGGTTTAACTTGGGCGTACTGGGGAGTGGGGCAGGACGATAAACATTAATTTATTTTTCTACACTACGATCTACCTAGCACTGGTCTTTGATTTAAAATGTGGTATTTGCATGATGTCATATTTTGTATCAATTTATTAAGTGTAAATAAAAGGAATATTTATCTTTTTTCTTTTTGGCTTATGTGTACTTTTGATTATATATCCCTAAATATACGGCGTTTGGTTGTGTAGTAAGGAGTTGCATAAGTGTTTATGTAGTGTTATGTAATGGATGTTTGGTTGTATAGTAAGGATGAGTAACTTAATGCATGCATATATTCATATCAAAAGACTAAAATGTCCTTGAATTTGAATTAGTATTATGTATTAATAATACTTTGTGACCTAATTATTATTATGTATTAATAATAATTAAATATTATTAATTACTATTAATTATTACTTATTATAAAAATTAATTATTAATGATAATAATAAATCATTTTTATTATTATGAAATCTTAATAATTACTTTTAATTAAATATTATTAATTATTTAATAATAAAAGTTATTATTGATTAATTATTTTTAATTAATTATTGTTATTATTAATAATTAATATTACTTATTAATTATAATAATTAATCTTTATTATAAATTATGATTTTTTAATAATTATTGTTACTTATTAAATATTATTATTAATTATTATTAATTATTTCTAAGGGGTATTGTTGGAAAAAAAAATTAAAGGGACCGGTGCACAATTTATGCAACCTCTTTAGGTGTAATAAGTTATGCACTCTTAAGACTTCTTATGTAATGAGTGTTTGGTGACTTAAGGATGCATAACTTAACTTATGCACCCTCTAAGTCACAAACAAACGGCTCCACAATCAGTTATGATGGTATACATGTCCATTTTTATCCGAAAAAAAAGTGAAGCAGACATTCAAAATATTCGAATATTAAATAACAACGAAAACGAAGAGAGTCTAATAGATAAGGTTCTCTTACTTAAAAACGATGTCAAATCATTCTAATTTTTTCTTTACTTTTTTGTTGAAATACATTCATATATTATATACTTATTATAATCTATTTTCAAGAGTTTTGCTATGGTGAGTTGCGATCAAAATTTCCAGATCTAATTCAAAATGATCGATCCAAACCGTCCAACATGATCTCCCTATTAAAATCTCTATGCAGACTAGTGTTTAACACTTACCAGCCGGGTTAGACCCGACCCAGGATAAACCCGGCCCTTTTCCCGGACCGACCTGGACCGTGCATGGACCGGGTGGACCGAGGGGGTGGTTCGGGTCAGGTTTATCAAGGATTTAGGCCGCACTTTCTAGTATAGACCCGTGTTAAACCATCCCGTCTTAACCCGTGGACCGAACCAGACCGACCCTTAAACCCGCCCTAAACCCGTAAAAACCCTCGATAAACCCTTAAACCAGTCTATAGACTACAAAATTAAATTTAAAATAGACTACAAAATTATTTTATTATTAATTATATTTGAATTTGTTCAATTAATTATTTATTCCATATATATTATTAGACATAATATATTTCAACTAATTTTTATAACTTATATTTTTAAAATTTTTGTCATGCAAACCATCAACAATTAAAAAAACATTAAAAAATTACAAATCAAATTTAAAATAAAATAAATTCAAAATAGACTACAGAATTATACTTAATTATTTGATCTATACATATAATATATTTTAATAAATTTTTATATATTTATTTATTTTATAAATTTTTGAGATGAAAACAATGAAAAAAGAAAAAAAATTAAAATCTGGAAAAAAATCGTCCTTGGACCGGGCCGCCCTGCCTTAACCCGCCTGATTCACCTAGAGTCGGGTCTATCAAGGGTTTGGGCCAAGGTTTGGGAGGTGGACCATGATAACACGTCCCGTCTTAACCCGTGAACTCGTGCTAGACCGACCCGGGATAACCCGTGGACCGTGGGGGTTTGGACCGATCTGGACCGTTTGGTTAACACTAATGTAGAGTAAATTTTATATTTTTTTTGAAATTTTGAAGTATTTTTTTCAGGTTTATAAAAAGTGTTGTTTTTGAACGGTTCAGAACTAATTAGATTAACGATTTTCTAAAATTTCAAAAAAATACTTTAAAATTTTGAAAAAATGTAAAATTTGATCTACACGGAGATTTCAATAGAGAGATCTTATTGGACGATTTGGATTGATCATTTTGAACTAGATCTAGGAGTTTTGATCGCAACTCACTGATCCTTTGGTGAGTTGCAATTCACCTTAGTAAAACTCCTATTTTGAATATGAAATAATATATATATATATATATAGATTAATTAACAATTTTGTCATTTCAACATTTTTTTCTAAAATATGTTGTAATTTCACATTTGTTAGTAGTGTGTATTAATTATCTATTTCAAATTTGTCACTACAACAAAAAGATTATTAACATCAACAATTTATTAGAAAACTGTTGTTAAAAATACAAAAATGACAGTTTATTAACAGCACTAAGTAATTCTTTTATTTTAAAGTTTCTCTCATCTCCGCTCATCTTCTCCTCTCCTCTCTTTTTGCCCTCCTCCACTTCTCCGTCGCGTGTACTCGCCTCTTGTAACATCGTCTCCTCTCTTTGGTAAGTCTTGCTTATTATCTCTATCTCTCTCCAATCCCATCTCCTTCTCTTGTCTAATGGTTAATTTTTGTCTATTAAAGACTAATTATAGAAGTTTCTTATTATATATTTTAACTTTGAAAACTTTCAAAATGAATTTCGGAGCTTTAAATGATGTTTTTTGTCCCGAAAATCATCATTACGAGATAAAACCGCTTAGATCTTGTCGCGATTTTTTCTAATTGGGGTCATATCCCTTAAACGGACATTCCTATAAAAAATTTAGTCAATTTCAAGTTTTATCCATTATATATATATATATATTGGCTAAAGTATACTCCAGCATACGGATCAAACCCGTATGCTAGAGTCGTTTTTCAAAATCTAAAATTCAAACAGTCGATCCAAATCGTTTAAGTTGTTCTCCATATAAAAATATCCTTCAAGACCAAATTTTACATTTTTTCGAATTTTTTTGCTATATATTATGCTATTTTCAAATTGAAGGGTCAGAAATACTCATTTATAGTGTTTTTTGAAAATAGCATAATATATAGCAAAAAAATTCGAAAAAATATAAATTTTGGTTTCATAGGAGATTTCAATATGTAGAACAATTTAAACGGTTCGGATCGACTCATTGAATTTTAGATTTTGAAAAACGACTCCAGCATACGGACGATCCGTATGCTGGAGTATACTTTAGCCAATCTCTCTATATATATATATATATATATATATATATATATAGAGTTTTGCTATGGTGAGTCGCGATTCACCAGAGGGTCTGTGAGTCGGGCTCAAAACTCATAGAATTTGTTCAAAATGACCGATCCAAATCGTCCAATACGATCTCTCTATTAAAATCTCCATGCAGACCAAATTTTATATTTTTTCGAAATTTTTAAGTATTTTTTTTGAAATTTTAGAAAATCGTTAATCTAATTAGTTCTGAATCGTTCAAAAACTGCAGGTTTTAAAAATCCGAAAAAAATACTTAAAAATTTCAAAAAAAATTTAAAATTTGATCTGTATGGAGATTTCAATAGGGAGATCGTATTGGACGGTTTGGATCTATCATTTTGAACCATATCTAGGAGTTTTGAGCCCGATTCACAGACTCTCTGGTGAGTCGCGACTCACCATAACAAAACTATATATATATATATATATAAAGTTTTGCTATGGTGAGTTGCAACTCACCAAAGGGTTCGTGAGTTGCGATAAAAACTACTATATCTAGTTTAAAATGACCGATCCAAATCGTCTAATACGATCTCTCTATTGAAATCTCCATTTAGACCAAAATTTTTATTTTTTTTTAAATTTCAAGTATTTTTTTCGGATTTTTCAAAACTGTTGTTTTTGAACGGTTCAGAACTAATTAGATTAATGATTTTCTAAAATTTCAAAAAAATACTTAAAAATTTCGAAAAAATGTAAAATTTGATCTGCATGGAGATTTCAATAGGGAGATCGTATTAGACGATTTGGATAGGTCATTTTGATCTAGATATACTAGTTTTGATCGCAACTCACGAATCTTTTGGTGAGTTGCAACTCACTATAGCAAAACTCTATATATATATATATATATATATAGTAAATCTATTGTGATCCGTGATGCATAGAGCGCTCCGTGCACCACGACCGTTTGATTGGTGATTTTGCAAATTAATAAATCTCAATTAACCAATCCAATCAATATATTGAAATCTCATAGCAAACAAAATTTTATAATTTTTGAATTTTTTTTACTATTTTTTTCAAATTTTTTAAAATTTGCCATTTTTTGCTTACAAATTAGTGTATTTATAGCAAAAAATGACAAGCTTTAAAAAATTCGAAAAAAATAGTAAAATAATTTCACAAATTGTAAAATTTTATTTGCTATGAGATTTTAATATATAGATTAGGTTGGTTAAATTAGATTTGACAATTTGTGAAACTACCGACCAAAATGGTCATGGTGCACGAAAGCTTATATGAATCATGGTTCACAATAGATTTACTATATAGAGTTTTGCTATGGTGAGTTGCGATCAAAACTCTGAGATCTAGATTAAAATGACCAATTCAAACAGTCCAATATGATCTCTCTATTGAAATCTGTTAGAGTTATGTCCTAGGAGCCAATTATTAAATGGCCACTTCTATGGTTTATGTGATTGATGATATTTTATCATTTATTCCTTGATTTATTAATTGACAGATCATTCAGGTTGAGGATCTGAATTGTGGATCTCTGTAGTTCATTTATAATTAAATGACAATAATAAATCTAAAAGGTCCGTAATCTTGATAATTAACAAGGAATATTAATTATCGGATAAGATTAGTATGCAAGTTAAGTGATGATTAAGTTCTACAGATCATAGGTAAGGAGTTGCCAACTTAATTGCATATGTATATGTTATAGAACATAGTACAGGACGCGACCCAGTGAAATAAATATATGGATTGTGTTATGTGTCATTATTTATTTCATTTGAGTTTGATTCTAAGTTTGAGATGGTTCAGCTTTTCCACATGAGGATAGGTTCAATAAATATCGTCTACCGTTGATTCCTGATAAGGGCTGCTATACGGACTTTATTTATGTTCTCTTGAATTGTGCGGGGAAAAGTTGTTCATCAAGAAAACCGTATGTCCCTCATTAATTAACTTAGTGAGCGATGATATCTGTTTGGGCCCCTTGATGGAGATGGATTGTTTGCTAGCAACTGATACAGTCATCTCTAGATCAAGAAACGTATAATCTGCAAGAATGACACATTCCTATCTTGGATTATACGATGATATCATGTGACATAAGAATCAGACAAGGAAATACTATTATTTCTTATGCAGGATTAAAAATATTGTAGCAGTACACTATTTATGCGAATTGGGAATCATAACGTGTTGCTAGATACCGCTTATGATTATTGGAAATAAATAGCGATTTATTTTCCATGTCCAACAGAGCATAAATCCTCAAAGGGTCACACAAATAGGTTTTGACCATGCGTGCATTATTTATTTGGTTGTATTAAGGAATGCAACAATATGATATGTTGACTGATTAATTATGTACTGTTGCGAACCGTCATAATTAATTAATTAAGTCAAACGGATTATATAGAAATAAATTAATGCATATTCTAATCCTTAAATAATTATCAAAGTGTTGATAATTAATTTGTTCAACATGAATTAATTAAAGTAATTAATTTGAGCTAACGGGCCTATATTTAAATTGTAAATTAAAGGTCCAACTTGAGAGCAATTAATTGGGCCACTAATTAATTGAATTAGAGGACCAATTAAATAATTAATGGAGCCCATTTAGGCCCATTTTATGGCTGCCCTAGTGATGGCATAGTTGTAAATTAGTTACAACTTTTTGGGAGAGTGGTTGGTCTATAAAAGGACCACTTTGGGAGCTAAAACCCTAGCCACCTTGCCTTTTTCTCTCTCCCTAATATTTTGGACGAAAATTAAAGGAAAAATTTCAGAATTTTTCCTCTCCACCATTGCTCTCTTAAGCTCATGTGTTGAGCACCTCTTGCCTCCATCCAATTAAATAGTTAATTAAGGCAAAGGGAAGGAAGGGATTAGGCTTAACCTCTCATCTACTAGCATAGATCGAGGTTTTGGTTAATACCTTGGTGGACTTGAGGCCGAGACACGCGTGGTGGTGCGCACAACCTCGACTCGACGGATTCGAGCCTTGCGATTACAAGTTCGCAAGAGGTAGCCCTTTTTCCCTCTTTCTCTTGTGTGTTTGGATGGCTTTTGTACTAGATCTCCTTTGCACTTAGTTTAATTAGGATTAATTAAGAGTAATTAGTCTAAAAATTAAATTTGTGCACTTCCTAACAGTGGTATCAGAGCACATGGTCGTGCTTAAGTTATTTTGACACTTAATTAAGAGAAATTGGTTAATTAATGGATTAGTAGAGTTGATGCTATTGCTTGCTGTCTGGAAACAGAAATTTCTGTGTTGTTATGCGTTTTTCGCTATGAAATGTTCTCTGGAAATTTTTTCTGTCAACTAGAAAGTTGTAGATCTGTGGATTGTGGTTCTTTTGGAGTTGGATTCACATTTTTCTGAAATTGTATGGATTTACTGTGAATAAAATGGCAACGGTGCGCAGAACCAGTTTCTGCTTGCACTGTTCTGTTTGAATGGCTTAAAAGATTTATATTTTGAATATAAGTACCAGTGTTCTTTGGCTAGATTTAAAGAGGACTTGAAACACTTTCTGGACATGTATATAATGTTGCATGGTTCAGATTAATTCGTGGTTTTTCAAGTATGAAAAGAAAGATCTCGTCAGATCTGGTTTATTGAGCAAACTGATTGTTCTAATAAACTGTACCAACTGAGAACTCTTTCTGGAAAATTGTTTGAATAGAGTTGTTTATTTTTTAAGTTAGGATTCCAGGAAAATTAATTTCATAATTTTTCATGGAAGTTTGGTACCTCAACCAGGTCAAACCTTTTCGGTCGATAGTCTGTTCCTGTACAGGTCTAGTCGATTGTTAAGCTTGTAACTTGAATTTCTTAAACAGAACTTAGTGGTTTTCTTTTCATGAATAGTTAGCCAATAGATTAAACAAGTTTTTCTATGTATATTGTATGTATAAAAACTGGATGGAAGGTGATCTTTCAGACCGGATGGTTGAGAAGAAAAACAGAATATCTCAAAACGGTGCGTTCGCGCACTTGTTTCAGATTTGTCTTTTTTGATTCTCTCAGATGGTATATGATCTCTTCCTGAAATTTTGACTGGTATTTACAATCTAGACAAGGAGCTTATATAAATTATTTCATAATTTTTGGAGACCGAAAACTGTGGATTTTGTCGTGTCCCATTAGATACTTTTTTATCAAAGTATTATTTATCTAATTATTCAAACTAGTTGAAAAAGTAATTAGGATACTCCTTGTGCGATCTCCTTTCAGTTTTTTGATGATTGAAAAGTTTTCAAAAGGAATTTAAACAAGTTTGGTTGTTTGAAATTTGAGCATTTATACACGGAAATTGCGAATGGCAAATAATACGCAAAGACACTTGGAAGTCATTAATTATAAACAAAGTACACTAGTGGATAGACTTGTGCTAACTTTGTTTTGTAGGAGGATGTGGGTTTAGTATGGCTCATGATTCAATGCCTTGTGGTTTGTAAATTGAATGCATGTGTGATTGTGTGTAATTAGGCCTTTGGTGCCATTAATTAATTTTGATTAATTTTTGTGTAACTTGTGTGGCTTGCATGCCCCTAAGGTTAGGATGGGAATAGAAATTTACACATGTAATTTTGTTCCTTTATTTTATATAGGATTTAGATCCATATAGAATTTAGTGGGAGGGACAAAGGTTAGATTAGTTTTGCTACATGGAGATGCGGCGAAAACTAATGCAAGCGGGAGCCATACAAACCCACAACAATGCTTGAGATGCTTATTATGTGAATGTTTGTGAATGCTATGAATGTCATAGGATAGGTATGGGTGTATGCTTACACGACCACCAAACAAGAGTCACATAATTGTTTGTCCCAAACGATTGAGCCAAATCACTCTCCTTCTCTCTATCCCCTTCACGCCTTATGTTCGGCCATTGATGCATTCCGCCGACGCGGACATCGTGGTCCACCATAGGTAGTCGGGGTGTAAATCGGATTTGCAAGGAGCAAATAGAGAGGAGTTACTTAACAATGGACCCTAATCGGATTGGACATTGGAGTGAAGTTCGCGACGCGAACCAAGAGTCATAAAGTTGTATGATTGGTTAAGGAGAACCTACCTCATTATTAGTTGCTTTGATGTTGTGCCGACGCCGGCATCATCTCAACGAAAGTGGGGGTCTTGGAAATTCATTACTTTTAGGGACTTATATTAAAGTAGTGAAAGTTTTACTTTATTGGAAATTAAAACAAAACATAAACTAATTGACCTTTAATTTGAAAATTGTTGTAGATGTCTTCCTCGTCTTTTTCGCTACGTTCTCTTTTAGAGAAAGAGAAGCTCGCCTTCAACGGTACCAACTTTCTGGATTGGCACCGGAACCTTAGGCTTGTCCTTAGGTTTGAAAAGAAGGAATATCTCTTGACCACTCCCGTCCCCGCGGCTCCCAAGTCGGATGCCCCTAAAGCGGATCAGGACAAACATGACAAGCACGTCACGGACGACATGGAGATGTCCGTCTTGATTGTCGCTGTCATGGAGTCAGAACTCCAAAAGGAGTTCATGGATAGTGGTCTAGGAGTGTTTGAAATGGTCTCTCGTCTCTCGAACATGTTCCAAACCAAGGCCCGCACCGAAAGGGCTCGTCTCATCAAGGCCGTCGCCAATACTCGATTGGCGGAGGGTCATGAAGTCGGGCCACACGTCATGAAGATGGCGGGGTTGTTTCGGCAGCTTGAAAGGCTTGATACGCCCTTCCCGTCAGGGGCGATTCAAGACTTTATTCTCAACTCTCTCCCTCACAGCTTCACCGGTTTTGTTGTGAACTACCGGATGAATGGCATGGACAAGAGCATGGATGATCTCCAAAACATGCTTGTCGAGACGGAGGAGAGTCTCAAGAAAAAGAAGGGCCCCAAAGATGTTCTTGCGGTGAGTGACAAGAGCAAGAAGAGCAAGAAAAGAAAGACCCGCCGAACTAGAAAGGGCAAAGGCCCGGTGACGCCCCAAGGTCCGGCCAAGGGAGCTCCCGAGGGTTCCAAGAGAAAGAAGAACCCGGCCACTTCCGAGACCGTATGCTATTACTGTAGCAAGACGGGCCATTGGAAGAGAAACTGCCCCAAGTACCTCGCTGACAAGAAGGCGGGAACCGTCCAGCCTTCTACCTCAGGTATATTTGTCATTGAAACCCTTCTCGCTACCTCTAACACAGACTGGATTTTTGACACCGGTTCTTGTGCTCACATTTGTCGAAATGTGCAGGCACTAAAGAGTAGGAGGCGGCTCGAGAAAGGCGAAGTACAACTCCGCGTCGGTAACGGCACGTGTGTCTCCGCTATGGCCGTTGGGAATGTGGATGTAACTTTGCCTTCTGGTTTCATTTTGGAACTCAAAGATGTCTATGTAGTTCCTTGTATCACTCGGAACATTATCTCTATTTCTTGTTTAGACTTGGATGGATTTGGTGTTGTAATAAAGAACAAAAGTTGTACTTTGTTGCGTGATGATGTTTGTTATGGTGTTGCGCATTTATTGAATGGTCTTTATGTGCTTGATTCTAGCGAACATGTTTTGAGTGTTGAACGTGACAGTAGGAAACGTAAGATTTCACATGAAAGTACGACTCTAATGTGGCATTGCCGCTTAGGTCATATCAACGAGAAACGCATTAAGAGATTGCAAACCGTTGGTCTCTTAGATCAATTCGCTTTCGAGCCAATTGACACATGCGAATCATGTTTGATGGGAAAGATGACCAAAGCGCCTTTTCCTAACAAAGGAATTAGGACAAACGACTTGTTAGATCTCATACATACCGATGTGTGTGGACCTATGAGCATTTGTGCACGAGGAGGTTATTCATACTTCATCACTTTCACCGATGATCATAGTAGATACGGGTATATCTACTTGATGCGGCACAAGTCTGAATCCTTTGAAAAGTTCAAGGAGTTCAAGAATGAAGTTGAGAACCAACTCAATCGAAAGATCAAGGTCTTGCGTTCCGATCGAGGTGGAGAGTACTTGAGCCACGAATTTGGTGATTATCTAAAGGAGTGTGGAATCGTTCCACAACTCACTCCACCGGGAACACCACAATGGAATGGTGTATCCGAGAGGAGGAATCGAACTTTGCTAGACATGGTTCGATCGATGATGAGCCAAACCGACTTGCCTAAATCGTTTTGGGGTTTTGCATTAGAAACCGCAGCTTTTACTTTAAACCGTGTTCCGTCAAAGTCCGTTGAGAAGACGCCTTATGAGCTTTGGTTTGGTAGGAAACCAAGCATGCTTTTTCTCAAGATTTGGGGTTGTGAAGCTTATGTGAAAAGGCTAATGAGCGATAAGCTTGGACCCAAATCGGACAAATGTTATTTCGTAGGATACCCTAAGGAAACAAAGGGTTACTACTTCTACAACCGTGTCGAGAACAAGATAGTTGTTGCACGACATGCGGAGTTCTTGGAGAAGGAGTTTCTCTCAAGAAGAAGTAGTGGGAGCAACGTGGTGATTGAAGAAATTCAAGAACCGCAGCAACAAGAGATGCCTCAAGTAGGCAATCTAGTTGTTCCCAATGTGGTGCCAAATGAGGTGGTAGTCGAACCCATTCCACAAGTAGTTGTAGAAGAAGAGGTTCAAGAGCAAGCTCCCTCAATTGAAGACTCAAACATATCGCGAGTCGATGATGTTGAAGTTGCACCCACACTTGAAGTTCAAGAACTAAGTCCGCAAATCGTTGTGGAACAAGTTCAAGAACCTCAAGCGTCTACCCTACGAAGATCGGCAAGGCCAAGTCGTCCACCTATAAGATACTTAGGTTTGCACGACGTTCTCGTCATTGCGAATGACGAACCCTTGACCATAAAGGACATGAAGGAAAAATCCGACTCAAAGGAATGGCTTAAAGCCATGGAATCCGAAATGCAATCCATGTATGAGAACAAGGTATGGACCTTAGTTGACCTTCCCGACGGAGTAAAACCCGTTGAGAACAAATGGATCTTTAAGAGAAAGGTCGACATGGATGGCAACTTGACCATTTACAAAGCACGACTAGTTGCGAAAGGTTACAAGCAAGTTCATGGTATTGACTATGAAGAAACCTTCTCGCCAGTCGTCATGTTCAAGTCAATTCGGATCTTGTTAGCAATTGCCGCATTCTACGACTATGAGATATGGCAAATGGATGTCAAAACTGCCTTCCTAAATGGCAACTTGGAAGAGGATGTGTATATGACACAACCCGAGTGTTTTGTGGATCCAAAGAATGCTAACAAGGTGTGCAAGCTTCAAAAGTCCATTTATGGATTGAAGCAAGCATCAAGGAGTTGGAACAAGCGCTTTGATGAAGAGGTCAAGAAGTTGAACTTCATTCAAAGCGAGAAGGAACCTTGTGTTTACAAGAGGATTAGTGGGAGCGTGGTTGTGTTTCTTGTTCTATATGTTGATGATATACTCTTGATCGGGAATGATATCCCCGAATTGAATGCAGTCAAGGATATATTGAAGAAGGTGTTCTCAATGAAAGACTTGGGCGAAGCCGCCTACATCCTAGGAATCAAGATCTATCGAGATAGATCAAGAAGGTTGTTAGGCTTGAGCCAAGATGCATATATTGACAAAGTGTTGGAAAAACACAACATGGCTAGTTCCAAGAAGGGTTACTTGCCTATGTCACATGGCATATTCTTGAGCAAGACTCAATGTCCGACGACTGATACAGATAGAAAGTACATGAATCAGTTCAAGTATCCATCTGTGGTCGGTTCGATTATGTATGCCATGCTATGCACTCGCCCCGATGTGGCGCATCCGATTAGTGTGACTAGTCGATACCAAGCTAACCCTGGTATGCCACACTGGACCGCAGTCAAGAATATCCTCAAGTATCTCAAGAGAACAAAGAATAGCATCCTCGTGTATGGTGGAGATCAAGAGCTCGTTGTAAGTGGTTACACCGATGCTAGTTTCCAAACCGATCGAGATGATGCGAAGTCACAGTCCGGCTTCGTATATCTGCTCAATGGTGGGGCCGTGAGTTGGAAGAGTTCCAAACAGGATACCACGGCCGATTCCGTCACCGAAGCAGAATACTTAGCGGCGGGTGAAGCAGCGAAAGAAGGCGTTTGGATCAAGGAATTCTTGACCGAGCTGGAGGTGGTTCCAAGCATCTCAGGTCCAGTGGATCTCTACTGCGACAACACGGGAGCCATAGCTCAGTCCAAGGAGCCTAGGTCTCACCAAAAGACCAAGCACATTCTACGACGATTCCATCTCATCCGTCAGTTTGTGAATGACGGGTGGATCAAGGTCAAGAAGGTGGACGGTGCCGCGAACACAGCGGACCCTCTGACAAAACCTCTATCTCGAGCCGCACATGAGTTGCACGTTGCATCCATGGGGATTAGGCGTATGCCTGAGTGGCTTTGAGTTGTATCTTTTATCTTTTGAGGTTTTAGTATGAGACATGTATATTTTGGATATTACATTGAGTACTATGCACTGGCTAGAAGTCGCTGTTGATTGACTCTAGGCCAAGTGGGAGATTGTTAGAGTTATGTCCTAGGAGCCAATTATTAAATGGCCACTTCTATGGTTTATGTGATTGATGATATTTTATCATTTATTCCTTGATTTATTAATTGACAGATCATTCAGGTTGAGGATCTGAATTGTGGATCTCTGTAGTTCATTTATAATTAAATGACAATAATAAATCTAAAAGGTCCGTAATCTTGATAATTAACAAGGAATATTAATTATCGGATAAGATTAGTATGCAAGTTAAGTGATGATTAAGTTCTACAGATCATAGGTAAGGAGTTGCCAACTTAATTGCATATGTATATGTTATAGAACATAGTACAGGACGCGACCCAGTGAAATAAATATATGGATTGTGTTATGTGTCATTATTTATTTCATTTGAATTTGATTCTAAGTTTGAGATGGTTCAGCTTTTCCACATGAGGATAGGTTCAATAAATATCGTCTACCGTTGATTCCTGATAAGGGCTGCTATACGGACTTTATTTATGTTCTCTTGAATTGTGCGGGGAAAAGTTGTTCATCAAGAAAACCGTATGTCCCTCATTAATTAACTTAGTGAGCGATGATATCTGTTTGGGCCCCTTGATGGAGATGGATTGTTTGCTAGCAACTGATACAGTTATCTCTAGATCAAGAAACGTATAATCTGCAAGAATGACACATTCCTATCTTGGATTATACGATGATATCATGTGACATAAGAATCAGACAAGGAAATACTATTATTTCTTATGCAGGATTAAAAATATTGTAGCAGTACACTATTTATGCGAATTGGGAATCATAACGTGTTGCTAGATACCGCTTATGATTATTGGAAATAAATAGCGATTTATTTTCCATGTCCAACAGAGCATAAATCCTCAAAGGGTCACACAAATAGGTTTTGACCATGCGTGCATTATTTATTTGGTTGTATTAAGGAATGCAACAATATGATATGTTGACTGATTAATTATGTACTGTTGCGAACCGTCATAATTAATTAATTAAGTCAAACGGATTATATAGAAATAAATTAATGCATATTCTAATCCTTAAATAATTATCAAAGTGTTGATAATTAATTTGTTCAACATGAATTAATTAAAGTAATTAATTTGAGCTAACGGGCCTATATTTAAATTGTAAATTAAAGGTCCAACTTGAGAGCAATTAATTGGGCCACTAATTAATTGAATTAGAGGACCAATTAAATAATTAATGGAGCCCATTTAGGCCCATTTTATGGCTGCCCTAGTGATGGCATAGTTGTAAATTAGTTACAACTTTTTGGGAGAGTGGTTGGTCTATAAAAGGACCACTTTGGGAGCTAAAACCCTAGCCACCTTGCCTTTTTCTCTCTCCCTAATATTTTGGACGAAAATTAAAGGAAAAATTTCAGAATTTTTCCTCTCCACCATTGCTCTCTTAAGCTCATGTGTTGAGCACCTCTTGCCTCCATCCAATTAAATAGTTAATTAAGGCAAAGGGAAGGAAGGGATTAGGCTTAACCTCTCATCTACTAGCATAGATCGAGGTTTTGGTTAATACCTTGGTGGACTTGAGGCCGAGACACGCGTGGTGGTGCGCACAACCTCGACTCGACGGATTCGAGCCTTGCGATTACAAGTTCGCAAGAGGTAGCCCTTTTTCCCTCTTTCTCTTGTGTGTTTGGATGGCTTTTGCACTAGATCTCCTTTGCACTTAGTTTAATTAGGATTAATTAAGAGTAATTAGTCTAAAAATTAAATTTGTGCACTTCCTAACAAAATCTCCATGCAGACCAAATTTTATATTTTTTTGAAATTTTTAAGTATTTTTTTCGGATTTTTAAAAACTGCTATTTTTGAACGGTTCAGAACTAATTAGATTAACGATTTTCTAAAATTTCAAAAAAATACTTAAAAATTTCGAAAAATTGTAAAATTTGGTCTGCATAGAGATTTCAATCGAGAGATCATATTGGACGGTTTGGATCGGTCATTTTGAACTAAATTTAGAAGTTTTGATCGCAACTCACCAACCCTTTGGTGAGTTGCAACTCACCATAGCAAAACTCTTACTATATATATATATATATTGAGAGAGAGAGAGAGAGAATGGCTAACGCGTCATCGATGGCACGTGCCATCAATTTTCTATCGACTCGATTTTCGAGATTCAAAATTCAAACGGTTGATCCAAACCGTTCAAGTTGATCACAATATTGAAATATCCTTGAAGATCAAATTTTACATTTTTTTCAAATTTTTTTGCTATTTATTATGATATTTTCAAATTGGAGGGTCTGAAATACTCTAATCATAATGTTTTTAAAAATATCATAATAAATAGCAAAAAAATTTGAAAAAATTTAAAATTTGGTCTCCAAGGATATTTCAATATGGAGAACAACTTGAACGGTTTAGATTGACAATTTGAATTTTGAATCTCGAAAAATGACTTGATGGCACGGGACCCTCCGTGCCATCGATGGCACGTTAGCCATTCTCTCTCTCTCTTTATATATTATAATTAGAGAAAATTAGGATATTGTTCGAAAATTTAAAAATTGTCACTCCAAAATTGATACATTGAAAATTGTCACCTAAATCTAGATAGGTTAAGAAAATTGCCACTATTATTGGCCAAAATATCCTTATCTAATATGTGGTAGATATAGAATTGGTTGATATTTTTAGCATTATCGGTACCAAATGCTTTTCTGTTTGCACCTGTATCGTTTGCCGAATCACTTTTGATTAGATCAAGTTAAAATTAACATGCATACAGTTAATTAATGAAAATTGTTATAAATTGTTATAGATTAACGGAATTTATTAAATAATTAAAAGTAATAAGAAAAGAGTAAGGTTCTAGTATCATCACTTTTGAGTGCCGCAAGTTGCCATAACTTCATATTTTATAAATATTTAAAAATAAAAAAATTCCAACGCTGAATCCAAATTGTTGATCTTGTTTAATTTAATGAGCGATGCGTTTTCATAGAAATTTAATAAAATTTGGAGTTGATTTGATATTTGATTAAATGATTAAACGATGAACGTATTAAAATTAATCAGTCATAGTTAACCAGATTCATTCATTTATTGATCACTTGATCGAGTATCAAATTAACTCCAAATTTTATAAAACTTATATAGAAACACATCGCTCATTAGATTTAATAAGATCAACGGTTTGGGTTCAACATTAGAATTTTAAAATTTTTAAATAAAGTTGTGGTGACTTGTGGCAACCAAAAGTGGTGACACTAGAACCTTGCTCGAAAAGAAAAAAGTATAATAGCTATTAGTTACCCAAGGAAGTAATCAAATGGATAGACACCATTCTGTTAATAAATGGAATTAGTTATAGATTAAGTATCCAGAGTCCAGAGACTAGATATTTTCCATTTATTTTTTTCTTTCACATATGTGACCGCATATTCTTGATTCCGACGTACAAATTGCGTATGTGGTTTTTTTTTTTTTCATTTTCCGTCAAAATTCCCTGGCAGGCATAAATAAGTAAAGAAGTAACAATCATGTCGTATATGTAACCTACAAAGGAAAAATGTCAAATAAAAAGAATGAAAAATAGTGAACTTTTGTGCCATTTTCTATATAAGCTTCCTACTAAATGTTGACAAAAGAATTAAAAAAAAAAAAACAGAAGACAAAACAAGGAATTATTAACATCAGGAAACCATTTCTTAAACAATTATATATATACATAGCGTTATCAAACCAATTCAAGGTACTCCATTTGTGAGTATGTGTGTGTATTGTGTAAAATAATCATTTTAAATAATTATTGTCCTACAGTTCACTCAAGATATGCTTTTGGATAGAGCACGGATGTTACCAGAAAAGACTGTCTATAAGTGATTGTCATTATTCTGATCAAGTCTAACTTACCAAATATTGATTGTGCACAAGAAACAAAAAAAATAAATAAAAATGAAAACTAACCGACAGTGGAAGTTCTCTAATAAAATATTTTGCAAGGGACCCAACAAAGAAGGGTTGTATTAATTTATAAGTATCCTATTAAATGGTCATTAACAGCGGGAAATGACGATTTGTATGCGTAATGCATGATAACCATTTACTGGATACCACGTGGCACTAGGTCCTGGGTCCACGCAGCTTTTTGGAAAGCTAGATTAGTTAATACATGGGACCCAGACAGCTTAGAATACCCGGAGGTAACGAACGGTTCTGATCTTAGACCAAGTCCATCAAATCCCAAGTTCACTATCTCCAGCCTTCCCAACAGCATCTATCCAGTGCCCACCACAACACAAGACATTTAATTAATTCATGTTTTCCTTTTTAGTACAAGAAAGAAACAGTAAAAGATTCTCATTGTTTAAATATTTCTTGGGAAAAAATGAGTTTTGACAAGATCAGAAAATTATTATTCTAAGACAATATCTACTATTTTTCATTACCACAAAAGAAATTAATTGCAATTTGAGAAAATCCTTCTGCTACAGATAGTACTCTACCCTCATTTTTTTAAAACGGAATAATAATTCTTGCATCCATATAAGTTGTGATAGTATTTTCTAGATATAAAAAAATACAATTATTTGTATTATTATTAATAGAAATCAAATATATACATATAATATACTACATTGAAAACAAAATTTTATGTTGATACCATTATTTGTATTAGGTGATCATATCGTAGGGAGTCTGCCCCTATTATAAAAAAAAATGGAGAAGTTCAGAGAGTGTGGTAATGGATTTGTTTTCAGGACAGAGGAGGTGGTGGGCCCACACTTTAATCAAATTTGTCCAGTAGTTGGGTTATCGGACCATCCCAACAACTCCGAACCTTGAAAAAGACTAAAAGAGAAATATTTTTTTTTTTTGAAGAACTAAAAGAGACAATATTATATGCTGGGATAAAAGAATAACCAAATTTCTCACACAGCACCTTCATTTTTATGAATTTACAAAATAATTCATATTTGTCATGACTAACGCTTTTAGAAATGCAGCCCACATTATCAATGCCGCAGATCTAGCCGTACGTACGACAATCGAAAATTGTTTTAATTCTATTCTAGAATTTTTTTGTTGGTGCTTTCCATATCTATATATCTAATTAGTCTAAATGCTTGCGTTTTTGTGTTTCTATTGTCTCCAATTTATAAAAGGTAAAAAATAAGTTCTTCTACTCCTACACCCGTTCTGCCTTCAAACAGGAGACAAGATATATAAATTATACATTTATAGTTAAATTGACGATTTCACGTTTTCTTTTGTAGCAAATATTATTCTTTATTTTTTTTTACTCGTGTTTCACAATTATTATTATTATTATTTTGGAAATTTAATCAGAATTTATTATTACCACTTCAATAAGGTTGTCCTTATCAAATTAACTCATGCATATCATGCTATTTTACATACATAATCAGGAACTTCGGCAACATAATTAAATAATTGAGGACTACAATTTTAATCTGCAGTAAGCAAGTCATATTTGATATAAAGTCTCATTTAAAAATTAAGAAGGTATTTTGGAGTTAATCTTGCATTTCCCCCGCGGGGAGGAGTCCGGCTAATAATCCAGGCTCAAAGGTTTTAAACTTTTTTTTAAAGAGCTCTCGTTTGGAAAATGAGTCTGGTACACTAGTACACCCTGATAATTTGATGCAAATGAATAATTTCGATCAATTAATTAACAGCTTTTCAGGCCATCACCAGCCAAACTTAAACAAATATATTTAGCGATCGATCGATCTATGCAGTTAGTTCATTTGGCAGCATCAGTGAGAAACAATATCAATTATTCAAGGAATTTCTAGAAGAACTCTTAGTTTATCAAATTATCTCTTACATGATTGGTGATCAAAACAATTCTTTGAAAAGTCAACTGACCCGGTATGAATTAATTTGTCGAACTTTAAATACTGCTTAATAAAAATTTTAAATTGCAGAACGTCACACAAAGTGTTATTGTCAGTTAATTAATTTCTTGGATCAATATATTGTACTTCTGTCTTTTTGTATTATATTTAAGGGCAAATTATGCAGTGGAGTAAATATTTTGCATGAGCTAAAATCTATAAAATACCTTTAAAACTTTGAACGGTTGCGACAGGTCAGAGCTCAAGCACAGTTGAAAATTTTATTCCAACCACGAAATACTTATTTAAAATGTTTGGGAGTAAACTATGCAGAAAAGACAATTAAATTTTTTTTTAAAAAAAAAACAGAACATTTAGATGCTTGAGCTTCTTACTGACCTGAGGGGGGGAAAAAGCGCATATTACTTTTTAATTTGACACAACACAAGGGGGCAACTAGATAAGTTAGTTTATGAAATCTTGCACGCTGGTTTCTGGAAGGTTTTATGTTATTTTCCATAATCTTTTATTTGTAGTTGAAATGCTGCCCTTAATATAAATTTAAATCAATAATCATCTCTGATGCCTGCATACTATGAAGAATACATGATAAATCGCATATCCCGTCATACAACTGAAGTCAACATAATTTTGTCACCATTTGATATATTTATATGTGTAGCTTGAATTAACAAAACAAAACATGTGTATACGCTGCCGTTTCCTTGCATTATTGACTGTAAAGTATGTTAATTTTGCAGGTCAATTTGACTTTACGCTGGTAAAATTATTCTATAGACTAATGCTTCAAAGTTCAAGATAATATATGAATATGCATGCACCAGATATCAATCTCGGATGCATTCAAAGGTAAGATATATTATTATTTGATACTTGTTCATCTGTTATTAAGTTGAGCGAAAGGAGGAGGGTTGACGATCTTAATTAACCTCCTGAATTATCAAGTATAATTACTCTATTTGAAAATAATCACGAGGGGAAAGGACTAATACGAAAAATGTCAGAAGATAGCATCTAGTGAACTTTTAACCGATGTATATAATGCAAGTACATATATATCTTATATGAAATAATGAAAAGGGAGGGAGAATTTATGCATTATAAATATATTGTGACGTTGACAAATAAGTTTAAGAAATGAGAAGAAAACCCAAGACAACAACATCACAATTTCAAATCTTTTTATTCTATGCTCATATATTGTCTCAATCAGAGAAGTTGTACTGTTTTCCTTAAATATGGATTAAGTACATATCAAAGGCTAGTAATAGTTGTGACTTGTACCCTTAGTGTTTGTCTCTTTTATAATTTATTCAAATTTTCTCATGTTGATTTCCAGATCTTGAAAGGAAATTAGGATTAGGTTCATCAAAACTCCACCTAGAAAAATAAAAACAACTATAGCTAGTAAAAGATAAAACTAGTAGAAATCTGAACATTTGAATATGTAGTAGGCGGAACAAATTAACAAGCTCTAGAAATTATACTTGTATATGCAAGAAGAGTTTCTGACCAGCTATATCAAAATATCAAAATATAATTTCATTGTGGGGAGTGATTAACGCTGAGAAGTCTCAATTAATACAGCAGCATAGGAGAAAGTTTTTGGTCTAGTAGCAAAAAACAATGCTTCTTCAGTAGAGGTTGCGGGTTCGAAATCCGATTGTAGTTCATTGGTGATATTTAATTTCGATATAAGTCTGAAGAATTTGATTTCCATCTTATCTTAAAAAAAGTAATAAAAAATAAAGCAGCACAGAAGTCAAAATACACAAATGAATGAGCTGAAATTCAAAAGAAAGAAAAAACAAAAACAAAACAAAATCCTAAAGTAAAAATGGATGGCATTGATTTTTTATACGAGTACTCTCTGGTCCTATGTTACGCCGGTTCGGCATTTATGCCAGCGAATCGAACCGGGTGAGAACCATCTTCCGGTTCAGTTCCAGTGCATCCAATCGCACCCATGTCGCACCCAATTATTTTAATATATTTAACTAAGCCGATACGGTAGCACATATATGGGTGTAGTACTTGTTTGTCAGGTAGCATATATATGGGAGTAGTACAGAGAGAATCCACATTTATCCATCAATGCCGTAATCCATTTATAGATCACAACCACCATTTCAAAGTCTATTTATTACATCTTCCCAGCTAGCATATATATAGGTATAAAATGTGGTTGTACTTTGCTTGCGGGACTAAAAGAAAAGCTTGAAAACCGGAAACAAAGCATCGAATGGGAGCTGCATTTTTAAAGTAGTTAGTCGCATTTTTTTTATCAGCCTTATTTTTATAATATTTTATATTTTTAACATCCAATTCTTATCATATTTAAATAAATTATATATATTTATCACCGCACCCGAATCAGAGATTTTTTAAAATTTTCGAATCGCCGCACCCGCACCGAACCGGGTGCGGTTCTCGAACCTGAATCTATACAACATAGCTCTGGTCTCTGCTACGGTATGTGAGGACCTGTTTCGTATTCAAGTACGTGGATCAAATTTATATAATTTTCGAAAGGTAAAGGTTTGAGAATATATACATATATACTTCATTATTGAATAGCTTCGCAAACTCTATTTACTACCATTACCATTTAATTAAATGCTAGTTATTCTTGTAAACTATTATTATTATTATTATTATTATTATTGTATTAATAATAATAATTATTATTAATTTATTACTATTATCATGATCATGATCATCATCACTATCACTATCAATATCATTATCACATTCAACCAATCTAAGGGCTATTATGACTGATTAAAATTAACTTTTTGAAAAATTGGGCCCAAGAAATGCTTGAAGCTTCTACCCTTTTTATTGATTAAGCCCATGTTATAAATGCGCATGCGCCCCTGATTAGGAAATTGCTTGAAGCTTCTGGCCTTTTAATGATTTAGGCCTATGTTATAAATGCGTGATGCAGCTTTTTAAATTAATAATTACTTTCTGAATTTTTATTTTAAAAATAAATACTATATTAAATAAATTTTATAAATAATATTGCAACTTCGGGGTTCAAAATCCCGAAATGACCCGGTGACCCATTTCGAGGCTTGAAACCCAGAAGTTATGACGTGGCAATTTTTTTATTATTTTTTAGTATTTTAATTTAATATATTATTAGATAAATAGAAAAAATATATAAATTATGCCAAAAAATTCAGAAAAATATAATAAAAATGTAAAAGAGTTTTGATTAATTTTTTTATTATTTAATTTATTTTTTAATATTAAAATTTAACTTATTATTATATAAATAAAAATAGATAAACTATGTTAAAAAAAATCTAGGAAAATACATAAAACTTTAATATACTTTCTGAATTTTTAATATGCTTTTATTATATATTTTCATAGTATATCTATTTTTTTCTTACCTAATAATAATAACTAAAATTAAATTATTTAAAATAATAATAATTAATTAAATTATTATCTAATAATAATAAATTTAATCAATTTAATTTTCTAATTTTAATGTATTTTTCTGAATTTTTCACAAAGTTTAACTATTTATTTATTTATTTAATAATAAATTAAATTAAAATATTAAAAAAAATTTTAAAAATTGCCACGTCATAACTTCGGGGTTTCAAACCCCGAAATGGGTCACCGGGTCACTCCTGGGTTTTGAACCCCGAAGTTACAATGTTATTTATAAAATTTATTTATTATAATATTTATTTTTAAAATAAAAAATGTAATTATATTTATTAATCACAAAACCCGTGGGTGATGTTCATTGGGCAATTTGAAGCATTTCACTTGCTCGCATTTCATTCATGACTCAAAAGCCTTACACGAGACGAGATAATGCCAGGAGGGCTGTTTAAGGCCCAAACGATAGGAACGTCTGGAGATTTCTCATTTCGTCGTTGGTCTTGTGCATCCCAAGTTCCCAACCAGCAAGTTCAACCCAGCGATTTTATGCAATTCATGCCAAAATGATGTAAAACGTGTCCATTATGTATCAGTTAATTTATGAACTGTTAGAGAACTTGCGGAAAAACGGTTATACGCTCCTCTGTTCTTGAATTAGGCTGAATAGATTCAATGTACTTAGGATGATTAGTTTGCTATAAATACATCTACCATGTATCTGTAGTTTCATTGATCAGTAATGCAATTCATTCTTTTCAAACTAAGTTTTGCTTTTGCCTCTCTCGTCGTCTCTCTCTCTGGTTCCCAACTAAACCAATGCATGAAATATTTTTCTTTTCTGATCTTTTTTCTCTTGTTCCCTTCTTTAGCTCATAAACACTTAAAACTGTATAGAATACGATTCATATATTTTTTATTCAAAAAGATTTGACTATAGATGGTAATTACACATATAAATTGCAAATAATGCAATTATGAGTGTCATTTGTGCATTTCAATCGTTTCTGTATTCATTCTAAGTCATTTCGGCACAATAATCTACATTTAAATTCCTTATACTGTCTAGAATAAGATTCATATCTTATTTATTCAAAAAGATTGGATTATACAAGGTAATTATACATATAAAGTGCAAATAATGCAATTCTGAGAATAATTTAAGCATTTCAATCGTTTCTGAAATCATTCTAAGTCATTTCATCACAATAATCTATATTTAAACACTTAAAACTGTGTAGAGTATGATTCATGTGTCATTTATTAAAAAAGATTGGATTATATAAGGAAATTACGCATATAAAGCGCATATAATGCAATTCTGAGTATCATTTAAGCATTTAAATTGTTTCTTGATTCATTCTAAGTCATTTCATCACAATAATCTATATTTAAATACTAAAAATTGTCTACAATATGATTCATGTGTCATTTATTCAAAAATATTGGATTATACAAAGTAATTACGCATATAAAGCGCAAATAATGTAATTATGAGTATCATTTGAGCATTTCAATCGTTTCAACATTCATTCTGAGTAATTTCATCACAATAATTGCATTTAAACACTTAAAACTGTCAAGAATATGATACATGTGTCATTTATTCAAAAAGATTGGATTATACAAGGTAATTACACATATAAAGTGCAAATAATGTAATTTTGAGTATCATTTGAGCATTTCATTCGTTTCTGGATTCATTGTAAGTAATTTCATCACAATAATCTATATTTTAACTCTTAAAACTTTCTAGAATATTATTCATGTGTCATTTATTCAATAAGATTGGATTTTACTAGGTACTTACGCATAATAATCGCAAATAATGCAATTCTGAATATCATTTGACTATTATAATCGTTTCTAGATACATTCTAAGTCACTTAATCACCATAATCTAAATTTAGACACTTAAAATTGTGTAGAATATGATTATTGTGTCATTTATTCAGAAAGATTGGATTATACAAGGTAATACGAATATATAGCGCAAACAATACAATTTTGGATATCATTCGAGCATTTCATTCGTTTCTGGATTCATTCTAAGTCATTTCATCACAATAATCTATATTTTACTCTTAAAATTGTCTAGAATATGATTCATTTATCATTTATTTAATAAGATTGGATTATACAAGGTAATTACGCATATAAATACAAATAATGCAATTCTGAGTATCATTTGAACATTTCCATCATTTCTTGATTCATTCTAAGTCATTTCATCACAATAATCTACATTTAAACACTTAAAACTGTCTATAATATGATTATTGTGTCATTTATTCTAAAAGATTGGATAATAAAAGGTAATTACGCATAAAAGTGCAAATAGTACAATTCTGAGTATCATTTGAGAATTTCAATCGTTTCTGGATTCATTCTAAGTCATTTCATCACAATAATCTAAATTTAAACGCTTAAAATTGTCTAGAATATAATTCATGTGTCATTTTTTCAAAAAGATTGGATTATACAAGGAAACTACGCATATAAAGCGCAAATAATGTAGCTCTGAGTATCATTTGAGCATTTCAGTAGTTTCTGGATTCATTCTAAGTTATTTCATCACAATATTCGATATTTAAACAACTAAAACTGTCTAGAATATGATTCAAGTGTCATTTATTAAAAAATATTAAATTATACAAGGTAATTACGCATATAAAGCACAAATAATGCAGCTCTGAGTATCATTTGAGCATTTCAATCGTTTCTGGATTCATTCTAAGTCATTTCATCACAATAATCTACATTTAAATACTTTAAAATAGTCTAGAATATGATTCATGTGTCACTTTTTCAAAAAGATTAGATTATACAAGGTAATTACGCATATAAAGTGCAAATAATGCAATTTTGAGTATCATTTGAGCATTTGAATCATTTCTGGATTCATTCTATATCATTTCATCACAATAATCTAAATTTAAACACGTAAAACTGTCTAGAATATGATTCATGTGTCATTTTTTCAAAAAGATTGGACTATAAAAAGTAATTATGTATATAAAGGGCAAATAATGTAATTTTGAATATCATTTGAGCATTTCAATCGTTTTAGGATTCATTCTATGTTATTTCATCATAATTATCTAAATTTAAAAACTTAAAATAATCTATAATATAATTAATGTGTCATGTATTAAAAAAGATTGGATTATACAAGATAATTACGCATATAGAGTGCAAATAATGCAATTCAGAGTATCATTTGAGAATTTTAATCGTTTCTGGATTTATTCTATGTCATTTATTCACAATAATCTATATTTAAACACTTAAAACTATCAAGAATATGATTTATGTGTCATTTATTTAAAAAGATTGGATTATACAAGGTAATTACGCATATAAAGTGCAAATATTGTAACTCTGACTATCATTTGAGGATTTCAATCGTTTCTGGATAAATTCTAAGTTATTTCATCACAATAATCTAGATTTGAACTCTT
Organism: Rhynchospora breviuscula; assembly: GCA_027562975.1. NCBI lineage: Eukaryota > Viridiplantae > Streptophyta > Magnoliopsida > Poales > Cyperaceae > Rhynchospora > Rhynchospora breviuscula. The sequence continues at coordinate 48,035,023 of CM050398.1, forward strand.
AAAACTATCTATAATATGATTCATCTGTCATTTATTCAAAAATATTGTATTATATAAGGTAATTACGCATATAAAGTATAAATAATACAATTCCGAGTATCATTTGAGCATTTTAATCGTTTCTGGATTCATTCTGAGTCATTTCATTACAATAATAAACATTTCATCACTTAAAACTATCTAGAATATGATTCAAGTGTCATTCATTCAAAAAAAATGGATTATATCTTAATGTGTCATCTCTTCCCCTCAACTAGAACATCCTCAAAGAGCTTATCTTTAAACTTAATCCTTAGTTGTGGGATATAATTATCTGGTTACTCCTGGATCTTTAGACATAATCAACTAAACAACTAATTATCTTTTCATCTAATTTCTTCTCATATGGCTTATAAAGCCGAGTTTTGTTGGATATCCCCAAATTGTGAACTTTTCAGTCTACACATTATATGGAGTTTTATTAATAGTTGTCTTAGTTGATATTTTCTTATAGAATATAAACTGTTATCCTTATGAATTGAGAACTTTAATTTTGCACAAAACATATTGTCCCCTTAAGAGATGCAACTTGAACTTTTGTGCCAAAATATATTTGAATTCTCAATAGTAAATTTATGCATAAAATCTTCAGTATCCTTTTATAAGCTATTATGTCCATACAAGATTGTTATAAATTGAAGAAGAAATGAATCTCACTGATTTTGGACTATGAGACATAACCAAAAAATTTTTATTCTTAAATGAAATAAATATGTCATGTAAGTTTAAATATGATCAATTACTAAATAACAATCCATGGACGTTATAGCTTCCAAAATTGATTGTTTAGTTGCCACCATTATAAGGATGTATCTTTCACCATCATTTGACTTTTGACAACCAAAGAAAATTTTAGAAATGCTATGTGGGTAGGTTCATCCAAATCTATCCATTACATGTACATTGATACTAAAACCAACTTATGCATAAACCTCAGCAAGAAGCATAATATTAATCTTGATACCCAAGCATAATATTTTCTTATATACTCTTATTTTAGTAGAAAAACTACCTTTCAGATTCCAACTTTTCAATCAGTTTCTGAACTTTAACTTTATTAGGATTCTTATATGATCCAAAATTTACAGTTTTATTCTTAAACTTTATGTTTCTAATTTTTTTTTTATTCTTGAAACTAAAAGAAACTTGAGTACTATATGTCATATCTTCAAATCATTTTCTTCCAGTACCATATTCAAGTTGAGTTTATTGATGATCTCATAACTCAACTTGGCTGAACCAAATAGAAATAAAAATAAGCACTAAATAACCTTATTATCTTATTATCTTACGATACATTTTAGTGCTTATAATTTTTAAAGCATAGAATGACATCTCTAAATGTACTCCCTTATGTTGATTTTATATTTATTTAGGTGGCTGAAGTGTTATCGCTATGAATGTCCAAATATAGCTACTATCCATCTGTGAGTGCTCTTTGGAGTCTCCTCACAAACTTCAAACAGCTCCTTTTTCATTCTTAGTAAATACAATTCCTAAATTTTCTCCAAGAATTTCTTAATCATATTAAGGCGCTTAAGCATTTTTCCATGAAATACATATAAGTCTAACCACTATCTATCTGTTAGTGCTCTTTGGAGTCTCCTAACAGACTTTAATTGGTTAGCCTTTTTATTCATGCAAAATAATATTTTCTCATATGAATTCTTTAGCCTTAATGAAATTAGAAACTATGCCCCTTAAATGTCTCAAAAATGATTTCCACGAAATGATCATAAGACACATGTTACTTTAATTAAAGTTGTCAACTCTGACTTATGACTTCAATGGGAATATCAGTCCTTAACACATGGTCAAGATCAAATCAAACTGAGAACTTTTAAATTTTAAGTTGGAATATTAAAGATGCTAGATACTTATTTTGAACTTAATGCATGCACTTATATTAATCCTTAACTGTATAACAATAAATAATTAAAAAAAAGGTATAACAATAAATCACAATATAAAGATCCAAATCTCATCTACTAGTCTTTATTCATTTGCAAGGGCTCTTTGGAGTCTTTGAGCAAACTTCAATCGATTAGGTGTAGTGCTAAATGTAACAATTCATAATATGTCAATCAATTAACATTCCTTTAGACCGATTAATTGATTACATGTTAAACCTCATAATAATTACCCCTTTGATACTACCAAAACATTGTACATATAGCCCTTTAAATCATGTCCTTCTTTTGGGCCGATCCATAATTTAAAAGTTACATGTACCTTAATACACTTGTATTTGAGCCTTTAAAATAACCATTAATGTGAGAGTATACTTTGGCAGGATGACATTAAAGTTGGCCAAATTCTCAAATACAACTTAAATTACCTTTATATTAGACTTAAAGTATACCTAAATCTAGACTTTTTATTATGCGCATCAATCTTAATATGAAAAGTCTAACCAAATACTGACCTAGGATGATATAGATTTAGGACCCAATAGCAAACCCTAAGGTATACATACATTGGATCGTATGGTACTCATACGAACCAACAACCTTGGAACATACCGTTTTGGTGAGAGAACAGTCCGCCCTAAATAGACCAGAAGAGAACCATAGAGAGGTGTGACCATACAAGATAGTATGAGTCACATTAAGGTAAGAAAAGAAAGCGATGGTCTCCCGTTCAGTCAACAGCCATTGAAATTACACCATATCCAGGTAAGATTCCCAGAAAAAGCCAGAGTCATATGAATACTTTAGGCGCCGACTTTATTTTCTGCGACAAACGCATGACAATATGGTGTAACTCAATACTTATAGCTCTTACTAATGAAAACCACGGCAGAGAAAAGAAGAGGAGAGATGCATAAAGTGTCATCCGTACCTAACCAATACAGATAACCCATAAACAAAATTAAATTTGGCTTAAAACCTACAAAATCTAATTCTGGACGGACCGTCTTAGTATTGGGCCAGACCGCCCCATACTCTGGTCAATATCTAACAGTTTGCAATCAAAACTGAAGTGGAACGGGATGTCCCGGAGTGGAACGAACCGCCTGAAAACTGCAGAGAAGAGTAGAAAAAATTATTCTAATCTAGGTCGAGAAGTCCTAAAGATTTTTCTCCTAACTTGATAATCTAATCTAAATCTAAATCATCCAGTTTAATTAGGTCATATTTTAACGATTTTGAATTTCATAAACTTAATTTACTTTTCAAAATTCTCCAAATTAGCAATTGCAATTTCAAAATCAATTTGAAAGTAACAAAAGCTAAACTAAAACAAACAATTCAATAACAGTTCAAGTTATAACTCTTTGGGTCCAATTTGCAATTAGAAACAACAAATCTGGCAAAATACATAATAAACAATTCCAAAACAATTAAAAAAAATGCCAGAAAAATTGGAACGGGCAGTTCCAGACTTGGAACGAACCGTTCCAGTCCTGGACCAAACCGTTCCAAAACATACGTGCCAGAATACTGAGACAGTTCAGATCAGATCAGATAAAAAAATTCACCAAATTAATTAAAGTAAGATCCAAACTTTATGTGTACTTCTACTGGCTCACGACGAGTGGCTCTGATACCACTTGTTAGGTTTATTTTAAAGCCAAAGGGATTAACAGTTCTACCTGGTCAAATAAGCAAACCAGAAAATACATTAACTAGCAGAACCAATAGTGGAACGGGCCGTTCCAGACTTGGACCGAATCGTTCTAATGCACCCGAAAGAACAAAAAAAGAGCGGAAGCATACCTAATTATATTAGGATCTAATGATCTTGATTGTCTTCAACTTATGGACACCAGAAAGCTTTAGCTACGTTCTTCTACGCTCCAACAGGTTGGGAGAGAGGTCTTCCAAGAGATCAAGACTTGCCTTTAGCACCCTTTGCCTAAACTAGGGGTACCTTCTCTAACTATTTGATTGAATAATAGAGAGAAAGGCGAGAGAGGCTGCTATCAACGCATGTATGCAGCACAACTCGTGGTTAGTCTTGTCTCTTGGGGACCAACCCCTTATATAGAGAGCCAAGGACATGAAACTCTAATCTTGGACTCCAAACAATGCCATAATTGTCCATCATAATTAGACAATGTTTCCTAATAATACCACATATAAAAGACATCACATCCTTTGCACAAAATTTTGATTTTCTTCACAGCGACGTTTAGTTTATTACCATATTTTAATGACTTGGAAACTAAACAGAGAATTAGCCCATCCAAAATAGATTGTTTCTAAATCTGACACCTATGCCAAATAATCTTACACAAATAGCTCAAAAGTAACTTCTTTGTTATTTAAAATTTTTCGTGCATTTTAAATGGTCCAATTAAATAACTCAAACGTATGTTTGTTATCCGTCGACTGTTCATATGGTATTCCCATTTTAGAAAAAAATTGTCAAAGGGCATTGGTTAAGAAAAGAAAAAGTATTTCTCAAGCAAACCGAAATTTTACACGCAAAAAAAAAAAAAATTGTATAATAACAAATGGGCCGGGTACGATCCGTGTATTCGCGGATGCGTAGAACTCATGATCTTCTTATCGTACGTATTCGTCATCGAATTTCTCCATTTGATTAACGATCGGAGAATCGGACAAGTATCTAGACAAGTTGGGCTGCTAAGTCTCAATTCTCAACCACCGAAAAATTTGGATATATATCTGCTAGTTGTTTTTATTAGGGTCAACTAAAAATTGTGTGGCAACGACGAGATATATACAACTAGCAAAATTGAAATACGAGTGCGTAGCGCAATTTGGATGAGAAAATTTGTAAGGCATGCATTCACATTTGGATGAGAAAAATTGTTATTATTATTCTTTGATGATTTTCTTCCTATTGGATTTCATTTCTAACCTATCTAATTTGTTTGAAACAAAAGACTTAGTTGTAGTGGTTGAATAGCGGAATGAGATCCTCTGGTCGGCAGACCAGAGAGATTCGATCTCTAGTCGTTTTTAGATTCCGGCAGTTTGATTTAATCTCAACGTTTAAGGATGCCCCGTGCATGATACCAGAATTGATAGGCCCAAAAAATATTAACCGTTGAGATTAAATCAGACGGTCCGGATAAAAAAACGTCCAGTGGTCGTTTATAAAAAACAACAAGAGAATCCGACTCCGTTGAATAGCACTATAAAATTAGTTATATGTAACAATGCATTATAACGATGCATGCATTCCCTCTCCGTTATTTGCTAAGTACTTCTGTAACTAGAACCGGGTTCATAAAGTTACAGAATTATTAAGCAAATAAGATAGAACTAAGTTAATTTATTACGCAGGTCTAGCAAGCAATTTAAATTTTGTTTCCCACTTAACGTATCATTTGTATCTTACATCATATTTTTCTGAATTAATATAATATTATCTCAATTAAATGTAGCAATTTAATTGCCTAATTTAATTATTAATGTATCAATTGAATCTTACAATCATATCTTTCTGATTTAATTTGTTATTAATGTATCAATTGAATATTACAATTATATATTTTTTATTATGATAAGGATTATAAACTATATATATAATGGTATGAGCAATTAACGAAAATGAAACAGTCTTATCTGTACCCTTATCCAATAAATTAACGAAAATTATTTTTTATCTATACCCATATCCAATAACTTAATGAAAATAAAATTTTACTCATACCCGTCTTATAGAATACGATAGGAGTTGGATAAACGATTAAAAGAATACAATTGACAGCCCTACCGAATGCAAATATGCAATTGATATGTGGATATTGAAAGGTACTCTGGGTATGCTTGGCAATTCCCACGAATAATGGCGAACAACAGATTCGCGAACCAAAGCCCATTAAATTTTTTTTTTCCCAGTTCGCGTTCCTTAGTTCGCAAATTCTCAAAAATCGGAGAATACCGAATAGGGGAGGTGTTCGCGAATCAGGTGTTCGAGTCTTCGTTTGGTTAGCGCGAACACACGCTATTCGTGAATTAGGTGTTCATGAGGCGTACCAAACATAGCCGTTGTATTGTTGTAATTACTTGCAATAGAATAAGCAGATAATATTAATTAAGGAGATCTTGCCTTTCTACAAATGAGCAGTACGTAACACTCTTAATTATATATGTCCAGTCAGTAACTTTATTGCCGAGTAGCATCTTTTCAATAAAAATATAATTAATTAATTAATAGTAATGACATAGACAGAAATAAGCTTGTTTTACTTGTCTATATGTACTAAACTACTAATTAAGATCTAATTGAAACAGCATCTAGTTGTACTTATTCTCACGGGATTGAGCTGTTCAAAAAAAAAAAAAAAAGTTAAACTTTAATTGTTTGCTAGACCATAGGAGACTTATAATTTGCAATTTGAAAGTTAATTAACGAAGGACCACGTGTCGGCAAATTAGTGGTGAAACGTGCAGCATGCATGAGTTTTCTTCCGAAAAAGGACTCAATAAGTGTTACTGAGGCTATATTTCGAAATGCATTTTAATTAAAGGAAATGTCAACTATCATTGGATATTTTTGGCTCTGGCAAACTTTTTCCCCCCAAGATGCTTATTAATTTTCAAAATGTCCACAACTGATTCTTTGTATAAATTTGAACTTAATTGTACGTATTCATATTAACATAAATTATTTACACAGTTTGCAATTTAGAAATGTCAAAAGTTTTTTTAAAGGTGATCAATTCTCACAAATTATATATATATATATATATATATATATATATATATATATATATAGAGTTTTTCTATGGTGAGTTGCAACTCACCAAAGGGTCAGTGAGTTGCGATCAAAACTCCTAGATCTGATTCAAAATGACCGATCCAAACCGTCCAATATGATCTCCCTATTTAAATCTCTATGCGGACCAAATTTTATATTTTTTCAAAATTTTTAAGTATGTGTTTGAAATTTTAAAAAATCGTTAATCTAATTAGTTCTGAACCGTTCAAAAACAGCAGTATTTAAAAATCCGAAAAAAATACTTAAAAATTTCAAAAAAATATAAAATTTGATATGCATGGAGATTTCAATAGGGAGATTATATTGGACGGTTTGGATCAGTCATTTTGAACTATATCTAGGAGTTTGGATCGCAACTCACCAACCCTTTGGTGAGTTGCAACTCACCATAGCAAAACTCTATATATATCAAGCTTTTAAAAAACGCCGTTTAAACACCGTTTTTTCCGAAATAACGGTATTTTGTAGCCAACCGCACGAACGTTACAGAAAAAAACGATAAAATAACGTAGCGCGTCATTTACGTTTTTTCAACGGAAAAACGTTAAAAAAATTGCGTTTTTTCGCCGATTAAACGTGTACAATATCAAAAGACATATTGTGTATTGAGAACATAGTATATTTGGTACATATCGTTAATAAAATGCTTAGAGATGTTCAATATCGTGTACCACTGCCTCTCTAAGTACAATATTGTATACCAATCATCCATACAAATGTAATATTGTACACAAAAATACATATGAATTTGACACAGATGTTCGCATATATACACCGTTTTTTCGCCGTTTTTTCACCGAAAAAACGCCGCACCGTTAAATCAACTCCGGACCGTCATACCGAAAAAAACGCATTTTAAAAGCTTTATATATATATATATATATTGCTATGGTGAGTCGCGCTCAAAACTCTTAGATCTGGTTCAAAATGTCCAATCCAAACCATCCAATACAATCTCTCTATTGAAATCTCCATGCAGACCAAATTTTATATTTTTTTTAAATTCTAAGTATTTTTTCGGATTTTTAAAAACTGCTATTTTTGAACGGTTCAGAACTAATTAGGTTAACGATTTTCTAAAATTTCAAAAAAATACTTAAAAATTTGAAAAAAAATGTAAAATTTGGTTTGCATGGAGATTTTAATAGGGAGATCGTATTAGACGGTTTGGATCGGTCATTTTGAATCAGATTTAGAAGTTTTGAGCGCGACTCATAGACCCTCTCATGAGTCGCGACTCACCATATATATAGCAAAACTCTCTCTATATATATATAACTCACAATTCTTAAAATAAAAACATAAACAGGTTCAAAGCCATATACCAACATCAATCATATGCTAATATGTAATGTCAAGTGCGAATCATGCATGAACTAAAATTGCACATATACTAATATCATCTTTGTCAGTTTTTAATATCTTGTACGTATACATATTTGTTATGGTTTCATGGATGAGCCGCGAGAGCATATGAGGAACAATATAACTGTCCTTAATTAGTTCTATACTGATCAACTCCTCATCTTCTCTCCCTTCTTATTTTCTTTTCGTTTAATTTGTCGTCTCCTGCTTATTATATTTTTTTTTATTGAAAAGCAACTTCTGTGGTTTTCTCTTCGTTTTGTTATTATCGCTTGGACTTTTATTTCATTTAATAAGATTATTAGTAGGTGCTGTGCCTACTAAAAACTAGGTAGTGTATATAGACAGGTAGCAGTCGGTATACGATTGAAGTTAGCCTCGGCAAATATGCTACGACAGCCCCAAACTTCTGCTTTTGTAATTACGTGGATAATTGTTCAACTTACCAAAACGAGCTTGCATGGAATTATAAAACAATTTCTACATTGCATACTTTTCTACAAGCGTCTCAGTATATATAGATTAAATATGTAGATAATTTCTACACTTGCCTATACCTAATAGATCTTCTTATCTCTATTCACTACTGAAAGACATGGTAACGCCTCAAATCACAAAGCCACAAATCAACCAATACTACTCTCCTCGTCTCTTTTTTCTTCCAAACTCCAGATCAGCATATAAACTTGAGCGAACCCAACTCTTGTACCAGTCGTATTATCTAAGAAAGAACAGAGGATTGACATCCATACGTTGCATCGCCGGAGAAATGAAGGGCGCCAGAGTGCAAGGCACTCCTAAACCTACTGAATCGACGAAGCTCAAAGCTATTTTGACAGTCAGGGCATCAACTGTAGAAAGATTTCTAGATAACCTCAGCCCGACACAAGTGCTGGATAATCTGCAAGATCTGCTCGGGAGGTCTCTTCTCCTTGAGCTCATTAGCTCTGAGGTTGACACCGGTATATATATATCTTTCTCGTGCTTTGGCCTTATGAAACTCACTTTTTTTAACATAGATATATATCAGATTGTAGTTAGGTAAAGACTCTGCTAATTATGATTTTTTTATGACATTGTGATACGGCGTTGGCATATAATATATTATATATACTTTGGTCTCTAAGCGTCACAGATAGATCGTCTTTTTTTTTTTTTTTTAATTTGACCTAGTTTCTTGGTGCTGATTAATTCTAAGAGCTGAAATATCTTATATAGTGCATTCTTTTTTTTTTTTTTTTTTCGAAAACGAAGAATGAATTTCATTGTGCTTATTAATTAAGGAATCCATACGTAGGGTTTGTTCTTCGAATTTGACATTCAAGGTAGTAATTAATTAGTAATCCGTATGCGTAACAAATTTTGTTTACAACTTAAAAATGAAAAGAACTCGTTTGCTACACATTAATTATACATTTTTTTTTTCTAAATAGTAGTTAACATTCATGCACCACAGTTACGATAGTCATTTAAATTCATGTGATACATATCCATATATATATATAGTTATATACTATTGTCATATTAATCACTAATTCATTTCTTTTTCATGGTTTTTATATATTTGTTTTGTAACTACCATTCAACTATATATATTCGATGACTTATCTTTAAAGTTCTTCATAATTTTGTCTTTATTGTAATTTTCCGTCCGGGTCTCCTTCCAAAAAGATAACATATGAAAGAAAAAATTAATAAGGTGTCAAGGGTGACATAACTTCATATGGATTTGTTTTTGTGGTTTCAAATGTAGTCAACATCAAGCAATTACAAATTTTTTGGAGGCGAACACAGAAGAAAATTTAAAAAACAATTGATAAACCAATGACGTCTTTTGTTAAATTAAAACAATACTAACAAAGACATGGACAGCCGGTGGCGGAGCTAAGTACAAGAAATGGGGGTCAATTGACCCCCATTGATTTATAAAAAATAATATTATATTTAAAAGTTCACACTTGCAAAATGAAAAATTTTGAGATATGCAATATTTGAATCCCATAGATATTCAAAAGATATTCCACTAGTGAACCCCATATTGGATTTGGAAAATTTATTCTTGTTGGGAAAAAAATTTATTTATATAATAGATATATATTAGACTACCAAAAATGTTAATTTTTGTCTTCTCAAATATTTCATGAACTTTCACTTTTAGTAATGATTAGCACATGCATATTGAACTTATTAATTGAACTTGAATATGTAACTTTATAATTTATTTTGTTAATATATAGATTTTTTGTTTATTTAATTGAATATTGCAAAGATATAATCAGTAACCATAATAATATTTACGAATCGATTTAATTTGTTTTATTTTGTTGTTTGTTTATAACATTTCATCTTCTGATGATTTCAAAGAATGAGACTTCAAAGAATTAAATTAGAAGATAAAACATCTATTATAACTTGTAATTTTTATAAAATTGTTCTATATTTTGTGTCCTAATATTTTTTAGTAAAATTTTTAAGTAATTTATTGGAATAAAATGGAAATGAATTGTAAAATATCTTCAACAATTGTTAATGTCCAAATTGTCGATTGCACGATCAAAAGGAATAGCCATGGATGAGTTTTTCAAGGGCCACTGGATCCGTAATCAGTCATAATGAATGATTTAGATTTAGCCCAAATAAAAAATTCGTCCAAATTATAATTTTTCTAATATATTGTATGGATTTATTTAATTTCTTATAATATTAATATAAAAATTTATTGAACCCTATTGTGAAATTTTCTAGCTCTGTCACTGTGGACAGCGATTTTGTTCTCATGCGTCAATAAACGTGCCATGGTCCAGAAAATTTTTTTATTCGTCAAGAGTCGTTATCCGAGACCTAGGTATACTTTTCGGTACGTGACGAAACTGAAGTTGGACTAAATTTGTATCCCTTTGGAGCTGTAAACGTCTACTTTTTATGATATGGATATTACAGGAAACTAACAAAATGGAGATCACTGATCATGTCACCAAGTGGGTCACACATTATTTATTTATATATTTTTGTTTATTTTTCTTTGATGAAATTAAGGAAGTCTAATTTCATAAATGATGACTAAAATTTTTCCATTCCCGACCAAGATAAATCAGAAAATTTAAACTGAACATAATTCATAAGAATATTGTATTTCATGGAATTCAATTCCAACGTCGCAAATTAATCATAACTTAATTAAATGGATTTGGGTGGTGTCAAAATCTAGCATAAAATGACATCGAACAAAATAATTTATATTTGTTAACTGCACATAACCAATTAGTGCACCCCCTTTTTTTCAAGAGCAGGATCAGAGAAGAAGACCATATCAGCCTATGCACAAAAGGTGAGCCAAGATGGACAAGAGACAAAGTATGAGAGCACCTTCACCGTCCCAAATAATTTTGGTGAAATTGGAGGAGTTTTCGTGACTAATGTGTACCACAACGAGATTTTTCTCCAAGATTTGATCCTACAAAATGATAAAACTGGTGCAGCTGCGGCCACAATTAGTTGCAACTCTTGGATTCAACCCAAGTCTGTAAGCCCTGACAAGAGAGTTTTCTTCACCACCAAGGTATATCCTCTGGTTTGTCCATTTTTCATTGACCAGAATCATCTTGATTTTAATCAGTGTTTTGAAAACCGTATCGAATACTGGAAAATTCCAGTAATACCAGAAACTGAAACAGAGACCGGATTTCGGACACCTGGCCGGTAAAGGTGCCGGTACGGTTTTAAAAACACTGATTTTAATTTGTCAATGTACCAGTCTAATTTTTTAAATTGTAATTGCATAAATTGTGTACCATAATTTCAATACTTGATCCTACAGAGAAGATCTCTTGGCAAGAGAGTTCTCTTTAATATGGATGTAAATTTCTGACTAAATCATTCAGAGAATTTCTTTACTAACATGGTAAATCTCTGATTTAAACATTCACCTATATATAACCAAAACAAAGATGGAAATTATTAATTTTTGGATGTACTGTCAAAATTGTAGTCATCTAAAACTTACCGCTTGACCCATATGGGTGAATTAAATCCATCTTGGCGTTTACCATGTGTTCTTCTATTTCTATAGTCCAAATTACAAGCATACCTAAATTTCAAAATACAGTTTCGCATCTGATCACATTTATGTTAAGTTAGTTTCTTCTGTTGATTAGTTCTTTTTTTTTTTAATTAAATGGTAATAGGAAGTGGATTAATTGATCTCAGCTAAACAAAATTTTCTACTGAAACCTCATGAGAGGTTATCATTTTTGTAAATCTGTAACTGCTGCTACCACAACAATTTACTAATCAAACAGATGGATTTGACCCTTAATATTTTCCATGAAAGAAAAAGACAATTCTATTAGAGGTTTCTTAAAAAGTTCCATTACTCCCGTTTCATTGTGGGGGCTTACATAAGTATATGTTGGTTTTAAATCTGATGACTTTGATACAAACGGGTCTGTTAATTAGCATTTATCTCTGAATTTGAGTACTAGGAGGAAATACTGACCAAGAGACCTTTCAATTCACAATCTACTTCCAACATGAATTTGTTCATACGAGTGCCTTGTTTATATGAAAATCTAACCAATTATATACTTTTTTTTTTTCTTATGAAACAGTCATACTTACCAGACCAGACGCCGAGTGGGTTGAAAAGTTTGAGAAAACATGAACTTGAACTCAAGAGGGGAAATGGCAAAGGAGAACGAAAAAGCACAGATCGGATATATGATTATGACACATATAATGATCTCGGTGACCCCGACAGTGGAGATAGAGCTAGACCAGTACTAGGAGGTACCAAGGTGTTTCCCTATCCAAGACGGTGCCGTACAGGTCGTCCCCAATCAAAGAAAGGTAAGCTTTCTTCATGTCTGACATACTCAATTTTGGCATCAACAACAGAAGAGACTAAAAGAAATTTAAAGACATTAATGTATTCTACTAAACACAGATCCTAAATCTGAAACTCGAAGTAGCACATTTTACGTGCCAAGAGACGAAGATTTCTCTAAGGTTAAACAACTACAGTTCTCCACAACAGCTTTGACGTCTCTGCTTCATGCTGCTCTGCCTTCAGCTCAAAATGTTGTCATAGACACCAAATCTGGTTTCCCTAATTTTAATGAGATTACTGTCTTGTACAATGAGGGGTTCCAGATTCCAAAGGTTGACGGGATTGGCTTCTTCCAAACCCTAATACCGCGCATATCTGATGCAATTCAAGATGTGTCTGACAAAGTCTTGCGTTTTGATGTTCCTGAAATGCTTGAAAGTAAGATTTCTGAAATCTGTATACAGCTATGTATTTGTACTCCTGGATTTCAAATCTAACTCATCACCTCTACTAAATTGCAGGAGATAGGTTTTCATGGTTGCGAGATGAAGAGTTTGCTAGGCAGACTCTTGCCGGTATTAATCCATATGCCATTCAATTGGTTAAGGTATATTTCCTTTTACAGTAATGCAAACATCACCTCTGATTTTACATATCAGGTTGTTCAACGTGGAATAGCTTAACCATTTATTATTGTTACCAGGAGCTACCAATGAAAAGCAAGCTAGATCCAGCCATCTATGGAACTGCTGAATCTGCAATTACCACTGACATTATTGAGAAAGAAATAAATGGCATCATGACAGCAGAGGAGGTAAGAGTTTAAAAAAAATAATAAGAAAGAGTTCTGTTTCACAAAGAAAAAAAAATTTATACAAGAAACAGAACATGTCTTGTGTTTATGTTGTGGTTCAAATCTCTATTGTTTTTAGCTTTTCTTAATTTAAAGTAAAGAAAATTATCGTAGAACTAAAAAAGTTTACCTTTTTCAAGCTAAAAGCAAAAATTGCACTGCTTATCTCTGCTTATGTAGGCAGTCCATCAGAAGAAGTTGTTTGTGGTAGACTACCATGACTTGTTATTGCCATATGTGCACAAAGTTCGAGCCTTAGAGGGAACCACATTATATGGTTCCCGGAGTCTTTTCTTCCTCACAGATGAAGGCATTCTAAAACCAATTGCAATTGAGCTCACTCGACCACCTTCACCTACTACACCTGAATGGAGGCATGTCTTTGTTCCATCGTCTGATTCAACTGGGTCATGGCTGTGGAAGCTTGCCAAAGCCCAAGTTTGTGCTCATGATTCGGGACATCATGAGCTCATCAGTCATTGGTAATACCTAGTTATTTAAATTTTAATTTATCCTTAAGCAGATGACATCACGGGAGAAACAAAACAATTCCCTCTCCTTTTCTATGAAATTTGAGTGGCAGAGTAAATTTGGATAAATAATATTTTGTGCACATTCTTTAGAAGACAAAGAAAAATATAGTACAACTCCCAAAATTAAAATCCACATTTATTGAATTTATTCTGCATAGGTTAAGGACACATTGTAGTGTTGAGCCATATATAATAGCAACACACCGTCAGCTGAGTGAGATGCACCCAATTTACCGGTTGTTGCACCCACACTTCCGATATACAATGAAGATTAATGCATTGGCAAGACAAGCTCTTATAAGTGCTAGAGGTATCATTGAGTCGTCATTCTCACCTCTAAAGTACTCCATGGAGCTCAGCTCTGTTGCCTATGACCAAACCTGGCGTTTTGATCTTGAGGCTCTACCAGCGGACTTGATTCGGAGGTAATATAAGTTTGCAAATTCACTATATAGCATTAATATGGAATAAACTAGTTTGCAATATTTTCTGATCAATTACATAACTTATCAGAAAGTAACCTTTTTGTTTAATTAACATGTTAGTTCTTTCTCCAAAAGTTGCATTGTAATGAAACAAGACAACGAAAATGACAGAAAATCAGCACAGTCATAGAATATCTTTTGTGCAATTTTGACACTTAGATTTTGAAATATACAAACAAACGGTATCTCTGCTTTGATTTAAATTTAAATTGTACACGTGATAACAGAGGAATGGCAGTAAAAGATCCGGCAGCTGAGCATGGACTAAAGCTAGTAATTGATGATTATCCATTTGCAAATGACGGCCTCTTGATTTGGTCAGCAATCAAAAATTGGGTCCAAGAATACATCTCACATTACTACCCTGACTCAGCCCAGATAAAAAGTGATACAGAGTTGCAAGCATGGTGGCACGAGGTGCGCACACGGGGTCATGCTGACAAAAAGGATGAGCCATGGTGGCCCATCTTGGACACCCAAGAAAGCCTAACCCAAACCCTGACTACAATAATCTGGGTTGCATCAGCCCACCACGCTGCCGTCAATTTCGGCCAGTATGATTACGCTGGCTTCTTCCCAAACCGACCAACAATTGCACGGATTAACATGCCAACAGAGGACATGACAACCGACCAACTCAAAAATTTTCTACAAAAGCCAGAGGATACACTTCTTGACAGTTTCCCTACGCAAATTCAAGCAACTGTTGTGATGGCAGTGTTAAACCTGTTATCGACCCATTCATCCGATGAGGAGTATTTGGGTGGCCAAGCAGCTGGGCTGACATGGCTCAATGACCCAGTAATGAAGGCAGCATATGATCGGTTTTACACAAGGCTAAAGGAGATTGAGTATAAAATAGATGCACGAAATTTGGACCCTAAATTTAGGAACAGGTCGGGTGCAGGCTTGGTGCCTTACAAGCTCATGAAGCCCTTCTCAGATGCTGGTGTCACAGGAATGGGGATTCCTAATAGCATCTCCATTTGAGCTAGTCAACGAAATGGTAACAGATTACATACAAATGTCACAGTCAACCCGGAGTATATTTGGTTTCTAAACAGTTCTTTGCTTTACAATCCCTCTCTGTGAAGCATATATGTTAACCAATAACATATCACTTACACAAATTAAAAATGACTGGAATAAAAGATTCTAGCATCTTATTTTCATTTCGACCTTTTCTTCTTATATAAATTGTGCTTCTCTGATTTGTTTTGCAATAAATTCCAGTGCACTTGTGACAGTGCTAGAGAAAAACAACATTACTTGGGTGACAAATAAAGGGTAGAAAGAGTGTGAAATTGGAGTTCATAGAAATTATGGATCTTGCTTTTGAAATTATTTTTGTCAGAAAAACTAGAGAAAGAAAAATAAAAGATGAAGCTGATCAGTATAAAAAATGATTTAACACTTTAAATAATTCAAATACACAAATGCAATATCTAACAGAGCAATTTGCACGAAACCTGATCAGTAACAAAGAATATCATAATTTTGAAGCCCATCTTTAACAAAAAGATGTAGCACTTTTTCTTAAGAAAAATTAAAAGAAAGCAGAATCATCATACTAAAATATGGTGTGTAATATCTGGTCAAAGCTATACACGCAGAAATAATACATATAAAACCAGATTATTAACATCTTAATCCAAAATCTGAAGTCATTGTTCAATTTGGCAGTGAATTCTCAAGTTGACCAAATTATAGCATATCTTAATACTCATTTTAAGCCATTAAATATCCCCACAAATTTCCCTTGTTTACAATCACCATACAGAACTAAAAAAGGTACAACATCTATGCAAGCAAAAAGTACACCAAGTGCTAATCAAAAATTGTGCTAAGGAACAAGAACGAAACAAATGGCAACAGCATCAAAAAATGTAGTGAGAAGAATCTAACCTAGTTAAGATACTGTTTCTAATAAAGGTGGTTTAGTTGGTTGAAAGAAGCTCAAGGAAATTGGGTCGCTGGATTTTCCTTGGTACTGTAACTGGGCCCAATTTTTTTGGGTAAGTAGGCAGATCGGGTTTTGGGTATTCCATGGTGGTGAATTGGATCCGGCCCGGTTGGAACCTCCCTTTCAGACTCTTCCCCTGTTGTAGTAAATCTCACCATTTCCTCCCCACTGCTACCTTCCTCCTACACCAGATTTTTAATTATTTCTGTCAGATTTGATGTAGAATAGGTACATAAACAAGTTTGTTACAAAAATCCTGCTAAACTTTCAGTTAGTAAGTTTGATTAAAGAAGAACCAATTGGATTGAAAAGTGTTCACTAAGAACAATATTGACCAAGTAAAAACAAAAATTAATTTGCATTTTTCAGCAAGTAGAAAACATAAATAAAGAAGGAATCTGGCAATTTCTTAATTTATCTATTTATGCACTTATTTATTATTATTATGACTGCGAAATTAACTGTAACAAAATTTGAGATCGTTAAAATACTCCTTAAAAGAAGAAACCAGAGCTAAAAGAAATAATACACCAAAAATCAGGCAATAACATTTTACAAAAATGGAGATTACATATTGAAACAAAATGCAGGGAAACCGTTTGAAAATATGCACCTATTAAAAAAAGGCGAACATATACAACAAATAGGATCTTAAACTGAAATGGGATCCTCAGATGAAATAGTTCTGTTTAAAGAAGAAAAACAAAAGCACCCAGAAATAGGGAGTAATTTTATCAAGCTTTGTTTGAGAAAATACTTACCTTAGAGATATCCAACGGCGTTTCCTTCTCAGATTGCAAAACTGCAAGTTCCGAAACAAACCAAAATAAGTTAATTTATCATCTTATAATAGGCCTAATAACATCAGTTTCAAAGCATTTTCAAACTTGAGAAAGAGAGAGAGAGAGCATACTGTGACGAGAAGCACATGTAGACGATAGAAAAACCATAACTAGCATAACAATGGCGACCCAACAAGAGATGGACTGCGCCATCTCCCTCTTAAGCTTCCTCCACTCTTCGGAAAAGAGAATCCAAGATAGAACTAGAAGATGGCAATGGTCAGATCTACTCAACGCTCTGTTTCTATTTCCAATTTTTCTGTTTTCAAGTTTCAAAGAGGAGAAGAAACTATTGGAAAAGAGAGTATCATTTGAAATGAGCAATGCTATCGCCTAATTCAGAAAAGGGAAAAGGAAAAATGAAAAAGGCAGCATCTCTGCACTCTTTCTCTATTCTTCTGAGCGATCCTTCTCTGGTCCCCGCTCCTCTCCAGTTGCAGGATTCATCAAACGATCATTGGAAATATCTGGACCGTCCATTTTGATCGAACTGTCGAAATCGCACCAGACGACAAATTGGCATGTGGGGGCAGCTGGGGTAGCTATTCGGTCAATGTAATTTTCACCGTTGTATCTAAAATGAGCGTTCTAAAATATTTTCGATATTTTAATGTCCTTGGTATAATGGAGAGGATCCGATGCGTTTCTTGCTCCTCTTTGGCATCATCTGAGCCAAGCAAGCTGGCGGCAGGTGTATTAACGTGCCCAAACTCCTCTTTCAACATGTATATTGTGAACCATGTCACAGACATTTGGGGTCCACTGATGATACTACGCATAGTTTCACATTGAAGCTGGTGGGAGTAGTTTAAGCTACGTGTTCCTCCTCGAAGAGCTGCGGGTGCCGGGACAGATGTCGTCGTCTGGTGGCGTTTGGACCCTACGGAAACAGTGGCCAGTGATGACGTCACCTACACAGAGAAGAAACAATAATGGGCTTTTTCTTCAGTGATATTACAATCGTGCCATTTATTCGTTGGAAATGGAAGCTTGCTAGTCTTCTGTCCAGAATCTTTTTTTTAAGGGAAATATTTACCTTTAGCCCAGTTTGTCCGAACATTCGAATGGGCAAAAATGTCTTTGTGAAAGTTTTCAACAGTCAAGACAAATAAACCGGTTGATGCTTCCTGGGAGAGAATTATAAGCAAATTGATACACTCATACAGACTTATTGAACAAGCAAATTGAAACAGACTTGATACATTTTTGGGAACATGCTTCTTACTGCTTACTAAACAAAAAGATTAAAGATTAAAGTCAGAGTCTTTTTTCCAAACAAAAAGTCTTTTTTCCAAACAAGTCTTTTTTCCAGAGAGAGATAGGGAGGGCAATATGGTCATAAGATACAAAAAGTTATTTTTAATATTTTTAAAATGATTAAAATCAGTGAAAAGGGTTTATATCCCAAATAAACGTGATCAGAGGGGGTTATTTCCGATTTTGAAGATTTGAGGGGGTTATATCCAATTGGAGATGATTTGAGGGGGTTATATCCAATTTTCTCTTTTTTATATATGGCTGAGTTTTTATGTTGGCTCACCAAGTCTATCGCAAACATTCGGGTTTGAACTCTGGACCTCTTAGAAAAAAGTCCAGTGCTTACTAAACAAAAAACTTAATAAATTCGTGTGTTGAAAATTTGAAATCAATTAGAAAAAGTCATTCCTTTTTTCCAAAAATTAGAAAAAATAATTTTACATCATATAAAATATTTAAACCACAAACATTTATGTATGTTAGGTCTTTTTTATTATTATTATTATTTTTTTTTTTTGCAAAAAGAAGTTTCTCTATGATTAAAGAATAAAAATGTTCCTGCTTGCTGGCGACAGCGAGTACCCTGCATGCTAAACCGGAGGCTTAATGCTTCTGACAGTACTACATTGCTTGTAAAATAATCTTACAGTAAGAAAATTTGTATTTTCAACGTTTACGTATGTCGGTTGGTTTTTTTTTTTTTTTTTTTTGAATTTATCTATGCATGCTTCAATGCAAGTCCAAGAGAATAACATATGGGCATGCTTAAACAATTATTAAGTATGTGCATAAGAATATATATTGACATTTAAACTTATTACAAATGTAGATTGTAGCAGAGCATGCATGTACATTGTTCTGAATAACTTATATGGCCTCATTGTCATAATGTCATTGTAACTCTTTTGTAGGTTTTTTTTAAATATTCAATATTAATTAAGCTTCCAGTAAATACCACAAGCTATAGGAAAAAAAAAAAGATATCTAATACTTCTCTATTCTAAAAATATTTTAGTTCCACAAACTGCTATAGCTTTGTAAAGTTAATGAACAAAACAGAATCGTTAATCTTTTTCCTCTTCGTGAGAAATGATACACGTAACTTTTCTTTTTTTTTTAGTTCATTTAAAGCAAAATTAATAATTTATAAAATATAAACAATAAGTCATCTAAGATAGATTAACTTTTAAACACTCATTGTTGCAAATCCTGAACTTATGTATAACTCCAAAACTAGGAAATTTTACATGTATCCATCCATGTCATAAATAAGGCCGAAAACAATTATTTGAAATCGTTATCTGAATTTTGGTTTTTTTTTTTTTCAAAATATCAATAAAAAAAATGTTGTGGTACTAAGTGTTACGGACAATGTCACTCAATCCTTTGATTTAGCCCACGTTATTAAATTGTAACTACTCTACATAGAGAACTTTACATAGCATGTACGCCATTTAATCGAGCACTTACATAGCATGTACGGAACTTTACAGAGCATGATTATATGAACAATACTTATACAAAGCATGTATGACACGCTACTGGTTTTGCAAAACCATGAAACAATTGAAGAATACTAACGAGAATTCTTTTAATGTTACAAATGATCAGTTTAGTTCGCTTCACGACATTTCATATGAACTTCGATCAAAATTGGGATAATTAGCGTAGGCAGAAATTTTTTTTGATGGTGGATGCTGAAATTACTACAAATTAGTAATTTATTTCTATTAGTATTAATAGAATTATTATAGTAAAAACTAAGAATTTTCAACTATGATAGTCAACAAAGGAAAAACAATGACATCTTTTAGAAATTTATTACTAATTTAATAATGTTAGTAACAAATATATAAACTATTAAAGATTGCTTTTCAAACTTCATCTCGGAGTGAAAGTATACGTTGACGAAAAGTTAAATGAAGTCTGAATTTAATAGTTCAATCGAGCTTAATTAAGTAACGGTCAACTCGCTTGAGTTTGACTCACTCGTATTTCTATTTACAACATGTAGATCATTTTTTTTAAAACACATTCTATATTGCAGTTGCAACGTTAATATATGCTGATTTGACATTTTATTATTTTTGTGTCTCAATACAAATCGAAAGATAAAACGCTCTGCACAAAGTATTCATCATGTGCAAACTCACCTTTGAAGAGACCAGAGAATGCTTCATCCTATCAGTATCAGACCAAAACCCACTCTAATTACCCATCAGCTGTTGAATATGAGACGAATGATTTTTGGTCCTATAAAATCTGTCAATCTAAAATTCTAAATTAAATCTAATAATTTGACGGTCGAATATTCCACAGACCAATTTGGATCTGAAGTGCATCAGGCGACTCAGGCCGCCTCTATTCCTTGTTACTAAACCTGAATATCAATAGTGCATTTCATGAAATGAAACTTTAAAATAAGAATTTCAATTTCTTGGACAGGCAACATGAATCAGAAAGAATCAAATACTGGCTTGCTTACTGAGAAATTTGCTTTCAGTCTTTGCAGGATCTGCCCACCTGCACAACAACCCCGTGATATTCTCAACTCTCAACAGACTAACACTAATTCGGACCAAATGCAGCTCTTACATGCAAAATTAATCTCAATTTGATGTCTCTAGGTTCCTGGTACATTTAAGTACCCAGTTTCTGGACTGGTGTGAGCTTTGTGACAGGCTGTAATCAGTCCAGTACCAGTAATACTAAGTTTAGGATCCGATACAGTTCTTCCTAATTTGTCGCTCAATATCCCACATTACCCTAACTGTTCAGTGATGTGGGATATTAGGTGGCAAAGTAGGAAACCACCAGTATGAATCCTCGGAAGTTATGGCAAGGCTGCAGCAAGATACCAGAATACAAGTTATTTTTTCTTCCATTTTTACAATGCTGACAATGCATAAAGCAGATGGTGCCATTGGGTCTCAAGTAGGCTGTTTCTATTTATTGTTTTTTTTTTTGGGGTACCGGTTGTTTTTGCTAGTTTTCTGTTGAAACTTCTGTCTCTCTCTGGTCAATAGAAAGTGTTCGTCTTTGGACCACTTATTAAAACCAACAATATTTCTGAATGTGCTAATTAATTCACGAGTATTCTTCTTAGCAATGGGCAACACCAAAGTTGTTGAGAGGATATAAATCAAACTCACTATAAGATATGACAAGGTTTCTTAATGATACAGTTAAAGGAACACTGAACCAAAAGCAAGAACAAGATCAGAAGCTTGGAAAAATTAAGCCTCATAATCTATGCAAATTCAATTAAGCTTTCCCCCACATTTGCTAGCTAAATAAATACATTACCATGTCAGTTCAATGCAATTATGTTGAACCCTTACAAAGCCACACAGTCAATACCAGAGAGGTTAGCTTTCTTTTCAGAAACCCTCAGGTTAAGTATATTTTATATTGCGATGTGACTGCCATCATACTTGAGAGGAGTTAGGAAGCTTTCTTTCAAGAGTTGATCATGTAGGCTAACTGCCAGCTAGGTGACATGCATTACCGGTCTATTAGGAACACGATGCTCTCAGCTTATCTTTCACCAAGTAAAACTCTTTCCAAAGGTGCAACCTCTTCATACACAACTTTGCACCATATGATATATAGGAAATAATCAACTGACCTATCAGCAAGGATATATAAACTGCAAGTACAGAACAACCTGGTCAATTTATCAGACGGAAATTCCCTTAATGGTTTATTAAATATATTATTCTTTTATAACAATAAATAATATACCCTATAAAAACAAAGTTGCAACCC
This sequence comes from Rhynchospora breviuscula, assembly GCA_027562975.1. Taxonomy (NCBI): domain Eukaryota; kingdom Viridiplantae; phylum Streptophyta; class Magnoliopsida; order Poales; family Cyperaceae; genus Rhynchospora; species Rhynchospora breviuscula. Next base: position 48,057,652 of record CM050398.1, read on the forward strand.
CAGCATAGGTCAGTAACAAGTATAATAAAGGAATATTATATAACTCTATATTTACAGAGGAAAGCTATCAACAAACAGAACAATCCAAAAGAATAACCAATCATACTTTTATATGGGAAAAAATGATTAAAAATGTACAGAGATATCTATTTTAAAGTTTCCGCACTAAGCTTCCTCTCACATGTTGATTCATGAAATTTTGCTTAGTAGGCCTGGTTGTCTTTTATAACCTACATTTAAAAGATGTTGAAAGCCTCTAATGAACAATCTCGGTAAAGATAATTACCAAAAACAATGCAAGAGTGATGGAAGCAAATTTCTGTCGCAGCAGCATCTAAGTTATATTCTAGCAATCCGTCAACAACTACAAGAAGCTGCGAAACAATTGAAGCCCAAGACAGAATCTTTTTCCAACCCTGTAACACAATAATAGAAACAGAAATAGATATATAAATTCATATGGACAAGACTCAGTTCGTCCCCCTGAAGGTTTTATATGCTGATACTATACTGGAACAGAAAAAAACAATTGAGGTGACTTATGGCAAACATAGTTAAATTGTCAAACTACAATCTAGGACTTAACAACATATAGAGGGGTGAAGAGCGCTTAAATGGGACAATCAAAAGTCAGGTACGATTTTGTACAACTATGAAATTACCAAAAAAAAAAAAAAAACCATTTAAATTAAGTAACAAATTACCTTGTTTATGTGCCCAAATATTCCATAAGATCTTCATCATGAAGCAAATCATCAATGTCAGGGATGGGGCTTCCAATACCAATAAAATCTAACGGTAAATTATCAAACGAACTCCCGACAAACTTATCCTGTTCTACCGGGTACAACGGCTCCTCAATAAATAAATGCATGTTTCCGTGCTCATAGACATTCTCAATATTATTGCCACTATTGTTATTATTATTTGCTTCAACTCCAATTACCGGCATATCAACAGGCTGGTGAGATGAAATTGGCGAAGGATGTAGATGTTTTTGCCCTTGTGAATGTTGACTATACAATTCAAAACCAGTAGTGTTCCCTAATTGGAACCGGTTATTATTTCCAGGCTGTAATTCCAAGGGCAGCCGAGCACCCGTGTACATGCTTTGAGGCGTACTAACATTCATTCCAGTAAAATTGTTTTTGTTAATGTTATTATTGTAGTCAGTATTACCCGTACCGGTGCCGTTATCGACCATAGGTGCACGAAGAAAGAGTTGGTTAGTACCCATTTCAGGGAAGTCTGTTTGGTTCATATCTGGAATTGCACTGCTTTGCAAGTCCTCCTGGGGATCATCCCAATTTACAGCAAGTTTTTTCTTTGAACGTGAAGACAAATCACCCAACCGAGGCTTCTTTCTCTTCGGTTCAGATTGCTCCTTGAACCTCACAATTTGTTTCTCTCTCTCACCTGCATTAGTACCAGTACCATCACCAGCTGCTGCTGTATTGCTCCTCTCATCATCATTTGCCAATGTGTCACCAGCAACAGGTGCCACATCAGAGCCATCAACATCATATTCATTACTACTACTGTATGTGTATGTGTCCTCTCTCCTCTCCTCCTGGCCACTATGCTGAGTTACATCTGAAAATCCATTATCTCTGTCTTTTGCTCTACAGCCATCTCTATTTTTATCTAACGCAAAATTCTGTGATACTGACCTCTCCTCCCTGCTCAAGACTGCCAACCAAATCAAGCTTTCTTTTGCAGTCATCTTATCTTGCAAGCATTTCGACTTTCTTACATGCATCCTTATTTTTTCAAAATTTGGTGACATATGCTTTATGACACCTGTTAAAACACCCACTTTCCAAACCTTCTTCAAATCATGTGGCTTTTTGTATGGTGGTATCTGACCCCTTGGTAAACCCAATCCATCCCACCAATCCTCAATTCCAGTGGGCCACCATGGTGGTGGGACCCCCTTCTCTAAAGGGAATTTCCTCTGGGGTGGGTTGCAGTGTTGCATCAGAGACGACAAGAGAGAGCCCAGAGTCGCGTCTTGCAAATCCATTAAGCTCTGATGACCCTTCCCTCCATTGGAGACTACCTGGCCATTCTCGAGTTCAAAGTTCTCTGCCTCGTACTTTGCAATAGCAGCGGGCCCATTCTTGTCAAACTTGACCTTCTCCTTCCACCATGCACGAATATTATCTGATGCACCACTAACAGGTTTCCCCTTTTCAGGTATAATGCCATAAACAAACCCACGAACGTTGCAAACCTCCATTAGCTTCAGCATGTATTTGAGAATGCCATCCTGGGCCCGTGACATCTTTTTGCGCAGGGCCTGGTCAGAGATGGGTTTCTTGGAACTGGATTTATCCAGTGAAGCCTGCTGACTGGTGACCTTTTGTCGTTCCTTGATTCTGCGAAGCTTCACTCGGTCTTTCCACATGCGGCGTGCCAACTCCTCAGGCTCGATTTCCTCATCACTGACATCATTCTCCATCAGATTTTCACAACGGAGGCCATCTACTTCAAAATCCGACGCTTCTCCTAGCTCATTGGTGATCATTGCCAGATGGTCCATGACAGGGTTAACTTGACTTTATCAACTTTTGTCTAACTTGCTTCCAAAATGCTCATGCCCACAACCTGTCAAAAAAAAAAAAAAAAAAAAAAGGTAGGAATTAGTTAAATTCAAAAGAACAATAACAGTTAATCAGTTTATCCAAACAAAAACAACACACTGTCAAGAATAAATTTAAGCATCATTTTCAATAGAAGGGAGTGCCGTACTGAAACACACAAAAAAGCAACAGTCATACCTTTTAATTAAATTAAACAAGATTGAACGTAAATCTTGCACATACACTATGACTATCCAAGTACAATTGACACCTAATTTCTAATTGGTAGTCAGCATTAACCAAAAGGCGCTAGTTGAACTTACATAGATACTTTCATCCAAATATTCATTAAAATAGAGAAGTACTGCTTTTCCTGAGGACTTTTAGGTACCAAATCTGACCCAGCATTGAAACTTGCAGGTGGAAAGAACCAACTTTTCACTCCATTAAAACCCCCAAAAAACAAGTTAAAATTGAACCTTTAACGGATCGAAATCGAATTGCCCACAATCGATTACTAAAACACCGTACCCGAGTTCACGATAAATATTCGAGAAACAATACAAAAAAAAAAAAAAAAAAAACAGGAATTGGGTCGAATCAATACCCGATTGAAATTCCACCACTCCACAGATTGTAGAGAAATAGGTCGTTTCCCTTGTTCTCTAATCCGGAATTAGCTATTGCCTTTTTCCTTCCTTTCTGTCTTTCGCGATTGGTTTATGGAAGAGGCGGAGAGGAGAGGAGTGGAATGAAATGAGAAAAAAACAGCGGGATTTAGTTAAAAGACTTCCAAAGCAACTTGGTAATCTTTATCGTTCTCGCAGAATCAGGATCTTACGCGTCCCTTTCTGTGAACATTTTATGTGTTCCCCTTACATTTACAGCTGCCTTCAGCCCTTCACACGTAGAATGACCTGCTCTGACCCCTATTAAATGACCTGCTATATAATTATTTTAGGGATCACGATACATCGAAACCACACAGGGTTAGAAAGTAAAGCAATTGAGCCGCCCGCACGCGCATTTCCAAGTGTACTCACTTTGTGTACCCTGAAATGTCGCTTCGGCTTCTGGTTTGTATTGTAAAGTCTACTTGGTTTTAACTGTAACTATCCGTGTTTATCATAGTTTTAGCGGCCGAGAGTGACCTTTGAGTCTTGGGGTCACGTAAACATGGGAAGTTAGCTCATGGTTTGGTGTTAAGCTTACTACTCGGGAGTATTTACTATTTAGTGGGGGTGTCATTGTTTGGGATTATTTGTAACATTTATTGTGCTTTATGTTAAATATTTGCAAAATTTTATTTTTGTGAGAAAAAAGGATGATAATATAAGGTTTTTTTTACTATAATTATCCAAGAAATTGAATTATTTGAAAACTCTTTATTTGATTTATTGATAATGAAATGAAAATAATTGGCCGAGTTTAGCATAGGTTTACTTTATTCTTTTTTTATTTTTGGTATCGTTGATCCTCTAATTATAATGAGCATTGCATATTTGCATCTGATAATATTTTATTTCAGTGACAGGGCAACGTGTCTTTCAAATTGTGCATCCAAGGAAACAGCTCACGAAAGTAGGGACAATGACCTTCTTCAACGCACAAGCTAATCCAATTAAATAGTATCTAGGGTGATATTAATATTGAATGATTTGAATCCTATTAAATTTATCTTGATACTGTAATTTAATATTTTAAGAATGCGTCACCATTTTGTGGATTAATTGATATTATAATTTACGATTCCCAGAATCTTTATAGAATATTTTTGTCGCTATTTCTTGTAATGAAAAGTAAATTTATAATTAGTATGCTTGCACAATGCCTACGTATGATCAAATCATAAAAAAATAATCATCAAAAAAGATGGCCACAAAAATAGCCCTGTAGGATTTTTCACATACAACCTTGTTCGCTAAGAACTAGTGGACCGAAATATTTAATGGTTTGTTTGGAGACTTTTCTTTATCTTAAAAAAAGTCAGCTATTCGGAATCTGAGTCGACCATCAACAACCAAAATTGATTCTATAAACTAATTGTTTATTTTAGTCGCACTACCGTTTTTTTTTTTAAAAAAAAATATTGAAATCAATTCCCGTAGGAAGGTTGCACATACTCTGAAATTGTTACTAATTACTATGGACGTAACGAGGAAATTGTACCACCACATTTTTTTTTCCCTTTTTGCTGTAAGTGTATTTATGTATAATCATTGTTTCTTTACAGTGGAAAGGAACAAAATTTTAGACCCCCAAAAAAAAGAAAGGAACAAAATTTTGACGAGTGTTGCAATAAGAATTTTATTCATTTTCTATCTCTTTTCTTTTTGAAACAATTAGCACCTTATTCGGAAAACAATATTTGTATGGAATGTACAATACGTATTTTATTATTTTGTTCAATAAAAAGTTATTAGTAAGGTGAATTTTACATGATAAATAAAACTACTAAAGAAATTTATTGTGTGGAGTCGATTTGGAGAGCTTTTGGCTGGAAAATATGAACATTACTTATGACCGATGGGACGTCATTTGGGCGGTTGCAACGGAAAATTTTGAAGGAGTGTAACAAATGTATTTTCTCTGATGCTCGTACTAATCCGAGCAGGCTAACAACAGCTATATAGTTTATACAAACCCGGTACACAATAGGAAAGAATGGCGTAGCTTCTTTTCTTTTTATACTTTTACCATTCTTTTCTTAGATTTTCAATTGACCGTTTTATTTTATTTTTTGAGGGTCAATTGACTGTTTTTCCATAAACTTTCATTCTTTTTTTTTTTCGTTTTATCTTTGTTTCTTCTTTATTTTCTATTTTATTGTAACTTGTAAAATTTTTGTTTATTAAAATTGTTAGCGTGACTCTCGGCATCTAGCTTTCAAAAAGAAATTTATGGTACGAACATTATATATAATAAGATATTCGAGGGTTTTATTATTTTAAGTAGTTAAAGTACAACTCTCTGATCTACAAACAACATGTACAAATTACAATACAAAGAAAAAATATTTGAAAAAAGACAACACAAAATATTGACCCGGTGTTATGGTTGCACCTGGAGACTGAGAGTTGTGCGACCGCATCACTAGGTTACAGCTTATGATACAGCCAAGCCCCCTTTTTTTTTCTTATGAACAGGTATTATTGTGAAATTTGCGTGATTTTGCTTTCACATTAATTAAAATTTATAATTTATCCTTCACTAAACTGTCTGAAGACAAGCATATATATTATCTTAAAAAGCTATATTTGCTGGCTTTTCAACTCCAAAAGAAAATTCATATTCCTAAAAATTTTGTCGCTTCTTAGCAGGACCTAGCTGCTGTTAAATTAGTCAAATAAAAGTTTATTTGGAGCATGTAATTGTAAAAGTACACATCCCAATTTTCTAAATTATCCTCATTAGGTGGAATAGAAGTGGCCAACAAATTGGCTTGAGCCATCTCTAATTTAATATTTGTAATGGTATAGAAGTCATTCTAGACTGGTCAAACAAAACACACAGTTATTTTGTTGGTAGGAAAAAAAGAAGATGGATCTATCATTGTCATATCGGATCTAGCTGATCGTGTACACAAATGCTTTCCTAACATGGAATTAAATGGTCAAAATTAAAAGGAAAATTGGATTGTTCGCCATTCACAAAATTTGTCAAGTACACCCGTGGAATGCATATCTTAAGCAAAAAATTGAAATGTAACAGTCCAATTCGGTCCCTAAAATAAGCGACTAGGAACAGACGGATAGAAATAGACAGATAGGTCGCAGAGTACTTTTGCACATTAGATCCATAAAACCATACACAATAACACTAGCGCTTGCGGCAGCATCTTCCCTAAAGGCCTAAAATGATTGCGGACACAAGAACAATACAGGTTTCGCCAAGTTGTTTTCCATATAAAGTTATTATTAAAAAAAATATGTTTCCATAAAATTACTGTTCGTAGTCGTACATAAAGAAAAATGAACAATGTTTTGCTGCCATATGTTTTCGTTTGCCACGCATCTCACAATTTTATTATTTTATTAATATTTTAAAATTTAAAATTCAAATTTAACAGTTGATCTTGTTTAGTTTAACAAGTGATGCATTTTCATATAATTTTTATAAATTTTAAAGTTCATTTGGTACTCGATCAGGAGGTCAAAATATAAATGTATTAGAATTAATCTATCATATTTAACAAGATCAGTTCATTTTAGTCCTTTCGATCGAGTACCAAATGAACTTCAAATTTTAGAAAAATTATATGAAAATGCATCCCACGGTTTAAATTTAAAATTTGAATTTTAATTTTTGAAATATCAATGATATAGTAAAGTTGTGACATTTGTAGCAACCAAAACTTGTGGCACTAGAACATTGCTCAAGAAAAATAGAGTTATGTTATTGTACTTGTGTGTAAACTTTTTTCTAAAAATAATAATTGAATAAGGATCTAATGATTAGAACTTAGAAGCAAAAAAAATGTTTTAAAATTTTTTACAGCACTTTCTCAAATCAAATAAAAAATTTATATACATGTTGTTAGTCTCATAGATTGATTATGTACCATTTTCATATATTTTTAAGTGTCTTTTAATTAGTCCATGTAAATCATAAAGTATAAATCAATGTAAATATCATTGTTTTTGTCTTTTTTATTTGTATAATGTACACATAGTATAAATCTCATTTCAAGTATCAGATTTCAAAGTTATATAATTTATTGTTAAAAAAATGTTAAAATCATCAACTTATTTATTGTCATTAAAGACCATAAAATTTAGAAAAAAAATACTTCTTAAACTGTCCTTTTTAATCCTTTAACCAAATTTTTTTCGTTGTTAAAGTTTCTTATTTTTTAATCTGTCTTGGAGGCTTGACGCGCTTTTGTTATTTACATATCGGTTTCAACATCATAACATAAGTTATTCATTTGAAAATTCAGATATGCTTAAGTGGGTCAAATATATGAACTCGATCCAAATATGAAATATCCATCCTTTTGTCCAAAAATAGATTGAAAACAAATGTCACGTAATCCAACCTTTATTGCACATAAATTCTAACATGTTAGAATACAGTCAAAGAAGCAGAGGTAATAATTGATAGAGAAGTCAATATTTGCGAAGTATATTGAAATGTAGATACACAGAATTGAATGAATGAATTCGTTGTTATTCATCAAACTGATCTATAGAGTACAACTAGGTTCCTTAGTTGTCGCGGCTTCGCCGCGACTAATTTTGTTATATTATACTCTGATAATTATTTTTTAAGAAATGCATATATAAAAGATTTGAATTTATTAATATAAGTTCTAATACATTTATGTAAGTGAGAGCATAAAAAAGAAAGAAGTTAATTTTATTATTTCACTAAGATTACCTGTGTTTCTTTGAATTGCAGAATTGCAGATTTATTTTCGCCTTTAAGTATAATAGGCCGAGCTTCAAAGATTATGTATTACAATAGAACGTTTTTTTTTTTTATATATATATCAAGCTATACAATTTTATACAAATTAATTTTTAAGTGTGTTTAGGCAGAAAATAAATTTGAATCCGCCAAAATAAATTAATTTTTATACTTTTTCGTATATTCTTACTTTAAAAAAATACGTACTCAAATTATACTTATTTTCTTTTTTAATACATACTCAGATTACACCTATTTTCTTTGTGTTCATCTACAAAATTTATATTACAATTATTTATATCAACGCACGGTAAATGTATATCGACCTTCAGCAATGAAACGTAATCCCATTTACTATGTCACATACTAAAATTGTAACAATCACTAATTATCAGTAAAATATCAATAAACATCCATTCTAACCAGTTCCTTTGACATAATATCTCATATTCTTTCGTACATATTCACTGCCTAGACACCAATAACAACAACAAAATGACAACAAAGACTTAAAAAATATATATATGTCACGATACATACAAATTAAGCTGTTGTTATTTCTACGCCCAAACAAAATACAACAGCAACCTAAAACTTCACACCTTAGTTGCATGCTGCACCATCGTCTGAAGAAGATACCTCTCCAACTGCCACATCGCCACCCATACCGACACTTCTGCCAGCAGCACGTATCTCCTTTCTCTCTTCAACAAACTTTGTAATGCTTCTTCTTGGAAATGGCAAGTTTGAAGCAGCAATCGATACTAACACCGTATAGGGGCAATGGTAAGTTAGGTCAGCTTCTCAGCAGTTATGCTTACAAAGTTATACTGTCAGCCAAGCGAGCTTCTCAGCAGGTGGCACATATGGTGCCAACTCTGAAAATATCTAAATAAATTCAAAAAGAAAGTCAAGAGAATGTGAAATTGCTACATGAGCATAAATCTCAAACCAAAATTGTGCTTAAACAGTGAAAAGTTATATTCGCATAATAAGACAAATAGCTTACTCTTAGAAGACCATTGTTCATCTCTGCTGAAATCTATATATGACAAATAAAAAATCAAATATAATCATGAAATAACAACCTATGTAAATGAAAATAAAACTAAATTTTACCTCTAAATATTTTACTATGGTTTACCGTAAAAAATGAACTGTCTAGAGATACATGCATATAGAATCTAGAATGACTATTAGATTTCCATACTATTAACTTCTATTCTATTAATTGATTTCATAATTAAAAAAAGATAAATTTTGTCATACCTATTTAGTTTCTGACTTCATTTAATTCAACATTAATAATTGGCTTGACGGAATAGACCAAATTCATTCATTAACAACTGAACATGATATATGAACTTTTAATGCCAAATAAAAATTGGGAAAAAAAATTAAATCACATGAGCAAGCATCCCACCCAGAAAACAAAATGTTTCTTCTCTGATATTATATAAATAGAAATATATAATTGAAAACAGGTTTACCACTTGCACCAGTTAAAGAAGGGCCTGTATGGCTGAATCAGAAACGCCACCATCCTGACCCACATGAATTACAACTCCATACCTGGTTAGGGAATATAAATTGAAAAGTTTTATAAAAAAATAAAATTGCAGATGACATATTTCACTTTTTTTTAAAAAAAAAGGAATTATTGATATAGGCCAATTCTTAGGTAGTAACTCGGTTGCATGTTATCCCAGAATCACCAGAGGTGGGCGCAACCTAAAAATAAATGGCCATATCTAGAAATAGAATAAATATTTTGGAGAAACCACACAAATTTTGATTGAAGAAGAAACCAAAATAGTGTTCCCGTCTAGGAAAAATATTGCATTGAGAAACACACGCACCAAAAGGGATAATAGAAGACCAAAACTGTCACGGTAGTGCTTTTGTTCATGTGCAATTGACAGACAGACAACAAAATGTGATTGGAGACCTCAAGAAGAAATTAATGGCATTTCTTTTCTTAAAAAAGGAACTAAAATGGGAACAAAAGCATTAACTGAAATGAAAAAAAAGACATAAACCTTAAGAAATTCAACAGGCAGCCCTAATTAAAAATCTCTGCTATCATGAATCAACAACTCCATACAGTTTACCTTTCTCCCCTTCACATCTACTCTTCTCTTATTAGGAACAACAATGGGGACATGAAATGTAGCCTTTTACCTGCTAATTAAACAAAACAAATAATGCTCAGAAAGAGAGAAAGGAGAACATTTTTTATGCTCAAAGAGTAATCGGACAAACCCCTTGAGAAGGAAAGAGAAGTACCAGTTATGACACCATCAGCCCCGTTCTTCATCTGAAGATACAAGCCTGTGACCCCTAGTATGCAATTATAATGCAAATACATATAAGAAAGAATCATGCCATGCGAAATAATAAAGAGGTTAATATTACTAAATTGCAACATATGAAGAGCATATACAACCCAAAACTGGAAGGAGCATTGGCATAGCTCCTGCTTGTTGTAGATATTTTTATCATCCGACTCAAATTTTCAACTAATCACACTCTTTAAGTTGCTGCCAGAAGTCATCAAAATTCTTTCCTAGTAAATAATATCTTTATCAATTCTTAAACTACGCAGAGAATATATAAAGCATAATAATAATCATAGTGATGGAAAAATCAGATCAAAATGTGACCAAGGAAAATAATAATAAAGTTAATCCCACTATATTTGATTTTCATCATAATGTTACCAGGATGAGAATCGTGTTGGACATGGACACAACTAACAGGCCTGAATGGTTGCTGAGAGCAAATGTACCATGCCCAGCTGATGTGGGATCAAACAGTTTGTCCCCTTCCGGTGCCAGGTTTGTAATGACATCTTTACTATTAGTGGTCAACATGAAATTACAATTGCAAGAGCTGATGTAATTCATAGGGTCAAATTTAAATTCTAAGTATGCCGACATTTATGAAATTGAAATTTATGACGCAAAATAGAATCTATTTCTAATAGTTGAAAATCACAACTCTTTCATACCAAAAAGAACCTACATCATTTCTTACCAACAAAGATAAAACCTAGCTTCATGTACTAATCTAAATGAAGCAGTTTAACAAAGAAAAAAGCCAAAATTCAACCCTTTAATTGTTTTCATCGAATAGAAGAATATTTCAATCCAATTTACCAATTAGATTTGGTGACAGCCCTCCTCCCTATCCATATCTTTTTTATCCATTCCTTTCTGAGGCCCAGCACCTTCCTATTCCTATTCAAAACACAACACAAATGAAATGTTAAAAGCAAAAAGAAGAGAAACATTTATCAATTTTGAAAATATATAAAAATTTAATTAATAAATAAATTTATTTTTATTTATTATTAAGAGATCAGATAAATACACTACCCGAGTCTCACAATTTAATAACAATAGTTGAGGAGTGAAACAAAATCACACTATAAGTTGAGTACTTGATATGAACAAAACAATGTTAGCAAGATCATTAACCAAAATATCAATTTGAATGACAACCATGTTTCATTTTGCTATCTATATATAATCTTTATAATAGTTAATGAAGAATTTATTTTAACAGTATTGGAATCTGATTTTAAATAAAAATGTAAATTAGAAACCTTGGTTATGATAAACTTTTGAAGGGTACTGCCAATAACCATTACAATTCAAATGTTATGAGATGAATTGAATAGATACAATAAAGGGATTAATACAGCAACACTTTAGGATTAGACAACTCACAAAGTTATCATACTATTTGTTATCTTTTACTTCAGTAAATATCTGATTCCTTACATAGCTTGGCACTACCTAAATTTATGAAAACAATTAACAATTAGAACATATATATTTGCATCAACAGGTTATCATAATCCCAAATGCAACAAATATTGCTATAGTATCTTGTAAAAGTTACCAATAACTAAGTCAAATGCCATATTTTTCTTTCATGACCAGCACTTGATGAGCGTGCTTGAGTTTTATAAATCAATTTTCAAGTAACAATAAACCCTGAACTTATGCAATTTGTAGAAGCATTGTATTTTTCTTCCTTATTAGAATTTTGTCCTAGAGTGCAAGAATAAATTTCTTCCTTCTTCTCCCATTCATCAATTTTTTTGTGCGGCCATCTCTTTTATGCTGCTCAAATGAATTTAAATGAGGAGTCCTTCAAAAGAGAAAATGGATCAATGCAGAGTTTAAAGTCCAGAAAAACAATTAAAAAAAAAATGAAGACCCCTTTTCTGAGAGATGAAGAGGAATTAACCGAGTGATAAGAGTCACGTAGCCTTTTCTAAATAAATACTTATTGATAAAAAAAACAAAGCAATAGTAGATTGATGGAATTCCTTCTTCAACGTCGTACCTTGTTTTCTAGCTTGTTATTTTGTCGAACACCTTCCGTGCATTTATCCTTTCAGCAATCTCTTATTTTATGATAAATTGAATTGAGACCGATGATGAGATCTTTAGAACGGTGGTAGACGAGATTCAAACAAATCAAGACAAAGAGATCAATAGCGTGAATAACACAGAGAGAAGCAAAGTAAGATAGAAAGATATTAATAGCGACAACTGTAGAAATAGTACTCCATTATTACCTGAGAAAGGTGTCCGCTGGAACGATTGTAAAGGTGCATAGGCGTGAACGATTGCTGATGTCAGCTGCATCAATATTCTCATACCTTTCTCCTTAAATTGGAAAACAAAAAAACTCATGAAATAGGTGAAATCAGAGCAATCTCTCACCCTTGTGTCGTCGGCGATCGTCCTCACTTCCTCAGTCGCTAAAGGCTGTTCCGCTTTTTTTTTTTTTTTTTTTTTTTTTTTTTGCTTCGCTGGGAAAGTGGGAGAGCAATCCGCCATCAAGAAGAATTGACTTTTGCAATAGGTTGGGAAGAATCGCATATTGAGAAGAAGAAGATAAAGGAAAGAGGCGACTTTGAAGGAGGTAGAGGAAAGAAGAGCACGGAACGACATTAAATGCGGTAGACCAAGAACGCAATGAGATTCGGAGAAGGAACGGTGTACATTAATAACAAAACACCAGGTGCACCAAAACAAATACAGCACCGCCCCATCTAATATGCAGATCCAACCTCAGGATCTCAGATCAACGTCTCAGATAATTCCAGCGGAAAATGGGAAAATGACACTGTTCATAGGCGTGAAGTTTGATGCATTTGACATCAGCAATCCAGGCCTCCAAATCGATATCAGCCATCAGATGCAAGATCCAACGGCTGGTGTGGATTTGAGATTGTAATCATTAGAATGCACTGTAGCATTCGCGTCATACTTCAACCAAGCATTAGTAGGTTTTAATATAGTGTATATATAGCAGAGGAATTGAAACGCTAATCTGTTACAGAGAGAACTCTAACAAACTTCTTCTAACTGTTCTTGAATCTTGATAGCTGGTATCAGGGTTTCGAAAAAAAACAAACTTCTTCTAACTGATTCGATCCTATACTAATCTTCTCCAGTGCCAGTTCGCTGGTTGTGTCCAGTTCTTGACTTATTACACAAAGTTATAAAAACGAATATTCTTATTTTTCATATTTTTGAAATTAAAGATGCATGAGTATAATTTCAATTTAATTTTAAAAAATGAATTTCAAAAGTAAAAAATGAAATTTAATAAAATTTAAATACATAGATTTCACGCAGGACATAAGCAGACAAAATAGATAGTAAAAAATGGTGAACACCAGATTTCGAAACGAGATCTGGTCCCGCGCGGGACGGTGCAATGCACCATTTGCACCGTCCGATCTGATCTCCATGGTTAAGGGAGTCCCGTGCATAATACCAGATTGATAGGGTCGAACCGTCCAGATCAGATCAGACGGTGCAGATGGGTGCGCTGCACCGTCCCGCGCGGGATGGGATACGGATTCCCAGATTTCACGCAGGGGTGAAAAGTCCTGTTCTCTCTGTTCCATTGATTGTCAAATCTCAAGTAACAACTAGCTGTTTTCAAATAATTTAATGGGCTATATTCCTCAATTGCTGAGAATGTATTAGTTTTAGGTGAGTATTCAAATCCAAATGCACACTTATTGGACCTCTTGTGTTAATCCATGTTTGTCGTTAATCATTATTCATCAAACATTACCGGCCCAAATGAATCAAAGATGAAATCAATAAGTTACCTGTGAATTCTTCATTAGTCCTTGGTCTTTACAAATTAAAATGGATGCAGTGGTATAATTGTTAAGTCATTACATTTTCATGATATTACTTTGCTGATCTTTCTCGGAAAATAAAAACTCGTCATTTTATTAATCATTGGTAGTCGCAATCTGGATTAGCTATGCTTATATGTAGAATATTTATTTATTTTATTGGAATTTATGCAGTCTGAAATGCATTACAAATTTATAACAAACACGAATATAACGAACACAATATACAATTTAAAATTATGTTGCAGCGTATCTCAAATTATTACATTAACTTGTAGTTGATTTAAAGTGGTAATTACTTGTAGTTGATTTAACACCATCTTCTTGATTCAAAAGGGAAAATTGCCAAAAGAATGAAATGGTTAAAGCATAAATCTATTATAAAATTCTCCACTAAAACTTCACGTAAGACATTTGCTAGAAGATGTTCTTATAGAAACCTCTTATCCCCTTGAAGTCCAAATTTTCAAAATACTCCTAAGAGTTAGATCAATATAATTAAGAATCTAAATGCTTCCCCTCTTACTCATAAATAGTAAACAGACAAAGTATATTGCAAAACATACCAACGCAGTGGTGCATGTAAAATTAGATTATTATTATTTTTTTAATGGACGTTCTTTTGATAAAAATAAAATAAAAATTTTTATGTACTGCCATGTGTTTCTTCTTTATCAGTTAATCATGAATGGTCATAAAAGCATAAAACATTAAGAAAGAGCTAATAAAAATAATTACCGTATCACGCATATTCCAGTTCTACCTGGTCAAAATTTAAAATTGCGAATCATCAGAATCATAAAAGCATAAACATTAAAAAAAAGTTAATAAAAATTATAACATCTTCTTATTGATAGTCTAAACAAAATAGGTTTTTATCTCCTCAGTTGGAGAATGGAACAAAAAGAAAAATGGAGTGAAGAACGTGTGAACGCAATTAGATAGAGATGGTTAGACGGTAGGTCCAAAGAGGAAACGAAATCCAGTGCCGTGCGGGACGGTGCAGCGCACCGCACCATCCGATCTAATCTGGACGGTCCCTAGAAAATACTAGATTGTAAGGCCCGAAAAAAGATAACCGTCCAGATTAGATCGGACGGTGGAGATTGTGCGCTGCACTGGATAAGGATTCGTCCAAAGAGTAATAACTAACATAGCACTTCTATTTTTTAATACATCTGTAGTGTAGTGGGTCATTATGCCTGAATATGATGACCCGTCTAAAATACACATACACAAAAACGTCATCATTCGATCCACGAAATAGTGATCCATGTACAAAAACAGACAACATGTATCGGAAATCACCTCACAAGTCACAACATAATCTAGAAAAGCACCAAATGTCACATGGAAAATTCCACAGAAGATCTTAATTTCACTATATTTACTTCGCTAGAGACGGTCTATTCGGCTGTCAAAAGCACGACAACTCACAATCGAAGTGGTGGACCCCATTTGCAGCGCGCCTCAGCTTTCTTATACGCCGCCACCTCATTTCAAGTCGAGCTCTACTCCGCGGCTCTCACTCAAAAACAAAATCAAGCTAGTAGTACAGTCTCCCTTCCTTCTTCGTTCCAGTGCAATGCTTTTCTCTTGCGCTTTCCCGAACCAAATCGAAGCATTCTTTCCAGGTTCTCTCTCCCTCTCTCCCTTTCTCTCTTCCCTAGAACCAAATCTTAGCATTCAGGTTCAATCTCTATTTTCTTTTGCACAAAACTTGCTTTTTCTCTCTGTTTCTCTCTTTTCTAGAACCAAATCTTTGCATTCAGGTTCAATATCTCTTTTCTTTGGCACAAAATTGCTTTTTCTTGATCTAGTATTTTGAAAGATCAAATCTTTCACCTTAAATCTGATTTTAGGGCATATCGATGTAATGATCTATGAAACTATATGTATATTTGGTCGTTTTCATCCCCCGTTTGTTCTTTTTTATAGATCTTTTCAATCGGAAACATGGCACATACATATGCAGTTCAATGGTCTGAAGCTTCGATGAACGTTATGTTTTCAAGAATCTTTAAGGTATATTTATGATTGTGATGTCATTCTAGTATACTTATGCCTTATTTATTGTAATTCCTATTCTAGCACTCTAATCCCAAATAAATGTAACAATTTTTTTATCTTTGAGGTATATTTATTATTTTCTGATGTCGTTCTAGTATACTAATGCCAAATTTATTGTAATTCTTATTCTAGCACTCTAATCCCAAATACATGTAACAAATTTTTTTCTATTAAAATTGCATAAATTAATGCACCGTCAGCTCTTGTATTGCATTATTAGTGACATTTTTTGTGATATTATCATTGATAATGCAAATGTAAGTTATTGTATTTGCAAATGCAACATTATCAAACGCCAATCAGATTGTTATTCAGTTTTAATTTTTTACAATTTAGTCCCAATTAAATAGACATAATTTGGTCTATTCAAGTTGTGTAAATGTACTGTCAGCTATCGTATTGCAATCTTACCTCATATGCAAATTATAACTATTCTCTATCGACACTACTTTACCCTTTAATACAGAACCTCAAAGGTCAAGACATCACACAGAAAAAGTGGGCTTTGGAGAATATCAGTGAATGCGTTCGACAAATAAATGTCTTTCTCACCCTCTGTTTTAGTTTTGATATTTTGCTTCAATCTGCTTAAGGCAGGTTTTTTCTTTACTTACCTCATTCAATTAATCTCCTAACTCATTCATTTTTTTTTCTCTCTAAAGGTCAGTTCATCAAGTGCAGGAAGCAGCTTCCAGGTACGTATATGATTATATGTTTTGTACAATTAATGTCTCTCCCTCTCCTTCTTGGTCACCTATCCTAAAATATTTCTCTTTCCCCTGCATTTTAAATCTAAGACTCATCTAATTGAAGTCATGGAAGAAATACTGGGTATCCATGAAAATTGTGGGGAACTCACTCTAGAGGCATCAAAATTCTAGTTACTACTTTTATATAATTTCTTTTAATTGCAGCCAACATTCAATTTGTACCATTTTGTGATGATAATTATAATGTACAGGAATTACTATCTTGATAATCAGTGACCTCTAGAAGAACAGTTTCTTTCTCGAATTGTGCAGGTATGACTGGATTTGAAAATTTATATTTCTCAATTATTGTGATTCTTTTGTTAATATATGTCACATTTCAGGTTTTATTAGTGAACCTTTCTTATGTTCAAGATGATAATGTACTATGCAATGTGCAACTATCCGAGGTGAACTACACTTATCCCTTTATTGAGGCAAGCATCCCTGACTTTTATTACTTTACATTAAACTTTTCTTACTGTAATTTCTACTTCAATGTTTCAATGGAAAGAATGATATCGAAAAAAAAGAAAGGAATATCATTTTGACAGACCCTTCAATTATTCATTACTCTAGTATTAGTTTTGGTTTCTTGCACATCATTCAACAACTCTTTAATTTAGTTGGCTAGCTTAGCTAACTAGAATAACCACTATACTTTCTTTTAACCCTTTTTTCAAGTTTAAATCTTGGTCATTCATAATTTTGAACAGCTTATCGCACTAGATATACAACCGTCACTACGTGAGTATACTGCGAGTGCCCTGAAGAAATTAGCTGATGCATTCGGGCCCCAAATTCTTCAGCCTTGCATGCAATTTATCAAGGTAGATGTGGACATTTTAGTTTGCAATAACTAGAACTTCAATTAGATTTAAGAGGATAATTATCTCTCTCTATCTCTCTCTCCCTTCCACAGGAAAATGTTATGGACACTAACATTGCTGGTTGGAAGAAAGAGTCTGCCATTTTAGCATTGGGTCTAATCTCAGCACCTTGCATCGAAGTACTAGGTCTTGATCTCTTAGGGGTACAACTGCTTCTGGTTTGAGGTTGTTGTGAACAAATAATATACATTGTTGCTTGGTTTGAGGTTGTTGTAAACAAATAATATACATTGTTGCTTGGTTTGAGGTTGTTGTGAACAAATAATATACATTGTTGCTTGGTCAATACTTTTGTAGTACCAACAAATGTCTTGTATATTTGTAGATTGTCATGTATTATCAAATTTGGGTACAAATTATTGAATCTAGCATTAAAATTCTTTTCTTTAAAATATTATTTCAGCTGGCTCCTTGGATGCCACTAAATCATCGTATTTCCCTCGTTAAGAAAACTGCAAAGTGGGCAATCTCGCACTGTGAAGAAGTTTACCTGAAGGTATAACAATTATGTATGACTATTAATATAATAATCCAAAGAGATAGACTAGTAGTGTCTACTGCCACACTTTTGTCATAGCGGGTGAACATGTGAAGCCATGGTACCAGTACGCTAGATTAGGCTAGTTTACATGCTGGTATTGTTATGATGCTACTTTTACAGGAATGTGTATAGTCACTTCTACATGGTAGATTAAATTCACGCTAGGTACATGTATACCTCCTGGTTGTTCTTTGATTTCTACTTCTGTGTTTTAAATGATCATCACAGGTATGTCCGATGATACAAATTAGCGATCTTAGGAATGAGAATCCTACAATCTAATTCATCCCGTCTCGTTATTTTACCGACTGGGCAGAAGCGGATTTCGCACCGGTTGATTATAACTAGCATGAGGATAAGATGAAACTATCTTGTAAATTGGACCACATCTCACTGCACTCAATATCTAGGGAGCAAGAATTAATTGTGCTAAAATTAATTTGGGAAAGCCAGACTCAAGATCAAGTCATGCCTGTTTCATGGATGCACAATTTTGCACGTTTCTTAGAAATACGGCCAGTTTTCAGTGGGGCTCCCCAACCAGGTCCATTTGATTGTTATTCTTTAAACATTTTACTTTTTAATTTTGCCATTTTTTTTGTCCACTTTTTTATCTCTCAATTTTCTTTTCAGATTTTATGGCATCACGTTATGAAGAATTTAATCCAGAGTTTAATGAAAATGAACTACGGATAACATTCAAACCGCTGCCAAATTCCTCTACTGGTATCCTTAAGAAATCAGAGAAGAAGACGCTGATTCCTAGCTTGGCAAATGGAGGAAAGAGTAGACCGGGGTTCTTAAGACTGTGTGGACGCATTACCATGGTATAAATTTCAATACACACCTAACTTACTTTAGACTAATCTAGATTAGACCTTGTGATGTCCTCCAGATTGATTGGTATTGCCTTCATTTTAGATATACTTTTTTGTCTATTGCTAACAAGCCTTTAAGTTTACTCCACTACTTGCAAACATTTATTACCATCTATTTATTACTTGTGCATATCTTGTTTACAAGCCTATACCAGCCCTATCAGATTGGTATCTTTAGTTGGATGTCTGCAATGGATGACTTATTCAAAGGTCTTCTAATATGTAGGGACTAAAGATTCTTGGAATTCATGGAAGTAAACTTATGGACGATAGATCAATTGTTAAGTTCTTACTGCCATATAAGAACGACGAGGAAAACAAGCTTGACCCCATTGAAATCTGCATGACAAGGATGAGAATTCTCAACCATATTCATGAGGTAACAGCCCAGGATCTTTGGGGATTTGAAGTAATTAGGTATAATAAGTATGCTGAAAAAGTTATTTTCAGCTCAAAGGTTGACAATGATGTCATAATTCTTCCATTGTATTCATATATCAACTTTGTTGGAATTATGTTACTATTCGACATTAGTGACTTTGTACTTCTTATCCAAGGATAATTAGATTTTAAGAGAAATGACCATTTTCAGTTTGGCTCCTTAAAGCAGATTCACTATATATGTGATTGCCATCTAACAACACATTAAATTGTTATAGATCTTTACTTGAAGTTTCGGCTATGCATACATCTTTTTAAAATATAAGAGTAGGACAATTGATTACCACATAATAGTTCAGTTACAATTATGACTCTGTCTTTTTTTGAGTAAGCCATTTTTACAGCATGCTAGGCATACATAAAGTTTGACATGTAAAGCGCTGTATTTGGAAAAAAAAATCAACTGTTATTTCATTTTTGTGACCTCTCAATTTGCTGATTTTGATTAAATTAAGTTTAATGCTTGACATTTTGAACTTCTTTGTAATTGTTTTTCCTTTTTAAGGATGATTAGGTTCTAAGAGTAATGTGCATTGTCAAGCGAAAATGTGTAAAATGTTAAATGAAAGGTTCAACAAGGTCACATCTTTCTAAAGTATAATAGTAGGACAATTATTTACCACATAATAGATCAGCTGGAATTTTGAGTCGGCCTTTGTAGATCCTCCAGTTTTTTGAGCAGCCCATCTTTATAGGCACGCAAGGCGTACAAAAAATTAAACATGTAACACCCTGTACTTGGAAACCTCTCAAATTCAAGGCTTCGCATTTTGCTGGTTGTAGTCCTGTTTGATTCCCCTACAATTACGCAAGAATATAAAATGGGAATGTGTCTACGCATTTCTTGGTTGGAACTAGTACAGTTACAAAACCTCTAATAAAAGAGCAACGTAATGCATTAGAACCCCACCCCCCCTCCCCAACCCCAAAACCCAAAACTCACACAACACACACACACACACACACACAAAAATCACTACTACATACAAACATGCAATTCGGTCTTTTTTAGTTCCCCAACTCCGCCATTTCAACCCACATTCTTCCAAACTGGAATGAATCAAGTCTTGCTTTTCATAGGACAATTAGAGAGAGAAAGTAACTGGAAAATGACACGAGTTTACACACTAACTGCACCAAAAGTCCTGATTGGCAGAAAGACTACTTACAATCTCAGGCGGGCCTTCTTAAAAATATTCAAACATTATTTCCATAGTATTCCTTGCCAATTTAAGATGGGACAATATACCATCATTAAGTCAATAAGTCCTAATATCTGGACCCTCAATAAACAATAAGTCATAATATCTGAGTATATATTATTTACCATATAGAGGAAACAATGGAGAATACGTGATAGAATAGTAGAAATTCATTAATTTCAGTAATTCATAGTATACAAACTGAATTTTGTATGCAAGGAGGCATGCATCCCATCTATAAGACATAAGATTTTCACTTTTGAAGCACGGCTTAAAAAGGAAAAGACTGAATAAAAATTCCTTTTGAGTTATCATAACTGAAATGCTCAGTTTTGCACCCTCTCTCACCTTACCTTAAAATTAATAATTTAATTTTAGATTATGAGCCCTAAATACTAATATTCAGATCCACAAATTCTCTCCTTATAAGTTATAATAACCAAGCAAAGATAGTGACAGTTACCTTTATTTTTTCCAAATGAAACAAAATATTCAACTCACGACCTTTCCATTCATTCTTTTTCATGTTCAAAAAGTTAGTCAGAATCACACTCAAGTCAAAATGCCACTTTCCAGTTGCCTTTTATTTAATTCCTCTCATCTAGTAAGGAAAAGAACAAAAGCAAACTCATAATATTATACCAGATGTAGCAATGGGCAACATGTGGTGCTTAACTGTGTGAAGTCTCTGGTGAAATGCCATCGCAGCTATGAAGAAATGAGCACTAGATGATGCATTCTGCCATATCTTCTACATAAGTTGGATCTCTTCATCATCAGGTTTTGAAATAGAATCACCAACAAATCTAAGATTTGCTATTACGGCCCACAATATTTTTACATTCTCATTTTTGGTCTCTCCCAGTCCTTTATCAGAAGACCTTACTTCCTTCATAAATTCATGTTGCGTCTCCAAAACAACTGCATCTACAAGGATACATAAACAACAGCATTAAAATACAAATGTATGACTTCACTACTAGTATAGCTACTAGGATCACTACTATTGATATGGATGCTTTGATACTGAGTACTGACACTAAATATACCTTGCTTCTCTGGATTTTCCAATATGATTAGCTCCTCCAACACATTCCAATTGCGACTACCTAAGATAACAAATAATATTACATAAATACTGACATGGGGCAGGCAACTGCATCCAGTATTACTGTTCTTAAACCTGTTTGTTTTTTATGGTCTGTACAAACAACTGTCTGTAGGTAGCATTTCTAGAATATACAAATGCACAAAAAAATATCAATTTTTGTTGCTTTACTGCTTTAGTCATAATCCATATCAGTGCCTCCAGTAATCACCAAATTAAAAAAAACCATAATGTCATACATTAGTCAAATAGTTTTAGGTGGCACAAATTCATGTGTTTGAAAGTTCTGTGTATAAGTGCATGTATGCACTCCTCATTTGTGATTTTTTATTGGTAAGTTTACGTTTTGTTTCCTTTTGGAGAGGTGGTGGGTGGGTAATGGGAAGGAGGTGGCCAAAATAAGTGCAAAAAGAAACAAATTCCAATCATGAGTGGTATGTTTAGCATGCTTTCTCATACTTCATTCTACATAATATTGAGACTTGCAATTAAGAAGCTTTTATAACAAAAGTGCATATTGTTGCCATTGTTTCATGATGTGCTAACTAGCAGGTCTCATAGAGACATAGACATTAACGTATTTTAAAAATTCAGTTCATCTTACATTTGCTTAATTTTCTTCAAAATATTAAAAAATTAATTAAATCCAAATAATATTAATCATTCTTTATGGCATATTACTGAAACACTAGAACAGCCATACCATATTTCAGTAGGGTCAATGCATGGATAGCTTCCCAGATGAATTTATTATCTTCTGATCCATCCAGACTGTAAGACCTTATTCGGTAGTCTCCATCAAGGTGTACGAGAAACAAATACAAATTGTTTACAATGTACACACCCTGATCTACTAAAGATCTATACTCTTGTAGCTCCTTAATCGATGCACATGGTTTACATTTCTTGGCTAGCTCCCTTCGAAACTTTATCAGATTTTGCTCCTATTCAACAGGTCTGTTTGTAACACTGCAGCTTTGTTTTACCAGATCTTCCTAATGCACATCAATGGATAGTTTCTCAAGAATAAGAGTTGCTATACTTGCACAGTGCCTGTGTATGTCATTCTGTTCTACTTGCATTCTCTCAAGGAAAAGCTGATACAACTCTTCACATCATATATTTACTTTATCTGTACACGGATAACATATTAAGAGAATTCTTGCCAAAGAAATGAAGAAATAATATATCATAATAGAATAAATGGCTTTCTTACTTAGTGATGACTCGTACTCTTTCATATGTCTTAAATTAGTACAATTATTCTCCTTCAATATAAGCTGAATGGCTTGCACAAATAAATAACTTGAAAAGAGTACCTTCAATGAGACTCCAGATGCAAAAAAAAAAAAAAAAAGCAACAACAACAATGAAACAAAAAAAAAACGTGATTTTCAAACTCTAGACTGGGAGGCTACCGCTGCGGGAGAGGTGGTTTGGTTCTTGTTGAAGTTATATCCTAGAAGTCAACAGTTTAATGACTTAAATAGTAGTTTATGTTATTGATGATATTTAATCATTTGTACCTAGAGTTTATTACTGACAGATCATTCAGGTTGAGGATCTGAATTATAGATCTCTGTGGATCATTCATTAGAATGATAGTAATAAATCTAAATCGTCCGTAATCTTGATAATTAACAAGGAACATTAATTATCATAAAAGATTAGTATGCAAGTTAAGTGATGATTAAGTTCTACAAATCATAGGTAAGGTGTTACCAACTTAATTGCATATGTGTATGTTATTAGAACATAGTACAGGACATGACCCAATGAAATAAACTTATGGATTGTGTTATGTGTCATTGTTTATTTCATTTGAGTTTGATTCTAAGTTTGAGATGGTTCAACTTTTCCACATGAAAATAGGTTCAATAAATATCGTCTACCGTTGATTCCTGATAAGGGCTGCTATACGGACTTTATTTACGTTCTCTTGAATTGTGCGGGGAAAAGTTGTTCATCAAGAAAACCGTATGTCTCTCATTAATTCACTTAGTGAGTGATGATATCTGTTTGGGCCCCTTGATGGAGATGGATTGTTTGCCGGCAATTTGTACAATCATCTCTAGATCAAGAAACTTATAATCAGCAAGAATGACACATTCTTATCTTGGATTATACGATGGTATCATGTGACAAAAGAATCAGACAAGGAAATACTATTATTTCTTATGTAGGATTGAGATATTGTAGCAGTACACTATTTATGCGAATTGAGAATCATAACGTGTTGCTAGATGCCGCTTATGATTATTGGAATTAAATAGCGATTTAATTCCATGGCCAACATAGCATAAATCCTCAAATGGTCACATAAATAGGACTTTAATCATATGGTGCATTATTTATTTATTCGCAGCAGTGTATTGCGAAAATATGATAAGTTGATTAATTAATTATATACCGTTGCGAACCGTTATAATTAATTAAGTCAAGAAGATCATATAAAAATAAATTAAAGCATTTGCTAATCCCAAAATAATTATTATTAAGTTAATAATTAATTTTGTTCAACACAATTTAATTATAGGAATTAAATAGAGCTTATGGACCTTTATTTAATTAGTAAATTAAAGGTCCGATTTGAGTACAAGAGAAAGGTCTATTAATTAATTGAATTAGTGGACATTTAACACATCACAAAATTGGCTTGATAGTCCATATAGTGGCTGCCCTAATAGGGATAAAAAAGTCCCTAAAGTTTGTGGAGTGGTTGGTCTATAAAAGGAGGTCATTTGGAGAGAGAAGAGCTAGCCACCATAGCCTTTTCTCTCTCTCTTCCTCCTAGAACGAAAATTTCATCTTTTTCTCTTGCTCTTAATCCACCTCAAATGCTCATGTGTTGAGCCTTCTCCCTTCTCCATTAATTAAACTAGTTAATTGAAAGAAGTAGAAGAGAGAAAACTTTGGAGATTAGTTGCTCTCATCTTCCTTGCTAGCACAAGTTGAAAGAGGAGGTGATTAAACTTCTAGGTGGACTCGAGACGGCCGCCGACGACTTGGTGGTGAAGGAGAGCACGCCACCGACTCACACGCATCGGATTCGAGCCTCCTAGTTGCAAGTCTAGAAGAGATAGCATTCCTATTCTCTATCTCTTGTGTGTTGATGCTTGAACAAGATCCATCAAGATCTTTGTTGTTTAGATGGTTAATTAATGGTTAATTAACAAGAAAATTTGAAAGCAAGGACTCTCTAACAGTTCTGGCAGATTTTTTGGCTCCACCCTTGGGTTCTGCAATGTTAATTTTGTAGCAGAACGCTTGGGGTGACTGCTGCGATGTTGTTTTGTTTTGCCATTACAATGGTTTATAACTGTTGATTAGGCTTCAGGCTAGGCTTGGATGAGCCTGGTACGATGCAGTGTTGTTCTGTATCACTGTAAGGGTGCCTTGTAGGAGCCTATTTGTTATGGTGGTGTTTGTTTTTGTTCAACTAGTACTGATTCGATACATACTGATACATGCTAGAATATAAACGTTTTTAGGAGTTTATGTTTTCTTTTTGATGTTCGTACCAGTTTCGATGTTAGTATGTGATTTAGAATTTTGTTGGGATATTTTATTAACTTTTTTCTCTTAATAAAAATTTGTCAGTATTTTTCTGACCCCCCCCCCCCCCCCCCCCCCAAAAAAAAAAAAAGAAGAGTACCTTCAACTCCTGAAGACAGTTGCACTGAGGCTAATTTCCAAGCATGGGCAAAAGCCATCCTCTCTTCTCCCAATGGTGGACAGAACGCCAACTTTGAAGATCGAAGATCAATAAGGGCCAGCAAGAACTTGTGTGCATAGTAAAACCTGTTGTGCATCTCCTTACTTTTCTCGTTGCTCATATTTCTCTTATAACTAACAGCTGGTTCCTCATCTTTTGTACCCATCAAGGGTTTGATTTCAGAACCTGCTTAAACTATCAATTACAAAGGTTCTAATATCTTGATTGCATAAGTTATATATAAATTTATAAGAAGATTGAAAGTAGCTAGACTTCCACAAGGCATATCACTTGCCATTTCTTATATCCATATCTGAAACAAATGAAAGAAGACCAGCCAAATGACAGTTAAGCTCTGCAGCTTCCTCCATTTGCCGCATTAAAGTAAAGGGCGAAGGAAAATTCAATCATTCATTGCTAGAAGGAATATCCGCCGCACAAGTTAGTCAGAAACAGAACGCACAACAGCCCAAGAAATTAAAGCACAACCCAATAAAATATTAGAACATACCATAGCTGTAAACATTAAAAAAGATGATTATAGATCTTATAAAGTTCTTGATAATTAGATAGTATCTGATTTCATCATCCGCTGGAGGATCATAAAAACGTTTTCGTTCTATAAGATGTAGAGCATTCAACATTTTTTTTTAGGATCTGCTTACGAGGATGAGCATTACGGCAAGCGTTGTTCATAGAACTTAAATCTGCATCTTCCAATAAATCAGAGGAATTAATAAGACTATTCAAATAGAAGAACATGCTGCTCACTAAGATGACTTTGTATTTTCTAATAATTGTTTGATTCAGATTTAAATTAACATTGACAAAGAAATGAAAAAGGTGAAATAGATCCAATTCAAATATCCTATTAGCAAACTAAAAGCTTCTACCCTTTGTAGACACTTTTTGTCTATTTAAGTCATCAGATAAGAGACTAGTATTAAAGGTATCAACATTTTCATATTATCCTGAAATACCCTGTACAAAAAATTTGGAAATAAGAAAATTTGAAACAAAAACAAACACCACCATAACCAATAGGCTCCCTGTTTTGAGAGGCTGAGACTACAGTCTGAGCTTCTGATCACCTTAATGCAACTGCCAAATACATGTGAAACATGAAAATTTGAAAACAAGGTCTGAACTAATCTCCATGCCAGACGACACAATTACTAATTAGCTTGTCTAGATCATGTATTGAGAAATGCTTACTCAGGTTAGGTTGACACACTATTGAGAAATGGATCATGTATATGCACGTAAAGGAATTGGGCTGATGCACTTTAGAAACAAGGTCTGAAACAATTTCTATACTAGACCAAAACAATTGCGCCAAAATTAGTTTAAAGTATCCTACCCATAATATCAACTGAAAAGGTCATTAGAAGCAATTAGGTGCTTTTCAACAAAGATACTTAGTTAGGTTATTGAGATATACTGATCGTGTATATGCACATAACCGTTAGATAAAATTATACCATTGTATGGCATATCGATTTTGTCTGAAAGGACACGAGATAAGTGGAAGAGTGCTTCTTGGTACGATTTCTCCTCGGTGACGCTAGGTGTTGGCGAGCCATTTCTTACTAGTGCCGAGAAAATTTCCCTAATGTACAAGATTCGCGATATCTCGTACTCTTTTTCACCTGTGGAATAGAGTGCACGTATAAGAGCAAATTATGGAGATCTCTCATCAATAGAATTCATGGTTTCACAATAATCAACAAACAAGCATGCTTCTTCATAAAGATCCCATCAGTCCATCACCAAAATTCTGTACAGATAAAAATTTTATTAGTAAAAAGTTTGAAACGATGAAGCAGAAGGTATGTCAATGCTTCATTTGGAAATAATTAAAATATTAATTATTCCACTGACAAATGTAACTAAAATAAAAATTTTGAAAGGCCTGTCAAGTTATTCCTCTATTCTTTTTTTTTTTTAAGATAAATTAGGGATCTAGCCTCCTAACTTATTTTTAATTTAAATGTTTAAATGTCTATGAAAGACCCCCTAGCCGGATTTCGAACCTGCGACCTTTCACTCAAGATGCATTGCTCTTTGCCACTAGACCAAGAGTTGGTTCTCTCTTGGATGATAAATTGGGATCAAGCCTCCCAATTTATTTTTAAATTAAATGTCTATAAAAGACCCTCCAGTCGGGTTTCGAACCTGCGACATTTCACTCAAGATATATTGCTCTTTGCCACTAAACCAAGAGCTGATTCTCTATTCTTTATTCTTTAGTATAAACTTTTTTGTATTTCCATTAGTTCCTTCTTCGAGGGTCAAATGTGTTTAGGCTTGTCAATTTCGCTCCATTTCGCACGTTTCTGATCCATTTCGTCCAAACGGAATAGCTAACGGAAGGGAATATGTGTTTCGTTTCTGAGAACGAAACGGAAACAAAACAGAAAGTGGTACACGTTACTGTTTCATTTTACCGAAAACCTGCTGAAATCAATACAAAATAGGCTGAAATCAATGGAATATTGACAACAGAACATAAATGGAATGGAAAAATCGTTTCATTTAACGAAACGGAATGGAAACGGTAGAGAGCTTGTGTTTCGTTGCCAAAACGGAACGAAAACGGCAGACGGTATTTCCGCTGCCGTTTCGCACGTTTGACAGCCCTAAATGTGTTATCATAGAGTGGAAACTAAAATGGAGATTCAACTGCAGTCTGCAGGAAGTTGGTTTCTTGGTTAGATTGATTCTAGTCATAATAATCAATCAATCGCAGCAAATTTTGACTTCTTCAACTGAATCATGTCTAATTGATTTAGCATTCTCATAACAAAAGACCCGACTTATTGATTTAGCACCCAAGCAATTACGAGCTCATCGTGCACCAAAGTTGATAAATCAAAATCGATGTAAGGCCTAAATGGATATCAATGATTAATTGCTTAGTGCTTTTAAGAAATTAAATTAAACTAGTTTTAAATTAGCGCGTTGCGCGATCTATTTGTGTCTATATAAATTGCGAAAAAACTTATAAACATCCTATGAGATTTTGCTGACGAATGCATGTTTATAGCTGTGAAATTGTTTCATCAATCCCGTGGAGGCGTGGACAAATGCCACATCAGCTATATTATGTTTTGCTTAATTTAAATCTATCTTATATCTAATATCTAATCAATACATATGGGCAAATGCAATATCAGCATTCTTCAAGATCATGCAATCACATGAGCCATATCTGATCTCATAAAGCTATCTTGCAAATGGCAATATCAGGATTCACCAAAATCATGCAATCACATGAGCCTTATCTGATCTCATAAAGCTATCTTATATCTATTCAATGCATATGGGCAAATGCAATATCAGCATTCTCCAAAATCATGCAATCACATGAGCCATATCTCATCTCATAAAGCTATCTTGCAAATGGCAATATCAGCATTCCCAAAACCATGCAATCACATGAGCTTTATATGATCTCATAAAGCAAGCATCAAACTATATTTCTTGTAATCATTGGTAGTGGCATACAGTCATGCATACCAGTTTAAAAGCCTCTTTATGGAGGCTATACATACCATAGTAATTGTGCATACAAACTAAGTAAAGTATCATACTGATTAGATATAACTACAATTAAGCACCCACAATTATCTGCAGAACTGCAACATGACTTACCAGTGGCATATCTAATGCCTTTCAACAGAACTTATCAAAATGTGACTGAGCAAATACTGTGGGGCAGCAAAAGATGAATTTGTACAATGGTAGTGGGCTGTGTTCATGGTGATGATGGTGCAGCTTATTCTCCGGGTGGAGTTGTTGTGGCTGCCGCAAGGCTACAAACATGAAGAAAATGCCACTCATTTATAAATTGTTTGGTCTACACTTGGTGCATTGTTGTGTGTGTTTGTGTGTAGGTATTAGGGAGTTAATTTATGTGTGTAGTGTCTGCTGACCTTTCTATGTTGCCCGAAGGAATATCATCAAACTTCAGTTTTCTTTTCACATTTTTCAGAACAACTCCTGCGTCTTCTTCCTCTGTGAGAGTCCTGTTTATTAGGTCGACAAAAAAGGATTTAGATGTCAATAGGAGGAAGATGCAAAAAATCTGATGCTGAAAATGGCTGAATATTTATGCGAAAAATGCAGAAAATATCAAAACTTATAAAAGATCAAAATGCCCTCAATAAAATTATTTATTCGAATAAGAAAATATTATTAAAAAAAAGGAAAAAAGAAATAAAAGGAGAAAAAAACCTGAAATGTTTCACCGTGGTAAATTGATGTTGAATTGTAATCTCATGAGAGTTGCAGTCGTGCAGCAACTATAGATAGGTGATTAACAAAAGAAACCCCAAAACCTAGCATCTCTTTGATTAGCAAAAGAAACCATTTCAGTCAAGAAAAGAAAAATGAAACCTAGCATCTCTTCGATTATGAACTACATAGAGGGAGAGATTCTAAACTGTTACCTTTTTTGTTGTTCTTCAGATTGTTGTATCAGCCTACATACAGAAAGAAGGAAAAGTTAAATAATTAAATGTATTAATTAACAGAAAAATAAAATAAATCAATTCAGAAATAAACTTATTAGGTCTTTCCTTTGTGGAAAAGCACAGAAAAAAAAATAGAAAGAAAAGGAACCAATGCCAATTGCTGCAAATTTGGAAGATAGCAACCTGCAAAGATATGGAAGATGTGGAAAACCAGAAGTTAGTTTATTCCTTCTTTTCAAACTGGGATTTTCAATTCAATCTTTTAAGGAGAAAAGTATGGCAGCAACCTAAGTGATAAGAGGCCACAAATGTCTAAAGTAGAGTACGTGTTTCATATGAAAAAAAGACCATCTAATTATCCTCAAGCTGAATCATCAACAATTCTTGCACGACACTCAATGCTTCATTTTTTTTCTTTTATTATTTTACAGAAACCATATTGTACATAACAATAACTATGTAAAATTTCTGAATTTGTAGTGCACTATAGTAAGGGACCAACTACTTATTCATGTTAAGAAAAACACGCATTGGGCATTAGGCACCACACTAATTTTAAATAAAAAAATAGAACGTATACACAATTCCGAGTTCTTTTGTAATTTTAGTATGAATAATAATTACTTCGCAATGACAATTCTAAAAAAAATAAGTTCACGGGCAAAAATAAGAAAAAATCACAGTAAAATAGTATAAGCAAGACATGAAATAACAGGATGATAGTTTAACATACAATATCCAGCAAACAATTTTATGTTTCAATTTTATATATTCAAAATAGATTTGTAGTCCAACAATATTCGATCTCTTCATGGAATGATCAAAAGTGCTCAGCCTAAAGCTAAATTTAGCATAAATTTTTCATAATCATATAATATAATATAGAAAATAGAAACCTTCAATTCATGCAAGGCCTCTTTTTCCCCCCTGCACTTGGCTGCTCCTCTACTGGCATGGTATCACCATTGTAGAAAGACGATAAAAATAAACAGAGAGTACCAAAGACAAAAATTAAAAGGAAAAAAGCAAGAAATTAGAACAAAAAAAATACAGTAGAAGAAACTTGAGCTCTTCTCACTTAATCTCCTCGATACCATACATGAAAGGCAGTTAAAAAAGACCTCAAATTTTTTGCTAACACCCCTTCACAATCAATACTTGTTACTGATTTTCAATGACCGATTACTATGTATAGGCTGAAAAGCAACACATCCTATGGTGCATCAGAAAAGCACAGTCACTACCCTTGTGTAAGAACAAATTGTAAACACTAAACCACAAAAACAAACAATAAACAGGAAAAGCACAAATCAGTGGTGAGTGCATATTCAAAATAAGTACAGTGTCACAAACACCCTTTTTTTGTGTAGCAATGAAAACATAGATCAAATTCATGTAAAAAAAAATGCAAATGCAGCTCATACTAATAGACCAAACAATGTTAAGAAATTGTCGACAAAAGGCAAACATAAACAGAACTTTAAAAGGGAATAAATGAGAAATTATAGCATAAATTTCAACTTCTGTTTGTCTGAATCTGAACGCATTAAAAAGTTCAACATGTTTATAACCAACAATAAATCAGGCTACATTATAGAGTGAGTTTTTTCATATAGCTGTGGTATCACTCCAAGAAGGCAAAAGGAGATATTTACTGTAACATATCAGGGAGGCTGATCGAAGAAAATCAATAAAGTCACCATATGCTGACTTTTAGCATGGTATCCCTTCTCTATTTCCACTGCCATTTCCTTATTCTAACTATTTTTGGGCACAATTATAATGTATTTTTTAATTAAAAACCTAATGAAGTGAAACTTGCGAAGTTCAGAATCAAATTGTTTCTATGCAAAAATAGGAAATCCTGACCCGTTGAAAGATGAAATTGAGCATGGAATCTAAACCCCCATAAAAGAAAGACAGTTTTTTCTTATGAGAAGCTCACCTGGCAAAGCAGTGACCCACAAACAGCAAATTTTCGTCCTCGATGCTCTGAGCAAGGCAGTGACCTCAATAGACATGGAAAAAAGAGAGAAATTAAGAATCAAGCTGTTTATGTTTATGTTTAAACATGAACAAAACTCTAAAGCACTGCAGCAATAAGGAAATCCCAAACAACAGATGCGATGAACTGATAAACAGAAACAATGAAGAAATGAATGAAAGCAAGTAAGAAAAGGAGGTTACTAGGAAAAGAAAGAAGCAGACAAGAAAAAAAGAGAAGAACAATCAGTAAGCAGAGGTATATATCTCAATCCCCAACAGAGGAGGAGCAGGTGCGCACAAATTCCCAACAAAGAGGCTGTTGAATTGCCAAGCAGAGCAGGACCAGAAGACCGCTACAGAGGGAACGGAAGAAAAAGAACGTAGGAGCACAACACCGCGACCAGGGACCCCATCGATCCGGACCAAACGCGGGCTCGCACGTCGCGCTGATCCCGTCGAACCGCTGAGAGATCGACAACGCACAAAGAACCGACAAGGCAGGTTGCGGAAAGAGGGACGAATAGTGCGACAGTGGCGATGAGCGACGGGAAAAAGAAAAAGAGAGAGGAGCGCCGAACTTTTCTGGGAGCTTGGCGAAAGGATGAGAACAAATGGACACCATCCAATGGACCAGATGGATAGATGAACAAAAATAAAATCCAACGGCTAAGATGACACTACTGTGCTAACCACAGTAGGTCACGTGCAACTCACGAAACCCCAAACTTATATATGTATAATGTATAATGCCTGAGGCAATATGAAAGAAGCTGGGAGATCAAGATTAAATGCGCATGAGAGTGTCAAATGAGAAAGCGACCTTTCAGGGAGAATGAAACACTTGTTGTCCTGCTTGCCTCCGTTCTTAGACTTGTAAGTTAGGAACGCTCCTGCTTTTTTTTTTCCCCACCTTTTTTTTATTTTTATTTTTTTTATCCTCCTTTTCAATTTTCTATGCACAAGAGAGAAGTTGAAACCCTCGATCGATTTGCCAGTCAATTGTACTTCCCAAGCTGAAGGCAAAATAGTAAACGCTGTTTTCGTCGTTTTGTTGACAAATTTTCTATTACATGTTACAGATTTTTTCTAAAACCAACCATGTACAAAATTTATAAATATACATAATAGAATATAATTAGATGCTCATTCTATATCGGAGTGTCAAGTTGTAAATACATTATAAGTTGTTCTAGTAATTTTTTTTTTTTTTAGATTTTGTTCCGAGAAAAAATCTATAATTTACAAGATATTTAGTTAATATTAGGCCATCTAGCTAGTTAAAAAAAAAAATATAATGCCTATAATAAAAATTGTATGGATATTTTTTTGTACATAAAATTTGGAACAGTTTTGTAAGATTGTTTGGTGTTGGAACGGCCCGTCCCAATTCTGGGGCGGCCTGTTCCAATACTCTGGGGCGGTCCGTTCCAGACTCTGTACCATATTAGGAAACAATCTAGTTTTGGTAGGCTGATTATGCTTAGTTTCCAAGTCATTAAGTTATATGGTAATAGGCTAAACGTGGCTGTGAAGAAAAATAAGATTTTGTGCAGGGATGTGATGCCTTTTATAGGTGGTTATATTTAGAAACATTGACTATTTTCTGATGGGTAAAATAGACATTTTTTGGAGGCCAAGAAACCATTGTCTCTCTATATAATGGGGTTGGTCCCCAAGGGTCAAGACAATCACGTTGCTGGGTGTATACATGTGTTGATAACAGCCATTTTTTGCATCTCTCTCTATTCTTACATCAAATAGCTTGAGAAGATATCCTAAGTTAACGCTAAGGGTACCAAGGCGTGTCTTGTTCTCTTTGAAGACCTCTCTCCCGACTTTGGTGCGTGGAATAGTTTTTGTAAAGGTGCACACACGTCAAGAACTCGAGAAGATCCAAGATTCAGGCTATAGCAATGGAATTAGGTAAGCTTCCGCTCTCAATTTAGTTTTCAGTGTTTTGGAACGGACCGGCCCAGGTCTGGAACGAACCGTTCCACTGCTGGTTCTGCGAGTTCATGTTTTCTGGATTGCTTATTTGACTTGTTAGAATTGTTTATTCCCTTTGGCTTTAAAAGCAAACCCAACAAGTTTATGTACGGAATGCCACTTTACTTTTTCTGTTGTTATCTACTTTTATTATATTTTATATTTATAGTAAATAGTTGCGTAATGTAAATTTCCTTGAACAAAGCAGTCCGACATATTTAATTTTATGTATAATTATTAAGCTAATTTTGGTAAAATTATGTATAAATAGAGCAAATTGCCTCAGAATATAGTAAAACTGCAAATTATGACCCTCATTTTTTTAGTCCGACATATTTAATTTTATGTATAGTTATTAATTAAGCTAATTTTGATTAAATTATGTATAAATAGAGCAAATTGCCTCAGAATATAGTAAAACTGCAAATTATGACCCTCATTTTTTTATTACTAGCTCTGCATGCCCTTCTAGTTCATCATTAGTTGAAGTTTAAAATAAAATTACATAGTATAATAAGACCTTCATGAATCACGTGAGAAATCGAAAACCATGCATTGTACTTAATTTTATTTTTAACTAAATAATCTTTCCTGTTGTTTGATTTAACCTAAAAAGGTTGCAGTCGTATATATTGTGGAGCAGTTCAATGCTAGAAGTACCAAGAAAAAAGTCTTATAACTAAAAAGTTCAAAGCTAGATATCAATCACTCGAGCATCGTGACACACAAATACCGGAATATACCACATATCACTGTAAAATGGACCCCACATATGCGTTGGTTATGTGTGCCTGACTGTGTAATTTGATTCGGAAAAACAACACGGACAGAGAGAACGCAGAGCCGAAGAGTTTCTGGAAATGGGTCTAATGAGTAGATCTCATGCGGCTAGTATTGAATCACGCACAATAGATTGGTTTTCACTTTTCAGTTTTCACCGCGCTAGCGACCCACTTCGTCAAATAAGTTTGAGAGATGTTTAACAGGAAACATAAACCCACTTCGTCAAATACTCCGATGATCAATCAGTTCATGTCATGTGACCTCTTTGATGAAGAGCTTAGATCAAGAGCTTCCATATTAAGGACCACAAACCCTCTCTCTGCACGATGCGTCCACGAGCAACAAAAAAAATAAATAAATAAATTGATAAAAACAGATCGCAGTGCGACAAACTTATCAGAAAATCAAATGAAAGGCTGTGATGATTTGCTATTGTTAGACATAATTCATCATTTGCGTCGATTGGGTAATCTTCATGTTAATTATTATTATATAAAAATAAATCAGCTAAAATTCGTGCATCCCAAGTGGTTGACTGTAAGATTCTTGCAATTTATCATTAAATTGGGAGACATTAAGCACAAAATTTTCCTCAAATTGTGGTTTTTTAAGAAACAAAAATAATCTCTACTCGCTTCGTATAAACGCATGGATCCAAGAGAGGTTACATGCTAGATCTAGTATGTAAATATATGTTTGTGCCGTTCGATCGATTCGATCTGTGATGGGATATTAATCGCTAGACGAAGTAACAATATATTTTAGTTTTCCGTCAAATAAAGAAACAAATTGAACAACATTATTAGATGTATTGCTGGTAGATTGAGTAACATGTTTTAATTGTTTAACATTATTTTGTATTTTTATTTGTCCACATATGAGGATAAATTTTGCTAGTTATAAGAAAACTATGAAGTATTAATAAGCACTCGGAAATCTTAATTAATTAAGCAGAGGAAGACCAATTAAAATTTGTCCTGCTAAGAGCAAATTAAATTGTAAAACCATGCATTATCCAGAAAATTGAGTAGGTTCGTGATATAATCTGCAACCGTATATGTGAACATGATTCAAATCTAGGCAATCAGGAGTTTCTGCACAGAAAAGAAAGCATCAGACCTTCGGCCTAGAAAAAAGACTAACTAAAATCGAACAAGATTAGACTTCAATGTTCGGCCTTCTATGTGAGTTAAACAAAGAAAAAAATAGGATCCATTAGAAGAAATATAGAAGAAAAGGCCGAGTTGAAAAGGCTCATGGATTTGGGCCTCTTTAAGTAACCATTAGAGATTTGGAGTTAAATGTATAAATGGAGGAACGTAAGAAAATGAATCCGTTGATCCGAAAAAATTAAAACTAACGTTACTGTTCACACGAATTTCGAGAATAACAGTTAAAAATTCGGAATTTTAAAACTAACGTTGTTGGATCGGCGTTTAAATCGCCGAAATCACAGAACCCTTGGATCGGCATTCCAATCGCCCATCCAAGCTTGGATCGGCGTTTCAATCGCCGATCCAAGGGCCTGACCATTTCAGTCCGCTGAATTTGCTTTTTTTAGTGGGCAATTTGATTTTTAAACACTCAAAGTTGGTTTGCAATAATTTTTTTTGTCGTTTTTCCGCTTAAAATTGTCTATATAAGCTCAATTGTCATCATTTATTATTCACAAACTAAGTTTTTCTCGTTAGTCTGAAATTGATAAACTTTCTCCTCGTCATTTCATATTCGCAATATCATTTCTTCGTAGGTAATAATTTTAAATTAATTATTAAATTTATTTTATTTGATTTGCTAATAGAGTTTTAATTTTGAAATTTTAAACAAATGGGTCCTAAACCAAGCTGCGTCTCTTCTGCTGTTATTTTGATCGGAGATCAGCGGACTAGCGAACAACGATTATTTTCTGCATTGATGTTACAATATCATGGGGAAAAATTTGTAGTTAAGAAATTAGAAGGAAATCAATATCATGTTAGGGGCCCCAAATTTTTTACAGATTTGGTTGAGAGGAATGGAGGTTTTGATCTTGGAGGGTCGTGGTTGACTCACCTGCCAGCAGTTCCACCTGGTTTTGAAAATCATCCCGCAGCTTCAAATGTTGTCCATCTCCGCTAAATGGAATAGTATTATGTTTCTGTCATCGGTATCTTATTATGGTCATGATTAGTGAAATAAGTTTGTGTGACAGTCGTCACTTGTAATGTTTGCCTTATATTACTGAAATATGTTGTTTTG
The DNA here is from genome assembly GCA_027562975.1 of Rhynchospora breviuscula. Classification (NCBI taxonomy): domain Eukaryota; kingdom Viridiplantae; phylum Streptophyta; class Magnoliopsida; order Poales; family Cyperaceae; genus Rhynchospora; species Rhynchospora breviuscula. The sequence continues at coordinate 48,094,883 of CM050398.1, forward strand.
TCTATTTACTTTTATTAAATTTTTTTATGATATGTATTGAAAATTAATATGCAAAGAAATTCAGAATTAAAAAATGCACACTATTAGAAGAAGAGCTAAATTTTATAACCATAATATAAAGTAACACACAAAAATAAAAAAAATAAAAACTACTTAAAAAACAAACCATTCAGTTGTTACTTAAAAACAAACTACCTAAGAAAATAAAATATTTAGATATTTTGGGTGTCCGCATATTGTAGAATTTCATCCCACCATGGGTCTTCTTCTTCGTCTTCCTTTTGTTGTTGGTTGCTCACACCAGGATTATCAGCGAATTGAGCGCATTCGTTCCAGAAAGCTGCATCGGCTTCTTGTTGTTCTATCTCTGTCATTCTAGCTGCTGCAATACTTTTTTGTTCATCTCTTTCCTTGTGCCATCTCAGGCGCTCCCTGATTTTTTTTCCAATTTCTTCTTTTTTCAATTTTTGTCTCTCTTCGGCAGCCTTTTGTGCAATTTTTCTCTTTTTTTCCGCCTCATCTCTGTCTTTCCATTTCTTTTCTTGTTGATCCCACCAAGTTTGTTTTTCGTGGTCATCGTAGTGATCACGCAAGATGGTCTCTTTGTAATTGAAAATCTGACCACACTTTGTACATGTCACTGTGTGGTCTCCACGAAAGTTGTAAATTCTTTCATAAACGGTGCAGTGTGTTTTTGGTGCTGAATATGGTTTCTCTGTTGGTGTTTGTTGGGGAATTGGTTGCGATTTTTTGTAGTAATCTTCATACCAGTCACAATTCTTATGTTTGGGTTTGCTCAGCATTCTTTGGAGGTGCTCCTTGCGATCTCTTTCTTTCCCACTATTAATGTGCCACTGGTAGTGTATTTTTAAATCGAACTCTATCCCGTCATCTTCGTAGATATTGTATTTGAAAGTGCGAAAACATGTGCGACATGTTGCATGGTAATCTCTTTTTTCTATTTCATTTGTATTGACAGGAGAATGTTGGTAATTTAGCCAGTATTCATCTCGGGTAGCTGTTCGCCAATTTGGGACATCACTATTGGAGTGAGAGCTATTTCCTTTGTCCATGACAGTGAATTTTTCAGGAAAAAGAATTGAGTGTGTGTTGCATAATCTGGTTGATGAAAGGTGGTTTTATAGACAATTTTAGACTTAGAATCACACAATAAAAAATTAATTTCACGTGATTATTTTTCAGACCACGCCTGTCCTTTTGCAGATGGCAGATGGGGATCAACATACTTTTTCAGACTTTATCAGACCACGCCTGTCCTTTTGCAGGGGGTAGATAGGCATCAGTATACTTTTTCAGACTTTATCAGACCACGCCTGTCCTTTTGCAGGGGGCAAATAAGTATCAGTATACTTTTTCAGACTTTATCAGACCACGCCTGTCCTTTTGCGGGGGGCAGATGGGTATCAGTATACTTTTTCAGACTTTATCAGACCACGCCTGTTCTTTTGCAGCTAATTATTAGGTTAAACAATAAATACTGCATTAACAATTAATAATAATATTATTAAGCAATCACAAAAAAACATAATAAATAATAATATTTAATAATTAAATTATTATTAATATAATAACTAATAACACTTACCAATTTAATAGTAATAATCATGCAATAATCACAAAAATACATAATAAATCATAATATTTAATAATAAAATTATTACTAATATAATAACTAACAACAAGTAACAAATTTATAATAATATTTAATAATAAAATTATTACTAATATAATAACTAACAACAATTAACAAATTTATAATAATATTTAATAATTAAATTATTAGTAATATAATAACTAACAACAATTACCAAATTTATAATAATATTTAATAATTAAATTATTACTAATATAATAACTAACAACAATTAACAAATTTATAATAATATTTAATAATAAAATTATTACTAATATAATAACTAACAACAATTACCAAATTTATAATAATATTTAATAATTAAATTATTACTAATAACACTTACCAATTTAATAGTAATAATCATGCAATAATTACAAAAATACATAATAAATCATAATATTTAATAATAAAATTATTACTAATATAATAACTAATAACAATTACCAAATTAATATTAATAACAATGCAATAATAATAGCAATTAATAAGAATATTAATAAGTAAATATAACAATAGAAAATAATAATAAAAGATAAAACAGTAAAAGTATTAAAAAAAGTAACTTTTAGCGGGAAAGCTATTGGATCGGCGTTTCAAACGCCGATCCAAGCTTGGATCGGCAATCCGAAATCCGATCCAATTGGTTTCCCGCTAAAAGTTACTTTTTTTTAATGCTTTTACTGTTTTTATACTTTTTAATCATTAATTTTTAGCTTGGATGGGCGATTGGAACGCCGATCCAACTGGTTTTCTGACTTTTTTAATGCTTTTACTGTTTTTTATGGTTTTAATCATTCATTTTTAGTGGTTTTTATCATTAAAAGAATTGGATCGGCGTCCCAAATGCCGATCCAAGGTGTAAATTGAATTTAAGTGCGATTTAACAGTGCGTTTTAGTGTGATTTGATTTGATTGCTCATAATTATTTCGACTCTCATTTGGTTATAAATAGAACATGCCGTTTCGAATTCGAAAATCACCCATCATTTTCAAATACTCGACTCTTTATACTGTCAAAAATATGATTTCCATTCCGGTTTTCGTTAATCAATCTCCATATAATCCATCAAATTATTTCAGTTTGGATGCAACTTCGCAAACTGATTATGAATCAATTAAAGAAATAATTTTATCAGCATTGGGATTTTATCAAGGTCATTATAATTTGAGAATTGTTTCCCATTTTAATACCATAATTGAAGGGAGGATCCAGCAGATGCAGTTGCCGGTGAACTCTGAAAATGAATGGCGGTATGTACGACGTGAGTGCTTCCAAGCAAGAAGGGTACACGACTTTCAACTTCACGTTGATTTGCTTCCAGCTACTGGTGGTAGCCTACAAGGTAACTTACGATAATTTTTATTAGTAAAATTACTTTATTATTTATTTTTTAATTAGGATTACAATAGTCATGAACATATGCAATATATAATTTGCTTAAATTAGGATTATAATTCTTTACTAAACATAATTGGCTTATTAAGAAACTTTTGGTTAAAAAATCTTTTGCATAATTGGACAAAATTACTAATTAAATTTGTGCCATTATAGAATTGATAAAATTAGTTTTTTAAAGTAATTAATTTACTCTTGCTATAAATTGTACGCATTTATAATTAATTTGCTCTTGCCTTTACTCTTGAATAATAAAATTTTAAATTAAGCCTTTTAAAATAAAAGCAAATCAATAATTTTGATTACGATGACACAGAAATTATATAATTTTTTATTATATATTTTTAAATTAGGGGGACACACAAATTATAATTATAATTACGATTATAATTATAATTTGAATGAACAAGTCAATAATACCGAAGAAGACGAAGAAATAAATAATCAATACAATACGAGTGCACAGGGTTGGGATTCTTGGGAACAACCTGAGAGTAGTAGTCGACAACAAAGACAAGAGCGAACAAATATGAGTGCATGGGGTTCGGATCCTTGGGACCAACCTGAGAGTAGTAGCGGACGAGAAAGACAAGATGAAACAAATAATGAGTACAACACCAATGCACATGATTGGGATCCATGAGACCAACCTGAGAGTAGTAGACCAGTTAGAGAAGAAGCAGAGGAAGATGAAGAAGAAGAAGGGGATATAGACGAACTTGACGAGACATACGACCGTGGCCCGGGTTATCAGTCGAATTATGCAACGGGGGAGGATTTCACTGATGAAGAGGAAGAGTTTTGGGCGTCACAGGATATGGAGGAAGAGGGTCTGTATGCGCAGGGTTTCGCGAATCACGAGTATTACATTACCGGAAGGACCGATAATTACCATCCCGTTAGCCAATTTCTGGATATCTCTGAGTATAGAAATTCGATTCCACAACCGTCTCAAACAGAAACTTCTGGGCCTTTAGCGCAAGGAAACATTTTTATGTCAAAACCACAATTAAAACAAGCTTGTAATAAATACGCCGTAGATAATAATGTACAGCACAAAACCACTAGAAGTACTCTATAATTGTATGTATTGGATTGTAAGGTGCCTACCTGTAAGTGGCATTTGTATGCCCGTACAGAAAGGGAAGGTGAATTTTGGAGAATAATAAAGAATGAGGAAGAACATACTTGCGTGAGAAGGGCCGGAGATTTCACGCATGAAAATCTGACGGCAGAGGTAATCGCAAACAGCATCAGGAATGCAGTGAAGAGAGATCTTGGTATTTCTATAGATGACGTAAAATCTATATTGGAGAAAGAATATCCAAATGTAAAACCAACCTATAACAAGTTATGGCGTGGGAGAAAGAAAACGATCGAACAACTTTTTGGATCATGGGAGGGATCATACAACAAACTTATGAGTTTATTATTGGCTATACAGAGAACGACCCAAGGGACACAGATCAAATGATTGACAGAGAGCGTAGGGAATCGCAACAGAGCTATGTTCACCGCAGCAGCATTGGCATATAGGCCTTGTATCGTGGCAGTACCATACCTAAGGCCTGTTATCAGCATCGACGCGTCATTCTTATCGGGTCGCTACAAGGGAAGATTGTTAGCGGCATGCGGTTATGACCCAGAGCAGCGGTTGCTTCCACTAGCATTTGCACTAGTGCGAACTGAGAACGAACAATGTTGGAGTTGGTTCATGAATTTTCTAAGGCGGCAAGTTATCGGGGAAGGAAAAAAATTCTGTGTTGTTTCAGATCGCCATTGGGGAATAAGGAACGCGTTCAAACAACCCCAATATGGTTGGCAAGAGGATGCGAACCCTTCATATGCCGTGCACCGGTATTGCATGCAACATGTATGTGAAAACGTGTTCAAGGCATTTGGAAAAGACGCAGCTCTACCAGACAAATTCAGAAATAAGTTGGCCAACAAGAAAAAAAGAAGACCCTTCTACAAAATGTGGAACGAATTGAAGAAAACGAATCCAAAGGCGATCGACTACCTTGAAAAGTGTGGGAAAGAAAATGAAACAGATGGCAACGAGCAGTGGAAACCTGAAAGGTGGGCACAAACGTATGACGGTGGTTATCGTTGGAGAATTATGACGAGTAATGGATCAGAAAGTCTCAATAGCAGGTACAAGACTGAGAGAAGACTATCAGTTGTTGGACTTGTGGAAGGCACTTGGTACAAAACTGTTAAATGGTTTAATGAGAGGAAGCAAATAGCTTTGGCGAGACAGGCGGAGGGAGAACGATGGCCAAAAGAAATCCAACTTAAGCTGATGAAACATACTCTCAAAGCAGATACAAATGTAATTCCAATGTAATCATATTTACTTGTACTCTTTAAAATGTATAATGATATAAATTCATATTTACAGCGGCAATAAACGTTATCACCGTTGACATTGAAAATGGAGAATTTGAAGCTCAAGTGCCATTCGAAAAAAATGATCCGGGGGTAACCTGGAAGTACCAAGTTTTCCTCAAACGTGATTACCAACCGAGAGATCCTCAACTACCGAGCAGGCGTGCTTGGTGTAAGTGCAGAAAAATCTCAACTCACAGGAATACCATGTCTTCATGTGGTTGCCGTATGCGGTCATTGTAGGTGTGATGTTTCTGATTTTGTAGACGAACGGTACAGCACAGAGAATATGGTTAAAATATGATCAACAGGTGATTTTCACTGCTACGAAGACGAAGATAAGTGGCCTCGGTATGATGGTCCCGTGATCTATCCGGATAAGACAATGATTAATTGGGGCAGGCGAAAGAAGGATCGTAATTGGATGTGGATGGATGCAATGAGAAATAAAAATCAGACAAACCAAAGGCGCCGAACCAGAAGGGACGCTGCGGTGGCCAACGACACATCTCAACCTATATCGATGGAGGACCTTCAATCTGGTCGTCGTACAGGTCGTCCTACCAATACACTGAGGACACGGAGGACTACAAGACCTTCTGCAAGGAACAGAACTCAATCTTCTACAGGGAACCAAAGTGAACCTTTTAGGGAGCCCGTTTAACCTAGCCGGAATTCAATCAGTATTGATCCTCGCAATGAAAGTCGCGTCAGTCTTGGGATAGAAGGTATTCAACCACGTCGAAATTCCATTAGCCTGGGTGACCGATCAATGTCGCTCCGATTTCCCACAAGTCACGGAGCATCAAGTAGCAGGGAGAGTCATAGCGCATAAAGTAGCAGGGAACCATCTCAAAGCACAAACAGTGGGGGAGGGGGACTACGACGTGGGGTTGCCCGGTTAGGATCAAGGTTCATGAATATCTTACCAGGAGGAGGCCGGCGTTAGTTTTATGTAATATTTTTATGTATTTTTTTTTAAAAGTTACCATTTATAGATCGTTTTAAGGGTTAACTTTATGTTATTCGGTGAAGATAGCTCTAATTTTAATATTTATGGTTGACTAAATTCATAATATTTTGCATCTATAATAATTATTTATGATTTTTTTTTATTTTTTTTCCGCGTAGTCTTGCAATCCTAAAAATGAAACAAATTAGAAGTAGGGTTCGTCGGAAATGATATCTTAGGTATTTTAGCGATTTTATGTTTTTTATGCGTTTGAACTTATGGTATGAAACTTACAGGCATGAGAGTGCAGCGTCTTTATTATCTAATGTGATATTTTATGAATTTGTTAGAATTTTTTCGCGTAGTTTTGCAATCCTAACAAGTGACGGAATCAAAGCCAAATACGAAATATAAATATCACAATAAATATCACACTCGTACAAAAATATAAATATCACAATAAATATCACACTATCCTACTGATGTCCATCACGACGGAACCATCCCTGAGAAGGAGATAAATCCCATGCAGCACCAGGCAAGTTTCGGGACTCTCGACCGGGAGCAAGTCCTGGGGGAGGAGGGGGGGAGGATATGTCGTAGAAAATGGAGTGGAATGACGAGGCGGTCTGCTAGATGAGGCCCCAGAATCACCGAATGGATGGTGCGACATATGTGTGAATTGGTCCTGCAGTGGGGTACCGTATGCCTGATAGTATGCATCAGCCTGAGAGATAGGTGCGGGAGTAGGCACAAAGGGCTGACTGTACCCTCCTCCGTACTGAGTCTGAGTATATTGTGGAGGTGGAGGGTAAGGACTCCCATATGTGTACTGTGTGCTGTGCGGTGGAGGCCGCGGCTGTATGGTCTGGGGCTGCGGACGGGGCGGAGGCTGCGGCTGTGTGCTCCGGGGCTGCGAATGGGGTGGGGCCTGCGGCTCTGTGGTCTGAGACTGGGAATGAGGTCCTGTGGATCCGGAATGAGGCTCAAATACACCGGAATGTGACCGTCTGCTCTGATCCAGAGGCTGACTGGGTCGTGGAGCATCAAAATATGAATCCCAATCATGCAGACTAAAATCATCCTGTTATAGATAATATTATAAAAATAATAAAAATATTTTAAATAATTATAGAATATTAAGCATGAAATGAACAATAATATTAATAAAAGTGATTGAAAAATGTATTATACCCGCATGAAAAGCTGCTTCTCAATAGATCTCGGCTCTAGCGCATCATCCTCATCATCCGTATCAGGGATAGAGTCGATGTCTGAATGAAGACCCTTCGACTAGAAGAGTCGAGGTAATCGAGCAGGCTCGCCAACAATATCCAAAGACGTGCTGCACCCCCTCAGCAATTGCTTCCCAGCACGACGAAATCCCTTCTTAACAACCCATGCACATCCTCGCAACGCCTCCCGCAAAGTATGCTTGACCTGTTCAATTTTTGTTAGCCAATGAATTATTTATTAGGCACAAAATTCTGCGTAATGTAACTTACCAAATTCATGTGACCAGGCGTCTCGCGAAGGTATGACAAGTTATGAGCCGGACCAGACGCTGCCCTTTCAGGAATTTGCACAAGATGCGCACCTCCATGTACGCTCAACCAGCGTCGGTAGTCGCTCCAAATATCTTCGCTCCACGGCCGATCCTCTATCACCCTAGCCTCATTAGTGTTCGCCCACTTGTTCACCTCATGCACAAATAGTTGATGCCAGTCAATACCTCGATAGGTATTATGCTGGTATCCCATCAATTCCTCCATTCTCGACCAAGGCTGTTTTATTCAAATCACAGTTAATTAACAAAATATAATTGCGAGAATTAAATAATAAAATTAATAATGTGAACAGTTAAATATACCTCAGGTGGCGGTGGGGGAACTGTCTGATAGAGCATAAACTGATGCATGATACGATCTACGTGGTGCCACATCACGACCCAATAATGAATGCATGAGATGCGTAGAAGGAACATCCTCTGCTCAACCTGGGCACAACGAGGCATGCGGTCCCTGATGTGATCATAAGGCCTCCACACGACATGCTCAGGCTTCATTTTCATGCAGACATCCCTCGCATATTCTATCCCACTACGAGTAGGGCCGGTGAACTTTTTCGATTTATGTCTCGTCGTCCACTTCATGCATTTCCATTTTGTTGTTTGTTAAAGTCAAATAAAACATATTTTAAATATTACAATTAAAATCAAATCAACATACCTCCCATAAGGCGGACACGAGTCAATACTTGGTAGACCCCAACCATCAAAATCCTTCGTGATCGATGGCCGACTAAGTAGTAATCTTGCATACGACCACAACTGCAAGAGCAACCAAGGAGCACCAATATTTATATTGTTATTAATGAAGGCAGTGTCCAAGCCTCGGTATAGCATGGCAAGAGTGGCACCACCCCAATTGTACTGCACCGAGTTACTAGAATGAAGATCCTGCAAATAGAAATTATTTTCTTAAGGAATATCATCAACTCTTTCATATATTTAATTCCTTATTAAAGTGCAATAAATGTGAGATATTTATTTCTTGGCTAACCTCCAATAATTGCAAATAAAAACATGGAACCGAGTCACCCATGCTGTCAGCAAATAACTCGCACCCAAAAATCTCCAACACGCAAGAGCGTGTGTATCTGTCGATCCTCGCTGCGTTATTCGTGCCAGGCCCCCCAATCTGATTCCAAATCTTACGCAGTTCCTTTAACCGAACGGAATGAGATTTCCTGCATTACATTATTAATGTAATTTGATTGTAAGAACTATATATATTTAAAATTAACATAAAAATAAATTTTTTAAAACCTTCTTACTTCCGTTCTTTTTCCCTGAAGCACTTCTCAACTATCGCCGTGTCTGTATCCTCCGACAACGCCAAATTCTGGAGTAACTGTATGGCGTCGTAATCGGTCCGTCCAGTAACGGTTCTGCCAGCCGTAGGTAAACCGTATAAGAAGGCCACATCCTGCAAATAGTTAAAATTTTATACATATATAGTTACAAAAAAAAATATTACAAATAGGTATTGATCCTTACCTCTAGAGTGACCGTTATCTCGCCAACGTGCGGAAAAAAGAAAGTAAAAGAACAATAATAATATATATTTTTAATTATTTTAAAAAATACTATCAAAATAAAAATATATAAGTAAAAAAAAGTAAAAGAACAATAATAACTTACACCAGTGCCACGAACTTTCGACTCATCCAAATGCAAGAGACGATCTGCATTAACAGGACCGGGGGGAACAACAGGATCCGCTGATGTAGAAGCCTCGGCATCAACAGAAGCGGTAGATGTAGAAGCGCCAGGATCTCCACGAAGCCTCGTAGATCTACGAGGTGGTGCCTCTAGTACTCTTCTTCTCGGTGGCATTTTTAGTACACTATAATAAAAATTATCAATGTAAATAATCTAATAAAATTTCGGCAGCATCTCCCCTGTACCTGGAGTGTTTCCGAAAAAAAAAACACCCAAATCCCTTCTAATTACAAACCCAAATCTCATACAACAAAATTTCCAATCTCATACAACAACATTTCCAATCTCATACAACAACATTTTCAAATTTCTATTTTTTTACATATTTTAAAAAATTTTTAGAATAATTATTCTAATTTTTCATTTATTTACCTCAATAAAATAAATTAATTAAATGTATAAATATTAAAAAAAAACTCACCTCGACTAGAAGCGCTGCTTGTCTCTTTTTAGAAAATTTTCCTACATTTAAAAAATTAATCTATCAATTTTTATTATTTTATTTACTTTTTCTAATTTGTAATTAACTTATCCACAATTATAAAATGTACAAAATAATTCAAAAAAAGTTTGTAATTACATATTATAATTATTCTGATTTTTTATTAATTTTTTAATTATTTTTTCAATATTTATTCTATTTTTTTCTATTAATTACCTAATTAAACTAATTAAATTAAATAAATAAACTAATTAAATTCAATAAAAAAATTTCAAATTACATATTAAAATTATTTATTTTTATTCTGATTTTTTACTAATTTTTTTATTATTTTTTCAATATTTAATCTATTTTTTTAATTACTTATCTAATTAAACTACTTAAATTAAATAAATAAACTAATTAAATTCAATAAAAAAATTCCCAAATTACATATTATAATTATTTATATTTATTCTGATTTTTTACTTATTTTTTCATTATTTTTTCAATATTTAATTTATTTTTTTAATTACTTACCTAATTAAATTAATTAAATTAAATAAATAAAATAAATATAAAAAAAAACTAACCTCAGAAGCTCTGTCCGCGCGCGAGAGAGAATGAGAGAAGGGGTGGGGATGGAGGGGTCGCTGTCTCGCTTATATAGGAGCTGAGACCCTTGGATCGGCGTTTCAATCGCCGATCCAAGGGTTCTGTGATTTCGGCGATTGAAACGCCGATCCAACAACGTTATTTTTAAAATTCCGAATTTTTAACTGTTATTCTCGAAATTCGTATGAACAGTAACGTTAGTTTTAATTTTTTCGGTCCGTTGATACTCATAGGGAGTAGTCATGGATCTAGGGACAAATCGAAATAACGAAATTTGCATTTGTTCAATTCCACCTTTGAAAATCCTTTCATCCTTGTTTTGGACAGGTTTGCATTCTATTAGAGGGCCGTTATTGGACCTAAATTTGTATGAAAGGTTTGTCACAAATGATGAGACATGGTCCAAACGAAACGTAATAAAATAATTGTTCACACATTTTTAATAAGATTGGGGAGTAGAAAATTTTAAAGCAGCTCAATGATGTTATAATGTTCTGATTTTTATTTTTAAAATAAAATTTCCCCTTTTTATTAGTACCATTACGGATGATTAGTTATCTATGTAGAAGCTTTTTTGTTGTTGGCACGCAGTCCCAAATGCATTAAAAATGTATAACTTCGGTACATGAGGAACAAAAAATCAAGACGGTGTCTATTTTATTTGTTTTCACAGTAAATTACAAAGTACAAACAACCACAAATACGACTCTTAAAGAAAATATTGCGAAAAAACATATTTGCCATAAGATGAATTCCTCAATTTATTTATTACCCGCCTTGAATTATTGTTAGATGACCAATGGCGCCTCATTTCTTGAGAAACTGGGAGTACCAATAAACAGACTTCTTGGGATATCTCTTCAAATTGTCCTTAAAATCAACATAGTAAAAACCGAAACGGAGCGTGTACCCACTATTCCATTCGTAATCATCCATGAAATTCCAAGCAAAATATCCTCTAACATCAGCTCCTTCCCTATTATTTCCAAATAAAGCACCACCATGTAACTCAAAAAGAAATATTAAAATTTCACCAAATGGTGTATACAGAGGTTTAAATAGCGGCCGCTACGGCCGCTATAGCGCCGAGATAGCGAAAGTGCACGTCAGAACGCTACCATGCTATAAATTTCGCGCTATGTCCGATAGCGCGCGGTATAGCGGGCTTTAGCGAATAATAGCGCCTGTTATAGCGGGCTTTTGCGGATAATAGCGCCCAATATCGCGGGCCCATGGCGGCATATAAGCAGTTGACGCGCACACCCAATTATTCAGTTGTTGGACCCACCATACCAACCCACTCCTTATATAATCTTCATCTAGAATATAAATCTACCATGTGGGACTAAAGTTGAAGTTGAAACTGGGCAGAGAAATTATAGAAAAATTAGTGTATTATATTGCTAAGCTAGGATTCGAATCCAGGATGTGGGTTATACAGTCCATTGCAACCACCACCCAACCAAGTTGATATTTGTGATATAAGTGTTTTATGCTATTTATATATACTACATAATATCCGCTATGGTCCGATAGCGACCGCTAAATGGACGCTATCCGCTATCCGCTATGATATTGGCATGTCCGCGACAAATCCGCTATTTAAACCTTTGGGTGTATACATGATACAGAAAGCTTAGTACGGGAACTGAATGAAGAAGCCCAAGCTAAGGAAAATAGAACAAACCTGATGGCGCTATGCACATTCATGAGATGCCTGCTGTGGTAGTCAATTCTGATGTCATCTTGTAGGGCTTCTGCTATTGGTACGCTATCATTTCTATAAGTGGTCACGCCTGTGTGTACAAAACATTACATTACATATATAGTTGACAAATATGACATTCAATACAATGGCTCTAACTCAGTCCTTATAGTTGCAGAAAAGGAAAAGAAAAAATTACCATTCTCTGTAATGTATATAATAGGATTGTTGTACTTAGCCTTGGTGTAAAGCAAAAGGCTTCTGAGCCCAGGTGGGTATATGTAAAACCATGGAGATTCTATGGGCTGTAAAGACGTTACGAGAAATGTAAGCTAGTTAAATAATCAAAATAAATGATTAACTTGTTTTCCGATAAAGCAAAGAATTAAAATGAAATGATTTGTCGTAGTTAAACATGCACAATATATTGCCCTTTTTTTAATATCTACATTAACCTGTAACAATATATAAGTAGAGGTCCAGAAGAGAATTTTCAAAGATTTGTACCTGGGGACCTAACAAAACTCCTCTGCTATTGGTACCTATCTCAAAGAACAGAAACAAAATTTTAGGATCAAGATATTTTCCTATAGTGTATCTAAACAAAGTCAATAATTAACACTGGATAGCTTCAATATTAATTTATAGTACCCGTTTGATTAGCCTCAGGATCGGTAATGTAACTCTGGCGAAGTGAATTCCTAGCTGGATTGTTTTTGGCATAAACCGAAGCATAGTAGTTTACTCCAATAAAATCATAAGAACCCTTCACTAACTCAGACTGTTCCTTGGTAAATTTGGGCAAACGGTTTCCTAGTATTGATCTCATGCTACGTGGGTACTCTCCCCGAGTTAATGGATCCAAAAACCTGTCCGGATCAAACAGACAAGCCATGTCAATAACCAATACAACTTTAAATTGTCGACTAATTTTGACTGACCATAGATAATATTCGGGTGCCTGTAACGTACCATCCATACATGAAATCCAAACTGCGCTCAACGGCTGCAACATCTGCTTTAGAAGAAGAGTAGGGGAGGAACCAGTGTGACACTAATGTAATTCCAATTTGTCCCTTTTGAACTGGCTGCGTTGGTGATAAATGAATATTTTTCAGGCATGATGACTGTTGGTAGTCAACGTGACTCCTAATTATTATCAAAAGTACAGAAATGTTTGATATAATACCTGGTACTTGTCTTTGTATAGTTTCACAGCATCACTATGAGCTAATAAGATGTTGTGACAAGCAGTATAGGGCTCTCTGCCAGAGTCACCAGGTTCACACTTGCTATCTTCCCACAAGGAGCAACGACCTGGTGCAAATGCACCAGTGGTATACCCAAAAGAACAGAATGAAAATGGCTCGTTAAAGGTGATCCAGTGCTTCACTCTGTCACCAAACTCTTTGAAAAGTATATTTGCATAGTCGACATAATCTTGCCTGATAGCATATAAGAAGAAAAACTCAGAGACAGACTTGAGTCTAGGATTGCAAAGACATAAATATTTTAACTGTTTTTTTTTTAAGTTTATGAGATTTGTTCCGTATAAATGTATAATCATTACCAGTTGCACTTTTTATCTGCATATTGAACTGAAAATATAGAAAAGAAAAGGTGCATATGGAAGCATTGTGTGAGATGCATAAACCTCTTCATATTTTCTTAGATATATATATTTTTTTGCATTAATGATCAAGTTCACCATATTACATCAAGTAGAATTAGTTATAGATGCTTAATTAATTTTTTATTCAAAAATTGCTTAATATTTTTTAGTTAATTATTATATGGAATCACTACCATGATCTGTTTTATACTAAATTTCAACATGTTTGTTGAGTTGCATCTTAATGTTTCTTCAGTCAGTCTGTAAATGAAATGGAGAGGAGATAAAACTGACGTGATACGTTCACTTAAGAAGCCTTTGTATTCATCTTCCAGGGCTTGTGGTAGGTCCCAGTGAAAAATAGTTACAAATGGTTTCAATCCTGTCATTCCCAGAAGGAAAAGGGAAGAAATCAAATTTAGATTCATTAATTTCAATGACTATTTTAATGTGGCATTGTTCTGCTTCTTTATATTACCGTTTGCGATAACTTCGTTGATAAGGTTGTTGTAGAAGTTGATGCCCTCTTGGTTTACACCACCTCTTAGTGAGCCCTCTGCATATTAAGATCCATTTATTTTTATGTTCAAGTCAAGAATATAATGTTTACTTTTTTTTCTTTTTTTTTCTCTTCTTTATATTTGATGTATGGTACAACTTCCATTCAATGAAATTGTAGGAGAGGCGCTATCGCCTCCCTACCTTAAAAAAAAAAAAAAGAATATAATGTTTAAAAATAAATCAGAACCAAAAGATTCTTATTTTTTTTTTTAAATTCATTAAAACTGTCAAGCTTCGTAGCTATATATTCAAATTCTATATATATGTTTTGATTTTGTGAAGTTTGTTCATGAAGAAGAAGAATAGCTGATACGCAGGGTACTTAACTAGGTAAAATTCTCGGCCAGGCAATGGAAAACCTGAAAGCATCCACTCCTAATTGCTTCAGTCTTTGTATGTCCTCCTGTAAAACAAATGTTCATTAGTTTCTCTTTAGGAATTTAACATACATCTGACGGTTTTCAGAGTATCCAATATTAATCAGCAACTCAGAAATAATCTCACCTTGTACCGGTAGTAGAATTCAATTGCTACGTCACCATTGGTTCCATCTGAAATCCTTTCTGAAAGAATAGCACAGTAATATAGACATGCATTCATAACTTACTATGGAGTTTTCAAAGAAATTTAAGAATTGCCCACATTGACAAGCAGAGAAGAACCGACAAACCTGGATGTTCATGGCTGAAAGTGTCCCAAATGCTAGGCCCTCTGCCTCCTACTTTTGCTGCCCCTTCATACTGTACCCAAAAAAAGAAGTTAAACCAATGTTTTTAATACCGTACCGGACATCGAACCGTTGAAGCAAAGGGTACCGGATTTTACCGGTAGAATCGGTTGTACCGGTTCTAGAAACCAGATGACATCATATATTTTTTAATTAGATAAAAAACATTAAATTCATAATTGTTATTTACACTTCATGGCCTCATCACATTTTCAAAAGTCTCATTTGCACCAAACGAATATGGTACCACTAGAGTGCGCTGCTTCCTATGAATATGCTTGTTAATGTGGACGTATAGATACCCCGTTTAATTCATCATGATTATTTAATCGATTTTTTTCTCAAAGACAATTTGCGAGTTTAATTCAACCACATGCAACAATCAAGTACTCGTATGGGTACTGTACCAGCTCTTAATTTAAAACATATGGTATCTTGCTATACCTTGCAACAATCAATCAGCAATTCAGCATTAAATTGCCAACCTCAACAATTTCAAAAATCAAATATAGTGTGAAAAAAAATTTAAAAACACGACCCAAAAAGCTTATTGTCATGATCAAATTAACAAAGATTTAACATGTGCCCATCAAGTAGTACTACATATAAATGCTCATATTATCAGACTTTTTCGATATCACTTGAATAGATAGCTGCTCTTAACACACAGACGATTACTATGTATGTATTAAATGATTTCATAAAATAAAATATAAAAAAATCATTTACTTGAGCTGTCACACTCCACCCCGTCCCAAATTTTATTTCGATTTTGAAAATTTTTGCCAAGGACTAAAAGTTACTTGGGGAATGGGAACAAACCAGCAAAAAGTAGAGGGAAATGTTACCACAAATCAATCAAAGGTACTAAAGCGAATTATAATTAGCCCCTTTGGTTTCTTTCAGCTAGCTCTTTATAAAAAGCTAGGGTAATGTAGCAGCAAATTTGAGCCAAAATGAAGACGGAGGAAGGGTGGAGGCAGAGGGAAGAGAAGGTAAAATTCAGCGTCCTAATATTTCTTGCCTTCTTAGCTGCCTCCCAATGGGCCAAGTCCCAACGAAATTGGAAAGAAAGTAAACTATTTTCTTTCTCGAGAAAGCGGAAAGGAAGAATCTAGCGAAAATGAAAATGTAGGCGGCAAACCGGTCAAAGCCGATGCAGCAATTTTCCGATTTTTCCGGGTTTTGACCGGTTCAAGACAAACGGGTTTTATGGGTCTTTCCCTACAGGATCCTGACCCGGTACCCGGTTTTACCCTAAAAAGAATTTATTTGTTGCCAAAGTAATTTCTTTCAGAGCTAATCAACTAGGATGTACATTTTTTTTTTTTTTTTTAGCTTGAGACAGTTTTGTTCAGCTGAAATCTTAAGAAAACCTGATAAGCAGCAGAAGCAGTTCCGAACACAAACCCCGCTGGGAAGCTGCTTCTATTGAAGTTGTCACAATAACAATTTCCCAAAAATGCTGCAAAAATGACAAAAATGCGAAGGAGAACCCCAACCCCAGTTCCCTTTGCCATGTTTCCAATTCGTTCTGAATGATAACAAGATGTAATAGCTACATTGGTTTGATTCTAAATCATGCAGGGGTATTTATAGGAGAAGTGGAGCCAATGAGAACCACCCACTAGCTTTTTAATTTATCCAAACAGATCCACCGTCCACGTACTGTGTTATGTAGGTATTTTTTAATTAAAACGTTTCCCTTGCGTACTTTTGGTCCAGCGTTGTAAGTTATAACAGAGCCCAAGATAGACTAAAGTGAAACAACGGTTTCTAATTTCCTTTTTAATAGGTCAAAGTTTAATTTGGAATAATTTCGCAATATAGTTGGTGTTAGTGCCATGCTTTCTGCATATATATTGCATTCAAAGAAAAAAAAAAATCTGCATATATATAATCTTTCAAAATACTACAGAACCGTGATATAAAAAAAAACATAAATTATGTGGAGTACTATTAGTATTACTAGGAACCAATTTTTAAAAAATAGAAACCTGGGCGCATGACCCTTGACCTGTTATTTCAATTGGCGATATTCCGATTTAATACAATGGTTGAAAACGTCTGATGGGATTTAGACTGTGTGTTAATATTTTGTACTAAATGATCCTAAAATTTGAATCAAACCTTCATTACTTTACTTCTGGGTCAAGTTCATTAATTTATTTTTTAAACTGAGAAATAAGTTAATGAAGGCCAGATAAGAAAGATGATCATTCAAATAGTCTACCACTCAATGTTTTTTTAAAAAAAAACACGGCGGGGCAGAATGTACGACACGTCACGGAGGTGGTACGATATGGAAAAATACGAACACGGCACAACACAAGAATTTAAGTGTGCCGCGTCTTTAAGCATGTCGTGTCCAACTTTGATGACATAGACACGACACAACATGGCATGGCACGTGACTGTCCATACACGACACGAAAGACACAACAAGCTTATAATAAGGGTTAAAGGTAGTAAATTTTATGAAATAATAAGAAAAAACCGTGTATTGTTTTTTTATAAGGATAAAGTCATAATTTGAATGTCCAATTAATCCGTAAATATAAGTATATAACTATGTTTTATGACATTCAAATGTATTCGAACACGGCACCATACGTACGGCATGTCCAAAAAAGATACGGCATGAGGACACGAGGCATAGCATGTCCTTAGACGTATTGTGTCCATTCCTTACAATTTAGACACAGCATGGTACGATACGTGAAATATTTAGACACGACACGGCACGACAGATGATCCAAATACGACGTTTTTGACATGGCACGACATGTATTTAGAACACTATCTACCACCAACCAGATTACTTCAAATTTTATGTTAAATTGAGATCAATAATTAAATGGTGGGCCTTGGATCGCCAAATCATTTGAGGGCCAAGTTCGGTTTTTAAAAATGTTGAACCCGCATTCCTACTAATAATATTTAATTATATTTATTTTCTTAATCACGGAAGTAACGAAGGATGCAATCATTGTTGTTTCTAAATTAGTTAACTTACCCTTTCCGTTTTCCTCTTTTCCATATGAAAAAGATTCACTCCGGGTTTTTTTTAGAATATTACTATTGTAAACTCCAGCTAAAGTCTCCTTATCTGTTGTGGACCTTGTGGTCCACGTCCAACAAGTATGCTCCACGTGCTCTGATCTGCTAAAATATTTGATATTCTTCTCTGTCAAAAAAATCACATCCTCTCCAGAAGTCAGAAGACCTTTTGGGGTCCGCAGAGGACATACCTTTGATCCAAACCGTCCAATCAATGATGAATGTTCCGTGATTAATACTACATCAGTCGAAATTCGTACTGCCTGTAAAAATATGTCCGTCGAAATTTGATCGGACTGTTGGAATCGAAGGACTGCCCAAACCTTTTGAGGTCTGCTGAAAATACTGGTCCCTCTGTGAAACAATACAAGCTACAATCGCAGAAGCTACCTAGGTAGCTGTTCTGTATTATCATCAATTTATGTGATGTTAACGACAGCATCTGAAGAGATACTGGTCCCTCTATGAAATAATACAAGCTACAATCGCAGTAGTTATCTAGATAGCTGTTCTGTATTATCATCATTTATGTGATGTCAAGGACAGCAGCAGCATCTCTCCTGCCAGATGTTGGGGTATTATTGGACCATCTAATTCATCATATAAAGAAATTTTTTATAATTTTTATAATAATTAATGAAAAATCCTAATTATGATTAATTAGATGAACGACGAAACTATAATATCGAAAGCATAATTTTTAATTAATGGGAAAAAGATGATCTTACTTCTGTGGAGTTCAAATATATATTTTCTAAAAAAAAAATATTATAATAGTGAAGTTGCTGCAAAAATATTCGATTAAAAAAATGAAAGACAGTGTCCCTTTCTTAAATTTAAAATTTTAAATCCTCTAATGGGTATATATATTTGACAAAAGTTAAAATTAAAGCGATATGTACTGGGTTTTGTTAGACCTGCCTGTCTCTCAAATTCAAAAGTTCAAATAACCGACTTGAATTTTCAATGCAATCTACATATTGGAATTTCATTGCCGACCAAATTATATTTTTTTTAAAAAAAAATTTTACTATTTTTTTAATTTCGAAAATTCTCGATCGAATTAGTTCTGCCTGCAATAACAACAGTGTTTTAAAATTTTAAAAATATATAATATTTTTTCGACAATGAATTTCAATATGAAGAATACATTAAGTATAATTTGGATCGGTCATTTAAGTTTTTTTTAATTTGAGATCTAAGTCGGATCGATCCTTTAATTTGAGATCTAATCTGATTTGAGATCTATCAAATCGCTCTTGTCATACCCACTATATATCTAGAAACTTTCAGAAGGTAGAAGGTAGGTGCTGGAATTGCTCATCTTGTTAATCAAGTAATTTGAAGCAAGATGTAATGATTCAAGTCCATTTACTTTGAAGGAGAAATTATATATAGCTGCAATTAGAAGGTTAATTAATTGCTCAAGCTGCTCAATTGCACAACACAGCACTAGAGAGAACCACTAAGCAGCTCAACTCCTGCGTAAGAACCTAATCTAAAATATGCTCACTAATCAGAATCTGACGTGAAAAGTCAACTAAATTATATTTGAAAGACACGCAAGCAGTCAAGCACAGTGTTTTTAACACTATCGGCACCCTATCGGCCAAGTGACCGAAATCCGATATTTCTTGATATTTTATGAAAATTTTCAATATTTTGTCTCACAATATCGGATGCCACATTCCAGTCACTGTTTTGATTTCTAGTATTACCGGAATTTTTTGGTATTCGGTACGGTTTCAAAAAACATGATCAAGCACCGAGGACTCTAAATTTTCATCAATGATGTCAAATATGTAGATTTTTTATAAAAATTTGAAAATTTAATAAACTACAGGATATTTTCAAATCTAATGCGTTGAGTTGATTCCAGATAATCTCGCTTACTGTGTCCTTGCATAAAGGCATTAGTAAACCTGTTTAGTTTACTTGATGTCGACTGTTTAAAAGTCGGTACATGGCCTGAGCATTATTTGTCCTGCCTATGGCTTGATATCATTTTCGGTTGTTATCAAATTAAAAATTAATTATCTGATCCTTATGGATCCTCAGAAATATGATATTACTCCCAAACATGGAAGTATCCTTCGTACGGGGATTTTGACGAATATGGAAATTACGAATCAAGTTGCGAGAATCTGTAATGACTAATGAAAGAGAAAGTCAATTGGAAGAAAGTAAATCTTGTATTTGATCTTATCAATTTGTCTAACAAATGAATCCTATTACATACTTATACTCAGCCTATTACACGCATTTTACATTCTCTGTATCAGTTACAACTCAGAGTCCCTAGTTAACAGAATTTGTTACACAGTCTAACTAAACTAACTAATGGCTTGTTAATCCTCCTTGGGTCTTCTGTGGTCAATGTGTATTCCGAAACTGTTGCTCTTCACACCCCCTTAAGCCAATGGTCTTGACAGAACATTGAGCTTGTCTCTCAAAAATTGAAATCTAGGCAAAGGCAATAGCTTGGTCATCACATCACCTAGCTGATCAGCCGAGCACAGAAATTTGACTTCAAGTTTTTTTCTGCCACTTGCTCACGCACAAAATGGTAGTCTATTTCAATATGTTTAGTGCGTGTATGGAACATAGGATTAGCGACTAAAAAGGTATCTCCTATGTTATCACACCATAAGCATGGTTTATCACTCATTGTAACACCTAGCTCCTTAACAGAAATTGCAACCATTTTATTTCAGTACATGTGAGAGCAAGACTCCTATACTCAGCCTCTGTGCTTGAGCGTGAAACGGTGGATTGTTTTTTTGCACACCAAGACACCAAGTTTCTGCCGAGATATACATAAAAACCAGAGGTGGATCTTCTATCATCCATACTCCCAGCCCAATCCGAGTCACTATAGGCATGGATATTTGTAGAAGAGTTAGAGTGAATAAGGATACCATGACTCAAGGTGCCACACAAATATCTTAACACTCTCTTTGCTGCCATCCATTGGGTTTCAGTGGGGTTATGCATGAATTGAGAGAGTTTATTGACAGCAAATGATATGTCGAGCCTTGTTAATGTTGCATATTGCAAGACTCCGATGATACTTCTATAAAGATGTGGATCATCAAAAAGGGCCCCATCATCCTTGGACAAAGATGCCCCTGTAGCCATTGGGGTAAGAACTGGTTTTGAATTTTGCATATTGACACGACCGAGAAGGTCAGCTATGTATTTTGATTGTGTGAAGTGCAATCCCTTTGGTGAAAACTTAGCCTCTATCCCCAAAAAATAATGGATTGTTCCAAGGTCTTTTATTGCAAATTGAGCACTTAGTTTTGCAATGCATGCTTCAATTTGGGTCTTATCATCACCAGTCACAATTATGTCGTCTACATAGACTAATACAAATAATTTGTGACTGCTCTGGCTAGAAATAAAAAAGAAGGGGTCATAGCATGAAGGCTTGAAACCGAAAGCAACAAGAGTACTACTTAGCTTGTTGAACCAAGCACGTGGTGCTTGCTTTAGCCCATACAAAGATTTATGCATCAAGTAAATATGGTTAGGGAAATTGGGGTCCACAAAACCTCTAGGTTGTGCCATATAAATGGTTTCGGATAGGTCACCATGAAGAAAGGCGTTATGAACGTCTAATTGCTTAATTGACCAATTGGAAGATATGGCTATAGACAACACAACCCTAATTGTTGTTGGACGAACTACAGAGCTATATGTTTCTACAAAATCAATCCCTTGCTGTTGGTGAAAGCCATTGGCAACAAGTCGTGCTTTGAATCTATCCACTGAACCATCCGGTTTTCTTTTGATTTTATAAACCCATTTTGAGCCAATTACCTTTTGATCAGGTGGGGCAGGGACTAGAGTCCATGTTTTGTTGATGGCCAATGCTTGAAGTTCAACTGCCATAGCCTCTTGCCATGCAGGTAAGGTGTTTGCTTCAGTGAACGAGCATTGTTCAGTCTCAAGGGAGGTAAAATGAGCGACAAAATCATTGAAAACTCGTGTCTTCCTGGTCTGATCTTTATTTCGAGTTGTCATGGAGTGTGTTGGAGCAACTGAGACTTGATGAGGAGGTGGAGTGGGTGTTGTATGCACGGATGGAGTAGCCTGTATGGTTTGGTCAGTTGGAAAAGATGTAGGAGAGGAGTTATGAAGAGAGCGGTTAGGCTGAAGAGGTTGGGAATTCAAATTTTGATGTCGGGCAGTATAGTCGTTGAGAGATGAGGCAGCAGGATTTTGAATTGAAGTAGTGGGCTCCAGTGGTTGAATTGATGAGGAGAAATTGTTAGACGGCCCAGTAGAATGTTGTTGGGCTGTAGCATTTTGATGCGACCCAGAAGTAGGTTGATGGGCTGCATTCTGTGAAGTAATTTGCAGCGGCATGGAAATGATAGGTGCCGAGACATAATCATCCCTGTTTTGTAAATTTTGTTCTATACTTTTGAAAGGAAATATATCTTCATCAAACACAACATTTCGAGAGACATATATTTTGTTGGTTTCCACATGCAAGCATCTATAACCCTTTTGAGAAGAAGAATAACCAAAAAAAAATGCATGGCAATGATCTTAATTCTAATTTATGAGAATTGTAAGGTCTTGTTAGAGGAAAACACCGACATCCAAGAATCCTAAGAAGGGAATAATCTGGACTTTTATTGAAAAGAGTAGTGAATGGAATGGAGAAGTCTATTTATAAGAAAAACCACACTTGAGAAGATCTCATCCCAATATTTAATTGAATTGAGGCATGAGACATAGTAGCAAGAGATAGCTCAATTATGTGCCTATGTTTTCTTTCGGCATAGTCATTTTGTTGTGGTGTATAGGGACAAGAGGTTTGATAAATTATTTGAGGAAAAAATCTAGTGATGGGTTTATACTCAGCTCCACCATCGGTGCGAAGAGTTTTAATGGTGGAATTAAGAAGATTTTCAACTTGAGCTTTGAAAATGGAAAATATGTGAGACACATCACTCTTTTGTTTCATGAAATAAATCCAAATAAAATGAGAATAGTCATCAACAAAGGTAATGTAATATCTATATCCTTGAGAAGATACAATCGGGGATGGTCCCCACACATCGGAATGTACAAGTTGTAAAGAAAAAAAAAGATACACTAGAAGAAGAAGAAAAAAAGAAAAAACATGTGCTTTAGCTTGAGCACAATCATGACATAAAGCAAGTTTATTCCTACTACAATCCAAATTATTTGAATTAATAACTTCTAAGGTAATAGCATTTGATGGATGTCCTAGTCTTGCATGCCAAGTACTAGAAGAGACACGGTTGGTGAGAAAAGCTTGAGAAGAAGGCTTGAGTTTGAGAATGAAGAGACCATTAGAGCTATGCACTTGAAGAAGAGGGGTCTTGATGAGGAGGTCCTTTATGATACAATGAGAAGAAGAGAAGTTAATTTCTATAGAATGGTTATCACTAAGCAATTTAGAGAGGCTAATAAGATTAGTTGTGAAGTTTGGAACATGAAGAACATCACAGAGATTAATGGAATGGTTTGAAATAGAAAAGGAAGTGGAACCAACATGACATATAGAGAGACCATTACCATTTCCACCTTGTAGAGTATCTCCTCCATCATATGTCAAAAAGGATGACAAGTTGTTTAGGTTGCAAGTGACATGGTTGTTTGCACCCGAATCAAGTATCCATTCAGTTGTTGCAACTGGAGTGTGCTAAGTCTGTGCAGAATAGGCCTGAAACCGAGGATTTGACTGCCAATTTGGATCCGGATCATACCTCCTGTAACAAATGTTGGCAGCATGGCCCAATTTGAGACAAATTTGGCATGTGGGCTTCTTTCGGAGAGATTTTGTTTGCGTCGAAGGCCCAGTAAAGGTGTGGGGCGCATTTGGTCTGAATGGAGCTCAAGGAGAATTAGCGGGTTGGGTTGTAGGTGGTAGCGGATTGGTGGTCGAGATCTGCCATGGCCACCTCTTCCTACATAGAATGCCGCCGGAGACATAGCATGGGTCTTGAGCAACGCCTCATGGCCAAGAAGAAGGCCATGAAGGTCAGAGAAGGAAAAAGGAGAGTGAATATTCGCGGCATTGACAGCTGCCACAACTGGAAGATAATCGGATCCAAGCCCGTTAATAGCCGCCATGACAAGCTCATCATCAGGATAAGGAGAACCGACGGAGGCTAGTTCATCTGCCAGGCGACGGAGGTGTTGGAGATAGTCAAAACAAGACAAAGCACCTTTGCTAGCGGATTGAATTTGGCGTTTTAGATCCATTACTCTGGATCTTGAAGAGGAAGAGAGAAGCTTTTGCAATTTGATCCATAACTCTATGGCTGTGGCACAAGAGATGACTTGAGTCGGAATCATTGTCCCATGTGGCTTGCATAGCCTTCTTACCTTTCTTCTTGCCTTAGTAATGTCTATTTTTGGACTTGTACCAGCCATCACTTCTTTTCCTGCCATCATCTTTCTTGTCCTTCTTCAAGTGTGGGAAGAGCTTGAAGCAAGTGTACATGGTGTGGCCCTCCTTTTGACAAACAAAGCAAAGAGTCATCTCATCATTGTCAAGCCTTTACTTGTTAAGCTTTTCCCTCAAACATAATGATGGTCCGAAACAGTTTTGATAGCACGGCTCCTTACTTGTCCTTATCAAGGTCGAATATGTCATTAGCCTTGTTACTCGAGTGACGGTGTCTACCTTGATGGTTGTCATTGTGACGGTGTTTGGAGGGAGAGACCTTGTTCTCACTAGCCGACAAGGCAATAGAGTTGTACTCATATCTCAACTCCCCAAGTTGCTGTACACACAAATAATCAAACACACAAATAATCAAATAATTCAAGTTGGTTCACACACAAATAATCAAACACACAAGTCAAATGTAAAGTAAATAGAGAGAGAGAGATGACAAGCGATTGATTACGGAGTTCCAACCCGCTAAATGAAGCTAGCCTTAGTTGTACGTCTCCGGAAGTTTCGCGACCACAAATCCGGCGTGCTCCGTTCTATTCCAACTGAGCGGGTCTACAATTGTGAACCGAATCACTTCGTCACAAAGAACTCGAAGCGGATCGGCCTAACCTCTAACTAATCACCAAATAGCACAAGGGATCAAGGTTCTCAACCAAAATACTCAATAATCTAGCTAATCAGACTATGGGTTTGGTTGATGCACTCAAATCTCTACAAATTGTCTAAGAAAATGCTCAAATAGGAGAGAGGAATAATATCAGGAATTTAGAGCTCAATAGCAAGTGTTTAGCAAGGTTTTCAATCAATCCCAACAGCTCAAAAGGTCTGATATATATAGAGGACGCAAAGAGTTCTAAACCAGTCAAATTATGTACAAAACGTTACATAACGCTCCGAAACGTTACACAACGTTTCAAAATAGCCGTTAAATAAAACAAATTCTGACAATAACGTTGGAAGGTGTCAGAAGCGTTGTATAACGTTTCTGAAACGTTGTACAACGCACTGAACAGTAGACTCCAACGTTTAAAAAGTTGTTAGAGACATTACACAAAGCTAGGAAGTGTTATGCAAGGTAAAAAAACAAAACGTCGTGTGACGGATTATAACGTTACACAACGTAGGCCAGAACTCCCTCAAAATAACCAAAAATCTCAAAGCGTTAGAATTTTCTAAATGAACGTCTTGTAATGCTTGATTTTTGGTTTATACAACGCACTGTTAAAGTGCTGAGAAACAATCGCTGACTTGGTCAATCCGTTGTGAAACGCATGAAATCGTTACACAACATTTAACCAAACGTTACACAACTGAATGAAGTGTTGTGTAACGCATGAAAACTGTTTTTGCAACTAGGTATGTCAGGAGGAGTTCTGTAATGTTGTATAACGTTTTCAAGCGTTGTATAACGTTATAACTGAATTTTGAGCATTTTAAACTTAGAAACTTGAGGAGATTAGTTTAGAAATACAACCTCAAATTCTAAACTTCCTGACTGATCTTCCTGGATCTTGTTAGTATTTGTTCCATGCGATGTGCATGACTTTGCTACCTTGTTCCATCTTAACTAAATTAAACACTTAGAGGAGAGATTAGTAAAGGTTGTGTTGTTTTATAAATCGACAAATCGAGTTTAAGACTTGTTTGATTCAACACCAATTTAGGCAAATGATATATAAAAATTGTAATCCTGGAAGTGTAGAATCCAATGGTTCAAGTTTCATGTTGTTTGGAGTTTCCTACAAAGAGTTATCAACATTTTAGTGCTGCAAAGTCAGAAATTAAAGTGCTGTTTTAATTTCTGGTTAGTGGCTTTAATTGCTATACGAATTTGAGAGGTTTTATTCTGATGTTTTTATGCAAAAACAGATCAAAAAATTGAGAACACATGTAAGTCTTCATGTGTTGAAGCTTTGTTCTTCTCTTTTTCTAAATATTTGTTAAAATATTCTATAGATTAAGCAATCGATCAAGATACGGGTGGCGGAGCTAGGTGTTGATGGGGAGTTCGCTAGCACGGATTCAACTGTCGTTCTTGTTTCGGATTCAAGGTGAACCGAAGAGGAATAGAGCTTCATTAGAGACCATAGGTATGACTCAATAATCCATCTTATAGGAATATATGTGATTGTGATGCAAATGAAATAAAGAAAAGTTAGCGATAATAAGAACAATCCTAGATATTATCGGTTAATAAAAAAATTTTAAAATTACCTGATTCACATCATGAAATCCTTCATTCAATACCATAGCGACACCTCTACCAGCCTTTTGACCGAAATCCGGTATTTCTCGCTATTTATCGAAATTTTCTGATATTTTCTCTCACAAAATCGAATACCGTCGTTTCGGTCACTATTTTGGTATTTGATATTACTGGAATTTTTCGATAACCGGTAGGGTATTGAAAATACTGCTTCTATCTTCTATACATGGCTAGTTGGCTACACACAACTAAATGACTCATAGGAACATGGTAAGGAATATCAATGGCAATAAAAGTTCATTTTATGACTTTATGGAGATAACTAACAACCAGCTTTTTTTATTTATTTATTATTATTTTTTTTTTTTTGAGAAGCACAAACCGCTATTCTAGTTGAAACTTGAAAGCAACGTTTTAAATACCCTACCGAGCAGTGAACCGGTGAAGCGAGCAGTGAACCGGTGAAGCAAAGGGTATGGAATTTTGTCAATTTTATCGGGTGTACCGGTTCTAAAAACCAGACAAGTATTTTAGAGATATATATATAACTGTTTTAATAATACAAAAATATTTAAAAAATTCCAACTTACATATGTAATTTTAAAACTCTAAAACACCAAATAATATGATCGTAAAACACTAGTTTAGGATAATGTTATCATATGATTGTACAACACAAGTTCGTTAATCCTTGAAATTCTTAACCTTACAAAACTCATAACAATTCATAACTAAAATAGCTTCGTCAAGGCTTAATGGAAAGACCAACACTCCTTGCGTATGTAGTCAAATCGATCCCTTCATCAACCACGACATCTTCATTGTTTTCATTTCTTACAATTCAATTACAAAGATCTGAAATATTTGAAACAATTGAGAAATACATAAACGAAGTGAGACTTAACAACCATATGTGAGATCTAGATTATGATTTACATTCTTAATTCTTTTTTGAAGCAATTCCTAGGAGTTCGGTAAGTTCATATTTTTCCGAATTAAGCCCAACAATTTCTTAATAATATTACTGAATTAAGCGCAACATTTTATACTTACTATACAAGCTGATATACTGACAAGTTGAAATTACTAAAAGAAACCCATAAATTTAAGAAAAAAATGATCATTTCAAATACTGACAAGCTAAAAGCCTGAAACCTAACATTATGTGGTTTATTGTAAGTAAATTACAGGACTCACTGAACTAGCAAAACCAAGGATGCATCAAATTAAATCTGAAACTATCCTTATATTTTTTTTTTGAATAAGCAAATATATTACTTTGTTTTACTGGCACACGTCTTCAATTGTGCCAAAAAATCTCTTAGTCTAAAACTCATGGTACCTTGGTCAAACAAATATATAGTCGAAATTAAGATATAAAAGAAATCAAGGGACACAGTTTGAGAGTGGACTTTGGAATTTAGTTGGGTCATTGAGATGATCAGATAAATGAAAAAAAATCCCAATTGCGAATTAAAAAAAATAAAAAAGAGAGGGGAATCGTAGTTGGAAAGAGCGCCAGATTAGAGACAAAGGAAGGGCAGAATTGTTGCTTCGCTGATTTCTTGCCTTCTTAGTTTCAACGAAAATGGAGAGAGAGTCCAACTAAAAATAGAAACGAAGAAAGGAAAACCGGTCCGATATGGTATAGCAATTTTCCGGTTTTTAACGGTTTTTGCCGGTTCACTAGTAGCACTGTTTTCTACTAATTTTCTACCGGATCCTGACCCGGTACCCGGTTTTCTGATAGCCGGCAGGCCCGGCAGGGTATTAAAAACATTTTGAAAGCGATAAAAGAGAGTTAATGACTAAATGCCAAAAAAACAAGAGAGTTAATGACTTGACCCACAAATTGTCCCAAGTTCCGAACAAATGTGAGGACAAAAATCGACCGTGTAGACGCGCACTGCGCGGATTATGTTGCATTGTAAAAAATATATATATCAACATCACGGTGTTGATTAGGGGTACTAGTTTCAAAAAAAAAAAAAAAAAATCACGGTCTGAAAACTAGAGCAATTATTGGCCTTTGTACGTAAAAGAAATCTAATCCCGGAAATATTTCAATCTCTGGAAATACTTTTTTCTTTCATCTAAATATTTTGTTCTTGAATTTACATTGAGCAACATAACTTCTACGTTGAATGACTCACGAACTGGGACATAGAAGTATTTCTCCAGTACTTTACATTTTCGTATTTAGATTTTAAAAATAAAGCTAAAATAGGATACCAATTGAGGGGGTCTTTGGTTAAAATGTGAGTAGCAAATATTTCGGACCAAATTAATAATTAATAGTACCGTGGTTAAAAAGAAACAACGCAGTACATAAAGGAATACATCACGTGTCAAATTACAAATAATGGTTCTGTACTATGGATAAGAAAATTCGGTCGATATCTGAGATTGGACAGTTTGATTCATCTTTATCTTAGAAAAATTATTGTGGCGATTTTATATATGCATATTTGCACTTATTATTTTCTATAAAAAGTAATTAGGACGATACATCTGTTGATTTTTATTTTCTAACCAGAAATTTTATTTTTTAATAAAAAAATAAATTGAAATGAGAACCAATGTGCAAAATTTATATTTCTGAAGTAGGATAATAAACACACTCCATTACAGATGATAAGCAATATATTTTACAACTTGATCATCTGATAGTTTGATTTATTTTCTTATTTTATGCTACGTAAAAAAAGTTAAACATTCATGTTTTATTATCCACGGGACAACATTATATTCTCATCCGTCCAATTTTGTTTTTGTCCATTTTATCTCGACCATATGGCTCATGCATGAACGAGCTATGCAGCATACTATTTCTTTATTTAAAATAATTGTATGTTTATTCACGTGCCTAAAATAATATATGATCTTTGAAATATATGAATATTTCAGATTCATCTATAATATTTATGTGACATGATCTCGATCTGGATTGAGAAATAGTTTATACGCCTCTCCCCAGAACTTTGATTAATAAAACTGGGCGTGGCGGCGTGTGTATTGTTCAATAACGACTACATTACAATGTACAGAAGTGAGCATAAAAAGCAATGGAGGTAGTTGTAAAGGAATCCATATCACATCCCGCGCGGGATGGTGCAGCACACCAATTCCAACCGTCCGATCTGATCTGGACGGTTAAGTTTTTTCGGGCCTACCAATTTGGTATTATGCACGGGGCACTCATCTCAGATCGGACGGTTGGGATTGTGCGCTGCACCATCCCGCGCGGGACCAGATCCCATTTGGTTGTAAGGTACGCACTGTGCTCGATTTCTGTTGCAATTAAAACTTGTGATCTCCTTTTATATTTATATTTAAAAAGTTAAGTTTTCGTGTCGGATTTAAATTGTTAATTTTTTTATTAAAAAATTGTATCCGTATAAAATTTTTATAATTTTGTAGAAGATCGGATAACTTAAAAATAAGCAAAATAAAAATAATCTAGCACAACCGACTAGATTTATTCATTTTTTATTTCCTTGATTTTTTTAAAATTAACTTTAAAACATAAAATTTTATACTGACATAACTCCCATTAAAAAGAAAATTATCCATAGTTTAAATTCTGCATTTAGATTTAAATTTTGAACTAAAATACAAACGAAAAGTTATGATATCTAGTGCCAGAACTTTGTAAAATCAAAATCCTCACAAAAATTATAAATAAATCACTTATAATCTTCTTTATTGCCAAGTAAAAAAAAATTTGTTTCCTATTTTGATTAAAAACAAAAACGATGTATTTAAAATAAAAGAAGATTGACAATTGTAGAAGACGATAAAATTCTTTTTCCGGAATTGGAGAAATAAATTTAAATAATTAAAATTGCATGTGTTTCATATAATAGAGGTACGTATCAAATTTAGTGCAATTTGAGTGTTGTTATCAATCAAGAGCCAATAAGTGGAACCGCCTTACAAATTGCTTAGTCGGCTAATGACCAATTGGTTTTTAAATTAGATCACGTTTGATGGACAACATACATTGACTATAGATATTATAATTTTTATAATTAATAATAAAAGTATGTTACAATATTTTTGTACGCATAAAATTTTTTTGTGAATTATTATTATTGTCAAATAATCAATATAACATATATAATTAATAATAAAAGTATGTTACAATATTTTTGTATGCGTAAAATTTTTTTGTGAATTATTATTATTGTCAAATAATCAATATAACATATATAATTAATAATAAAAGTATGTTACAATATTTTTATATGCATAAAATTATTTTGTGAATTATTATTATTGTCAAATAATCAATATAACATATATAATTAATAATAAAAGTATGTTACAATATTTTTGTATGCATAAAATTATTTTGTGAATTATTATTATTGTCAAATAATCAATATAATATATTTTCTCAAAACAATATAGAATACTTCTGTTTATTCATTATCATTAATATACATTGAACGATCAGAAAAATAAAATCGTTGGATAAGCATAAAAATGTTGAATACTAAAATTCTGAGCATCAAGTCAGCTAATGTTGAATAAGCAAAAAAAAAAAAAAAAAAAAAATCGTGAAAATTTTATCTGTATATGGTATATACAATATGTTCATAATTATTGCTTTTAATTTCGTGATGGACGACAGAATGGATATCAGGGCAAAATAAGAACACTATAATGGTTTGGGAACAAAATTAGAGGGTTTTTTTTTTATCACTACAAAATTAGAGGTAGCTGGTGATTTATTTGGCACAATCTAGGAACAAGGACAAAGAAATATCCCAATAAAAAAAAAAAAAAATGGGATAAGGAGGACAGGGCTGTCCCAGTTCGCTGTTCTTTATTTGCGAAAACCGATGGAATTGGGAACAAGCCAAAAGTTCCCTGTTCGTGATTTTTGGTATCACGTTTGGTGCGCGCTTCTTGTTCGCCTCCGTTGCCAAATAAGATTAATTTACCCAAAAAAATCTTGGGGTGCAGATAACAAACTTGTACATACATATTTAATCGTATTTGCAATCCCAACAATTCAATGTTGTTGTAAATGTAAATTTCTTTCCCAAAAATATGGGCGTGCAGATAACAAACTCGTGCAAATTAATCTCATTTGCAACTCCAACAAGTCAATGTTATTAATTTATTTTTGTTACCCAAAAAATGTGGGCATGCAGGTAAGAAACCAGTACAAATTAATCTTATTTGCAATTCCAACAAGTCAATGTTGTTTTTAATTTATTTTTATTACCCGGAATATGTGGGCTTGCAGATAAGAAACCAGTAGAAATTAATCTTATTTGTAATTCCAACAAGTCAATGTTGTTTTTAATTTTTTTTATAACCCGAAAAATGTGGGAGTGCAGATAACAAAACAGTACAAATTAATCTTATCTGCAGTTTCCAACAACTCAATGTTATTGATTTAGTATTAAACCAAAGCCGATCTGTACGGATATCTCATAAGATTTTTTTTTTTTTTTTTTTTTTTAAGATTGGCGATTGGCAACAAATTGCATTAAGACGAAAAAAATGTTTAATTTACAAACCAGTAAACAGTGTACCGGTGACTAGAACCGAAAACCCAATTCAAAGCAATGCCATCTAGATGGCTAAAAGCGGCTGTAAAAAATATACCTCATAGAAACCAATAAAACCAAATGAAAGCTAACAAAAACGGCTCCATTGATTAAAGATCTCAATCGCGGAATCGCCGGAGAAGCAATCTCAGTGGTAGTTGTAGACCGCCCATGAAATACTTTCCGATTCCTTGCTTTCCAAATTGTCCAGCTTGTAAGTTGTAACTAGCTATCCATAAAGAGCTCCAGGATGCCCTCACCAGTTTACTCAAAGCGGCAGCATTAGCTATTTAGCTTGCCAGAAGGCTACTGGTTGGCTATGCTGGTGATTAAAACTTGAAACTTGAAAACTCACAAGATTGTGGAAACAAAATACCGAAGTACTTTCAAAGTTCTGATTCCAAAGACCAAGTACTTTCAAAGCACATCTATGGCCTTAATCAACATTTGTAGCCTAATTGGTAAGGTAAAGTTCTGGTTCTCAAGTCTTGAAACTTGAAAGTAAAACTGCACCACAAAGAGATTATTCCAGCATCAGTCTCTGTCCTGATTTCTTTTTGGAAGTAAACTGTAGTACTTACCACCAGACTTCTTTTTGGATCTTTTGTTGCATGAGCTGAATGTGTACCGGGTGGAAATGGATCAGTTTACAATTTATATTTGTTTTGCTGCACGAAATACTGCATGATTCAATCCGCACCAACATATATAATCAATAAAGGACACCAAGCGAAGCAAGGGAGAAGCAAGGGAGAGAGAGAGGCGTTCGGCCAACCGATTTCTATTTTTTTTGTTTTAGTCCCTCCTTTTTTTTATATTCAAATCTCCACTGGAAATACCATCGAGGAAATCCATGCAACGTTTGGAAGCTGCGTTGTCGGCTTTGGACGAAGAGTAAGGAATCCCTCTGTGTTCCCAGGTTACAGTAAATTAGTATAGTTAACTTTTGCTGCTTTCAGACTTGAAGTACAGCTACAAATTGAGAATCAGTTCTTGATCTAGTGGCAAATAGCAATGCATTTTGAGTGAAAGATCACATGTTCGAAATCTGGCTGGGAAGTCTTCTATAGACATTTAATTTAAAAAAATAAATTGGGTGACTTATACCCCCAATTTATCTTCAAAAAAAAAAAAACAATACAGCTACAAATTATTTTTATTTCAGTTTTGTTATAATATATGTTACACTTTACTGACAGAGTTACCAGAAAGTAGGCTAGATTATTTGTCGACATATTATTATCTGAAATTGATGAGAGTAATTTGCAAAAAGCCACTAAAAGAGATAAATTACAGTTTTATGTGTAGTTGTTCGTGCCTTTTTGTTGTCCTGTCGATTTCTCGGAACAATCAAACTTATAGGTTCCATTCAAACTGTATTATCTCTGTTGAGAATGATGGAAATTAATAAATATGGAAGCAGCTAAGCTCTGCAATTCCTTAAAAAATTTTATATTTAAGTTCCCATAAGAATATTTAAGATAAAACTTGAGCATTTCACAATATCCAGTTCAAACAAGGCCTAAATTCTCTTGAAATGACAGAGTCTTTATTCAGGAGATATAATTTTGTCAACATGACCAACAAAATTAAATTGAACTTATGGCAATGTACATCTTTAGTTTTTCAGGACAGGCAGAACCAAATGGCAAATTTCTTTGCACGCCTGGTCAGATTGTTGTTGAAGTGAAGGCCCATACGGCGATTGTAACCGCTTGTCCGCTACTCCAACCAAAGTCATCCGTAAAAGGCCATACAAAATAGCCTTTTCGTCATCTCTATTAATTCTGTAATTATCATAAATAAAAAAGATTAAAAAACCAAAGAAAATAGATTGATACGATTCACAAAATAGAGCTTTTATAAGCATTATAAACATAATTACATAAGCAGTTCATAACTGGAAACCCAACTCATGGCCCAAATAAAGGAGCTCAGTTTTCACACCATCCAGAACAAATTGCCAAATCCTGACATTTAAGAATGTAGTCCTTCTATTTGTTGGGTATTTAAGAAACCCCTCGCTAATTATCTCACGCATGCATACTCGCAAAATTGCTGAGAGAATAGCAGTTCTATCAAAATGCCATATATTAACATAGCTCTAGGAAGTTAACCATACGTAAAATTCCCTAACTATTTCCTTTTTTTCATTCTTTTATTTTTATTTGTTGTTTTATTTATTTATCTAATTAAAAATTTATTTATATTTATTTTTATCATTAATTGCCGAACTAAAGGAAAAAAAAAAAAAAAAAAACTTATTGCGCTGCGCAACGCTAGAAGATGATGACGATGGATGGTATGATATTTTGAGTTGGTTATTCGAGGTTTCTCTCGGTGGTATGGTACTGGGTTGGTTCACACCTATAAGCCATTATATTATTATCATTAATAAAAACTTTTCAAGGCAAATCAGCAAATAAATAAGAGGTAGACTAAAATCAGCCACGACTGACGGATGGAACCGTCAGCCGCGATTATATCTCAATTTTTGAGGTTCTAATGACTAATCCGAACCGTTTATTGCGTTTATCATATTGAAATCTCATCGGAGATCAAATTTTACATTTTTATGAATTTTTTTTACTATTTTTTTGAGATTTTTAAAAATCATTGTTATTGAAGAGTTCAGAATTGTTTAGATTAAGAATTTTGTAAAATACCAAAAAAATACTAAGCAATTTCAGAAAAATATAAAATTTGGTCTCCAATAAGATTTCAATATGGAGAACACATTGAACGGTTTGGATCGACTGTTAGATTCTCGAAAATTGAGATTTCATCGTAGCTGACGGTCTCATCCGTCAGTTGCGGCTGATTTTAGTCTACCTCAATAAATAATATCAAGAGAGAAATAAAGAAACGAATCTAAAGAACCGAAAGAGTGCATAGATTTTTTATTCATCATCGTACTGGCAATTGTAGCAAAACTAATAATTAAATCAAATTTGTAACCACTTAGATGAAACATCCATGCCATAAGTTTATTTAAATGGATCGAATGATTCTTCATAATTTTAAGGAACCAAATTATTCGAAAGAAGGCGAATGATCAATTCATACACTTTTTGTCTTCAACCAACTTCACATGAATAATTTGGGCGTGTTTGGATTGTGGAAAAACTCTCTCGATGATATCGTTAGCATTCCAACAAGTCTAAATAAAATAAAATATTAAATAATGTCTCTGAATTGGGCGTGTTTAAATAGAACGTGAATTTTGGGCGTTTTTAAACAAGCTCTCCGATAGGGATCTTGTTTTCATTTGAATAGTATGTAGCTTGACTGACAAAGGGACATCGTAAACGAACACAGAGAAGAGATAAAGATTGATTCCATTCATTGTATTTTTGATATTCAATCTCTTACAGTTTTGAGTACAAATATGGTATATATAAAAAAAACTCTAGTCTAATTACAGCTCAGCGCTAGATTGTTATTCAGTTACATAGAGAACTTTCTACAATAATTGCTCTCCATCTTATCAGTCATTGCTCCAGTTTGATCTGTATTGGACTTGTCCAGTCTCTGTTCACTAACACATCGACGCATCGTCCCTGCCAGAATGAGGCTGAGTGGTGCTGACAAAGGGACATGGTCCCCGTCAGAGAGCTTGTCTCAGTTGGATCCATGCAGTAAATGCAATTGTCTAGATTAATATGCGATTGATGCTAACCTAACCTCAATTGAACCAGAGGAGAAAGGCTAGCAAAGACATCATCCCTGCTCACTTTCTCCTCAATTGAAGCACCTAAATTGATTGATATGCTACTAATTCAATCCTTCAAATTATTATTAACATATATAAAAAAATTAAATTTACATAAAACAATCAAACTTTAAATCATATAAAAAATACGGTATCGAGCGAAGCTCCATGTCCGACCCTAGTTGTTTCATTAAAGTACATATTTGGTAAAACAATTTTCCTCTTGAGTAAAAAAATAATAATATAATAATAATAATAATAATAATAAACTCCTTTCTTTATTATTCGACTGAATTTTTTTTCCCCGTTTTGAACTTGAATTTTCATATGCACATCGAAAATTACTTTAGTCGGCTGAATTGAACTAGATTGTCACAAAAAAGTTTTTTTCCCCTCATATGAAATTATAATTTTGACACGTTTATGCAAACATTCATCATCAGATTTACAAAAAAAAAAAAAAAAATTTATTTAAGCGTATTTAATAATAAATTGGATTTATTAATTGTTGAGGTTGCAAAGACTATTTGTTGAATTCAAATTGTAATTATATGCTAGGGAATGCAATGTGATAAACGCTACCCCTCACATGTCACTTATTATAAAGAATTTAACCATAAAAAAATTTAATATGAACAAAGATTTAAATTTTATTTTAATAAGAACCAAAGAATTACCCGCTTATAAAACGCGTTAGTCTCTCTCACCTAATTACCTGTTCATAAAACGGGTAATTAGATGAGAGAGAAAAATAGTCTGCGCTCTGAATTATAAAATGTGTAAGTAGGAATCGCGCGTTTTATAAACTAGCAGCAGTGCCCACTCAATGTGTGGGCGAACTTTAATATGTGATATGCAAAAATAAAAATATTATTTGACATGGATATGTTGTTCATTTTCAATATTTAAGGTCAACGTTGTCTTAATCGACGCTCATATGCGTTATATTAAAATATTATTGATCAATTAAAATTTTGAGTTCTACGTCCCAGTCGAATTACATTGTCATTCTGATTTATTTGTAATTTCTGTACCGCTCAATCCGGTAAAGAAAATGAAGAGATCATTTAAAGTTATTTTGTTACTTTGTAAAAAAAGAAAATGAACAATATACCAATTGAAATTAATTTGTTATTTTGGTTAAAAAATGAACAGACCAGTTGAAGTTACTTTATTATTTTGGTTAAAAAAAAATTGAACCGACCAGCTAAAATTAGTTTGTAATTTTGGTTAAAAAA
Source organism: Rhynchospora breviuscula (assembly GCA_027562975.1). Taxonomy (NCBI): domain Eukaryota; kingdom Viridiplantae; phylum Streptophyta; class Magnoliopsida; order Poales; family Cyperaceae; genus Rhynchospora; species Rhynchospora breviuscula. The sequence goes on from CM050398.1 coordinate 48,132,425, forward strand.
AAAGAAAATAAACAGACCAGCTGAAGTAAAGTTCGTTATTTTGTTTAAAAGAGAAGAAAATGAATAGACCTGATGGAGTTACTATGCTATTTTGGTTTAAAAAAAATGAATGGACCAGCTAAAGTTACTTTGTTATTTTGGTTAAAAAAAAAAGAAAATAAACAGACCAGCTGAAATTGGTTTGTTATTTTTGTTAAAAAGGAGAAAATGAATAGACAAACTGAAATTAGTATTTTATTTTGATTTTAAAAAAATAAATAGACCAGGTGAAGTTAGTTCATTATTTTTTAAGAAAAAAAGAAAAATGAACAGACCAACTGAAATTAGTTTGCTATTTTGGTTTTTTACAAAAAAAAATGAACAAATCAGTTGAATTTAATTTGTTATTTTAGTTTAAAAAATGAGAATTTAGTTTGTTATTTTGTTTTAAAAGAAAGAAAATTAAAAGAATTGATAAAGTTACTTTGTTATTTTGGTTTAAAAAAAAAAGAAAATGAATTGATCAACTGAAGTTACATTGTTATTTTGGTTTAAAAAAAGAAAATAAACAGATCGGCTGAAATTAATTTGTTATTTTGTTTTAAAAAAATGAACAGATCAGCTGAAGTTACTTTGTCATTTTTTTTAAAAAAAAATGAACACACCAGTTGAAGTTACATTGTTATTTTGGTTTAAAATGAACAAACCAACTGAAATTAGTTTCTTATATTGGTTAAAAAAAAGAACAGACCAGCTGAAGTTAGTTTGTTATTTTGTTTAAAAAAAGAGAAAATGAAAAGACCAGCTGAAGTTACTTTGTTATTTTGGTTAAAAAAAAAAGAAAACAACAGACCAGCTGAAGTTAATTTTTTATTTTGGTTAAAAAAAAACCAAACCAGCTGAAATATAGTTTGTTATTTTGGTTAAAAAAAGCAAATGTATAAAGCAACTGAAATTAGTTTTTTTTTTTTGTAAAAAAAAAATGAACATACCAGCTGAAATTATTTTGTTATTGTGTTTTAACAAAAAATGAACATAACAGTTTAAGTTACTTTGTTATTTTGATTTTTTAGAAAAAAAATGAACTGACCAGTTGAAGTTAATTTGTTATTTTGGTTTAAAAATAAAAAAAAAGAAAATGACAAACCAGTTGAAGTTAATTTGTTACTTTGGTTTAAAAAATGAGCAAACCAGTTGAAATATAGTTTGTTATTTTGGTTAAAAAAAATAAAATGGACAGACCAGCTGAGAATTATGTTTTGTTTTGGTACAATAAATATTGTTTATAATAAAATTAATTTTATTTCTTACCTGACACCTTGCATGCACATATTCTTAATTAATTGTTCTTTTAATGTTTTAATATTATAGATGGTCACGTTGTTATTATCAATAATAATTTTTTTAATTGCTATACTTCTTTGGGTTATGTTTGATGCATCCAAGATAAATTACACATCTTTAGATTTTGCATTTATTATATTTGTATTTTATTCTTCGGTCCACATTCTGGTTCTCGGATTGCATTAGTGACATCTATTAGATAATCTAATGGCATGTTTGATTTGCTTTGATTTATGTTACTATAAATAGGTTCCAAGTCATGATCTCTCTATGGTTCCTCAACGTCATTTAGCTAGGGTAAAAAGGAAAGGCAATTAACCAATTGTAGCAAGGATTTTCAAATGGCCAAATCATATTATTTTCTGATATCATATGATTGATAGCCTCCAATTTGGAAAATGTTACTATTTATATTTTAATTCAAATCAAATTTCTATCTAGCATCAAATCTTACCATGATTACAAAAAAAAAAAAAATGATTGGTGCGCATATTGAATAAAAGCTTTTCATATTTGGAAATGAGAATAAAAAGATATACATGTCTTACACGGACACGTATCATAGCACCAATGCACCATTAATGGTTTCATAAAGGAAATACAGAATTAATAAGAGAGCCTATATTTGAAATTAGACGGAGGAATCATATCAAATATTAATCGGAAAAGGAAAAAATTAATACACCTGGTGAAACCTTCCATTTAATTTGTTCTTTTTCAATAAGAAACAATCTTCACAAATAGGATACGGCACAAGGAAATAAATGTGGAAATCATATGATGTAATCAATTTAGAAATCAGATATATTTAAGGATCAAATTAGATGTGTAAAGGTTTGTTTTTCTTGAATAGAAGGAAAGTGGGCGAGACTCCACTTATTTTTTTTAAGAAACAAACTTGGCACAGTGGTGGCATCAACGTATTACAAGAGCAGGAGAATGAACCTCTCATATTACAGGCATATAGCTAAAAGACATTTGTCGCCTTTTACATTTGTCTCACTTTCAAATCTGCCGGGCCTGAAAAAATGGCACACTTTTAAAAAAAGAGACGTTTAGCACGATACATACAGAGGTTCAACACAATACATACAGTTCAGCACCTCACCACATATGCCACAAAAGAAAAAGACAAATAAGTAAGGCACATCACCAAATTGCATAATTATAATATCACATTCCGTATGCCATTATACATGACAGCCAAGTTCAGTCAGTCACAGAAAAATCAGATTTCTAGAATCTATCTCTGACAAGTTACATTTGACCTTTTTATACAATTTAGTCCTTCCTTTATATAAGAATTTTTATGCAATACCAATGAGCAAGTTACATTTTTAGAAAAGGTGTGTATATGCAACAAGCAGTAACAGGCCAGAGGCCTTGATATCTTCATTGCATGTTTCTTACATGAATTTCTTTATTGTGCTTCTGACAATCAAGTTTTAATTAAGCAAAACAAAGAAAGTTGCATCTCATCTAAATACAATAATCTTTCTAACTCTAACAGATTACACTTACATTTTACGAATCAGCCCCTGATTTCTTTTACAATTACAATCAAGATAGCAACTTTCACATATGGTAACATGGAGAAAAGTGCATACTTGTTACATAAAGGAAAATATCATACAATCTTCTAATTTATTATTTATGCAAAATTCACAGTCCAACAAAAACACAATATTGTAAAAAAAATATTGTTCCATGACATTTATCACAATATGCAGCATTTGACAAAACCAATTCAACACATCTATAAAGGTGTTCTTTCATTTTTTTATTTATCACAAACAAAAAAAGAAATATTTTCAATGGCTCAGACCTAAGAAGCAGTAGGTGGCACTACCTAAATTGAACTTATGCATAACAATTCTTACAGAAGATCCAAATTAAACATCAAAGAGAGGATTCAGATTTCAGATTCAAATGCACACTGGTATTTGTTCGTGACCATAAACTTAGTCAATGCGCTCAGCATTTGTTCGGTCCATTGCCTCCAGCTGATCTTCTATGCACTTTTCCTTCTTTAAGATCTGTCATCACCAAACGTAAAAGAAAAAACAATACATATATAAGAATGAAAAAGGAAGTGTTCTTTTGTGTAATAAAGGGAGAAGTTAGGTTTGGCGTATATTAGAACATGTCAATTTTACTGGTATAGGTACGATATGTGGACTCAGATTACTTAATGAAATGCGTTTGGGCTTTCAAGCTTCAAAAAAAAAAAAGAATCACATATCAACTTACCTTCTGGTCAAACTGTTTGTAGATTGCCAAATCAGCCTCGTTCCTCTTTGAGAAAACAAAGTAAAAAATCAATCAATAATTTAAATTGAAAAATGATCTGAAACCAACAGATGGAAAAAGTATAATATCATCTACAAGAAAAATCAAGGTATAGGCATGCTGTCCTTTGAAAAGTTTCCAGAGAAAGAACAATAATTATTGAAAAAAAATCTGACTGCTACATGATATTAAGGTATGACATTTGATGATAAAGATGAGAAGGTCAGATCCACTCTATGGGTCAGGTACATGCATCAATTAGAATTTTCAACCTATTTAGTGAGAAAGTGTTTTACACAAATCTCAATTAATAGGGTTTATAAAGTAAAAAAACAAACCTGAATAAATGTATTGCGGCAATAATTCTTCCCTCTTTGAATTTTCCTGAAAACAACAAACACCACAACTCAAACTATTTCAGTTCAAAGGAAAATTGAAATTATTCTTTTGGTGTCAGCGACCGGTAAAAAGATCTTGATCTTCTACGCATACAAACAGTATCAAATCTACTTCTCAACTGTTCAGTTGTACTGCCTACTTTCTACTTCTATGCAAGAAGTAGAATTCTACGTATTTAAATGGTTCATTTGAAGAGACAGTACCTGTACCAGTAAATGAAGGAAAAGAGGAATACACAATTTTCAATTCATATAATCTTTGATAAACAATGTATAACCTTGAAAATTAGGGTGCAAATGCTTAACTGTATAATTTTTCGTCCTTCGAAAAATGGCACAGCTGGTCAAGACAGCACTAACATTTGCACTCAAGCCGGATTAAGTAAGAATTATATCTGCAGCACTTTTGTGCAGCATATGTTCTGTCAGAAACAATGACTCCTGCGTCAGCTTTCGGCACCTGGGCTATCATCTTTTTCTCTGGAACAACCTAACAATAAAAAACCAACTATGGAAGCAACACCACCAAAGCATGTGACAAAAAGATTAAAAAGATGTTATAGAATGGAACATTTTAAACCAATATATTAGCCCTTGAAAGAAAGTTGGCATCAGCTATAGCATCACCTGAAATTACATGGCAGTGTCTTACAAACCATCCTTTAAATTCACAAGTTGGTACCAGTCAGGTATCATTATCAATTTAACATAATTTCGAATTGGTTCCAAACCTATGCATCAATTAAAGTGAAATTTTGGCCAATTCTTCTCAAAAAGCTAAAATATTTCCATCGTGAAGCCAACAAATAATATTCTGACACAATGTCAGAAACCACAATCTAAGCTCTAATAACGCAATTCATTCAGGGAAGGGGAAAGAAATTTACCGCTTCTTAGGTTTCCTTCTCATCGTAACTTCTTCTTCAGCCTTTCTCAAGCACCACGACCTATCAGGAACAAAATATAAAGCCAAAACAAATGAAATTGGGATCAACAAGTAACAATCTATCATGTAAGTTCTAAAACAAAGAAAAATAAGAAAATTTTGAAAAATCAAATTATTAGTACCTTCTATGCACGCTTCTCCTTGGTTTATCCAAAGAGAGACATGTCGCTCATGCGAGCCTACTCCAGCGAGAGTAGAAAGAGAGAAATTAGAATGGCTATGGGCCTATAATAAGAGGTTCCACAGCTAATCGTTGCCTCTAGAAATCGTCGACCATGTGCATGAGCTCCCAGAAGAAGGAAAGGAGATCCACTGGAAGAGATCTTTCCGACTCCGTCGAAGCTCAGTCCAAAATTTATATCTAGATCAAACCAAAACGAAGCAACTCTCGAAACAGTGGCAGCCGGAGATCAATCCAACTCAGGAGATCATAGTGGATTTTATCTTCCAGCTAGGGTTAGCGGAAGCGATCTAATTTTAAATTTTAGGTCATCGATGATGAAACTTTGTACTCTATTCAATTGAGAGGAGGGGGCGAGAAAAAAAACCCTAGTTTGAATCTTCCCTTTTATAATCTCACAATCTAGCGATAATCTCACAATCTTTCGAGGCGCCAGGTGTGGAGAAGATTTTTCCTTTTTTTTCTTGCTTTTATTATCTGAGAATATTTGATAATATGCGATTGGAAGAGAGAGGGGGGATAGCACAGTTTCGGCAAAAAAAAAATAAACAAAAAAAAGTTATGGAGGCTGGGATTCGAACTTTCGTGCCACAGCTACGGAAATTCGTTGCCAACATCTTGCGACTTGACTACCTTCTGTAAAAGGAGTGGACTCTTTATATCATATACAATCTAAACCGTACAGTACATAGATCAATGGTCCTAATTGATGTTAACAAATGTTTGAACCCTCTTTTGTGAAATATTATGACTTTGTTTTGGATGCGTTTATAAGTAGTAGAGATGAGTAAAAATGCTACTTACCCGTTTTATGAACGAGTAATTAGTTGAGAGAGAACAACAGACTGCTCTCTGAATTATAAAACACGTTTTTTCTATATTTTATTCCTAATAGTGCACTCAACGAGTACTTATTAGTTTTTTTAAAAATAATTTGTAATTTTGCATTTCAATCCCTACATAATTGTTATTTACAAAATACTTGAATATTTATTAAAAGTTAAATTCTTTTATACACATGATAAAAGAATAAATTTAAATTTACACAAATATAATTTATGAATATTATATGAATTACATATATTTAATAAAAATCTACTTTGTAGTTGATATTTACATGATTTGTAATTATAAAACATGTAAGGACTAAATCACAAATAATATTAAAAATAAAAAAATCAAACACATTTATTTAATTTTTTTAAAAAGGACAAAAAATTTAAATTTTTTCCTTTTTGTTCAATAAAAAATATTAAATAAACACATTTGGTTTTATTTAATATTTTTTGTAATTATAAAACTAAAACGCATTTGGTTTTTGATTTTTAATACCTTTTGCAATACATATATTTAATAAATAAATTAAATATTTATTAAAAAAATATTCATTAGGAATAAAATATTTATAATTCAGAGAGCAGTCTGTTGTTCTCTCTCACCCAATTACCCGTTCATAAAATGGGTAAGTAGCATTTTTGCCCGTTTATTAAACGCGCTATTTCTACTAACACGTTTTATAATTCAGAGCTCAGACTATTTTTCTCTCTCACCTAATTACCCGTTCATAAAACGGGTAATTAGCCTTTTTACCCGTTCATAAAACACGCTATATATGAACGGGTAATTAGATGAAAGAGACTAACGTGTTTTATAAGTGGGTAATTTCTTAGTTCTTATTAAAATAAAAAATAAATCTTTGTTCCTATTAAAATTTTTTATGGTTAAATTCTTTATAATAATAATTTCGGCTCTCAAAGTATGAAACAACAATGCTATTTCTTTAAAATTCATTACTATAGATAGGGGTGGGCGTGGTATACCGTTAATACGCGAAATTGTTCCGTTCCGTCCAAACGGAACATATAATGGAATGAAATTTCATTTCGTTTCGCAAACGGAATGGTAAACGAAATGCGTTTCATGATTCATCTGTGTATTTTACAGTTCAAATATAACCGTTCCGGCACGTTCTGTCGAAACAGAACGAATAAGGAATCATTTCGGTTTGTACCGTTACAAAAACGGAACGGAAAATGGAACGACCCATTCCGTTTCCGTTATCAATGTTACCCACCCTTGGCTATAGATCCGTGCAATATCTGACAAAAAAAATTATAATTCGCACTTTATTTGGAGAAGTACTGAACTTTATACCCCAGTCACTATTACATCTAGCTGGATGAACCGTTCACGTGTTAGTTTTTCAACAGTTTATTGAGAGCGTGGGGTCAAACTCACTATTTTCTACAGTTCGTTGTTCGATCGAAAATAATTCAGCAAGACATTTATTTTCATTTGATAAAAAATAAATTACAAGTGGGTGTCTATAAATTACACGAAGGGAAATTTTAAATGATTTGTGAAATAAATAACAACAATATTCCTAAAATTTATTAATTAATATAATTAAATTGTTTGTTGTCCGTATAACTCTGAGAACTCAATATAAATGAGGAACGTATTGATCAAAATAATTAAATAGTCCGCTCGGATATATATTATCATGCATTCATGCTCCTCAACTACTGAGTGTCATGTCAAAAAAATCTACGACTATTGGCAGAGCAATTGATTTCGGTTGTCCACAAAAGAAAACGTGACATATTAGTAGGTATCGAATCTAATTTTGATAAGTGACATCATATATAAATTTGCCACAAAATAATCTTCACATAGACGTGATCATTAGACAGTGTATTGTAATCGAATCTAATTTTGATAAGTGACATCTTATATAATTTTTCTGTATTAGTAGGTATCCCCTCGCCACCCCCCCCCCCCCCCATTGTAATCGCTTGTTTGAGGCAAAAAAATTTGTCATCGGCAGACAATATGACAAGCTTTTGTTGGTGAACGATTTTATAATAAAATTGCTCCAACATAAAAACTCATTGCCAAAAATATATCTAAAAAAAGGAAAAAAAAACGGAAGTCATCGAAATGACCAGAATTCCTATAGGTTGTATATAGCTTAGAAGGTTTTCGACTAGATATTCTTTTATATTTCTTCAAATTTACTAGGGTACCTAACTTACAGTTTTGAAAGAAATTAACCTTTTCCAAATAAAAAAAAAATCAGAAGATCCTATCTAAATAATATATCTGCATACTCACGAGTTTATCATGATGTGCATGTGTAGCTAGTAAGAGACCAAGTAAAAAACGCTAGCTTAACTAATATAAATATAATGAAGGTTCCGCTTCGAACATTTTAGTTGCCCCAAATGTCATCATTTTACTATTTAGTTAGTTTTTAAATTTTAAAATTCGAACATTACATCCAAGTTGTTGATCTTATTTAATTTAATGAGCATGTGTTTTCATATAAGTTTTGTAATTTTAGAATTTATTTGATACTTGATCAAAGACTAAAACATGAACGTATTAGAATGAATCTATCATAGTTAACCAGGTTTGTTTTTTTTTTTTCTATTGATCGAGTATCAAATAAATTCTAAACTTTACAAAACTTATATGAAAACGAATCTCTCGTTCAACTAAAATTTAATGTTTGAATTTTAAAATTTGAAAAAATAACTTAATAGCAAAATGTTAGCATTTGGGGGTAACCAAAATGTTGGTAGAGAAACCTTGCTCATATAAATATTATGACACAATAGATACTACGTAACTGGGGATTGGGGACCTCATGTTTCACTTCTTCGAGGAGCTTTTCTCCTTTGCTACCGACTTTCCCATCTCAGTCAGGTGTTTTCTGGATTAGTGTTGGATCTCAAAGCCTCTTCACGTTCAATGCTTTCCTCTGCTCCATCAACTTAGTTGCCAGCCGTGTTTTTAAAAATGTACCGGCATCCCCACGGGCCAAGTGGTCGAAATTCGGTATTTTTCTATATTTTTTTGAAATTATCTGATATTTCCTCTCACGATAGCAGATACCGCCATTTCGGTCACTGTTTCGATTATCGATATTATCGAAATTTTCCAGTATCTGGTAAGGTTTTCAAAACACTAGTTTCCAGTTTTGCTGCTTCTGCAGCAAAAAAGCAACCTCCAACATAAAGAAGCGGAACCAGGATTCTCATATAAGGAGGGCGGAAATTCATAGTATGAATTTTTTTTTATTATTTTTAGAGGTGCCAAGTAAGAATTTTAAACTAGTCAAAAATTCCAAAAATAGCCTGAAACTTAGAAATATCCAAATAAAGTATCCAAAACTCCAGAAAAAATAGATGAAATTCAATCCTACTATGACCTTATGCCAAAACCTATTAAAAACAAAGGTACTCTCTATTTTGTCAAGCAATTTCATCACCGAATAAAATCTTGGAAACTCTCAAAACCTTAGAAAATTTGCTAAATACCGAAAGCCTTCGAAAACTCCTAAACCTCAAATGAATCCTTCTAAAGTCAAAGCCTCATCCAAAAAATAAATAAAATAAAACCTAAATGTTAAGATTCAAAACCCAAAGTCCAAATACAAAGTCTAGGAGTCGAAATAACCAAAATCTTATCCAAAACCAACACACTAAAAACTCGAAGTTTAGATTCAATGCCTTACCTTAGACTCAAATGCCAAAACAAAATCCTGAAAATCAAATCCAAAGACACAAAGGGTAAAATCCAAGAGCAAAACCATAAAACTCAAACCAAAAGTCAAAATCGAAAACAAACCTTAAAACTTAAATCTAAAACCCAAAAAAATGAAAAACAAACCCAAATTGAAGAAAGCCCAAACGTAAACCCAAAAACCAAAACTCACCTCCCTCCAATTGAGCTGTGTGTTTCATGTCTGAAATTGTGGATTGTTCCCACATGAAGGCCTAAAATAGCTCTGGGAGCCAACACTCATAAGAAGGCAATTAAAGAACCCGAGAGTTTGGCAACATAGGCGAACAATTTGTTCGGAACCCAACAACGAACAACTTGCCGCGTTCTTGTTCTCCAGGCTATGTTTGACACCTCTGGGCTCTGGCTATGTTTGGGAGAGGCGTGAACTAGTTAGTTCGCGAATTGGCTAGTTCGGCTCTCACCAAATGTCATGCGAATAGGTGCGAACAAGGGACAACGTGCTAGTTCTTAATTCTATCAAAATCATGGAACTAGAACTAGATTTGTTCTAATTCTTGTTCTAGTTCACACCTTTGCCAAACACACAATCTGTGAACTGCTTGTTCGCGAACAAGAATGGGCGCCAACCAAACAAAGAACGAACAAGAGGAACAAGCTGTTCGCACCCCTTATTCTTGTTTCTAAATTTTGGTGGAACAAGGGACAAACAAAAACTGCTTGTTCTTATTCGTGAACTGCTTGTTCCCCTCCTCTACCAAACATAATGTGATCAAACGAAAAACTAAGACACGATTTAGTATGTGAAGCTTTTAGAGTCAAGGAATCATGAATGAATATTGTTAAGTCTGATATTGCCTTTCAAATTTAGGAATAACTAGATATATGTCACTATGAAAAATTGATAATTAGAGATATGCCACTCTTAAATTGTAAATTAGTTTTATGCCATTATAAAATGGCTAAAATTAGTTTTATGCCATTATTTTCGGTGAAAATTAGAAAAATGCCACTCTAATTTTTTAAAATGCCCAAAATGCCCTCTCATTAAGAAATGACAAAGAAATTTATTGAAATGGATTAAATTTTAATTTTCAAATTTTAAAATTTCAGATTGAAAAATTTTCGATTTTTGAATTTTGGATTTTAAAAATAAAAAAATTTCGAACTTTCAAATTCAAAATTTCCGAACTTTGTAAAATTTTGAATTTCAAATTTCAAATATCAAAATTTCGAATTTTAAAATTTGAAATTTTAGAATTAAAAATTTTTTAATTTCAACTTTTGAGATTTTAAATTTTCAAATTTTGAAATTTAAATTTTCAAAATTTGAAATCTAAAATTTTCAAAATTTGAAATTTATTTCTTTTGTTGATGGCGTAAAATAACTTATATTTACTAACAGTTACATATTTCTAATTTTTATGTTTACAATGGCGTATTTCTAATTTTATTATTTTATGATGACTTATTTAAAAGGGTTTAATGGTCAAATTAATTATCCGGTGTCATAAATCTAATTTTATCATTTAGTGATGGAAAAAAATAATAATTTATCATTTAGTGATGATATTTCTCTAATTTCTAGTTTTTACAGTGGCATAAACTTAATACCCTTCAATTTATTATTATAATCAATTCCATTATAATTTAGGTTTTATGAAATATGATATATATTTCAAAATTAAATATTTAAACATCGAATCAAAATCGTCCGTATTAGTTAATTTATCGAGCAATGTATTTTCATACAATTTATGAAAAATTTGGAGTTCATTAATTTGATACTAGATAAAGAGATCAAAATATGAATGAATCTTATTAACTATAGTAAATTAACACTCATACGTTCAAATTTTGATCTTTTGATAGAATACAAAAGGAACTTCAAATTTTATAAAAAAAAATTATTTAGAAATGCATTGCTCATTAAGTTGAATAAGATTAATGCTTTAAATTCGACCTTTGAATTTTAAATTTTAAATTATAAAAAGAAAAAGTAGAAAGGTCCTTAATGGAGGCATTTTGAGGCACAAAAGAAAGGGAGTACCGGATCCCCGTCGGCATTTATTACTCAAAAAACTATAATGAAGTACATCAATTGAAAATGCTAATTTTTAAATGTCTACAGCACATTCGGTTAATTACACAAATAAAAGATTAATCCCCCTGCCCCTATTCTTCAAAGAAGCATTAAGCAGATATACTTTGTTATTAAAAGATGGGCCTAATTTAATTCAAAAGTAAATAATTTCATAGTCTAATCTTTCAAGTATTTTTTACGAGGTTATACGCCCACCACAAATTAATTGCAAATTTTTTTAGCCCAGATGAAATCTTTGCTCTGTCAACAGGAATGTGCAATATTGGAATGATACACTGGTCTATTTATAAATAGAAAAAGGTGCTTACAAACATATTTTTTAATCATCAAAATGCACTTTGAAATAGTTGGTCCAAAATTGGTATGTTTGGAAGTCAAGCCAACTAGGCTGTTCCCGAACAAGAGAACAACCAAACAGCGCAACCACGCGAACAAGTTGTTCGAACGCTTGTTTTTAGTTCCGGAATTAGTGTTCTTATTCATTCTTTCCGTTTGACATTTATGCAATGTTTGACCAGACGTTGTTATGTTCTCTCTTTCATGATATATGCAGAATTGCATAGTGAATTTTGATGGATTATAGGGATATCTCGCTTCGTCCAGAAAATGAGATGAAAGTATGGAACCTCAGTAGCGTCTTTCCCTCTAAACCTGCTTGCTCGCTCCACTCGTTTCAATTCCCAACTCAATTTTGTTACATCGCTAATTTTTAGCCTTTTTTTTTTTTGTTTTTGAAATGATAACACTAGCAATTAAGTGCTACGGTTAGGGGCATATACGACCACATATAAAAAAATACTGGGACTAAATTGAACCATATGTACTGGCCTGCAACAATTCAACCAGCCCAAGTAAATTTCCTTAATTTTCCTGATTGGTGACGACTATAGAGAACAAAATAATGGGAACAGAATTTCATATTTGCGCTCTCAAAAGAATATTTAACATAAAACTTCAGCATTCATAACATGCAGTTAGAGCTGTCAGACGTGCATAACGAGCACGGAATACTCCATTTTCGTTTTCGTTCCGTTCTAGGTAACGAAACAGATACGTGTTTCGTTTCCGTTCCGTCCTTCATTTATCATTGATTTCAACCTATTTTCGTGTTTCGTTTCATTCCAGTCCAATGCTCTTCACAAATTACCGTTTCGTTTCGGTTCCGTTTTTAGAAACGAAATTCATTTTCCCTTTCGTTTAACGTTCCGTTTGGACGGAACGGAACGTAAACGTCCAAAACAGCTGATTATTGACAACCCTACATGCAGTTCAAACAAATTGAACATATTATTAAAACGACCAGAATTTTTCATAGCATGCAGTTCAAACAAACTCAACATTTTATTGAAACGACCAGATTTTTTCTAGAAAGATCTTATTCTGCCGATATGATCATTAAGACCAACAGAATAATATGAGATTGTTATTGTGATTTTTGCAATACACATTTTTAGATTTTCAAAAACATGCTGAACCAAATTGCAGATTTCTTTGGACGCCTCGCCAGGTTGTTGTTGTAGTCAACATAATAAAGGCCCATACGACGAGTGAAGCCATTATTCCATTCAAAGTCATCCAAAAAGGTCCATACAATATAGCCTCTTACATCCGCTCCACCTCTAATTATCACAAAAAAATATGGCAGTCAAAGTAAAAACAATTCATACGATTCACAAAATAAAGCTTTCATAAGCAGTTTAATATTGGAAACCCAACTCATAGCCCGAATCAGGAACTCTTTATATCCCAAATTGCCAAATCCCGATCTTCATCAAATTTATTTGAAGTGAATGTATTCTTTTTTTATTTGGGGTATTTAGAATTAGTAATGTAAAATTAATCCAATAAAATTGACCAATTTCAATGATATTTTCTTCATAAAAATGAAGATATATGACCGGGGATTATATTCAGTGAAAAATGATATTATTAATTGGTCGGATGGGTATGAGACTATGAGCGCATTTGGGATAAAGATACGTGCTTTGTTTCCTTTAGTTATTCTTTTCTTTTTTTTCAATTGTTTTATCATTTTTTTTTTCACTGTGTTGTTGACTAAAGAAAAGTTAACCTTATTGCTTTGCTCAATTCTATGAGATGATTACGATGGTACGATATTCTGATTACGTCATTCAAGGCCTCTCTCAGTGATGTGGCACTAGTGAGCTGGTGAACACCTGTGTAAGCCATTACATTATAGTTACAACTATTAAGGTAATTCAACAAGGAAATAATATTTATGAGAGAAAAAATACTAGTGAGCTGGTGAACACCTGTAAGCCATTACATTATAGTTACAATTATTAAGGTAATTCAACAAGGAAATAATATTATGAGAGAAAAAATACTAGTGAGCTGGTGAACACCTGTAAGCCATTACATTATAGTTACAACTTTTAAGGTAATTCAACAAAGAAATAATATGAGAAAAAAAAAGACAAAATAACAGAAATTGGGAGTTCATGACATACCGTTTTCAGTGATGTACATGACAGGATTTTTGTAGGTTGCCTTTGTGTAAAGCGTCAACTCTCTTATGCCAGGAGGGTATATGTTAATAAAAGAAGTATTGAAGGGCTGCAGTAAATACAATGATATCTTAGTTTGAATAAATAATATATTAGAGAGCGTATAATTTGACCAAATTATATCCCCAAATTATTAGCAAATAACGTACCTTTGGCAGTGCAATTCCATTGCGCTCGCCTATTATAAGTACAAAAAATAAATAAATAAATAAAACCAACTTGAGTGGATGTCTCTATAATATAGATTCCTCCATTTTTCTTAAAAAAAGTATCAAGTGAAAGTAAAATTACACAATATGCTGATATTACAAGAAATTTCATGTTGTATTGGTGTTAAATTTAGTGCAGACTGACAAATTAAAATTAGAGTTTCTGCATTCTTACTTTCAGAAATAACTCGATACCTGTAATATTAGCTCTCGAATCAGTGTTGTAACTCTGCCTAAGTGAATTGCTTGCTGGAGCGTTTATGGAGTAATAGCCAGAATAGTAGTTAAGTCCGATAAAATCATAAGATCCTATCAGTACCTCAGACTGTTCCTTTGTAAATTTGGGTAAGCGGTTTCCCAACCAATTTCTCATGGTTTTTGGGTAATCTCCATATGTCAAAGGATTCATAAACCTGTGTTTATATATATCAAATTAAAAAAATAATTATAACATAAGTAATTAAAAAAGATTCAGATTTAGAGCTCAGAGCAAAAGATATCGTACCATCCATACATGAAATCCAAGCTACGTTGGGCAGCAACGGCATCAGCTTTAGAAGAGGAATGTGGGAGAAACCAATGTGTTGCTTGTGTTATCCCAATTATGCCCTTTTGAGCTCCCTGATCGTATTAGATTTTAGTTTAGTCTATAATATGCTATAAATTCATAATGTGGTTCCTTTGTATTTAAAATATGGTTGTGTAAAATTCAAATAAAATTTCAAAGGTAATTTTAATTATTTGTAAGACTGATTCAGATTTAAGAAAAATGATACAAATTAACACCAGGTTAATTAATCCAGTCTATCTCTAATCTTCAAATGGAGGTAAATATAAATGTTAGTAAAATTAAGTGATGATTTACCTGATATTTTTCTTTGTATAGCTTGACTGCAGCACTATGAGCCAGCAACAGATTGTGGCCGCAAATGTAGGGCTCGGTTGCCGAATCGCCAGCACTGCATTTTCCGGCTTCCCAAGGGGAGCATCGTCCCGGTGCAGTTGTACCACTTGCATAACCACCCGAGCAAAATACAACTGGCTCGTTGAATGTTATCCAGTGCTTCACCCTGTCACCAAACTCCTTGAAGCAAACTTCGACGTAGTTGACATAATCCTCTCTGCAAGCATTTTAATGGTTGTTTACTAAAAAAATATGAAAACTTTGATGAATGAAAGCTTTGAGGATTTCAAGGTTTTTTTACTTCTTGTTCAATTGAAAGAAAACCATGTCATCAAAATAAATAAATGATAAAAAAATAAAGCTAGGCGATTTCAAGGTTTTTTCAGGAATCGGATGATATGGGAGGACGTCATTGATTGAAACAACTGTCTAAATTATTTTGGTGCGTCGAAAAAGTTTAACGAATGAGCTGGAAATATTTTATTAAAATATTTGGTAAAACAATTTTTTTTAAGTTTAAGCAATTAATTTTTTACAATATTGGACCGAAATTTTTTATTTGGTTTCGAACATGAATTTTCATATATGCACATCGAGCTTTACTTTAGTCAACTCTACTGGACTAGATTCTCAACAAAAAAAAAAAAAAAAAAAAAAAATTATCAAATGGAAATATTCAAACCCGTTTAAGCAAACTTTCATCGTCAGATTTATGAAAATTCTCATTTTTTTTATTTAGACGCATTAATAGTTATGTTGTTAATCTTGCTCGATGAAGTTTTCAGGCGTTAATTTTTTAGTAGTTTATTGGAAAGCATAGGTCCCTGACTCCCTGTTATTTGTGTTTCATTGTCTTCAAATAATTCAGTAAGATGTAAAATTGTCTAATTCATATATAAAAAGAATTTAATTAAATTATAATTTATTTATATTTATAAAAATAATAATTTTTTAAATTAACAACATTCTTAAAAATTATTATAACATGTCGTCTAAATTCTTGTCGTCCGAATAACCCAGAAAAGTCAAAATAAGTGAGAGATCACGGAAATTAAATAATTGGGATAGATACTATCTGATAACATTGTTATCATGCTCCTCAGTCGCTTTCCTCCGAAATCAAATCTAGTGCCGCGCGGCACCGTGCAGCGCGCAATCTGAGCCGTCCAGATTAAATCCAATGATGATGGGTGCCCCGTGCATGTAACCAGATTGTAAGGCCCGAAAAAATTTAACCGTCGAGATCAGATCGAACGGCTCGGATTGCTGAGCGGCACGGTGCCGCGCGGCACGGGATAAGGATTCCTTTCCTCCAGCACTGAGGGCAATTGCTTTCTACACGCTTTCGTTTAGCAATACATGTGAATTTTTTTTAGTTGACCAAAATACCCTTGACCCTTTACGTTCTGAAAGTCTGAACCCTTCCTCTTCGTATATCCACCATTTTTAATTGTAACTTAGGCCTCCTAAACTTCTCGTCAGCAGTTCTCGATTACTCGCCATTTTCAATCAAATTCTTCTCTATGAAATTGTGCGAGTCTGGACCCTTCTCGACTACTCCGCACTCCAGGGGCGGATCTACCACTGGGGCGGGTGGGGCTAGAGCCCCACCTAACGCCGTTGAGCCCATGGAGCCCCCCTTTAGCCCCAGCTAATTTTTTCTGCCATTGGAGCACTCAAAGGTGGGGCTGAAGATGTTGAACGGAGGTTGAAGAGTGCTTGCTTAGTTGCTTCCCGTAATCCCGTGTCCTCTCTCTCTTCCCAGTTACGATGGATATATGATGAACTTATGTTGGTCCAATGTTCTTATAAACTCAGCCCTACCTAAATATTTTTTCTAGATCCGCCACTGCCGCACTCTATAGTCGAACTTTTTGAGAATCTCCACACGTTTGCTCTTTGAGAAACTCAATTAGTGGCTTGGCTTGAGAAACCCAACTGGACTTGGCCTACAAATTAATATTTTAAATCACAAGCGTTGGATTTGAAATGAAATTACCGATGAGTATTAACATGGTTGTTTTCTTTGCAATTTTTATTAGGATCATTTTATTAACCGAGAACTTGAACTTCTATACTTCTCTCTTGTCATGTAAACCAAGCCAAATCCATAGAAATGAGCCTCCCTTCACCTCCGTTTAGACTTAGACACCGGACACGGTAGTAAATTTGGAGTGGGGTGCGCTGTCATGGAAGGTACAGATGCAGAGACAATCAGAGAGTGGATCGCTAATTGACGAGGATATTTTGGTCAAATAAAAGAAATTAGAGTGCATCGCTAATTAAAACCGTGTAAAAAGCAATTCCCAGCACTGAGTGTCATGATATTTCGCCATCCGAAATAGAAGCGGAGCTAGGGAACAGCAAATATATTGAAAAATCTATAACTTTTGGTAGTGGTTTTATTTTGCTCATCCACTAATAAAAACACGTGACAATACTTGTAGGTATCAAATTTATTTTTCATTAGTGTCATCAAACCATCATGTATAAATATGTCACAAAGCAATGTTGACATTGACCGTGATGGTTTGACTGTGATTAGTTTGCTCAAGAGCTAGTAGAAGTATGTGATTTTAAGAGTTTTATTATGTAATGTAACCCATAATTAAGACTTATGTGACTCTTGCTTTCATTGAATTTCTGCCAGCTGGTAATCGCCAGCAGGCTCTCGAAGAAACAGTGTTGACATTGAGTCACTGACCTACAATATGGCTCGTGTTTTTGTCGGTGAAGGATTTTAAAAAACAAAATTGCTCCGACATTAAAAATCATTTCCTAAACTAAAACTAATTAAGGCAAACATATAGTTTGTATATTGCTTAATGCTTAGAAAGTTTTCAACTTATAATTATGTTAATACTCCTTGTATATGCTTCTCCAAATTGATTTTTAAGGTAACTTCGTCTTTTCCAAATAAAAAAAAAAAAAATCAGAAATGCCCATCTAAAGAATATATCTACATATTATAACCGTTTATGACGTGGATACGTATAGTTGCTAAAAGACATAAAGACAGAAATGACAGCTGAACTAATATAGTAGTACAATATTAAATACTACGCGGGTGGTCCTCAAGATTGATTTAGATTATTTACAATGATGGTAGTAACTAGTAGGACGTGATAGAATTAGCTCAAGGGTCCACATGTGTGTAGTGTTCTCCCCTGTCATTCTCTGCATGTCGAATCTCTAAATCGGCAAATAATGAAAAAAACTATATATATGTATATGTCGATTTCATATTCTTAATTTAATTCTATTATTATATGAATATTTTATTTATATTCTGAAAATGGAGTGCAAAGTAATTTTCTTCGAAAAACTCAACCACTATAATTAGACAGATTATACTCTGTCTCTGAGAAATTAAGGTCCTCTTCCTAATTCCAATTACTCGTGGAATTAACAATAACATCCTGTTGGACACACAAGACTCCGGATAAGTTTCACAATTTTTTTTATTTTTAATTTTTGTTTGGAACTTATTTTAACCACAACGATTCTCTGTTTTCCATCCCCTAAGAATCCCGTCAAAATTGTATACAAACGAAGTTAATTATTACATGTGTCCTACTCGATGTTTTGTACATAATTTCGCGGCATCCCTCCTCTGTGTTACTATCACGATAGGGCTGTCAACGAGTCGAGCTCGAGCGAGCTAACCTTAGCTCAAGCTTGATTTGAAATTAATTCGAGTTTTGTCGAATCGAATCGAGTTTGTATCGAGTTTCTTAACGAGCTCGTCGAGCTAAATTAAAGTACTTTTTATATATATTTTCAATCAAGTAATATACAAATTAATTAATATTTATCAATTTTAATATTATTTTTATTTATGAACTAATTTTGTAATAATATTTTAAATAAAAATAGCATTTATATGTAATAAAAATATAATATATATCAAATTATGTACTAATATATATAAATTAGTTAACAAAATTATATTTCGAGACAATTTCGAGTTAATTTCGAGCGAGTCGAATTTACTTCGAGCCCAAATAAATCGAGCCAATGTTGAATCGACTCGAATTTTTCTCGAGCGAGCCACGAGCCATGAGCTTTTTTGCCACCCTTATATCGCGACATTATCTTAAACATCTGCATGTGAGTGTGATAGGTCCCTCGCAAGTGCATACAAAAATAATATATGATATATGGAAATGCTATGTACGTATATTCAACTCACATGAACTGAGTGCTCAAGAAACCCAGATATTTATCTTCAAGAGCTTGCGGTAGGTCCCAATGAAATAGTGTCACAAATGGCAGCAATCCTGCAATTATTTGCCAGCTATTGAATTAAGCAACACTTTAGGAATAATATAAGGAAATAATAATAATTTTAACAAGGTATTCGTGCGGCTTCAATCTTATTTGATCTTGGGAGGTGTTTTGGGCAACGGAATTTTTATTTGGAGCAACGTGATTTTTCTCTAAATGTCTAAATTATTCTTAGTATCAATTAAGATCTGTTACCTAAATTACTTCTTCACATTGCTTTTATTTTATTTCCTTAACCGTAATTTTCTTGTCTTTTAGATTTCCGATAAAAAAAATGGTATTCTACCTCCCTCTATATCTTACCGCCGTTATAAGTTATTTTCAAGACTTTGCATTTACCGATCTCTTGTGGGTATAAAATATATATCTTAAGATTAGACCTCATAGACTAGCCTAATCTTTAACCCCCCCCCCCCCCCCCCCCCCCCGGAGCAGAGATTGATCTCTTAGATGAGAAGATGCTTAATGTAAAATCAACCTAACAAGTCAGGGATTCTACAACGTTCACAATATTTGCAATTTCTCCATATACAGATATTACCAACTATCAAGGTGGATCCATATGATGGTCGTTGAAAGTAAAACATTTATGTACAACCAAATTACAATAGGAATTGAAATTTTCTTGAGCTTGGTCGATTGGCTTGAGTAAGAGACAAAGAAGAAAAACAATAAAGAAGCACATTAATGCCAATTATTTTCTCTACAAGTAAGAAATTGATGTCGAGAGAATCTCGCCTGTCCCACCGCAAGTTGGAGAAATCGAGAAAAAATGTGCAGTAAAAGTGGTCACTAATTGAGAAAAGGGATGAAGGGTGGAGGTGGAACAGATAGATCGTTGAGGAAGGAGATAAGCTGGCAAGAGTGGAGGAGGAACCGAAGTTACTCAGGTGGAGAGGGGAGGAGAGGACAGACTAGGTTTAGTCGAAATTTCCAATATTGATAGTAAGGGTAATTTAGATATTTAGAGAAAAATCACGTTGCTCCAAGTAAAAATGATGTTGCCCAAAGCAACTCCCTTTGAACTTGAATTAGGAATGCAATAGGAGGTATTCTCAGGATTTGGGAACTTATTGAAATTAATTATACCGTCAAATAACTATCCAACGTATTAGACTGGCTAGCATAGAAGAGAAAATCAATAACTTTATTGTGCAAAGGAATGTAATCACCATTAGCTACAACTTCATTGATGAGACTATTGTAGTAATCAACGCCTTGTTTGTTTATCCCACCACTTAGGCTTCCGTCTGCAAATATTTTGTTGCGTCACAAATGATTATTACTTCGTTTAAGTTTCCAGCTAACAACTTCACCAAATAAAAAACAGAAAACCATGTATAAAAATGCTGATAAATAATTACTTGGTAAAATTCTGGGCCAAGAGATGGAAAACCGAAATGTATTCATTCCCATCTTCTTCACGTTTTTGAGATCCTCCTGTTCAATCAAACTTTTTAACTTTACAAGAGCCTCGGGATCAAATAGTAAAATATAATTTCTGAGGTCAGCACATTTGAAAAGAAACTTTTTTTTTCCCCCAAAGTTTTGGGCACCACTAAATATTTATTATGTGGGTTCAAAACACTATGGCCCCGATCAAAATTCCATTTTTTTAACATGGGATTTCATTTCATTTCATTTCGTTGGAAAATTCTTAATCAAAATGAAGAGATTTGGTATCATTTGGTTGGAATTCATATGTAATTAGATCTAACGAAATTCTATGAAATCAATTCAAACGAAATGAAATGAAATGAAATCCCACGTAAAAATCATTTTGATCAGAACCTATATGAAATGGAAGAAACGAGTAAAGAAGAAAAGAAATTACTTACCTTATAACGGTGATAAAAGTCCTCAGTTACATCGCCATTGCTTCTGTCTAATATTTTATCTGTATGGACAATATTATTTAACATCTTCCTCAAATAGAAAATTCAAAATAAGAAATAAAGTTGACAAATTTATTTTACCGAACACTATATACATGTATATTTGTAGTTTTGTGTTCTCATGCGATTGCATGTCAATTTAAACTGCAAAAGTACTTGATATTTTTGTTTGACAAAACAGGTCATACAATCCAAGTTCAAACTAATAACAAAAACTGAAACATTGGCGCCGGTGTATATATTGATGTGTTCGCACTCCGTGCATGCTTCAATGAGCGGGATGTGTACCTGGATGTGAGTGAGTGAAGGTGTCCCAAATGCTAGGTCCCTTGCCACCTTCTGTGGGAGCACCTTCATACTGGTACAAACCGATATAAACATAGTACCGCATACCATATCAGGAAATAAACAGAAAAGGTTAACAAGAATTGCAATGTGTGTATATATATGGGGATCAAATAGTAAACCTGGTAGGCTGCAGTAGCAACTCCAAAGAGAAACCCAGCAGGAAAGCTGCTTCTGTTGAAGGCACTACAGGCGCCATGGTCTAAGAAAGACACAAAAACAATCAAAAGAAGAATGTTTCTAATTGAAAACATATTAATGTCTACCTAGTTTTGAATAGTAGGATAGAATTGAATCGGAGTTTGGCTTTGCGCCTGCCCTTCCCCTGTTCTCAAAGGGAGCTTTATAGAGAAGCAGCACTGAAGTCTCGCAGAGGAATTTACAAAATTGCCCTTCAGTGTCAGTCGTTGTAGTGATTGCTTAATTACGTCATCTTCGTACTGCCAAAAGGAGAGATACAATAATTTAACCATATTTATGGAGGAAGTCTTTAGTCCAGATGAAATATCAATTTTATTGGTAAGAGTAAATTAATGGAATGTACTTAATTGAAGGAGTCAAAATGATATGAAAGAAGGCAGATGATAATTTTTTTTTTTTTTTTAAGGTCGGTAAACCGACAATTTCATTAATAAAAAGCAAACAATACAAAGGAAAATTGATTACTGCCATCTTCAGTTTTACCATCCCTGCCATCGCTAAATATAAAGTGAACACATAGAATAGACAAGGTGAACATATATAGTGATCAAAGTGAGCACATACAAACAAGTAAGTTTAATAAAAATAAGTTCAATATACATATAAAAATCTGAACAAAAAATGACAATACTTATTTGTTTGTAAGTGTTCACTTTGTTAGCCTATATGTTTATCTTGTTTGTTGTATGTGTTCACTTTGTGTTTAGCGATGGCTCGCGATGGTTTATTTGCCGATGGTGGTTATAATTCCTCAATACAAAGTATATAAAAAAAAAGAACCAATCAAACATGCCATTATCAACTGGTATGTTACACAGAAAAAGAAAAGAAAATATCCAGCAGACCATACCAGTTTAATACTGGGACGTGGTTCACACAACCCGACCTAATTGGTATAAACAAGTCTCTTCGAACCAAGCAAAAAATGCCGACTCCATGGATATTCTCTCGACAGCCACCAAAGCCACCAACCTTCCAACGCTGCAGCGAAGCGAAACCACGCCGATAGTCCGCTTAGCGAACTTATCATGCCTTTCCTATATCAAGGGCCACGCCTAACTGGTCACCGACTACACTATCACTGTTTCACGTCGACTAACAGTGAGACAGATCTCCACCCAAAGCAGAAGAAAACAAAACGGAGAGCCACACCACCAAAGATAGTGACCGACAATGATCCAGCACCACAGCTCCGCACGACGACCGTGGCTCAAGACCAGAGGCTTGAACATCACACTATCCACAACTCTCCTTTGACATCACGGCTCATTGAACCCAGCAGGCCATGACATCGAAGTCCATACCATCGCTCTATTGACTCCTTCGCCCTCACCACGAAGAAAGAGACCTGTCGAAGAAAATGATGACATCGTGTCAGACACAACAGTGAGAATTGCTCAACTTGAGCGCAGATCACACACGACTCAAGACAACACCACAAGCTCCCTTCTACCATGACCAACGCACCAAACTTCAAACCTCACCACAGCAAAAACAACCAGAGAAGAAATGGATTAGAGGAAAAAAAAAAAAAAAAAAAAAAAGAGAGGAGAGGTGGCAGGGGGAAGCCGGCGGCGGCCTCCCCCACCTAGGGTTTTAGTTTTTTAGGGAATTTGTGAATCACACCTTTTAGATGATAAATTTATTTATTTATACACTCTCTATCTTCAACCAACTTTTCATGAATCATTTTAGAAAATCCTCTCTTGATAAATCAATCATGAACACTTTAAAATGTCTAAATAAAAAAATTAAATAGTGTTGCATGTCATTGGGCTTGTTTAATTTTAACTAGCAACAAATTGTGCGTTGAAGAGTGTTATCTAGATAGCTCGTTCTTGCTTTAATGCATAGGGTCTACGTGGCCCACAAATTTGGGTACTATATACGCAAAATTACCAGAATGCTTAATTCAATAATAAGCTTAAGGCCGCAATCTCTACTCTGCATATGCGGCCTCTGTTCAATGCATAATCCTGCATTAATTCAATTTGGATTGATGCGCTGCTAATAGTTATTATTGGTAATGAGGTAGACGACCACATATTGTCATTTCTCTATCTATTATAATATCATATTGCCAACTACTTAATAATTGCAGTATTGCAAAATTTTTATCTAGTGTCATATTATATTAATAAAATCTATTGGCGTGGTGATTGTCACCTGGCCCTAAAACAAATAAAATAATATATTGTATCATATATATGATCTGTCCTTGTTCAATGGCTTATTAATTCTGCATGCAATGGTGCATTGATACCGGCGATATTTGCCTTAGTAATAAGCTATCTCTATCTATTATGATGTATAAGCCAATTACTTAATAAATGACACCATTAATATAGTGCTGGGTCTTCATTATTTTTGTATATTCTTTTTCCCTTGTAGTATATAAAAGTAATCAAGTTGCCTCACAATTGAAACCATTATAGTGATCAAAATATTGACCTCACTATTTCGTTTACAATATTTAGTTTGATAGCCAACTGCGTGACATTGAAATCATTATAGTATGATGAACAAATTTGGCTTCATTATTTGTTTCCTTTGTTTTTCTTCTGTGTTGCATGATAAATTAGTGACTTGTAATTGTGAGTACTTAGTACTCGTTCTTCTTCGTGATCTTGATTTAGTAAGAAAATTTTAACATGTGTGCTAGACCAAACCTTAGAATGTATCAACAAGTAAAAAATACTCCAGATTTATCCGAAACAAATCTTCATTGGGGCGATGCCATATATGCCGCAACAAAGGAGATAATATCATGTACTTGTAACCCTGAGCGATCTCACGCGAAATGTGTAAGAACCAAAGTTCCAGCTCACACAGAGAGGAAACGGGCCGGTGTTTTCTTTGTGTTGGAATAAATGGAGCTATTCTACTAAGCGGACTGCTCAAGGGTCCAGCGGACCGCTAGTGTTTTAAGAAAAACACGGCGCGTGTGTTCGAACACGATAAAGTACGTCATGGCACGCCACGTAAGACACGGACACGACACTGCACGGCACGAGAACTTAAGCATGCCGTGTCTTTAGACGTACCGTGTCCAACTTTGATGGCATGGACACGACACTGCACGCAAATTTTCTGGATACGACACGACACGACACGACACGAGAGACACATTAGACACACATTAGACACGTTAGACATTGATTGGCATTATAAATTTAGATGATACCGTAATAATTTGTCAATAATCATCTTCATTTTTATTCCACCTTATACAAGCACATATCTAATATATATCTCCATAACATTCTTAAATTTTTCCATTGATAAACCAAAAATTGAATGCATTAATTGCGTCTGGAATGGTCATTGGTCAATCCAAATATCCAATACATGACAAGTCAAAATGTGAAAACTTTTTTCAGCGTACACAAAAAAGGATCTCTTAATACTTGCTTTCAATTTTCAATACTCAATACCCAATGGATGTTGCTGATTGTTGTGTGTTTGGTAGACACCATTTATTGTTACTTTTTTCCTTAAAATAACAGCCTACTATATTTTATTAACATTGTGACTAATTTTACTGAAGAAGTTGAGGTTTAGTATGTAATGAAAAGATCATAATTTTTTTTCCCAAATGGTGCACTATAAAGTTTGAAAAATAAATTAGTAAAAAGACCATAGTGCCCTTACAACGATATATTTTGAAGGTTAAAAGTGATAATTTTTATGAGATGACAAATATAATGTTTCATGATATAGTATTATATATAGTTCATCCGAAATTCCATTTACTCTATCAAGTATACAGTATCAACTTCTCAATTGCCATTTCTTATTGACACTACTAGCAACAATTTGGTAGGTATTGGATACGCTTGCAAGTTGCAATTTAAGGCGAATAATATTCAACTTTTTTTATTTTATTGTTCTTTGAAAATATAATTTAATTTGGAAAAATATGAGAACTTTAAGTTCATGAATTTTTTTCTGCTGGTCGTTGTGCCCTCTAATTAGGAGACGTTAATAATAGTTGTGTATGTGTATTTTGGGATTTCTTTTGGCAATTATTTGACACAAATACAAAAAGAAGTTGTGCAAAATATGAATACAATAATTATGTATATGTTTTTAAGGATTTTATAAAACACAATAATATTTAATCTTATAAGTTATAAGTGACGAGTAATGTTTTGAATTTTATGATTTCGCAAAATATACAAACTTATTTTTAAGCTAGTATTTCCGCCCATGTTTTGTCAAACATAGCCGTTTCCAAGTCCGAAAAAAGAGTGTAAGTGAAAATAACTAGAAATATTTTACATCTTAAACAAAAATTAACCTTTATTTTCATTAATTTTAAAACATGTTTATCTTTTTCTTTACTTTTAACAAATTTTATTTAACATAATTTTTTATTCTTTAAATAAAATAATATTTTATATTAAAAATTTAACATGTCCAAACACGATTATTTTATATTAAAAATTTAACATGTCCAAACACGACACAACAAGTCATGTGTATGGAAGACACGGTATGGCACGGCATGAGACACGAGGCGTGTCGTGTCCATCTCTTAGAATTTAGGCACAACACGACACGATTTTAAAACACTCGGGACCTCTTGAGTTTGCACCCTCTGGTCGCATCTAGTAGATTAGTAGTATCATCTCCTTGATATACACCATCTGAATAGAAAATGAGTGCTGCAGAGTGTTATTCCTATCCTATGTGAAAGAGAAACACCAGAGAAAAGTTCAGATTGAGAGGCCAAGAGGGAGAACTCATTTGCTTCAATTAAGAGTGACGCACCGCTAATTCCATCGAAAATTCAGCGTGTGGCGGTCAGTCTGGCACCATGACTATGGAACCAAAGGTAGAACCCATTAGAACTAGTTTCTATATGTGGTAGTTGTCCACTAGTACGTGAAGACGGCGGTTCTGAAGACGAGAAGCGCTTGTGCGTGTCTTGCTGTGAATATCTTGAAAAATCGATTTCCGCTGCGATATTGTTTAAAATCCTCGATTTTCTTACAGTAGGACTAAAACAAGATTAGGTTCTCTTTTGGTTGAGATTTGATACCTAAGCTTTCTCTATGATTTCGGATTGTTATTGAGTGATTTTATGTTTCTAATTTAGTGGTTTAGAGGGAGAATTAGGGGAAACTCTAAGTTCTGTCCAGAAACATAATTTCATATTTGATTGTCTGATTTCACAAAGGCATAACTCGAGTTCTGTTTATTTGTTTCTAGTGAGATTTAGGGCGTTGGAAAGAACTTGAAGTCAACTTTCTAGAGTGTCCATGAACTCGAAAAACAAGCACGTATACAGAGAGTTATTGTCCTCGCAATCAAAGGATGTCAGTCTGTCTGGTTTCTGAAATTTCTGACATTTCTGTAGTGCGAGTGGAATTGTGCTCACATCGTAATTCATTTGTCTGTCAAATTTGGATTCGAGATCGAGCTTTTAGAGATATTTACAGGAAGTCTAAGTATGTAATTTTTGGATAAATGGATAAATGGTGAGCGAATAATCGTGTTTGATAGGAATCAGAACTTGGTGTTTTTGGCGTAAGTTCAAAGGGTATTTCTCATACTTCTAAATTTATTGAAAATTTATGATTATGATGATTAGATATAGCATTGAGTATGCTTTCTATTGATGTATGGATCAAAAATATTCATCAAAGTATGATCGAGATATCGCAAGTTTGAAATCAGGGTGCAAAATCTAGTTTTCTATCGATTCAGCAATTCTGCCTAGTATAAGCGGCTCGTCAAGCCTCCTGGCGGGTAGCTTGGATTTCTAGCATGTAACATGACTGGTAGGTGAAGTATCTTGACTAGCAGACTGACAGTCTGAATAAGAAAAATACTGAATATCATCAGAAATTAAGACACATAAAGACCAAAGATTGTAGGAGTTCAAGTCAAACTTGTTTTAAAGATTATCTGAGCAATAGTCAAACAGTTCTTGTTGGGTATATGACTTTATGTCGGACCAAGTATCAAAATAGGAGATACCATATTGGTGTTGTCCCATCTAGACTTGATAGTACAGTTGAGTGTTATTATCAAGGTCTAGAAAGTTTGATGATAATCAGATATTGATTCTAAGGGATGTTGAATGCCAGAATCAGGATATCAGTATACCTTGTGTGAGATTGATTATTTCACGTCGAAACAAACCTTTACAAAGTTCGTGGTAGACAACCAGAGGATGGTGTGTCATTGTGATAGTCAAATAGATTATTTGAAGTTCAAACGGATCTATAAACATTTCATTTGGTAACCAATTGTTTGGTAGCTCAAATATATAGACCATCTAAAATATTTTTTATTATCATAAACTTTAACCAGAACAAGCATAATAAATTATAAACTGTGATTAAAGTTATATGTTCGATAATTTCATCGGTATCCCTCTAATATTTGCTTGTTAGTGGTGATGGATGGTACATGTGGTACAATCCCACTATAATTGAGATGGTTTGCATGTTGGTGTTTGCTAGCAATGTGTGGTGGCACACATGGGTGAATTTAGATTAGTAGACTATTCTGTCTCATCTAGGTTCTAATCCTTATGCCAATTTGAGTTATGTAAGGGTATTGATACTTAATTCTTGTAATTTGATTGATTGTCTTAGACATTCTTTTGGTCATATAGGCTAAGTGTCACACCCCGAACCAAGCCATAATTCAGGATGGACAACCCTGCCACGCGTACACACTCTACTGTGCACACGTAAGGCTATAAAACAGTGTCACAGAAACAAATAATCACAAATAAACAGAAAATCACATAACAAAGGCATTGTTTGTTCATACAACAAAGGACTGGTAAATTATACACATATCAAAATTTCCAGTCATCATACAAACAAAACAAAATAATAATGCACAGCGGATAGTGAATATTCCAGCTCGGCTTGGTCTTCTGAAATGATCTCCTCTGCTAAGACTGCCAAGCCTGAACCTGCTCCACAAGCAATTATGTGGGCTGAGTACGCGAATACTCAGTGGTGGTAAAAGTAAGCCAACAAGGTCTTGGTTAACATCTAGTTAGAACTGAACCATACTTAAGTTAATCACTTTTAATTCCTACTTGCAATTCTATGTGTATTTCTGTACATGGTAGAATACTATTCTACATGCGATGACATGCCAAGAAATCTGAAAAATATCTGGAGAAGTAGAGGAGATATAATAGCATACTAATATACGGATATATAAATATAATGTGATACGAGAATCAAGCACCCACACTCAATGGTCCAATCAAGGTCACATAAAATCCAAAATCAATCTCACAAATTCCAAAATGTCATATCTATGCCTACAGAACATCAGGAGCCCGAAGCCACCTCGTCTTGACCCTAAAGGAAGCTCCTACCTCAAACCCGGGCCACAGGGAATGAGCAGTAATACGCGGTACCCGTAAACTGACGCATGGAGAGACGAGAAGATGTCTGATTATAATGGCATACATCCATAGTCCAAGTCAAGTTCAAAAAGGAGATATAATACTATATTGCAAAACAAATAACCATTGAGTGACCGCAGTACCGCCTGACGGTCGGTCTGCTGAGTGATCATCAGAAACGCGTTGCTCGAGATCGCTATCATAAGGAGCCCACCGGCAATGGCTGGGGTGCAAGCTCCCGATAATGGAAACCGCGTGCAAAACGCTCTTATCTCACTCGGTCTCACTATCCTGATCCACACCAGATGCAAGTGTTGATTTAAGCACTTTTAAGTTTATTAATCACATTTTTAATATGAATGCATCTCCTATATATGCAATACTAATCTTTAATTAATGCCATGCGCTTAACTGTTTACTTAATGTTAATGACATGATATGCACACAATTAATAAATGATCTAGTTACTAAACTAAAGATTAAACAAAACCTAAGGCAACCAAATAAGTCATAAAAAGACTACCACACCTGGAAAAGTCAAAGGTGAAGCGACTACTCCTCCGGATGGTCGGTGAAATCCTGACCAGCCTCTACTGCCTCAAACTCGGGGTAGTAGTCGTCTGCAGGTCCTGAGTACTCCTGCTGCTCACCTGAGCGAAAGACTAACTAATCAGAACGGCACTTACTCGGAAACACTCAACTAACGATCACTAAGTTATCCCTCTATTTGGATTAGATTCTGGTTTACTGATAAGGGATTCTGTTTTAAAATATATTAATTTAAGTAATTAATTTCTAGAAACAAATTGACAGAATTCCACTTGAAACTAGTTGAGAAGAAATGCTAACCTAAGAGACATTTTTAGCATTATTTTACTATAGTTCTAGTTTTATTTTCCAAGTTCT
Source organism: Rhynchospora breviuscula (assembly GCA_027562975.1). Taxonomy (NCBI): domain Eukaryota; kingdom Viridiplantae; phylum Streptophyta; class Magnoliopsida; order Poales; family Cyperaceae; genus Rhynchospora; species Rhynchospora breviuscula. Next base: position 48,162,852 of record CM050398.1, read on the forward strand.
AGTTTTAATCATCTCAAATCCAACTTATATAATTCGGTTTAAAACTCCCTCAGCCAACAACACAAAATGGGCCACGCACAAATAAATCACAGAGCCCACAAGAAAAATCCACACGGATTCAAACAGAGGAAAAGGCCCAAGAAGAAACAGGTCCGATAGGCCCAGAGAGGGAAACACGCAAGCCCACACGGAAACAAGGATCCAAGCGGATCCGGATACAAATGGGTTCCGGGGATCAAATCCGAAACCCAACTCCAGAAAATACAATCCGATCCAGAAACACAGAAACTTTACACTAAAGACCCTGAATCTATTTTATTTACCTAAAAAATTACATTTAGGTCCCTAATAACAGTATTAATCCTAAACAGACCCTAAAGTAGTTCAAAAATATTTATAAAAAGGTCCCTATAGACTAAATACTTTACACATTGGTCCCTGGGCAGGCTTACACATGTACCAGACTGGTACAAGGGCCTGAACCAGCCCTGTACCGTGTACCAAAGGTATCAAACAACACTGCACAAGCCTCAGAAAGGCTTCACTACACAAGTACAAGCCTGAACAAACACATTAAAGGCCTAAATGACTCATAAACATCACAGGAACAGATATTTATATGTTCTAAGCTACTAAACAGGTCAGATCAAGCATTACTCCTCAACAACAACTTCAACAGATCAGATAGGAAGAGTAAAACACAGATTCTTAGTATCTAAACTACCAAACAGATCCATGACAAGCATAAACAAGGCATTTAAGACATCAAACGCTCAACAGATCAGACAACAAGCACATCACAGAGTTTTTCACTACAGACACAAGGACACAGACAGATCAAGAGCTCAAATACACATTCTCAACTTGAGGCGTCAAAATCCATTCCAGCCACATAACAAGCCTCACAATGCCTCAATCAAACATACAGTCAAGCACACAGAAACAAAGAAGAAGGAAAAGGGGTTACCAACAGAGAAGGGAAAAAGAAAGCAAGCAGGGAAGGGGGAATCGAGCACAGCCAGTCCACCACTGCCCTCGCCGTCAGCACCACCACCTAGCCTCGCCGATCGCCACCGTCTCCACTCCAGTCCAACAGCCTCCACCTCTCTATCTCACTCTCTCTCTTTCTTTCTCTTTTATGTTCTTATCAGTTTGTAACGGGTCTGAGCAGAGAGAGAGAGGAGAGAGGGATGACTTAAATGGAATGGGAATGGAGAGGAGGGGTCGAGCTGCTGAGGTGGCAGAGGGAGAGGACGAGAGGGGCGGTGATAGGGTTTAGGTCAATGTCAGGAGAGGGACAAGTGGCACACTTCCATTCGACTAGGAGAAGCCAGAAGCGGAAAACCAGGGTTTTAAGGGGCTGCTGTGGGGGTTCGAGTGATTTGAGGAGAGGAGAGGGGATGGGGTCGAACTGTGATAGGCGAGAGAGAGTGAAAGTTGCTTGGGGAGAGAGCCAGGGAAGTGGGGTCGAGAGCTCCTGTCAGAGCCGAGAGAGAGGAGGGAACTACTTGGGGAGAGAGCCAGGGATGGGGTCGAGTGCCTCGGTCAGGGGCGACAGAGAGAGAAGGATCGAGCGGATCCTTCGAGAAGAGCGAAGGAAGAGCGGAAAAGAGGGGAACGGGGGAAGGGGATGACCCGTTTCGGAGAAAAAGGAGAGGGAGAGGAGAGATATAGGAGAGATCAGGAGATGGATCGGACGGCTGAGGAAAAACAAATTTTCTAAACTCAATCCAAAGGTCCAGATCAAAGGGATTTTAAGAAAGGATTAAATCAAGCAGTGGAAACCAGGTTCTAATACAAATTCAACTCATAATAATTTTGAAAAATAGATATATGAAATTTTTATAGTATAAACTAGTCATTCGATTAAATAGTTTTTCATAGAATTTTGTACATGGCCGAAATTTAAATTTTTATGTCGGATTCGAAACGCAATCGGCTTCTAAATTAATGAGAGTTGATAATCCGCTAATTAACTGTGTGATTATTATTAATATTTATTTATATTTATTTGTTTGCTTGAAGATTTTTAATTAATTAATTTAACTTACAATTTATAATTTCTGGGTTTTTACACTAAGTTATATATATACCTTTAGTAATAATTCTAGAATTGTGCGACGAGAATTTATAGTTATAATTGAGATGTTATGATTTTGTGAGAGTGCTAACATATATAGTGCTTGCCTCTATGTGATTTTGGCTTAATAACTAGTAGTCGTTGATCTCTAATGAGAAAAAGACATTGTTGTACATGTATTGAGGGGCATTACAATATCTTTTTGTCTTAAGAATCAAGATGAATGTGAGATCATTACATTTGATGCTAAATCTCAAAAGAATTTGTGGAATAGTTAGAAACTGAGAGAGTGTAATCAAGCGAGTCACATGTCTTTCAACCGGGCCGCCTGGATTATAGATTTGCAACAATTCTACTCACTTTGTATTGCTGAGTAGTTTGTATTAGCAATTTAAGTTACAATATTTATAATCTCTATTGAATAGTATAATCAATTATTGACTTAGAGTTGTAAACTCAATAAATATTTGTTAAGTACAAGAACCACAATGTGGTGGCATCTTGGAATGAAGTCAAATAATTTTGAGTTGTATAATAAATGTCATAAATAACACTTGAGTATTAAGTGATGATATTTACTTGTCTGCAAGTAAATCTCACTTTTGTTGTTGTTCGTTTCCAAACGAACATTATTCTCATTTGGTTATATTTGATGACAAGTCAAGTAATTGATTGACATACTAAGATATTATAATTGTGAACTTATATAATATATAAATGTTTCTGGACTTGATTGAGGTACTATTATCTGAAACCGCAAATGCTTATTAATTGTATCTTAATGTAGTTTAAGTTACATAGAATTTCACTTATTGTTTAGATGCGAGTTGCTTGTCATAACATGAAGTAAAAGTTATCAAGTGGAGAATAATTGTGATGGTGCAATTCTGGGATTGGCACATGTAATTTGTTATTTCTGTGAGGGAAATGATAGGATGTTTTCATATATAGGTTTTGATCCAATTTAGATTCAAATTATGATTGACTTTATGTGATTGTAACTTAGTTTTTACTTGTTTTTATTAGTTTTTAGGTACTATCATACCATTTTGTGTTTTGACAGGACAATCATCAAATGTGGCACCAAATCTGCAATAAGTAACAATTTTCAAGCGACTTGACAGAATGTCATACGGGATAGATTAGGCAGAAAGAATGGAACCAGACTGGAGAAGGCCAGGAGACACTTTGAAGCATTTCAGGCGGGCAGATTACATCTATAAGCGGGCCGCTGGAAGGTTATCAAGCAGTTTCCACGTTCAAGATAATTATTTGGCAACCACTCCAACATCATTTCTGCCACGATCTAACCCACTTCTGAGCGCACTCCTGTCTTCGACGGTTCTTTTCCATCGGTATAAAAGGGCAGGATCTCTAGAGTTCAAGTGTTTCTAATTTTATAGAGAAGTTATGCTATTGCAGAGGAGAAGTGAGCAGATCTCTTGTCTTCAGTTGTCGAGACGAGAAGTCAAGGAGGAGATTAGTTCATGCCACAGCATCCAAGCAAGAGATTCACATCTGATTTGTTGTAATCTCTCAATATTTCTTGTTTGTTTCTGTAATGATGGTTGATACCTTTTTGTTTGTTGTTACAATGATCTTACTCAAGTAGTTAGATCAAGGGGTTATGGTTGATAAACATATGCTTAATTTAGTTTACATTAATTGATCAGTTTGCTATTTGTTTGCTTAGTTTTATAACTTGTCTTTTTAGTTTCTAACTTGTTATACTTGATCTGTTTGAGTCAATTGGTATTTTTCCGTCAAAATTAGGCCAACCTTGAATGTTAGGAAGTTAAACCTAATCAAACCTAGATAGATTTGAGTATATCAATGCAAATAGAGGATCAATAGTTTGAAAGATGAGATCTAGATCATAAACCAGAAATGGTGATCTATTCCCAACAGACGAAAGTTGAGAAAAATCTTAGATCAGAGTTAGAGCCTTGTATGGTTTAAGCCAAGGAACGAAAGTTGAAACTTAGGCCAGATAAGAGTTTAATTGGTTTAGTTGAAGGAACTTGAACTGTCGAAAGAATGATCGTAGGGAAATTGATTAAGCTAATAAACTGCTAAGTAAACTAAGTAGAAACTGATAGATTGTATATAATTATAGTTAGGGAAGACTAGCCGTTTGGATTATAGGCGGGTTGTCTGTGCCACTCTAAAAATAATTTAGTTAGTCTATAACTAACTACTCTAGTTAACAAACTGGTCGATACGAAAGTAAGCAAGCAGTTTAGGAACGAAAGTTAAGCAGAAAGTTGATTAATCATAATCTCTAATTTGTATCTGTTTTAGTCAAACTTCTCTCTAATTGGAACCATTTTATTTTATTTTATTTATTTATTTATTTTATTCAACCCCCAAAATCATATAATTCTTCACTACCCTCTTTAACCTGATCAATTGAGCAAGCTAAAGTTTAGGAAAATCGAATAATCGTTCCCGTGGATCGACCCAGAATACTCAGCGTAGGTTGTGCGCTTGCAATCGAAATTGAGCATATTTGGGTTATAAATTTAAAAGCCCTGATAGGTTATCTCAGCTCACATCATGAGACACATATATTTACTTTTTAAAACTTTAAATACTTCAGATTTTGACAAAGTATAATACTTGTGGTTATTCTTTTGGTGTTAGATTTCGACATTGAGGCTGTGGATGATGATATTTAGTACTTAAATGTTGTGGTTTAAGGTATTATCTGCTTTCTTTCTTAATATTATTTGCTTCTTGATTGCATAATCTCATGAGTAGTGATCATTTGGCACACTTTACTATGTAAGTTGAGGATAATTGATTGGAATTGATTTTAATCAGATTGCTATTTCAATTTTGCCAACTTAGAAATATAGTAAGTAATGACAGACAACTTGAATGTTTGTTGGATAAGTAGTTCGAGTTATGGAGATTTATTATGTGCACTGCACTTAAAGTCTTGTTTTGTCACATTCATGACTAGAGTTAATTTAGTCTTGAAATTTGTCATAGTTGTGGAAAAAATTACAACTTTAATTTAAGTCATATTTCATCCATCAGCGAGGTTATTTAAAGTATAGCATGAAAATTGCAAATAAATTCTTCTCTTGCAGATACTTGTGTTTTGAGTTACTAAATAATTGCATCTAAATTGAAGTCTGGAAGCACCCACAGCGTCATTTAGTAGAAGTTATGTATAAGCCATCTTTTCTAATATCATACATATGCAAGTGGTAATGTCTCAACCAGTAAATTTGCATATTGCATACAGCATCAAATGGTTGCATACCCATCTGTATAGAAGAAAACAAAAACAAAAAGAAGAAGAGGAACTGAACTTAGAGAGAACTTAAAGAGTGACAGTAATCAAATCCCTGATAGGTGCTGTTATAAAATTGATTGATGAATTGTTGGACTTCAAATAATCATGGACTCCCCTTTTCAAGCTTATTCATGTCTTTGTTGCATTCATTCAAAAAAATAATGAATAAATAAAACTGGTAGCTGAATTCTGGATATTCTATGCTCAACTGAACCACATAAAAAAAAAGACATATACATAAATAATAATACTGGAAACTGAATCTGAGACTTAGACTAAAAAGAAAAAAGAAATAAGGAATGTCACCATTGATAGTTGCCCCACAACCTTCGTTGTACTATAATCACAATTGGTGGCATGCTTTACAGAGGACGGTTTACACCTGATGGATCGAATTGATTCCATTTCTGATGCAGCTGTGTGGATTAAAATAAATAGGAATAATGATAAAGATTGAACTTAAAAGTACGAAATTTGGTGAGTTATAAATGTTAACAAAAGTTCAATTTCTCTTAATGAACACTGTTTAGGTCAAGCACAAACCCCATCATTCAAGAGAATACTAATGATGATATAAACGTCAAAATCTGTAATATTAAGAATCTGCATGATGAGATACTTCATTTGTTGAGCTGTTTTATAATGTACTTTGAGCATGGTTCAGCAACAACAGATGTGATTTGCAAAAAAAATTAAAAGTTAAAATTGATACTTCATGATTTCATTAAACCAATACAAGTCTATTAGCATAAAAATCATCGCAACAATCTAACTACGGCTAGAATCATGTTCAGCAAGATGAAGGGTTATTAATTAAAATCAATTTAAGACAAATGGATGACCTTGCCAGACCAAGCTGAGGCTCTTCCCCGTCAAACAAACGCCTTAACCACCAAATTGGAAAGCTGGAGACGAAGGATACACGCTCCTGCTTGAGACACTCTGCAAACCACCAACGTCACTGCCCCCTCCATTATCGTCAGACCAGATTTGGCTCCAGGTCAAGGCACCGTAAAACAAGACACGCGACTTAATTTGACATCATAAACGAACTCATGGGACAACCACGACGCTCAAGGAGCTATTTCTGGCAAGAGATCATCGCCGCCACCGGCCCCAAGTCACCGTATCAGACCGTGATTCAGAGGAGGACGAAAGAGGAGAGAGGAGAGAGACGATCATTTAGAGCCTAACCAGGTGGAAAATGGTGGCTGGAGCGCTCGAGTCAACGGCGGAGCGTGGCGCACTGGCGCTGTGGTCGAGTCAACAGAAAGCGAAGGAGGCTAGTTGGATTCCGAACAAGAAAGAAGAGGATGAACCTGGTGCACCAAAATTTTGATTCTGACATGCAGGACCTACCAGTCGAACACAAGTCTAACTTGAATTTGTCCGGTGCACATACACAGGCATAGGCCAATTGATTCAGCCCATTCGACCCTAACGCCTTCACTTGATCCTCTGTGGCGCCCAACGTACAAAAACTACCTGTAATTTAGGCAACCAACTGTGTGCTGATCTGTTAGATGAAGTGGACCAATGATAAAATTCCAGACCCTTTTAAACTTCAATAACTCATTAAAAATATCTAAAAAATCAGAAAAATACCAAAATATTTAGAAAATTATGAGGAACATTTTTATCAGGTATATCATTGCTAAAAACTTAAGTTAAGAGGCACTTTAAATTAAAAGTTTAGGGATTCCCTAAAAAAAATCATAAGAAATAATAATAAAAATAATAATAAAGTAAATGAACAAATACGATAAAAATGAAATATGAACAACTGGACAGCAACTACAATTGGACAACGGGTACTATTAGACAATAAGTACTATTGGACAACATGTACTATTACAGTCAAAGTCAACCCGCGACACTATCCTCAAGTCTCTCATATAACGAAGGCAGTTTTAGGAATAGTAAAAGTATTAATAATAAAATATTAGTAACATCGCAGTATTTATTCCGTCTAGAGTCAAAGTTAGCATGACATATATAAAAAATAGTCTTCATACAAATAACAACATTAGGAGTAATGATAGACATAGTTATAAAATGATAATAATGTCAGAGTCTGCATTTCATCTCAAGTCAAACTCAGCATAGCGATGAGTGGTTTTCATGCATACATTTCAATCTCATTTAGACCTTTAATTATATTTAAATTTGTGTGTTTTAGTTTAATCTACTAACATTTTCTACAAAGAAAGATACGGCCATAGTCCGGCTTATGTTTTCCAGGATCATCGACGAATCGGTACGAAGAACCGTTAAAGGAGCAGCTTTCCAGAGGAGTGGAATAGACCAGTCCAGACCAGAAGAGAAGATAGCAGCCAGACTCACTTGGAACGGACCGTTCTAAGCCCTCCAGACTTACCATATATGAAGAGACTGATTTTTGTCAAGTTTTCTCTAAAGGAAATTCTCTAAAACAAGGCAACTCCTCACGTGTATTCACACCATGACGATTACCACAAGCACTATAAAGGTCCCTGCTCTGCCCTGACTTAGGGGGACGAATTTTCTAGGGGGAGATTGTTAGAGATATGTCCTAGAAGCCAATCAGTTGGTGGCTATTATATTAGTTTATGTTATTGATGATACTTGATCATTTGTTCCTAGAGTTTATTATTGACAGATCATTCAGGTTGAGGATCTGAATTGTAGATCTCTGTGGATCATTCGTTAGAATAACAATAATATCTCTAAACAGTCCATAATCTTGATAATTAACAAGGAACATTAATTATCATATAAGATTAGTATGCAAGTTAAGTGATGATTAAGTTCTACAAATCATAGGTAAAGAGTTACCGACTTAATTGCATATGTATATGTTACTGGAACATAGTACATGACATGACCCAATGAAATAAATATATGGATTGTGTTATGTGTCATTATTTATCTCATACGTGTTTGATTCTGAGTTTGAGATGATTCAGTTTGTCCACATGAGGATAGGTTCTATAAATATCGTCTAACGCTGATTCCTGATAAGGGCTGCTATACGGACTTTATTTATATTCTCTTGAATTGTGCGGGGAGAAACTGGTCATCAAGACAACCGTATGTCCCTCGTTAGTTCACCTAACGAGTGATGATATCCACTGGGCCCCTTGATGGAGATGGATTGCTTGCTAGCAACTTATGCAATCATCTCTAGATCAAGAAACGTATAATCTGCAAGAATGACACATTCCTATCTTAGGTTATACAAGGATGTCATGTGACATAAGAATCAAAACAATAAGATATCATTTCTTATGCAGGATTGAAGTGCTGTATTGGTACAGTATTTAATTTATGCGAATTGGGAATCATAACGTGTTGCTAGATACCGCTTATGATTAATGGAAATAAATGATGATTTATTTTCATAGCCAACATAGCATAAATCCTCAAAGGGTCACACAAATAGGACTTTAACCAAACGTGCATTATTTATTTGTTTGCAGTAGCGAGTACTACGAATATATGATAAGTTGATTAATTAATTATATACCGTTGCGAACCGTTATAATTAATTAACTCAAATGGATCATATAAAAATAATATAATGTATATGCTAATTCCAAATTAATTATTAATATGTTAATAATTAAGTTAGTTCAACGCATATTTATTATACTGAGCTAATTGGCCTTTTAGTTAATCGGTTAACTGAAAACCCGATATGAGACGAATTGAAAGAGTGAATTAATGGGCCACTATATCATATGGATTTGGCCCACTTAATCTCTGAAAATTTCGGCCATAGAGGGGCTTTTGTGTCCAAGAGAAAATAGGAAGAGAGAAACCTAATTATGGAAAACGTTCCATATATATATTGATTGTTTCTTTGGGAACAAGTCGGTGAAAAATCTAATTCTCTCTTCCTTCTCTCCTTGGCCGCACTATTCACGCACTGTTCATGTACTGTTTACGTACTGTTCACAGTGGAGAAAATTGGTTTCTCCAATTTTAAGCTCTCAATTCCATCTCTAGCTCATGCGTTGAGCGATTTTTCTTCCAGTTAAACAGTTAATCGTGCGAAGGAATTCAAAGGGAATTAGTTATCGTCTCAGACAAGCTAGCACTTGTCTTGAGACCTTGGTTAATTTTCTAGGTGGACTCTAGGCGATGAGGTGGTGGTGGTGTGCTACCCATCGACTCCTACGCATAGGTTCGAGCCTTTCGAATACGATTTCGGAAGAGGTAACCTCCTACGCTTCTCATTTTATATGTTAAATGACTTGAATAACTAGATCCGTTTTCGTGCGTATTAATTGCTTATTAATTGTTAATAAAAATTAAAATTGCACATGGACTTGAGTTCCTAACATTAGCCACCTTCCATACTCGACCAGAGATACAGCCGCCAAAAGACAGTGTGGACCGACCCATTTCAGGCGAGGACCAAGCCGTTCCAAGGTGGCAGAGTAGCAGATTAAAGAGAAGATCGTGACGGTTTGTTCTATCTCTTATTGTTCTCTCTCTTTTATTTGTATCAATGATGAATCATGCTTTGATTATTGTTTGTATGATGAGGAGTGAGTAGTCATCTTTAGGGCTATGGTTGAGAACCTTTTTAACTATGTTAATTGAGTTGCTTTGAATGATTTAGTTAGTTAATTAAAGTAGTTTATGATTTATCTCTTGTGATTTGATTGCTCGGTTATTATTGATTGTGTTTGACACTTGTTAATTGATTGTCCCGTTGAACGAATGGTCATGCTAGTTAGGACCTAAAATCGACCAACTTGAACTAAGCACATTAATAATACAACTAGGTAGGTAATTTTCAAGAGGTTAGACCAAGTCAGCGAGAAATCGTGACTTTATTCATATCAAGAGGTTGAATTTACCTTACAACCAAGAAGATAAGCCTAACAACCTAAATCAAGAAACGAGAGTTGAAGTTTAGGGGGTTCGGAAGTTAGGTGGATTGATTTAGATTACTTGACCTGAATGAGAGTTAGAGTTAAGCCAATCTTTGTTTAATCACAAACCTTGCATAAACGAAATAGTTAGCAAATTAAACAACTTAACACCTCAGTTATTAACCTTTGGAACGGACCAGTTGGACGCTGGAACAGACCACCCGAGATGGGGTGTTCCATAACAGAACGGGTTGGTCCCAAGGTTAACCTGAGTTAAACCGGGCCATTTTAGTTCTGAAACGGACCGTTCTAACTCTTAACAGAAGTTGAAAAGGGTTTGATCCCTTGCCCTAATTTAGATTGAATTGATTAAAATCTTTGGTCTAATTTGGATTAGTTATTCTCTAGTCTTGCATTACACAATATCTTATTTTCACTACAATTGCTTAAACTAAAATACCAAAAATAACTTGAACTCTTATTTATTTTACCCTTAGGTTTAATTGAATTTTTTAGGATAAATTTAGAAAATGAATAGTTCCATCCTGTGGATTCGACCCTTAAGCCATACTGCAAACGGATTAGTATCGATACTTGAGGTTTTAATTTTGACACCAGCACGTTTGGAACCAATCACATAGCATGCATAGAAATGGTCTTCATGCAAATCATATCATATGCGTTCTTCACCATCATCACACCCACATAACACTAGTCACTTACTAAAATAAAATTGACTCATTTTAGCCTATAATATCTAATTCTTTAATTATTCCGATCTAGCGGTGCTCTTGACTGGTTCAGAGGTAATTAACAATAAGAGCTTGCACCTATTGAAAAGAAAGGACTTGCACACAAACAATCAACTCTCGTGAGACCCATGATCATACTACCATCCCTCATTTCTTTCCAGAGGGGTACCAGTTTCTAAGTACTCAAACTCGTAAGGGGTATCTAATCCATACTTTTTTTCCCCATAGAGGAATTATTGATCCTTTAAGGGATGACAAAAAGTGCGAGACAGGCTCTGATGACGTTTCATCACTTGATATGGATGCTATTGTGACTCTGTTATTTTGCACTATGCTTTTACCATCTTGTTTCTTTGTATACCAAATAAATCCATTCAGGTCGTACCTTGATAAGTGTGCAAATTCGCATTGGAACCATTCACAAGATATATCACCATTTTATTTGAAGGACGGAATAGTTGTACTTTGTTTTTGAACCATTTTGCAAACCTTATGTCATGCTCCTTGGTGAGATCGTCTGATTGTTGAATGATGCACTGGAGCTGAATGATCGTCTAGTCCAGAATGACGGAATAGTCAAATGAATGATCAGTATGAGTGACGGATGTACTTTCTTGACCATTAGTGAGATGAACTGGAGCTGTAGAAGTGGATCTGAGAGAGTTCAAGATTTGTGCTTTATGAGCAAGAATTAGATTAGTAAGCTCCATCATGCTGGGAGGTGTTTCTCTCATTGAAAGTGCAGTGACAAAATTGTCATTTGAGGTAGTACAATTGATTACCTGAGGAAGCATGGAATGAGAAAAAGAGGTGAAGTGCCATGCCAAGATGAGATGATCATGATCTTGTTGCTGCCACTGCTAACTCAAGATTTGTAACTTTACACACCATTGTTGTCAGGGATTGTTAGCGCTGGCAACGATTTGGAGTCATCAATGTAGACAATCAGGCGATGACCTCTCAGTACAGGTTGGATCTGAGATAAGCCACACCAGAAAGTAGTCTTGATTGAGCATCGTATGGATCTGATGTGTTAGTGCTCAAATGCCATATAGAGAATCATAAATTGGGATTTAAGAATTTCATTTATTCATCAAAATCAATCGTCTTTACATAGTATCAAGACATATATCACACAACAACACACACTTGTCTGAACACTATGGGCACTCATAACTGAATCTGTTGGCATGCATGTAGAGTTCTTGTCTCCATACCCTTCATTGCTGGAGTCGTCCAGTTTACACTATTAAGTCTTTAGTCAATAGGTAGTTTACTCTTTAGCCTAAAGCTACCATCGAGTAGTTGTTTTACTCTGATGTTTCGTTACTGTCTTTTATTTCCAACGGAACTATGGAAGTCTACCTCATACTGCTTTTTCTCAAAAAAAAAAAAAAAGAAAGAAAGAAAGAGAAACAGGAACGAAAAGTAGGAAAAAAAAAGAAAAAGAAAGAAAGGTAAAAAAAAATCATATACTACAGCCATCTTTAAAAATTTGCTAAATTACTTGTAAATATTTTAAGCGAAAAAAAGAATTTACAAAAAATAATGAAGACCCGATACTATCTTAGTAATGTCAATTACTAAGTAGTTGGCTTATATATCATAATAGATAGAGATATCCTATTACCTAAGGCGAATATTGCCAGTATCAATCCACCATTGAACGCAGAATTAATTAGCCATTGAACAAGGACAGAGCATATATATGATACTATATATTATTTGTGCAATTATTAAGTAGTTGGCTATATAAATTATAATAATAGATAGAGAAATAGGAACATGTGGTCGCCTAATTTATTACCAAAAATAACTATTAGCAGTATATCAATCCACATTGACTGCAGGATTAGGCATTGAACAGAGGCCGCGCGCAAATCTCTGCAGATGTCGGCATTAAGCTTATTGCTTGCTTAATTAAGCACTCGGGTAATTTTAAGTATATGGTTTCCAAGTCTGTGGGCCGCGTAGACCCTATGCATTAAAGCAAGCACCAAAGCACGAGCGAGGTTACAATCTTCAAAGCACAATTTGTTGCTAATCTCTTTTTCTATCTATATTCCTTATAAACACACGGATCCAAGAGTGTATCCACCTATTTGTACCGTTCGATTGATTTGATCTGTGGTTGGATATCAATCATTAGACGATTAACAATATATTTTTGTTTTCCGTCTAATAAAGAAATAAATTGAACAATACATCTACCTGCATCGCTGATATATTATGCAACATATTTTTATTGTCTAACATTATTTTGTTTTTTAATTTTCCCAAATACGAGTGCATCTGTTGCTAGTTGAAATTAAACAAGCCCAAATGACATGTGACACTATTTAATTTTTTATTTAGACATTTTATAGTGTTCATGATTGATTTATCTATCAAGAGAGGAATTTCTAAAATGATTCATTAGAAGTTGTTTGAAGATAAAAACGTGTATAAATTTATCATCCGCATTCTTTCATAAAATTTTGACTCCTTCAATTAATTAATATTATATAGAATCGTTCCATTTACGCGCTCTTACCAGTCAAATTGATGTTTCATCTGAACTTAGAATTCCTCCATAAATTTGGTTAAATTATTGTATTTCTCCTTTTGGCAGTACAAAGATGACGTAATTAAGCAATCAATACAAACCTCTGACTCTGAGGGACAATTTTGTAAATTCTGCTGTATGACTTCAGTGCTGCTGCTCTATAAAGCTCCCTTTGAGAGCGGAAGAAGGACAGGCGCAAAGCCAAACTCCAATTCAATTCTATACTACTATTCAAAACTAGTTAGACAAGAAAATGTTTTCAATTAGATACATTCTTCTTTTGATTGTTTTTGTGGCTTTGTTTGACCATGGCACCTGTAGTGCCTTCAACAGAAGCAGCTTTCCTGATGGATTTGTATTTGGAGTTGCGACTTCAGCCTACCAGGTTTACCATTTGATACCTATATATATACCCATTGCAATTCTTGTTATAAGTGTTATCCTTTTCTGTTTATTTCCTGATATGATTTGGCGTACTACGTTTGTATTGGTTTGTACCAGTATGAAGGTGCTGCCAGAGAAGGTGGCAAGGGACCTAGCATTTGGGACACCTTCACTCACTCGCATCCAGGTACATCTACGGCTCACAGAAGCAAGCACAGAGTGTGAACATATGAAATTACGTTTTTGTTTTTTCGTTTGAACTTGGATTTTACGATCTGTTTTATCGGTATGAAATATCTGATCTCAACAAAAACATTTACTTTTGTGGTTTAAACCGACAAAATTGAATCATGCAATCATGAGAACACAAAACTACACAAAAGATACATATCCAGAGATATTTGGTAAAATAAATTTGTCAACTTGTCCTTGTATTTTGAAATTTCTATTTGAGGGAAGATGTTAAATAATATTGTCCATACAGATAAAATATTAGACAAAAGCAATGGCGATGTAACTGAGGACTTTTATCACCGTTATAAGGTAAGTAATTTCTTTTCTCTAATACTCGTTTCTTCCAGTTTATATATATCGTGTTTTGAAACCCCATAAATATTTAGTGGTGACCAAAACTTTGGAAAAAAAGTTTCTTTTCGAATATGCTGACCTCATTATATTTTACTATTTGATCCCGATCCTCTTTTAAAGTTAAAAAGTTTGATTGAACAGGAGGATATCAAAAACGTGAAGAAGATGGGAATTGGTGCATTTCGGTTTTCCATCTCTTGGCCGAGAATTTTACCAAGTAATTATTTATCAGCATTTTTATTTGTACATCGTTCTTTGTCATTACATATAGAGTTTTTTTTTAATTTAAGAAAATCATTAATCTAATTAGTTCTGAACCGTTCAAAACAACAGTTTTTAAAAATTCGAAAAAAAATATTTAAAAATTTCACAAAAATATAGAATTTGGTATGCATGGAGATTTCAATATGGAGATCGTATTAGACGGTTTGGATAAATCATTTTGAATCAGATCTAGGAGATTTGAGGACGACTCACAGACCCTCTAGAGAGTCACGACTCACCATAGCAAAATTCTATATATATATCTATAGAGTTTTGCTATGGTGAGTTGCAACTCACCAAAGGGTCGGTGAGTCGCGCTCAAAGCTCCTAAATCTAGTTCAAAATGACCGATCCAAATCGTCCAATATGGCCTCTCTATTGAAATCTCCATGTAGACCAAATTTTATATTTTTTTGAAATTTTTAAGTATTTTTTTCGGATTTTTAAAAACTGTTGTTTTTGAACGGTTCAGAACTAATTAGATTAACGATTTTCTAAAATTTCAAAAAAATACTTAAAAATTTCGAAAAAATATAAAATTTGGTCTGCATGGAGATTTCAATAGGGAGATCGTATTAGACGGTTTGGATCGGTCATTTTGAACTAGATTTAGGAACTTTGAGCGCGACTCACCAACCCTTTGGTGAGTTGTAACTCACCATAGCAAAACTCTATATCTATATATATATATATATATATATAGAGAGAGAGAGAGAGAGAGAATGGATAAAATACACTCATGTATATATATGATCAACTTGTGGCAGTAAGCTTAAATGAAATAATAGTGGTAAGAATTGAAGCAACAAAATATTTGCAGATGGAAGCCTTAATGGTGGGATAAACAAAGAAGGCGTCGACTTCTACAATAATCTCATCAATGAAGTTGTAGCTAATGGTGATTATATTACTTTCAACAATAAAATTGTTAATTTTCTTTAATATGCTAGTGAGTCTAATAAGTTGGATATTAGTAATTTAATGATTAAATTAATTTCAATAAATTCCTAAATTCTGTAAAAATACCTCCTGTTCCATATATTCCTTCAAGGTCAAATAATGTTGAAGCCGACCCAATACCTTGTTAAAATTATTATTTTCTCCTTATATTATTCCAAAAGTGTTCCCTTATTCTTAAAATCTGGCAAATAATTGTAGGATTGCAGCCATTTGTTACATTATTTCATTGGGACCTACCGCAAGCTCTTGAAGATAAATATCGTTTCTTGAGTACTATGTTCACGTGAGTAATTCATACATAACATTTTCTATATATCATAAATTATTTTTGTGAATTTTTGTATGCACATGCCAGCGACCTAGCTATCGCGAGTACTGTTTTCTATAATACCACGTCACCATCGTGTTGGCAAGACACAATATGATACGAATATAGAGTTCACATCATGATACAAACATACTATCATGTCGCGTTGGGATATTAAAAATTTGAGAAAGTTTAATATGCACTATAGTGCATAGGGAGTTCTATGCACCGCAGATTTTTTTGAAAATATATTTATAAATTGACAAATCTAATTTAACCAATCTAATCTACATATTGAAATCTCATATCAAATCAAATTTTATAATTTTTTAGATTTTATTACTATTTTTTCGATTTTTTTAAAACCTGCCATTTTTGGAATTTGTAAATAATAGTTTGTTTCCAAAAATGACAGGTTTTAAAAATTTTGAAAAAAATAGTAATAAAATCTCAAAAATCGTAAAATTTGGTTTTCTATGAGATTTCAATATGTAGATTAGATTTGTCAATTTATAAAAATACTTCCGAAAAAATCCGCGGTGCATAGAACTCCATATGCACTATGGTGCATATTAAACTTTCTCTAAAAAATTTGGTATGATTCAACACAACACGAGCACGACAGAACACCGATAAACATGACACGTCAACATGAATTTTATTATTAATATTGATTATTTTAACAAAATTAATTAATATTCAAAAGCCAAATGATCAGTTTATAGTAAAATTTTTCTTTATTTTTTATTTTGTAATATGTTTTGTAACTTTTAAAAGAAACAATAAAATAATCTGATATGACTAGGTACGACTTACACTACGTGTCAACACAACACGGCAAGATGTGCTAGTTGCGTCGTGTCAGAATGAGTGTCATATTGAATCCTTTCACGATTCGGCACGTGCACGACACGACACAATAAAAAAAATAGTTCATGTCAACATGACACAACATAAGACCCAACACAATGGTTGTTGACACAATGTGACACGATTAGGGGTGTCAAACGAGCGAAACGAAAGCGGGACTGGTATTTTTCGTTTCTGTTTCGTTCTAGCTAACGTAACTAAATTCTATTTCATTTCCGTTCCGAACAGTTTTCTGTTTCATTAGCTGTTACGTTCAGCATTTTCTATTGATTTCAATCCATTTTCCATTGATTCCAGCCAATTTTTCGATAAACAGAACACTAACGTTTACCAGCGTCCGTTTGGTTTTCAGAAACGAAACTGAAAACCCTTCCGTTTGATGTTCCGTTCGGACGGAACGGAACGGAACAGAAACGTGCAAAACGGCACACTTTTCAGAGCCCTAGACACGATACATACCATTGAAAATCCTACCTATCACATGTGAACGTATACTTTTAAGATAATATCGTGCTAGTAGAGGGGGACGGGGCGAGAATACGTACAAAAATTCCAGTAGGACCCAAGTTAATAATTCACTTCTTTTGTATATAATTTTGACGGGCTTTTATTTTAGGAGATAAAAAACAGTGAATTCGTTGTAGTTAGAATAAGGTCCTAACAATACTAAGATTAAATAAAATTGTGAGATTGGTCGAAAATCTTGTGTTCAAACATAATGCAATCGTTAATTTCAAAAAGTCAGAGAGTATAATCGGTCTACTTATTGTGGCCGGGTTTTTGGAAGAAAATTATTTTGCATTCCATTTTCAAAATATGAATGAAATATACATATAATAATAAAATTTAAATAATGTATATGAATTCGAATTAAAATTCTGTATTATTAATAAAATTGTTAGGAGTGTTGTTATTTATTTCACAAGAAAATTAAAATTCTGTAGTATTTTTTATCAAATGAAAATAAAGCTATATTCAAATTAAATTCATCTTATACAATAATTGGACAATATTAGGTCTGACTGATTATTTGGGAACAACGAACTATACATAGGAAAGAGAGGAAATTACTTGAAGACAATGCAACACAATAACAGTAGACCCATATTGCTCTCCAACAAACTATTGGCAAACTAACACGTAAACAATTCATCCAGCTATATTTAATAATAAGTTTGAAGAATGGCAATTTATTTTTTAAGATAAATTGGAATCAAGCCTTCCAATATTTTTAAATTAAATGTCTATAATTAAGCACCCTTAGTTGGGTTTCGGACCTCGAAGAATAACAAATATTGTTATCTAGATTTTAGGTTTCAATCAATTAACGACCTCCCCAATCAACCGATTTCTGAAGAAACCCAGCTTTGGTTTTTTTATTCTTAATTAATTTTTATTTAGTCGGGATATGTTAATTTTCTTACATATTGAAAAAGAAGTCAAAAACATTGAAATCCTCAAAAGCTTGCGTCCTTCAAAATTTTCGTATGTTTTGAAAAGAACTCTTGAAATTCTTGCAGAGAGGATTATGTCAACTACGTCGAAGTTTGCTTCAAGGAATTTGGTGACAGGGTGAAGCACTGGATAACATTTAACGAGCCAGTTATATTTTGCTCGATGGGTTATGCTTGCGGTAAACTGCACCGGGACGATGCTCCCCTTGGGAAGTTGGCAAATGCAGCGTCGGCGATTCGGCAACCGAGCCCTACATTTGTGGCCACAATCTGTTGCTGGCTCATAGTGCTGCAGTCAAGCTATACAAAGAAAAGTACCAGTTAATCATCACTTAATTTTATTGACATTTATATTTACCTCCATTTGAAGATTAAAAATAGACTGAATTAATTAATCTGGTGTTAATCAATGTTTTGAAAACCGACCCGGACATCGAACCGGCGAGGCTACTGGGTCAAGGGTCGGACTAGTCGGACCGGTCGAACCGGTGGATCGAACCGGATGACGTCATCCACTCAAATCTTAGTTAAATATATTAGTTGTTCAGTTTTTTCACAAAATGACTTGTGGCCCAGTGGCAAGGCTCTTGTTTGTTCGGCCCAATGACATGGGTTCGAATCCCATAAACAGCAAATTTTGTTAGAATTTTATGTCATCTAAAAAATCAAACCAAAATTGTTAACAAATATAAAACCGGACGGTTTGGTTCGACGGTTTAGCCAAAAACCGGACCGGACCGGCCGGTTCGTTGTGGTTCAGAAACACCCAAAAAACCGGCTCAGTTTGGACCGGACTAGGGTCCGGTTCGCGATTGAACCGGTCGAACCGGCCGGTCCGGTCCGGTTTTCAAAACATTGGTGTTAATTAATTTGTATCCATTTTCTAAAATATGAAGTGGTCTTACATATAAATAAAATTTCCAAGGAAATTTTATGTGAACTTTACACATCCATATTTTAAATACACAAAGGCACCATTGTAAATATATATCTTATAATAGTGAAGACTAAACTAAAATTTAATGCAATAAGGGAGTTCAAAAGGGCATAATTGGGATAACACATGCTACACATTGGTTTCTTCCACATTCCTCTTGTAAAGCTGATGCCGCTGCTGCCAAACGTAGCTTGGAATTTATGTATGGATGGTACGATATCTTTTGCTCTGAGCCCCAAGTTTGAATCTTTTTTAATTTGTCATGTTATAATTGAGTGTTTTGTTTTTATTAGTTTTTATTTCTTAATTTTATATATATATATATATAGGTCTATGAATCCTTTGACGTATGGAGATTACCCAAAAATCATGAGAAATTGGTTGGGAAACCGCTTACCCAAATTTACAAAAGAACAGTCTGAGTTATTGATAGGATCTTACGATTTTATTGGACTGAACTACTATGCTGGCTATTATGCCATAAACGCTCCAGCGAGCAATTCACTTCAGCAGAGTTACAACACTGATTCAAGAGCCAATATTACAGGTAGAATATGGTTGATCTTTCAATATAATGAATGCAAAAATTCTAATTTTAATTTGTCAGGCTGCATTAAATTTAACACTAATTCAACATGAAACTTCTTGTAATTAATATATGGATTTTCATAAATTTTACTTTCACTTGAGCATTTTTTTTAATGGGAAAGGGGAATCTATATTATAGATGCCTCCACTCAAATAATTTATTTATTTTTTTGTACTTATGATAGGTGAGCGCAACGGAATTGCACTGCCAAAGGTACATGATTTGCCAATAATTTGGGGATATAATTTGATTAAATTATTCACTTGTAATATATTATTTATTCAAACTAAGATATCATTGTGCTTGTTGCAGCCCTTCAATACTTCTTTTATTAACATATACCCTCCTGGCATAAGAGATCTGACGCTTTACACAAAGTCTGCCTATAAAAATCCTGTCATGTACATCACTGAAAACGGTATCTCATCTACTCACAGTTTTAGTTCTTTAGTCTCTTCTTTAATTTTCTCTTAATATTATTTCTTTGTTGAAGTGCCTTGTTGTAACTATAATGTAATGGCTTACAGGCGTGAACCAGCTCAGTAGCATATCACTGAGAGAGGCCTTGAATGACGAAATCAGAATATCCTACCATCGTAATCATCTCATACAATTAAGCAGAGCAATAAGGTCAAATTTTCTTTAGTCATCATCAACCAATAAAAAGTTTTAAAAAGTTGCCAAAACAATTTTTAAAAATAAAAGAATGATTAATGGAAATGATCTGTATATCCCAGATGCTGTCGGTTTGGGACTAACCAATTAATAACGTCATCTTAGAGCTGAATTTTATCACAGCCATATATTTTTATTTTTATGAAGAAAATATCAAAGAAAAATTTTCAATTACTATGAGTTGGTTTCCCCTATTAAACTTCTTGTGAAAGCTTTATTTTATAAATCGTATCAATCGTTGTTTCTTTAATGTCATTTTTTTTTTTGTGATAATTAGAGATGGAGCAGATGTAAGAGGCTATTTTGTGTGGACTTTCTTGGATGACTTTGAATGGAATAATGGCTTCACGCGTCGTATGGGTCTTTATTATGTTGACTTCAACAACAATCTGGCAAGGCATCCAAAGAAATCAGCAATTTGGTTCAACATGTTCCTAAAAATCTAAAACTGTGCATTACAAAAAGCACAATGTTATTATGTTGGTCTTGGTCATGTCGACAAAATAAGATCTTTCCAGAAAAACTCTGGTTGTTTTAATAAACTCTTGGGTTTGTTTTTTTTTTTTTTTTTTTTTTTTTTGAAATAAGTGGATTTTGACCCACCACTTTTCATTTACAAAAAGTAGAATCACATACAATTCAATACACAAAGGAATAAAAAAATTCCCAGACCTATCTACTTAACCCTCTATATCCCGATATCAATCGGTACCCAATATCTCACTGTACCCAAAAAAAAAAAAACACAGTAACCCCCATCCAGTAACCTCTTCACCAACTATCACCATTCTTAACTACAAAAATCAGTCAAACACAATCAATGAGACTAAGAACTATAACAGAAAGTTTTGAAAACAAAGCAAGCTTGTCAGATAGCACAACTATCCACCCATCATCTGCAAACTTTCGCCTTGTACTTCCAGCAACACCATCACAGTGTCCTGTGCAATCCTCTTCCGAAAAATACAAAACAATGCAATCACTACAAACCCTTGGGACAGTACTGAATCAAATATCAAAATTTTCTTATGGCATCAAGCACTTATTACTACCAATAGATCAATTGATTATGGTTTAATCAGCAGTAATCAAGGTTCTAGTTCCTCTCCCCAATGGTTCTGCCACTTGTCTCTCTATCTCCTTCTCCATTGGCCAAATGCTCCACACCTCATCCTTCAAACTCCCTTTCCACATTCCTGACCAGTAAGATAATAGTCTTGTTATTTCACCAATATATCTCCTAAAAGTATAGCAACTACCATTGTTGAAACTATAATCATTTCTATATCTCCAAGTGATCCATAAAATTACAACGCAACAATATTTATATGCCCCACAGTGTTTACTTTTTTGTGCAAAAGTATATAAATCTTCTAACCTATTAGGCACCTCATCTATATTATTAATGTCATGAAACCATTTCCAAATACCATTCACCTGATTGCATCGAAACATGAGATGATCAACAGTTTCTAGATTATTACAAAAATTACATCTTGGATCCCCCTCCTAGCCTTTCAAAATCAAATTGTCTCTTGTCAACAACTTTCGTTTACTTAAAATCCAGATGAACATTTTAATCTTCAAAGGAAGCTTTAATTTCCACACTTCATCTTTACAAGTTATTTGTATACCCCCATCCTCTAACCACTCATACATCATCCTAGTAGAGTATTTTCCATTGTTACTAAGTGTCCAATACAGTTCATCTTCAGCCTCATTTAAATGTCTACTACTATCAAAATGCAATTTCAATTTATCTAATTCCTCAAGTTGAATATTATTCAATTGTCTTCTAAAAGACAAAAATCGCTTGTTGTATCTAAGAGCTTTTTCTACTGTAATATGGGAATCAATACAAATTTGATAGAGATCATAATATTGAATATTAAAAGGTACATCTCCACACCACCTATCCGTCCAAAAATGAGTGGATAATCCATTCCCTATTTTAAAATTGCAATGAATGTTAACCAAGTGTTCATTTTCCATAATCTTTTTCCAAAAGAAAGACTTCTATCTATCTTTTCCAAACCGACCATATTTATATTGGATCATTTTTTTCCACCAACCAGTAACTGTAGAATCCCTCAATCTCACCAACCATTTACATAATAGAGCTTTATTCATCAAACCTAAGTCCCTTAAACCTATCCCACCATATCTATAACCACTACAAGTTGTTTTCCAGTTCACAAGATGATATTTCTTCTTAGCACCAGCATTCCACAGGAAATTACATCTAATTTGATCTAGTTTTTTATGAATAGTAACTGGCATATAGTGAAAAGACATCATATAGATTGCAAGTGAAGATAACACACTTTTCAGCAAGGTTAATTTTCCCCCATAAGAAAGAAAGTTACCTTGCCAGCTTTGTAATTTATTCTGAAATTTATCAACTACCCCTTGCCAATGAGCAACATTCAATCTTTTCACATGGACTGGTATACCCAGATATGTTATAGGGAATTGTGCAACTTTGCATCCAAACAAATAAGCAAGCAACTCTGCCTTATCTGCATCTACATTGATTACATACAATTCACATTTATGAAAATTGATCCTCATACCTGAGATTGTCTCAAATCCTACAAAGATCCACTTAAGAGCTTTCATCATATCTTCATCTGCTTGACAAAATAAGATTGTATCGTCAGCATAATGGAGGTTAGTAATAGAATAACCATCATTTATAGGAACACCTAACACTTTAATGAAATCTCTATTTCTAGCTTTCACAATCATGTTGTTAAGAGTATCTGCTACCAAATTAAACAGAAGAGGAGAAAGGGGGTCCCCTTGTTTTAATCCCCTTTTCACCTCAAAATATCTTGATAGAGACCCATTGATGTTTATACAAACATGACCACCTACTAACAATTTATCAATCCATCTAATCCATTTATCATGGAATCCCCTAGATTTTAACATTTCAATCAAAAATCTCCAGTTTACTCTATCATAGGCCTTTTCCAAATCTATTTTAAGAACAACACCTTTTTTTGCTTTCATTGTAGAATGTATTATTTCATTCACACAAACCACATTGTCAAGTATAAATCTATCTCTAATAAAGGCAGCTTGTGATTCATCTATCAAACTATCAATTACAATCGCCAATCTATCTGTTAACACTTTTGTAATCCATTTATATATGCAATTGATCAAGCTAATTGGCCTAAACTGTTTTATCTCCATAGCATCTTTTCTGTTTAGGTATCAACTTTATCATAGCTCTATTTAATTTGGCTACATCTAACTGTTCATTAAAAAAGGCTTCAAAAATTTTAACTACATCAGCTTGGATTACCTCCTAATTTTTTTGATAAAAGTAAAAACTCATACCATCAGGACCAGGTGATTTTTCTCCAGCCGACTCAAACAGAGCTTTTTTTATCTCATCAAAACTGAATGTTTCAGTCAACTTGATATTCTCTATCTCAGTCACCTTTTGCTTATCAGTCCAAAAATCACATTGGAGATCAGCAAACTTATAAAAATTGACAATATGTGCTTCAATATCTTTCAGATCATTAGTATAAGTATCATCAATATTCAACCCTAAAATCAAATCTCTCTGTTTCCTAATTGTAGCTATTTTATGAAAATATCTTGTATTATTGTCTCCTTCTAGTAGCCATTTCAGTTTACTTCTTTGCTGCCAATATTTTTGTTTAGAGTCATATATATCATCCAAATCTAACATATGATCCTTAAAGCTATGCCATTCCATATCAATCCAATCCCTTTCTTCTTGAATTTTATTCAAATCATCAATAATCTGTGTATGTGATTGTTTTTTCCTTTTGATTTCTCCATAGTAATTCTTTACCCATCCTTTAATCTTTTTTCTAAGTTGCTTGCTATTATTACACCAATGTTTAGCAATATTACCACCAAAACCTAATCTATTCCACCATCTAGGAATAAACTGTTGGAACTCAATATTATCACACCATGTTCTATCAATCCTAAAAATATTATCGATATGAAAATTCTTGTCATAACCATCTAATAACAAAGGGGAATGGTCCGACTTAATTCTTGGAAGTGCTTTAACTAAAGCATGTACATAATGCTCATCCCAATCAGAAGAGCAGAATATACAATCTAGCAAAGCTAAGCAAGGTTTGCATCTCATATTGGACCAAGAAAATTTCTGTCCAGAAAGAGGATATTCAATCAACTCTAAATCATCAATCATATCATTAAAGCGTCTAGCACCCGAAACATGAAAATGATCCCCATTTTTCTCAAATCTAAATCGCAAGGAATTGAAGTCTCCAAAAACAACCCAGGGACCATTCCAAACAGTTCTTAGCAATCTAATTTCCTCATAACAAAGCTTTTTATTTTTATATTTAGTAGGACCAAACACAACTATAATCCCAAACACAAAATTACCCATCCTATCAGTAAGCAATGCAGACATTGAATAATTTGCCACAAATTTATTAACTAAGCTAAATCTATCAGAATTAAAAGCAAGAATAATCCCTCCAGCTGACCCTTTAGAAGGTAGAGTAATATAATCATATTTATCAGAAAGGAAACTTTTAATAATTCTTTTAGACAGAAATTTTTTCTTTGTTTCCTGGATCCCAACAATATCACAATTATTATCTCTAATCATCTTAGCCAAAAAAAGTTCTTTCAGTTATCTTCGTCAACCGCCTTGCATTCCAGGAAAGGATTCTAATCATCTATCTACTGTCTTAGCCCCACATATTATTCTATCTAATTTCTTTTTTTTATCCTTTTCTTTTCTCAAAAATCTAGGTCCATGCTGAATTTTAAAATCAATCTCACTAATTGTTGCTCTAAACTGTTGTCTAGTCAAAGTCCTAAGAAATTGAACTCTAGAAAGACTTTCATCCATTGTATCAGCTAATCTGATCCCACAACAATCAAACAGATTAAGAACCTCCAAATCATCTAAATCAGTAAAAGGAAAATTATCAAGAGCATTAAGCTTACCACTAGCTGGAGCTTCCAAGTTTTTCTCCTTCAAATTCTTGATAGCTTTCTCTTGAACTGGTACTCCTGGATTCATCAGCTTTTGCCTCAGACTCTGCCTGGTTTGTTTAGCATTTGTCACTCCATCATTGTTCTGCAGCCCCACCTCCTGCTGTTGGAAAATCACCATCTGTCTTTCAGGATTAGCAGGTGGATCAGCAGCCACCACAGCACTGATGAAGAAGACCCCTCAACTCCACCACTTATCAGATTTTTCTGACTGTCTTCAACACTAGTCAGTACAGTAGTCTGACCTCCCTGCACATTGTCAACATCAGATACTAACACCACTTGCCCATCTGGTATCATCTTTTGTGTAACAACTACTGCAGATCCCATGCCACCAATCGATTGTACACCTTCATTATCGGGACTGCTATCACCTTCATACTGTTTTTCTTCCCCCATCAGATCCTCATCTCCATAATCCACTTCATCTCCTTCCTCCTCGTTGTTATCAGCATCATCTTGCACCTCCTTCCCCTTCTCTGAGCCAAATCCCTTACCAGATGTATCAGGTCTGCGTATCCACATATGACGACGCTTCGAACCACTAGCCTTGTCACCACCAGGCAGATCTGTTACAAAACGAATCGGTTTCCAGCACCGGTCCCCTCTATCATTGCGAAACACAGTTTTACCAAATGCAGGTATATCCTTCTGTTCAAGAACACCAACTCTTATCTTCGCCTCTACAAAGGACGTCTTTTCTTCAGTAGCACGATCGATCTCCAAGAGCACACCAAAGTCATCAACCAGCTTCTCAAACTCTGCTCTGTGCCAGAGTTTCATCGAAAACCCTAGTACCTTGATCCATGTACTCTTGAGCTTGAAACCGTTCTCAATCGATGGATCCCAAGGCTCAGCAAGAATCTCTTTCCCTTCAAGAATCACCATACTTGCTTGAAGCGTCTGCTCTCGCCACCATCCAGGACCTTCCACCAACATGTATCCGCCTGGATACACCGACACCTTCCATGAGAACGGTGCTAGTTGTCGAAGTGCTTCAAGAAACCTCTCTCGACCCCATCCTTCTGTATTAGCAAGAAACAAGCTGCGCTTGAATGCAGCTTCAAGCGCCAAAGGGGTGGTGCTTCGGGCAACAGCAATTTTTCTTCGAGCAACGTCTTTTTTTTCCAAAGGTCTAAATTACCCTCATATCAATATCGGTTAATTCAGGCCATCATTTAATAAATAACAAAAATACTCCTGTCTTGGAGCCTCCGCCTCCACACGCTTCTATCCAGTATCCAGACCCTACCGAGTTTCCTTTCTCTCCCATTGTTCCTCAATCGTCACTCGTCAGTCCTCAACAGTCTCCCCGATTTCTCTTCTTCTTCTCAGTTCCAACAAAAATCACTGCCCTCTTCGATTTCCTTGCTTCTTTCTCAAACGGGGCTCTGAAAACACCGCTCCACCTCAACCCTCGACCCTCTTCCCTGCCTCCGCTAGGCCGATATCCCTGCCTAGTTGAATCCGTCGCCTATAAACCTGAACCTAAGCCCTACTCTCGCGTTGATGACGATTCATGGTGGTGACAGCGAAGATTCGCGTTGATGACACCGCTCCACCTAAAGTCGCGGCTGACGATTCATGGTGGTGACAGTGACGGCTAGGCGAGGTGGTGACCACCAGCAAGTGCACCGTCACTGTCTCTTCCCTTACTCTCACGTTTATTGGTGCTTGTCCAGTCCAGCGTCTTGCAATCACTGAGGAGCCGAAATAGAGCATCGATCTCCACAGATAGTTGCAACGGAAAGACCTCACCATGACAAGGTATATTTGAATGTTGGTATCTATATGTATGAAATTCAATGCTCTTGAAAAAAAAAATCAATTATCATCTAAACTACAAACTATTAGTTCACTGCTAAACTATACAAAACTACAAACTTGAGAAACAATTATATACAAGAATTCTAATCTTGGTGAATGATATAATTTTGAGGTATATACATAGAGTTGCTATCTTCATCAATTTTGCAATGCATGAAAGGCTTTAAATATCAGTAATTTTATTTTTAACTTTTCTTTGTTTATACTGACAATTGTGTTCAAATTTTTTTTTTTAAATTTCAAGGCTCTACAACATGCAAAGGAAAGAGGTGCAAAAAATTTATGAAAGCAGTAAATATTACCATTGGTTCCTTCAATGACTTTTATTTAAATCGACAAAATTCATGCAAATATGTGATTTTCGTCAAGAAAGAATGATTTTCTTTCATATTATATTAACTCTCTATTGATTTTGTAATTCAGCACTCAATGGTTAAAGATAACCAATTTTTAGTAGAAGATACAACAAAACACAAGTAACGAGAGAAAATAGTTTTTTAGCGGAAAACCTAAAGAAGAGAAGAGGCATGATTAAGGAAATAAGGAATAAGGAAATAAACTAAAAGCACGGTGAAAGAATAAATTAGATAACAGATCTTAATTGATACTAAGGATAATTTAGACATTTAGAAAAAAATTATGTTGCTCCAAGAAAAAATCCTGTTGCCCAAAGCAGCTCCCGCGCCAAAGAGGCTGGAGAAGAATGAATTTCTTGATCGCCATTTCAGATCTAGTTTCAAGATTGGGAGAAGAAATGGCTTCTGACCTCGGTACAGGTTCTTTTATAGGGCGATCGGAAGTTTGCTGAGCTGGCTTTCGCTATTGTCGACCGCCAGTTGCCAGTACATCACATTTCCAGGAGCGATGCCCAATTTTGTCACAAGCAAAACAAACCGGTTTGTTCGGACAGGTGGCCGCAAAGTGACCGGAGTCTCCACAACGAAAACATATAGGTTTTCGAGGGTTAGAGTTGCGACGGATAGAAGCGATTTTGTTTTTGGCTCTAGCCGCTAACTCCTCTCCAGTACGAGAAGTCTTTTTTTCTCCTGTTGGCGGAGAATTCACCACTTCAGAAAACGTATTTTTCTTGGACCATTCTTGTAAACCCGGTGCACCTCCACTGACAATTGGTCCCAGCCCCACCGCCGGACCCTTTCACAGTGAAGCACTCAGCGATTGCACCGCTTGCCCCAACAACCCAAGAGCACTTTGCAAAATTACCACATCGTCCTTAATGGACGAATTGCCACTTAACGAAGGGAACTCCGTCTCCTTAAATGACCCACCTGTCGGAGGTGGCGCCTCTCTCCCTTGAGTCATCTTCATTCTCCTTAAATCTTGACTTGCACCGACGATGGGAGATCTAGGGTTTTTTAACGAATTATTATTGTAATGGCCTTTTTTTTTTTTCCAACTCTTGGGTTTGTTTCAATTGTATATTATGAATGCTAAATTTTATCTTAAATATTCTTTTGAGAGCATGTATATGAAATTATATTTCCCATTATTTTGGTCTCTACTGTTGTCGCCAATCAGGAAAATTTAGGAAATTTAATTATGATGTCAAAATCTATCCCGGACTGAATAGCTAGGTTCGTACAATTCGATCCAATTCGAGTACGATTCTAAATTTTTTATCTATCCCGAACAAATTTAATTGTTGGTTTGGTTAAGATTTCGCTGTAAAAATGAATAAAAAATATATATTATAAATCATGCTATACTGCTCAAGTCGATCCTTGACCTATTCAGGTCGAATCGATTAAAGGGTTCAAGCCGAACCCAAATAAAGATGAATAAAACACAGGTGCTGACATATACTGCGTCTGAAACGTGTATTCTTTTCTTTGTTTGACCACAATAGTTGCTCTTATAGTCTTATTCATTCTTAGTTCTCCATTGCTTCTTCAATGAAATTTATGCAGCATAATTAATTGGTGTTTGACTTGGAGTTGATGGTATCCTCTTTTATGATAAATGGAGTGAATCTTAATGAAAAAGCGTGAGCTCTAGCATTTCTTTCCAAAATTGGAATGATGTATATATGCGGTTGTAGCCTCATTGAAAACATTGATCAAACTCTATCACTGACTATAAGATAGATAGTCTGATTGACGTCCCCACAATTTGAGATAATATTATCTCATATATATATATATATATATCTGCTATGGTGCATCACGATGTATTGAGGCTTTTGTACATCGCGATCATTATCTGTCAATCATTTTACAAATTGACAAACCAAATTAAACCAATCAAATCTACATATTAAAATCTCATTACAAACCAAATTTTATATTTTTTTTAAATTCTTTTACTATTTTTTTCGAATTTTCTAAAACTTTCCTTTCGGGTACCAACTAATAATAAGAAGTTTCCAAAATTAGCAAGTTTTAGAAAATTCGAAAAAATAGTAAAAAAAATTCAAAAAAAAAATATAAAATTTGATTTCTTATGAGATTTAAATATATAGATAGATTGGATTGGTTTAATTAGATTTGTCAATTTGTAAAACTTTCGACAAATATGGTCGCGATGTACAAAAGGCTCAATCGTAAAACTATCGACAGATCTAAATCTATGCACAGATTTTCAAAAAATCGGACAGACAAAAAATGGATGGCACAGATATATATATTTCTGTCCATAATATTAATATCATGGAGGTATTATCAGCCATTTCAATGATTATGTTCTAAAATTGACACATTACCATTTACCAATAACAATATAGCATCTTGATCCGAAGGGGTGTTTTTGTTTTAAACAAATATTGTAAACAATTTGGACCAGCTTTGTTTTGCTCCACCGGAAATTATATACACACCATCCAACGATATACCATCCAAACCATCCACCCTAACTAGTGTCAAGAAAATGGACTTTCTAGGCGCCCTGGTCTAGATTTTTTCGCACGCTGATGTCATTCCACACGCTGACGTCACCGTTTTATGTTTTGTTTGATGACTTAAGGGATGAGTTAAATGTTTAAACAATGATTTGATCTAATAAAACACGAGATGAGTTAACTCGCGTTAAGTGTTCAGATAGATATATTTCTAAAGTGACATAGTAATAACTTTACATCCTTTTTACGCTCATTGAGCTGACAAATTTGTGGACACGTCATCAATTTAAGGTTCATTTAGGTAACTGAAGAGATGATTTAACATGCATTATATGTTTAGTTTGATAGCTTCGTAATGTAACATAGTAATAACTATATGAATGCTGAAACAATAGAAAACAACTAATACTAAAATAGAACAATAATATGATCCCTAAAACAAGAACAATAATATGATCCCTAAAACAAAGTAACAAGCCATTCAAAAACAATTCAAACCAATTCAGATTTTAAGATCACACAACAATAAAAGTTTTGTCAACTACGACAATACCAGCACAAATCAAAATTAAAAAATACAAACACGATTCATACGAAGATAACAAAACACGTTCAGTTTGGTACAAATAAGAATGTTAGTGGAGAACGAACAAACATGAGAACACCAACTTAATCGAACTGTAGACAAAACATGTGTAATATGAATACAAATACAGATATAAGGTGTTAACAACATGATCCCTTAATGTGACAAATAGATCACATTTTAATACAAAATAATTTTTTCAGACAACTTTATGCAGAAACTTGTTTCTGATAATTGAATATAAGATGATCCCTTAAGTCATTTTGTTGGAGTTATGTCCTAGAAGTCAATATTAATGACTTAATTTCTTAGTTTATGTTATTGATGATATTTGATCATTTGTTCCTAGAGTTTATTACTGACAGATCATTCAGATTGAGGATCTGAATTGTAGATCTCTGTGGATCATTCATAAGAATGACAGTAATAAATCTAAATCGTCCGTAATCTTGATAATTAACAAAGAATATTAATTATCATAAAAGATTAGTATGCAAGTTAAGTGATGATTAAGTTCTACAAATCATAGGTAAGGAGTTACCAACTTAATTACATATGTGTATGTTATTAGAACATAGTACAGGACATGACCCAATGAAATAAACATATGGATTGTGTTATGTGTCATTGTTTATTTCATATGAGTTTGATTCTAAGTTTGAGATGTTCAACTTTTCCACATGAGAATAGGTTCTATAAATATCGTCTAACGTTGATTCCTGATAAAGGCTACTATACGGACTTTATTTATGTTTTCTTGAATTGTGCGGAAAAAAGTTGTTTATCAAGAAAATCGTATGTCCCTCATTAGTATACCTAGTGAGTGATGATATATGTTTGGACCCCTTGATGGAGTTGGATTGTTTGGCTAACTTGTACAATCAACTCTAAATCAAGAAATGTATAATCTGCAAGAATGACACATTCCTATCTTGGATTATACAGTGATATCATGTGACATAAGAATCAGACAAGGAGATACATTTATTTCTTATGCAGGATTGAGATATTGTAGCAGTACATTATTTATGCGAATTGAGAATCATAACGTGTTGCTAGATACCACTTATGATTATTGGAATTAAATAGCGATTTAATGCCATGGCCAACATAGCATAAATCCTCAAATGCTCACACAAATAGGACTTGACCATACAGTGCATTATTTATTTATTCGCAGCAGTAAGTATTGCGAAAATATGATAAGTTGATTAATTAATTATATACCGTTGCGAACCGTTATAATTAATTATGTCAAAGAAATCATATAGAAATAAATTAATGCATTTGCTAATCCCAAAATAATTATCAAATAGTTGATAATTAACTTCGTTCAACATAATTTAATTAATGGAATTAAATTGAGCTAACGGGCCTTTATTTAATTGATAAACTAAAGGTCCAACAAGAGAGCAATTATATGGATCATTAATTAATGAATTAATGGATCATTTAACACATGATAAAATGAGCTCTTGAGCCCATTAAAATTTCAGCTAGGGCAAATGACAAGGTTGTAAATAGTTGCAACTTTTT
This sequence comes from Rhynchospora breviuscula, assembly GCA_027562975.1. Taxonomy (NCBI): domain Eukaryota; kingdom Viridiplantae; phylum Streptophyta; class Magnoliopsida; order Poales; family Cyperaceae; genus Rhynchospora; species Rhynchospora breviuscula. The sequence goes on from CM050398.1 coordinate 48,195,251, forward strand.
ATGAGGAGTGGTTGGCTATAAAAGGGGACCATTTGGAGAGAGAAACCCTAGCCACCTTAGCCTCCATCTTCCCTCTTCCTTCTTGGCTGAAAATTAGAGAAGAAAATTCATATTTTTTTCCTCTTTTCTTGTTCTTATTCCACCTCCTCTAGCTCATGTGTTAATCAATCAAACCCTTCCATTAAATAGTAGATTAAATAGAAAGATTAAAAGGGAATTAGCTATTACCTCTTGCTTACTAGCATAGGCCTTGAGGTTTTAGTTAATTCCTTCGTGGACTCGAGGTCGGCGACAAGGCGGTGGTGGTGGAGACAAGCATACCACCGATTCATATTGATTCGGATCGAACCTTCTTGTTGCGATACAAGAAGAGGTAAAAATCGCCTTCCCTTTTCTCATGTGGATGTGTTTTGATGCTTTGGACTAGATCCATGTGCTTAGACTTGTTAATGATAGTTAATTAGTAACTAAAATTAAAAAATTGAACACTTTCTAACACATTTAACATAATATTTGCAATATCTAACACATCCTTTGTGAAAAATTTAAACTAAGTTAACATTTGCACAAGTAAATTGTTTACAAATCATATATTATAATCTAATCCCTAGATGCATGTAATATAACATGTAAAGCAACTAACTGAACACTTACATAAATCCACATGAATTAGAGTATGCCAGCAATGCCAATCTGTCCAATTACTATAATCTCATCCCTAGGTGCATTTAACATAACGTAGAAAGCAACTAACTGAACACTTATAGAAATACAAATGAAACTAGTTTCTGACAAATGAATATAAGATGATCCCTTAGAACATCTAACTTAACATTTGCAATATCTAACACATCCTTTGTGCAATTTTTGAAGTGAGTTAACAACATGATCCCTTAATGTGACAAATAGATCACATTTGAATACTAAATAATCATTTCAAACAATATAGACAATTGAATATAAGATGATCCTTTAGGGCATGTAACATAAAATTTGCAATATATGACACATCCTTTGTGCAATTTTTGAAGTTAGTTAACAACATATCCCTTAATCTGACAAAGAGATTGGTATGTACCTGTGTGGAAACGAAAATCGATCTTGAAATACTTACGGATCTCACGAAACGCGACGGTACCGGATCTGTAACTATGTGGCTTCTTGACTCCTCTAGTGGTCGGAGCAGACTTCCTCGCCGTCTAGAAAGAGATTGAAAAAAGAAAACATGATTAGAAATCCTAGATCTGGAAAGAAAAGAGATATCGGATAAGAATAAAAAAAAAACGTAATTACATACCCTGTATCCATTGAGTTCATTCTCAAGTTTCTCCTTCCTTAATACACCCTAGATCTGTGCTAAGAAAAGAGATGTCGGAAAAAATTTAATTTTAACCGGACCGGTGCATGATCCCTTCTAATTTTTTCAATTGTTTTTTGTCCGGTTCATGACCCCTTCGCTTGACAGTGCATCTATTTAAAAACTGAAAGTAATACTTAATAAACTGAACATTTATATGTAATAACTTAAACATTTGTACCTACTAAACTGAACATTTGTTCTTACTAAACTAAACATTTATACTTATCCAAATGAACAGTTTTTCTTATAAACATTTATATTTCTTATTGCAACTAACTGAACATTTATACTCAATTAACAAAATATTTGTACTTAACCCAACTGAACATTTGTATTTACTAAACTAAACATTTTTGTTTATTACATTTATATTTTTTGTTGCAACTAACTGAACATTTATACTCAAATAACGGAACATTTGTACTTATCAAACTGAACATTTAGGCTACGAAATAAAGTGCACTGGGTGAGGACCATCGCTGAGGCGTATCGCTCCACAGAGAGCGCGATGGTAATTAGTGCGATGGCACTAATCAATTTTCATTACCTTACTCCACTGCCCTGCAATTAGGGCTGAAAACAAAAGCCTGTTTAATCGTCTTCCGTTTCATTTCGTCCGGACGAAACAGTTAGCGAAACAATAAAACGATTTCGTTTGGTTGGACGAGACGGTTAACGAAACAATGAAACGGTTTCTTCCATGTGTAAATCAAGAAAATTTCGTTAATTTTGATCGTTTCATCCGGACGAAACGATTAACGAAATTAAAAATATGTTTCGTCAGCGAAACGAAACGGTTAACGAAACACCCTAATTTCGTCACCGTTTCGACCGTTTTGCAGCCCTACCTGCAATTCCAATCCCCGTGGCCCGCAAACTAAAATCAACCCCCTTGGGCCTTAACTTAACTTTAGTTCTTTCAGCCCAAACAACAACTCGCATGCAGGGACCCATTACCTACCGCCAGTTTAAAAAATAATAAAATAATACTAAATATTAATAATAATATCTAATTAATCAAAATTATTTAAATAATAACGCAATTACGGAATCTGAGATTCCGACCATAATTACGGAATTCTAGAAACCGTAACAAGCTAGTTACGGAATCTTGGATTCCGTAACAGGCTTGTTACGGAATTTGGAATTCCGTAACAGCATATATAATATGTTAAACACATGAGCTGCACGTATTTTGGGCTGCCCGTATTTTTTGCACGGCTAATTTTTTTTTCGGTTTTTTCTTTTTGCTTTTATTTTACTTTTGTGTTTTTTAATATTTTTACATTTTAATAAATTGTATAATATATAGTGTTCTAAATACGTGCCATGTCATGTCGAGCCGTGTCAAACACGTCGTGTCTGGATCATTTGTTGTGCCGTTAGTGCTCTCCAATCGTGCGTGTTGTGTCGTGTTAGAGTCTCGTGTCGTGTCGTGTTGACACGAACTACTTTTTTAATCGTGTCGTGTCGTGTTGTGTCGTGCTTAGTGGTGAGAAGAGGTAACACGACATGCATTATGACATGACACGACTGACACGATCGTGTCGTGTCGTGTTGACACGTCGTTTTAGTCGTGTCATATTATTTTATTATTTTTTATTAATATTTTTTATTATTTGATTAGTATTTCAAGGTTAGCAACTATTAGTGGCATAATTATGAATAACTATTAATTATTAACTATATAATTATAAAAATAAACCATTATTAATTATTATTATTATTATCATTATTATTATAATTTTACATTAAGGATTATTTAAATTTATACAATCATTATTAATTACTAATTATTATTATAATAACTATTATCAATTATTAATTATTATAAATATTATCATAATTATTAGTTAATTATTATTAATTATTATTATAATTATTAATTTTATTTATTTTGAATTATTAATTACATTAATTATTATTATATTAATTGTTAACTATTATTAATTATTAATTATTAATTACTAGGTCAACTACAATTAATTATTAATTTTTGTCAATTATAAATTATTATTGATTATAAATTAATATTAAATAATATGAACTAAAATTAATGTGAAGTATCTAAAATTAATTATTAATGTGAAGTACCAATTAAAATTAGCACTAAACTTACGCTAACCAACTAATTCAACGGAAGGATGAGTTAGTCGGGTTAGCGACTCGAAGGTTAGTGTTAATTTGGTATTAATAATGATAATTTGATATTAATTATAATAATTATATAATAATTAATAATAATAATTAACAATTAATATAATTAACAGTTAATAATAATTACACCACTAATAGTTGCTATCCTTAAAATACTAACCTCAACATACCGCGCCAAACAACATTCACTAACCTTAAGTTAGCACTAACCCCATCAAATCACTACCCTCACCATTTTACCTCTCTAACCCCAAAAAGTACTAATCTTACACCACTAACCGTACTAACCCATGTTTTGCAAACGCACCCCTAACCTCAAAAAGTACTAACCTTACACCACTAACCGTACTAACCCTTGTTTTGCCAAACCTTACTAACCTTACACCACGATCGTGTTAGCACGACACGATGTACGTGTTGACACGACACGATACGAATACAAAATTGGCACGACACGATCGTGTTATCGTGTCGTGTTGGAACATTAAAAAGTTTGACACGATTCAATACGACACGATTCAACACGCAACACGACATGAACACGACACGAACATGAATTAACACGACACCTCAATAAAAAGTTTAAACTTAATCAAATAATAATTTATTATGTTTAGTAATTTTCTCTTACTTTTAATTTTTTTTAATAATTTTTAATTTAAAAAATAATAAAATAATATGACACGATTTGACACGACTAACACGACGTGTCAACACGACACGACACGAGACTCTAACACGATCGTGTTTGACACGACACGACACGTAGGATTGGAGAACACTAACGGCACAACAAATGATCCGGACACGACGTGTTTGACACAGCTCAACATGACAGAGCACGTATTTAGAACACTATATATTATACAATTTATTAAAATGTAAAAATATTAAAAAACACAAAAGTAAAATAAAAGCAAAAAGAAAAAACCGAAAAAAAAAAATTAGCCGTGCAAAAAATACGGGCAGCCCAAAATACATGCAGCCCAATTGTTTAACATATTATATATGCTGTTACGGAATCCATGATTCCGTAATTAGCTTGTTACGGTTCCAGGATTCCGTAATTATGGTCGGAATCTCAGATTCGGTAAGTGCGTTATTATTTAAATAATTTCGATTAATTAGATATTATTATTAATATTTAGTATTATTTTATTATTTTTTTTTAAACTGGCGACATTACCTACTCGCACACCAAAACTTCTCCAAAAGCCTAAAATAAATCCTTCAGAGGTGCAGGCGTGCAGCACACAGCACACTCACCGCCTCACCGGAGGAAAGCACCACTCAGAGATGGCCGGAGAAGAGGGAGATGACGATTACATGGGAGACCTCTCTCAATTTCTCCCCTCCGACCTCTCCACCTCCTCGGAAAAACTGCCACGTGGCACGAGACAACCGCCCCAACAGCAGCAGCCGACGAAGTTGGGAAATAAAGCGAAGAAATTGTCTTGGAAGGAGCAGAGGGAGTCGGATCGGGTGGGGAAGCAGAGAGAAGAGGATGAGAGAACAAAAGCGAGTCTAGAGAAGGCCATTCCTGACTCCAATGTTGGGTTTAAGCTCCTTCAGCGTATGGGGTATAGATTACTTTTCTTTTTTGTTGTTTATTAGTCCTTGCCACATCTTTCGAAGTGTAGAATTCATAGGAGTTCAGTGTTTTTGCGTTTTTAGTGGGAGTGATATGTTACTGATTTTGGGTACTGCGCCTAAGGAATAATTGAAAGGGAAAAAACTAACAAGACTACACCAATCTGCTACTTAACAACTGTTATTTGATTCATGCAATTACTGATATGCTGGCATCATACATACATAATATTTATATTTTTGGTGTTATCAACATACACAACATTGTAATACAACTCCTAACTCTTTTTTTTTTTTAGCACTACTGGAAATAATAAATTGCTGTTGTCCCCTTCAATCAATTGATATTTGCAGCTGTACTATTAATTATCTTAGATTAATGTATTTCTGAGAAAGTTCTGATTTTCTGGTTTTTTTTTCCCTTTGTGGGTTTGATAAGTACTAAAATTGCTGATTTTATGGTGTCAAGTGTATACCTTGGGCACTTGGTCTAAATATGTCATAACTCATAAGTATAAGCTTTTGTATATATAACATTTCATGAATGTATATGCAAATGAAGGAAAGCATACACTAAATGAAGAAAACTATTTCAACTAAACTATTTTATCTAAACATTCATTTTGTTGATTAACAAGTTACACTTGCAAATAGCAATTAAAATTTTACAGAAATTGAATTAGTAGATCTCATTTTTCAGGTTTGCTATATGCTATGAAGGACATTCATATTAAAAAGCTGTAACAGATATTTTATGATCTTGTACAGCTCTGTTCACTATTTTTTTTTTTTTGTTTTAATTTAGAACAGGTATAAGCCTGGTTCAGCAATTGGTAAGGACAATTCAGGTCCCACAGAACCTATTGGAGTTGGTATAAGGCGATCGAGAGCAGGGCTAGGAGTGGAGGAAGAGAAGGCGAGAAAAGAGGAGGAAGAGTTAGAGAGAAAGAGGAGAAAAGCAGAAGAAGTGGAGGAGGAGTTTGAGGAACATCAGAGGGCCCGTTGGAAGGGCCGCCAGTTGAAGTCTCACTTTTACAAGGCTGAGGCAGCCCTGGTCCAGCTTGAGAAACGGGAAGTTGTGCCTGAGGCCAAGAACGAGGATGGTGATGAGGCTGAGAAAGAGGAGGAAGAAGAGCAAATTATCACTGAAGAGGTATGTTCTGGTATTATTGCAAATTTGTTCTTTGTCATTTAGATGAGGGACGTATCAATTTTTGGTGCAATTTGACGGTTCAGGTTCATCAACTTTCCATCTTTAATCAAATAATTTTTAAATTGAACCAAACATCATACAACACATATCTGAATGGTAAAAAGTCTATAGTTTCATTGTATATTGTGATGATCAAAATGAAGTCTATGTATGTATATAAAAGTGGGATAGGCATTAGGGCCCATAGGTTGATAATGCTACAATTTGACAGTCTCAACTAATTCCAATGAAGTAAATTATCAAAACGAGAGAAACAAAGGGATAGATCATTTTGCTGTCCTATGAATATAGTATATTGTTTGCATCTGAAACATTGGATTTCACATTAATATTTATGCGAACTGTGAAAATTATCAAACTAAATTAACGAGGGTTAACTTTTTGATTGTTTTAAAATCTCATTTATTGTACTGCTTCTTCCTTTCCATAAATTGTTTACCCAAAATTTCATCATAATTGAGTTTATCACTCAGAGTTTATCAGATGTATTATGTATATTGTGCTCAATACCTAATTGTTAAAAAGCCAAATGGAAGGGTTAAATTGCCATAGATTCTTCATGTTACTTTAAGCAAACACAAGTAGGTCCTGAACATGTTCTCGGTATTTGGACTTAGTTGTCTTGTTAAATTCAGGCCTTGGAAGAAATGCCTTAATGGGGGTAGATGCAAAAATGTCAGTGTAGGAGGGGTATTACATTCCACCATATTAATCTGATGATTGGATATTATTTGTATGTACCTCAGAAAATGGCTGGATGTCAATTGCAAATTTGAAAACTGTTAAAATTTTATTTGCAAATTATTAAACTTCAAAGATGATAGGGAAAAGGCCTATTTGCTTATTTTTCTTGTTGTTCCTCGACATTTGGTTGGTTTATAAAGGTCCTGGTGCCAAATATTGACTACCATTTACCAGTTTACCAGATGACTGACCTGACCAGTGCATCCCAAAACCTTTTTAGTATTGATACCAAATTGAGATGGATTTGAGACCTGTGAAGAATTTTAGATTGATATTGATATTGTATATATTAATGTTGACTTGGTTTAATTGTCATAGGATCTGAATGATATACTGATGAAGTTGAGGGATGAACATCTGTACTGCCTTTACTGCGGGTGTCAGGTATATGCATCATTTCTTTTAAGGTCTCTGCAAATGTTTCTTTTTAAAACACAGTTACTAAACTATAAATTTTATCTCCCCTTTTTTTCAGTATGAATCTTTGGAAGAGTTGACAAATAGCTGCCCTGGACTGCACGAAGAAGACCATTAAATGTTCTTGCACTTGGTAAAAGATATTGGTACATTTAAGCAATAGTTGGCAACAATTGTATACTGGTAGAAAGACTTTGTTAATCTGCCTTAAAAAGTTTGTGAAGTCCTTTCATAGTTCTTTAAGGGTATGTTTGGAATATTGCAACAAACATGGGTTCGCGAACCCAGGTACATTAAAAAATTGGTTTCCCAATTCGTTCGCGCGAACACGTGAGTTCCCCAAAAACTTAGAACCCAGAACACATTGCGAATAGGCAGTTGTTCGTGTTCGGCGCAAGTTTGGTTCGCGCAAACAGCTTCTGTTCGCGAATTGGGTGTTCATGTGGAGTGCCAAATTATGTGCATGGCTTTGATAGAACATTGTGATCACTGTCTGACCAACTTTAGTATCTATTTATTAGCTTTTTATGCATGGCTTTGATAGAACATTGTTATTTGTATTTAGCTAGCATTATTAGTTACAGTTCATGGTGATCCAACTGTCATGGGCGGTGCTGTTAGTGTTTATTTCAAGCCATGTCACATTATGTGCTGGCAGCATGACCACCACCTGCTTTGCACCAAAATGATATTAACATCACGACAAACTACAAATTATGATATCAAGTACAATGTGGAAGCAAGAGAACCCATAGTTTCACCAAATTTTATTGTAGACTATTTATTACGTGTTACAATACTTGCTACAAATTTAGTTTCATGAGTGTGACAGATTGGTCAGTAGGAGGCATCTTGGTCCAAATTTTGTCGAAGCCAAACAGTTGAATAGAAAGAAAATGTCATCAATAATCAATAACTTCACCAGTTGCACTCCCATAGATTGTGAAGCCAGTTCACAGTTAGTGGTGCCAGGACTCTGGGTCTGAGTACATGTACTTCATGGATTTGTACAATGTTTTTTTCTGACCATAGTATTTATTTAATTTGACCTGTTTTGGAGGGATGTTTGAAACCCTTGGAATAAAGTCTTATTCGGAATTGCTAATTCTAAAGATTGCCAAACACATTTTTAAAACTGCTCTGAACTGCTATGTTAAGATTAGATATTCTTAAGAAACTCAACCATTACATTTAGTTTTTAAAATAATGTCTTATTTAAAGACAAAAACTGGATGACTACCAGATCATAAATCAATTTTCATAGTGTGATTACTGCCAATCAGAAATTCAAAGGTGAAAATGAAAATAGAACAATAATTGAACCCTAGAGCTTGGGTTCAGAGATATTAACACATTTCTAATGTACCAAAATAATAGAATATTACTATTTAAGGAAACTTGGTTGAAGTTGTGGTGAAATATTATCCATCTAGTATGAGGGAACAACAGCTCCAAATAACATTAAGTACGGGAATTGTAATACTTGTAAACAATTGAACTTGGGTTCAAGCATAATAAGTTTGGAATCACTACTAGAGGGAACAACAGCTCCAAAATAACATTAAGTCCGGGAATTGTAATACTTGTAAACAGTTGAACTTGGGTTCAAGCATAATAAGTTTGGAATCACTTTGGGTATCAACAGAGATCTCACACGAACGACACATTGCAATCCAAAAAAAAAATCAACTATGTGAGAAAATCCTGTGAACCAGTTTAACCCAAAATGCTCTACTGGATTTTACAGTGACCAGTGTGAAGCATGGCCAGATTGACCAAACCCACTATTACCCGAGCCATGGTTCATGTGACCAGGCCCATTTCTCTGCAAAGCTAACTCAAGCTCTCCAGAGAACTGGCCCGATCCAGACCCACTTCCCGCACTTCCTACCTCCCCTAGTCCAATATCATTCAAACTGTTTCTTGTACCACCCCATGTACCAGCTGCATAAGTTTCCTCAATTTGAGTGGAAGTTGAGTTGCGGGCAGTAGAGTTAGGAGTGTTGTTATTCCATGGCTGAGTTGACAGAAGAGAGAGAGCACAGCTCGATTCTGGGAGCGCTGAGAGTGGCCCACCACTTGAAATGTTTTCTGCAGCTGGATAAACCGTAGAGGCATGTGGCAGGTATGATGGTTGAGTCCCGTGTGCTGTGGCTGAAGTGAAATGACGGTGTGGCTCTACAGTTGCTGGTCCATGCCAGTGGGGGTTGCCAGAAGTTCGATCAAGGCCCGATCGATGGACAGATGGCATAGACCACATGTCCCGAGCTGTGGGTGGGACCCTTGGGTAAGAGAAATCTAAGAGAAAGCTCCTAAACCTTCCTGGTTCTTTTGTCAAACATAAGAAACATTCAACGCAGGACAAGCAAATCAATATATTAAATCTAATCAAAATGCATATTGTTATAGTTTTACATTGTTGCACAAGTGAACCAATTATGCATTGTAGAAAGCATAAGGTATATGGAACTTTCTAGAGACAATATTTGCCGGTCATAAATATGAAGTACAACTTTGTGCTACTTTACTGTGATCTGGTTAATGATAAATTCATCAAATTTGTTTTTCCTAAAGGATGGAACTGTCAAATATATTTAACACGAACTTTTTTATTGTGTTGGAGAAAGTTGCTAATATAGCAACCCCCCCCCCCCCAAATAGAGAAACAAAAAACTAGGTCTTCCAACTTGAATGATTTGGGCTTAATTTAAAAAAAGAGTTCAACATTTACATACCATGGAAAGAACTAAGGCGTCACACACACCAAACCCCTAGATCTCCCAAACTGAATGATTTGGGGCTAATTTCAAAAAAGAGCTCAACATTTACATACCATGGAAAGAAGTCAGGCGCCCATAGCGGGATGAGAGAGGTCCAGGTGGTGGCTTCCTACGACGCTCATTGTGTCCTGCAAGGCGGCGTCGACAGCTGCGCTTCCCTTGATCAAACTCCCCCAACTGATGAAATCTGCATGTACTATAACAATAAATAATGTAGCATCTAAATTATGCTGCAGTAAAAGACTAAAAGATTTTAACTTGGCACACTGCTAAAGTGCTAATTAATTGTTACACGAGGATCTTCGTAGAGGTCACAAGTGAGCCCGTGTATTGCTTTTGTTAAGGCTTTCTTAATCATACATTGTAAGACAATTATCAAGTACGCCAATTACTCTTCACAATAGTTTAAGTTAGAATTTCTCATCTTAATTAATTTTAGTTGGAGCTAACTAAACTTGTTTAATACAGATGGACTGTGTGTTCACCTTCCATATGACTAATGAATCAAACAATACATGATTTAGTTATACATCCTTATTAGCTTAAGTACATAAAAATCTAAATCTTTAGCATGATGGCTTGATTTCAATATACTCGAGTAACCACGTGTTGTATATGACTTCTTTGTTCGCGTTACCTCTGTTCAGTGGGAAAAAATATATATATACATAAACAATAGGTGAATCAAGCGTGCCGAAGTAATCATTGGAACCAAATTTATCTCAACTTTATATCACAACTAAAGCCCAAAATAAAACCGTGCAGCCTATAATAAGGACAACTTTCCCACATAATTAATCGACAGAGAATTTCCCGAAGATTATAAACAAAGGAAAAGATACAGGAACCTAGACCACTAACAACGTTAGATCAGCAAAGAAATAGTAGTTTAACAACTAAGCGTCAAAGCATGCAAATAATAAATAAATAAAACAACTTCGTGGGTCTCTTTTTAGAGATGCCTTGATAAAAAGGGATAGCAGGAACCAAAAAAATATATAAGCTTTTTCAATGATTAGGGTTGGTCATGTTCCATCCATCCATATTGCTTCCGTATAAAAAATGGTTGCAAAGGTTAGAGAAATAAGAAATTTAAAAGTATCCAGCAAGTTGCGAATAATTAAATTGTTCAGAGAAGAGGAACTTAGCTGGAAAACTTGCTACCTTATAGTTCAAACTATTTCAAAACAGCATTAGTGTTAAATAAAATTAAAAAAAAACAAGTAAATTTTGGGCTGTTGTATTTTCTCGCGCCCCCTTCAATGAAAACAGTAGTAGATATTTTTCACATGACAAACAGTAATGTTAAAGAAGATAAACAAATTAAAACAACATTTGGTGCGTGAAAATGCGTATGTTACCAATTGTATATCAAAATAAGAATCACGAAGTGCGTGCAAAAGACCTAAAACAAGCGCACGAAAAGGTCATCCTAAAAAAACATAAAATAGCTATTCCAACACACAGCATATTACGAGAGTAGAAGGAAAAGAATAAGAAAATGAAAAACTATCTATTACCTCCATGGCTCCATGGAACCAACCGCGAAAACAAGACAAAAATATAGATACAGACATAATAAGCAAGACAAAATAGTTTAAAAATCTAAGTTAAGATGATTAAACTTAAAAAGAAAGGACATTCTTTCAAAGAATAATATATGATGTGTCCTGTCTCTTACCTTCCTATAGATCGTCTACAACAAAATAAAGGGATATATATAAAGAACAATATTGGAGGCTTGGAGCTATCTCAACAACTAACGTTAAAAATTCAAAAATCATCCATCAAAAACAAAGACACTGTTTATGATCTTATGATATATTCTACAGAAAAAAAAATCGCCTGTTTATGACCTTCCTAGGGAAATAATAGTACTCAGCAATGACCAAGAAAAATAATCAGTGTAACAATTACAAATGAGAGCAGAAAGAATTCAACAATTCTAACTAAACATTCGAAATTTAAATAACCAAACCTGCTACACTGTTGACAGAACCTCTGTTCGATCCCGCCTACAATAACCCTAGGTGCCTTTGAATGCAAGGCACAAACCTTGTGCCTACAATAGTAAGCCTTTGTGTCACTCAGGTCCTCATTGCATCCTTCCACCTGGCACCTGGGAGCTTGTGGCTGAGCACTGGACCCCGCTCCCTTCGATTTCCTCCCCGGTACAGCCGCTGGTTCCGGTACCACGGCAGGGGTCTGTATAGGAGACTTTGACGAGTTGGGTTGTGCAGTGTTTCCATCCTCAAAGTATATCTTCTTGCCAAATTTGAGACCAGACATGGAATCATTTTTTGAGCTTGAACCAGTCTCCATTGCGGGGAGGTTGGGTCTTTTTTATTTCCTGCCCTTCCTCTTTGGAGACTAGTGCTCATTCATGGAGACTCAAGAAGGGGCTAAAAGGGTTTGTGAGTTGTCTCTGAAAAGGGGGAGGGGTGAAAAGGCGTTTGATTGGGATGAAGAAAAAGAAAGTTTTGCTGAACCTCTGCAATGATCCGGTAGAATACTAGAGAGACCGCAGTTTGGCAATTGGCGGTGGTTTGCACAAATTGGGATTGGAGTTTTTAAACTGAACACTCACAACGGCAATATAGATAGGACGATTATTCGATAGTAACTACAACTGCATCACAATTTTGGAGCTTGATTGTTTCGAATTGCTCAAATTGTTTTTATATTCAATTCTTGTCGGAACTATATTTTATTTATAAACGTTTATAATTTTTTTACATTTTTAAAAAAAATTAGAAACGTCTCGATTTATGGGTCCATAATTCTTAAATCAACATATTTTCTAAAAATCTGAAAAATTATAAATAAAAAATTGTAACAGTAACTCTAATAATAAAATAAAAATTTAAGTGAAAATGTCAAGAGTATTTTTTTTTTGGCACGGTGAATTTACACAAATTTTTTATTTCTTTCAAAAAAAAACTTTGTTCGTGAAAGAACTATGTTAAAAAATAATTGGACATAATTTATCTTTTACATAAAACGAATTAAACTATGCACCGGACAAAATCTCAGTGAAATTTCTTCGACGATAGTATGTTGAAATCTTAAACAATGAAACAAGAATATTATTTTTTGTGATCTTTGATCCTTGCCTCTTACTTGAACAACTATATTGATTTTCTATTCAAAATATTTTTTTCAGATCCAAAAGTCGTTCGAGGTTATAGACAGAATCAGGTATCTTGGGGTGTGTTTGGATGCAACGGAATAAGCCGTGAATAGGGTATAAGAATAAGGAATTTCGATTTGCGTGCTTGTCCATATTCCTTATTCTTATACTATGATTTTGTTAGTATAGGAATAAGGGCCCAAATTCCTTATTCTTATACCGTTTGTTTTGCACAAGAATAAGAATAAGCACGCAAATCGAAATTTTTTATTCCTATTCTCTATTCCCGACCTATCCAAACACACCCTTGGTGAATTTCACCGGTATAATTATAGAGAATGTCGACCAATCGAAGGAAGGTTGGGCTTTACAGGGTTCAAACTACGATGTGTTTCAACTGGACCTGGTCTATGGTCTGTTGTCAATCGGCAGGCATTTTTTTTTTATTTTTAGCACTTTAAAAATATTAAGTGAATAATAATTTCATTTTTATATAATTTTTTTTTTCTTTTTCACCAAAGAAGCCGTCTCTTTCTAATGTTCTTTCTGGAAACTGAACCGCAATAGTGCTACTGTCACTTTTATTTTTTATAAAAAGTGAAATCATCATACTAGTTCTGTAGTTTTTCTTAATTAATTGCCATATAAACACCCAATCAGACTTTGGTTGTGAACACAGAATTTAATCAGGGGAGCTTTTACATTTTGATGTGTTTTGTTAATTTTTTAAAACGTTTTTCTTGTGTTTTTTATTAGATTGATAGGAAATTATTTCGTACTTCCCATTTGATTGGGAAAAGAATTTGAATGTTCAAGCATTACAATTTGATGCAATTGACGCGGAGAAACAAAAAAAATAAAATAATACGGCAGCAAGAAAAATATAAAATAAAATTTAATCGAATGTCATGAAACGTTATAAAACAAATAAAGGATAATTTTATGGTGGATTGAAATTTTAAACTGGACTTGAATCATGATCAATTATATCTATTTATAAATTAAATAAATTATCTGGGTTTAAGCTCAATTATAAAATTATAAAATTGTAAAAATTACTGAAGTTGTTGTTTTAACATGTATATTTCAGCGATGGAAGTGCTACAATAAAATGGGCCGATCATCTTTGCATTATTGTTTAATTCATTTATGTACATTGGAATACAACAGTTATATGCACCTCCCATTCAACATATGTTTGTACTTGAGTAATCAGTGGGACTGATCTCGATAATATCAAACTTTTTTATAGCCTTTTTTATTTCAACGAAGTGATTTTTTTTTTTTTTTTTTGACGATACCGAAGTGAAATATCATTGCAATTTGGATGCAAAATAACAGTGATTGGGTGGAGAAATAGGAGAATTGCATTTAAGAAGCGTGAATACACCTTTTAGTTCGTAGTCAATTTTAGTTTTTGTTTGTCTTTTCCTTCCAGCGCCTTGCTGGGTTTGTAATTACTTTTTTTTTAATTTCAATGCTAAGATGCTGGGCATGACCCGCATTTTAATTCAAAAAAAAAAGAAGAAGCGTGAATACACCAACGATACCAGATTAGTGTAGGGGCGACCATATAACATTTTAACAAGACAAATCGCCAAATTGACTCCAGTATGTACATCAATAATAATAAAGTATAAGTTCTACAACAATAAATTATAATATATTATTAACGACCTAATTTATTTAACATACCATCCTATATATAGTTATCTCTACTCTTTATAAATGTACGGATTCAAGAGGTGTTATATGCTAGATCTTAAACACATGTTTGTGTCGTTCGATCAATTTGATCTACAGTTGGATATCGATCACTAGACGAAGTAACAATATATTTTTATTTTTCGTCAAAGAAAAAAACAAATTGAGCAACATATCTACCTGTATCACCTGTAAATTAATTAAGCAGCATATCATTATTGCATAATATTATTTTGTTTCTTTATTTGCCTACGAGGACATTTTTGCTAGCATCTTAAACGAGCGTATACATTTTACTTGCGAATCGGATGATCAGCCAACAGGGCCTTTTTTAAGCCCAAGGAGTATATCTTAACTAGTTTAATAAGTATAATAAATATATTCCCATTCCCAAAATGATAATTTAATTGTTCTTTTTAAGTACTGTTCCTACATGGCACCCTGTCCAGTTTATAGTTTATACCACAGGTATTTGTCCGAATTCCTATGGCTAGGCTATACCATATATGCGATGTTCAAGGTACCGTATGAATGATAGAACAAAAATCAAAGCAATAAATTCACCTCAGCTACATCTATTTGTGGGATATAATGCACAAAAAAAATGACGTGCGTAAAGTTCCTCTCAGCTCCCACAGTATGAGAGATGGCTGTGGAATAGTGAGATAGGGACCGTGCTGCTTTTAGGGGCACAGTATCCACTGTTCCCTGCCTAACTGTCAGAACAGTATTATTGTTCATAATTGAGCTTCAGATTTCATTGAGAAAAATTGAACTCTGTACAGTGCGCCTTTACTTCCTTTTACCTCCCTCAATAGAGGTCAGTTTCCTGGTATGAACCATAAAGCGAAAGCAGGTTTTTCTTTCCTCTTTTAAACTGGAGATGTCATAGGACTAGGTAGGAGAGCTGGGAGGGACCATAGGGATCGTGCTTTTGCAATGTCTTGCAGTTGGATTGGATTTGCTTGTTTGAAAAAAGAAAGTGCTTTCTTTTACTGACTACTGAGGAGAATCTTTACACGACATTCATTTGAGAATCACCTAGCTGTTTACCTACGGGTTCAATATCAAAAAAAAAAAAAAAAAAAAGAATCACCTAGCTGCCTAAGGGCGTCGCTCAAAAAAAAAAAAACAGAGAGAATCACCTAGCTAGCTCCCATACTTGGAATCTTTAATATCTAGTGGCATTACCGATTTGGTAAGATGTGTAGCAAGTTATTCCAATCTTTGTCGTATCCAATTAACCATCTTCGCCAACTACTTCATTTGGAAACCAATAATGAGGTGCCATACGTTAAATGATCCAACTCCAAGCATATAATTATGAAAATATGAGCCTCAGAACTATTCAACTATCCATTTTCACCCAAAAAGAAAAACACATACCACAATTAGACAATGTGCAAAGACCGAATTCAATGGCAATATGCACTTGATGTTTGCAGATTTTGCAAATTAAACTTTTAAATCCCGTTTTACAAACTGAAATTCTACATTGTCTCTCGTAACACACGGGTCTTTGTGAACTGTAGCAAGAAATTTATCATCGGACAAGATTGAAAAGCAATTTACACAACGCCATTTTTTTTTTATTAGTACCGGTTAAATATAGATTGTTAGTACTGGTTGTGAAGCGGTACTAATAATAGGAAATGCTAAAGATAATTAAAAATCGGTACTAAAACGTCGGTGTTAAAACGCATTGAAATTCGAGGAAAAAAAGGGCTGTGATCTTTAGTACCGGTTTTTAACTAATAACCGGTACTAAAGATATCATCTTTAGTACCGGTTATTAGTTAAAACCGGTACTAAAAATCGCCGCCTATTTTTCTTAAATATTTACTATCTTTAGTACCGGTTTTTAGGCTAAAAACCGGTACAAAAGGTATTTTTAGTACCGATTATTAGTTAAAAATCGATACTAATGATCATTATAAAAAAAAATTTAAGTTTGTTTCTGGGGCTAGCGCCCTTTTTTTGCTAGCCATCAATTAATATCGATATACCAGTCGATATATATATGCATCACATACAATAATATATATCAAATCACAATATATCACATACAATAATATCACACATATATATACATATAATATATTAATATCACAAATTATCTAGTCAATTAATATTTACCTACAAGTCTAAGTAAAAAGTCAAACCACTCATTTACAGTGTTGATAATCTCGCTCTCACTATAGTGCTTACCCACCGGTTGCAAAGCCTGCATTTTGACACTTCGTATAATTAGCACCCTATGCAAATTCATTATAAATTAATCTAATTAAAATTTATAATTAAGAATAACACGTTACAAACTAATTCAATTAAACCCTAAACCTTAATTAAAGATATATAATAAAATTGGTCTTAAACCCTAAATCTCAAAACCTGAACCCTGAACTCTATACTACACCACAATAGTAATTTAAGTATAAACCCTAAACCCTAAAACATGATCATATATACTAAGATTTGGACTTAATTCATACCGATTGGAGATCCTGGTTTAACGTGCAGTGATCAAGGATCATGCGTAGCGATGTCATCGCATGGAATCCGCAATCTTTATAGTTTGACTGTCGTGGACTCTAAAAGGAAAAAATAATACTATTAAGATTATATTCAATAAATTAGAAATAAAATTAAACTATATATATTAGTCGAAACTATGTTCCAGAATACTTTGAACTTCAAACTTGGGAACTTGGACCAATCTTGACAAAGCTTTGCAACATTTAAATATAAAGTTACAAAATTAATTTTTAAATATTACTATAACTAAATAATGCATGCACGTATTATGTTAATCCTAAATTTATTTATCGTAATTGCTTAGAATTGGAGATTCATAGCCTTTCTTTGATTGGAGTGAATCTACTATCTACAATTTTCATGTCGAGAGTTGTGTGATAATAATCACAAAATGCGACCTGTAATTACATATATATTATCTCTTGTTGGTGAAATTAACATTAAACCGCAAATTTAAAATATTAATTAAAGTCAAAATTAGAAATTTTATAAGTAACCGATTATAATGCACTAAAATATGATAGGGATCTCTTTTTGCATATTTCTTCAAAAGATTCATTATGTAGCTTGCTGTGTCGATAGGATTATTCTCCACATCCACACTCGAGCATCTTTCCGGATCTCAAAATATCCACTTTTTCATCGTGATGTTAGCACAATATTTCCTGCACCGCCTGCATGTGTTTGTATGTATATATGCAATTCAATTATGGTTCTAGACATATCATATAATTAATAATCAACTATTGTAAAGTTAGGAAAATACTTACAACACACAAACTTTAATCACTTGAACGAAGAGTTCCTCCCTATCGAAGATATGACGGATGCCTTTAAATTCGAGGATGAATGTCTTCACATCTTGAAATTCGAACGCACCAGGAACACCGCTGAATTCAGTCACTGAATTGTCGAACATATACAAATAGAAAAAAATTGCTTAATATACAAATATGAAATAAATAAGATAAAAGTTGAAGAATATACATCCAATGCAATTTTTTAAACTTCTATTCGCTCTCCTTTACTTCCTCTTTTGATTTTTCAATTTTTTCAAATTTTTAGAAAATTTTTGCTAATTTTTAAAGTGGATTTGTATTTGAGAAAATTGCTGTCGATTTTAATTAGAGAGAAGAGAAGTGCGACGCTGGAGAAGGAAGAGAGGGAAGAGAAGAGAGAAAATATGTGAAAAAATATCTCTATTTTTAGTACCAGTTTTTTTAAAAAATCGGTACTAAAAAGTCGGCGGAAAAAAAAAACAGTTTATCTTTATCGTTTTTTCTAAAAACACCAGTACTAAAAGCACTATTATAAGTACCGGTCTAAAAAACTGGTACAAAAGATAAAATTATTTTTTTTTTCCGCCAACCTTTTAGCACCGATTTTTCTAAAAAAACGATACTAAAGACAAAGCCTGACAATTACGAAATTGCCACGGACTCTTTTTTATACCAGCTTTCTTAAAAACATGTATTAATATGTCGGTACTAAAACTCTTTTTTGGTGTACTGTTAACAATTCAATATATACATTAATAGCATATTTATTTTGGAATATTCAACAGCATTATATATATAATATATGTTTATGAGCTATTTGAATTTGAAAATTTTCTGATTTAAACAATTGACAGTACAATGTATATGAGCCAGTGGTCACAATCAATTGTTTTCACCACCGTGTAGAGAGGAAAATAATTTAGTATATATAAACGGAATCACATCCTCTACCGACCTTTTAAGATTGGCAGAGTGCCATCTTTTGATCCTGACCGTTAGATCTGATCTCAACGGTTATGTTAGCCCCGTGCATAACACCAGATCGATAGGCCCGAAAAACTTTAACCGTCCAGATTAGATCGAATGGTCCGGATCAAAAGTTGGCACTCTGCCAACCTTAAAAGGTTGGCAGAGGATATGCTCCCATATATAGGGTGCGTTTGGCAAACACAAGGTTAGTAGGGTTAGTGGTGTAAGGTTAGTATTTTTTGGGATTAGAGGGGTAGAATGGCGAGGGTAGTGATTTGATGGAGTTAGTGCTAACTTAAGGTTAGTGAATGTTGTTTGGCGTGGTATGTTGAGGTTAGTATTTTAAGGTTAGTAACTATTAGTGGTTTAATTATTATTAACTATTATTATTTAATAGTTATTAATAACTATTAATTTTAATCAAAATATTAGTAATTATTAACTATAAATTATAAAAAATAAACCATTATTAATTATTATTATCATTATTATAATAACTATTATTGAATATCGTTATTATTATAATTTTAAATTAAGGATTATTTAAATTTATACAATTACAATTACAATAACTATTATTAATTATTAGTTACTAATTATTATTAATACTCATTAATTATTAATAAATAATTAGTATTACAATAACTATTATTAATTATTATAAATATTACCATAATTATTAATTAATTATTATTTATTATTTATTTTGAATATTAATTATTAATTACTTTAATTATTGTTATATTAATTATTAACTATTATTAATTATCAATTACTAATTATTATGAATTATTAGTTATCATTGATTATTAATTATTAATTACTATTTATTATTAATTATTAGTTACTAATTGTTATTAATCATCATTAATTATTAACTATTAGTTATTATTTATTATTATTGATTATTAATCATCTTTAATATTATTAATTATTAATTAGTTACTAATTATTTATTATTATTGTTTTAAAATTACTAATTATTAATTTAAATTAATTATTAATTATAAAATACTTTTATTTATTAATTAATAATGAATATTATTACTTATTAAATACTATTAATTATTAATTATTAATAATTATTATTACTTATTAAATGTTATTAATTTTTATTATTTTATGTTAATTAGTTATTTATTATTAAATATTAATAATTAATATTTGTTAATTATTAATCATCATTATTAATACTAGATTTGTGCTAACCCCACGGGGTGAAATTGCTAACTCATCTCTTGGGAGAGGTAGTGGGTTAGCACAAGTTTAGTGCTAACCTTAACTAACCTCAACTCATTTGGCAAGTTGAGGTTAGTTGGTTAGTTCCACTAACGTTGGTTAGTGCTTACCTATTATTTGCCAAACGCACCCATAAACTATGCTTGTGGTTATGTAAGTAATCGCAGATATGTCTTTCTGAGTACTGAAATTATTTTATTCTGTAATAATGTTAGCAAGATTGAGAAATTTTGATTTACGTGATTTTTGTAACTGACAATCTAAAGTTTCTGGCTTTAGCATTAAATGCCATAACATGTCTAACACAATTTGCTTCCTCTTACAGTTGGCACGTCGATCTTTTTCCATAAATTTGGGGTAATTACAGTGGTAATGTCTTACAAAGTGGCTTTAGGGGCTCACCGGTTTCTTTCTTTGTAGCTTTTTGCTTTGACAAGACGGATATCCTTTGTTTAATACCCAATGCGTTAAGTTGTACTGTTTAGATGTGATTTCTTTCATAGGTGGAGAATCTTTTGGAATGAGCTTTCTATGCCTGACCGTCCATTGGCATTGGGTATCTGGGCTTTTGAGCTCTATATTCTATTTTTAGTTGAGAACTTGAGATAGCGCGCTCCATCTTTTTTGGCATTCCTAAGTTTTTACTCAACCACCATTGGAGACCGAGTTCCATGGAGTTTGATCGTGTTGAAGTCCCGAAGTAACCCCATAACCCAAGGCAACAGGACATATTGTTAGTGGCTCTGTACGTAATTTGTAGAAACCTAAAATATCTAACTTTCAAAAAGAAAATAATAATAATAATAAGAGAGTGTATGTGTGATGACGTTATAATAATGGTTAATTAACTTACTGGAATTTTTTTATGCATTCATTTTCTTACACAAGCAGCTGAATATATGTTTTCTTCTACAAGAATTCAAGAAATAAAGTTAATATGGATTAGTAATAATTATGAAACACTGTGCGCGCGGTATTTGATAGGATGAATAGTTGTTTAAAATACTCATTAATTTTATTCTTCTAGTTTCTGCAATTTCATTAAGAAACTATTTTAAAAATCTAAAACTATATGTTGCAATCACTAACATAATTCGAGACCTAAATGTGTGTCCTATTAAAATGAGGGTAATTATTATTATTATTGCCGTCGTCGTCGTCGTTGTTGTTTTGAAGAACAAATGAGGTTAATTTTAATGAGTGAAGAAAAAGTGTATAAAGGAATATCTCCTTAATATACAAAAGGAAAAATGCAGACGGTATATATGTAGTAATCAAGTGCTTAGGGAAGATGTGCGCTATTGTCTTAGAAAGTTAGAATAATTGAGACGTTGTTTCAAACGCAATTTTACCATTAGTGATTTCAAAACAATATCATTTGTTATTTTATTCTTTCTTCAATTAACATAGGACAGACACAATTCAAAATTCAGGATAAACATATATATATCAAGATAACTATTATGGGTACTCAATCTTACCAAGAACGAGTTTTCACCATGCTAGAATATTAGCTAGCTCAGCTTCTTTTTAATGGTATATTTGAAATTAAATTGATTAGTTGGGTCCGAAGGGCATTGATCCGGGCAACACACAACATATTTTTTGTAAATTGCCGATACTACCCTCGTATATATAACAATAATCTTCGTGTTTTTTTCCTCGTTCTTTCTTTAAGAAAGTAATTCCTTTTCGGCCGACATTTACGAGAGGACCTCATGATTTAATATTCTACTTTCAACCAAAAATTAATATTTTACTTAGTTTTTGAATTACCTTTATTTCAAATATACATATTTAAATAGTATATGAATGTAAAAAAGATGTTAAAAATTAATTTTTTTCATTTGTAATTATTATGTCATGTAACTAATATTCATTCTTATGATCTTTGAGAAAATAAAATGTCTAATATAACATAAAACAATAACACAAAAAATATTGGATAATTAAACCAAATATAAGTTTCTACAATGGAAATTTATTATATTTTAGTATCAATAGAAGCTCATTTGACAAATCAAATAAGGAAAACAATTATGATAATATTAGAGAATTAAATATAATGGAATCGTTAATTGATAGATGATGGGAGTATTTTTGTCTATAACACTTAATAGATGTTGTTCGGATCATTTTGATTGTTGTCCGGATCAACTCCCGGGTCCGACTGGCTAGAAACCTTGATTATATGGTATTTATAGTTAAATTTCAGGGTGAAAATAACGGACGTATCCCAAACTTTGGTAGTCGGGTCTGTTTATGGACAATTTATTATGCAACAAAGAAGGGAACAAATGCATAAAACTACTGACCATGGAATGGGTATATTTCAGGTCCAAATTTGATATTTTTTTTGTAGTTTTATTTGTTGTGCTTTTTATATCCGAAAAGATTGTATGTGTAAAATTATTTCAAGTAGTATTTCTATATTGCTCATCCTGTGTCAGATGCTTTCTATTTCTATTATTATTAGCTCCAATCAAGAAAAAACATTATTAATGATCCCTACATACCTTAGAGCGCATCTGGCTCAGATCCTATATAACTATGATAGTGACCGGTAATAATGATCCCTACATATAGAAAGCTTCTTCATACCAGTCACTATTATGAAATTTACAGTTGAAAAGAGTTAGGTGGTGTTTAAACAACACGGTACCAGTAACTATGATAGTGACGATATCGTGTTGGTGCCAATCCCATACAACCATCAACATATATGCATGGTCATCAATCTTGACCACAAGGTTGTCCATCTCATTTTATGGTAATAACGATCTCTAATATTGTATGTTTGTTCGCAAAAAGTTCCATAACATATTCACACTCATTCCAAAAAATAACATATTTGAATTAGAATGAATCGTGCAACGCACAAGATTAGAATTAGTTTATAATTTAGAAAGAACTCGATCGCAATTTAGAGAGACTTATCGGTTCGGCATTATACTCTTGTATTTTTTTGTGGGAAATATAAAGTGTTATAATAAAAGAGCAGGTTCCGATGCCACAAATGCCACAATTTTTATTTTTCATTAATATTTTAAAATGAAAAAATTAAATTTTCAAATCCAAATCGTTGATCTTGTTCAATTTTACGAGTGATGCATTTCTATATAATTTTTATAAATTTTGGAGTTTATTTAATATTCGATCAAGAGACTAATACATGAACTATATTAAAATTAATTAATCTGTTATAATTAACAACATTCGTTCATTTTTTTGCCTCTTGATCAAATATCAAATAAACTCCAAATTTTATAAAAAATCATATAGAAATGCATCGCTTGTAAAATTGAATAAGGTCAACAGTTTGGATTTGAAAACTAATTTTAAATTTTTAAAATATTAATAAAAAAAAATTGTGACATTTGTGGCACCAAAAACATGTATCACTAGAACTTCCTCATAATAAAATAGGATATATTTAATTTACAAACGCTTCTATCATAACAAAATGTTAATAAAAGATGTCCAAAATAATACAAACACTTCTATTGTAACAAAAATTAAGAAGATGTTTCCATTATTTCATCAAGGGAAAGAATATATTTTATGGTCCCTTGTAAAGTTGAAGTGCAGTGACCCAAAAGAAGCATAGTCGAAGTCCAATCACCCAGCTCATACATCAACTGACACTAGTCGGCAGCGCAAACAAAGTTGGCATTAAATAAGAATGAATTAGTAATAAACTAGTTATTTTTCAATGACAACACATGGAGGTCGTGTTCAAAATATATTAATATTTTGGATCATCAATCCTATTCCTACGCTCAAACATATGGAAGTGGGGTCCAAATATAGGGTGTTTGCATGCGGGGATACAGTAGCGTGCTATGTAAAAAAATAATAATAATAAAAAATACATTGGGAAGGACATTAACAAATCCTTTGTTTAAATTTGGTTCGTCACATCTTAAAACTTTTTGGAAAACAAAGAGAAGTATATAATTATGGGATTAGACCTTGATTAGGCTAAGCATGCAGGTAACAGGTAGTACTTATAAGATTAATTATGGCAGCAATTGGCTGATGGTACAGTTAATGCATATGATTTGTCTCCTTTTGTTGAGCTCCTCTCAAGACAAGAATAGCCTGAGTGTAACCAAAATGAGCATGATAAGGACCACCGACCACAGCGTCTAAAGTTCCAAGTACAAAAACAAAAGAGAAACTTACCAGACGCGGAATTATCCAAACAGAAATAACAAGTATTAGCCTCCCGCCATTTGGAATAGGTGAAATACTAGTGCTTTTGTTGGGGGCAGTGCTTATCTACCAATTGATTGCTCAATTTCGATTTAATTGTGTCATGGCAGTATGCGTATAGCACGCGTCTATCTACCAATTTATAATTTAAAAATAAAATTGTGTACGACATTTGTGATGTGTTGACTTGTTTTAGGAATTGATGGTCTTCTCATTACTGGTCGTGACAGTAATAATATATAGTAATAGGACCAATAGTATTAAGAATAATAATCATATTAACAACATTAATATGAATAATTATAGAAATCATCATAAAATAATAAAAAAGATAGTGGAATATAGAGAGAGGGGATGCTAGAATGTTATGCGTTAATTCTTAAATTTTATGCTTCAAATTGATCCAAACAGCTCAATCTCTTCTTCATATTGAAATAGTAAAAGTTTCCTAGGAAAATAGTAAAATTTTTTTACGATCTCCATATTAAAATCCCTAGCATACCAAAATTTATAATTTTTTAGAAATTTTTACAATTTTTTTATATTTTCAAAAACTATTGTTTTTTTGAAGAGTCTGAAACTAATTAATATAAATCGAGAATATTATTCCAACTAACCTTTATCTTGGAATAACAAATTAACATTTTATTTCAATTTTAGGACCACTTAGACATAACTATTTATCCAAAAAAAATTCTCAACAATTTAAAAATTAAAAATTTTATTCAGATCTTTATATCTCAAGCGATCCAAACACACCCTTTAATTATTGTATAGATCACTAAATTTTATTAACATTTGATCTTTGATTGGAAAATCCAATGTGTTTCGTATACTTCTTTTTTCAATTGAAAAACAAAAAAAATTCTAATAATATATATATATAAGGTATATTGAAAAAATTGAAAATTATACAACTCTATTGTCTTTTATCTACATAAATTTTCAATGACATATCGCGTCAAATTAAATTGTATAAATTTTTAGTCTTTGATAACATATCTATGTAGGATTCGAATTTCACTAAAGATAATATTTTTTAGACTATGAACTTTATTCGAAAATTCAATATTTTTAGTTATTTATTGTTTGGACAGAAATTCAGGAAACAATTCTAATTCCTACAATTTTGCACTTATAGATAATTTCTTTTACATTTATGAAGCAATATGCACAAGTGACCACTAAACAACTTTGCATTCTTAATGCTATGTTTATCTAAAAACAACAACAACAACAACAACTTCTTTGCATCCTTAATGGTACGTTTATCTCATCCCCAGAAAGAGTTATTTGTATTTATGTTTTTCTATTCAAACCAAATAGTAATTCATATACTAGTCCAGATAAAAGAAAATTGACAGGGCATCAACGTGTAACGTGTTTGTTCGTTGTAATTCTTGTGAATCACATGAACCGAAATGCCACGGTAATGCGAAATCGGAGGAATGGGAAGGAAAGTGACGGAAATCTGGCCTGACTGAATTTCCCTTCCGCTCTGTTACTCGCTCCAATCCAGAACTATCACCCAGGAAGTTATACAATGCAAGGTTTCGTAAGGTTTGAGGTGAAAAAAAACCTTTAGCCCACATCGGATCTTAATTACCCTCCGATCTCTGGGGGTAAAAAAAAAACCCGTACGCCCCTTCCTTTCATTTAACGAGGAGGTTCTAGACCACAGGATAGTCAAGGGCTCAAGGCATACACAGATCAGATCTTTAATTAATTACTAATTGTTTGTTGTTATTAGAGTGGCGCCTCCTTTTGAATTAGCTGCTGATATTGCAGTAGGCCAGTCGGTAAACAGTCGCAAAGAATCCCACTTCGTTAGCAATAACCAAACCATGTGCACTGGAGCTTATTTATTTGTTGCATTCAGGCTTTCGCCTGTTGCATAATTAACTAAAGCATTCAAGTCTAGTTGGTGTTCATTTGGTAATACCAAGGTATCACTTATGATTGACAGATGTCTTATCAGTGGACCAATGCCAGTTTGCAGAGCAATTATTATTTCTAAAGTTGGTGCTCCAACAAGGAGAAAAATTGTTAGGAAGTAGTATTTATAGCAAAGCCATCATCTCCTCTTAGCATTTTTACTTGCAGATGGTTAATCTCACTTTTTTTTTTTGAGAAATATTAATCTCACTTTTAGTTTTTTATAGTGAACCACCCATTGTTTTTCACAAGTAATTCGTTTGAATCTCAATTGAATTTCGAACTTACGTGATATGGATTGGCATCCTCAGCAGCTAAGATTTGGCTGTTCCAAGCAGCCAAATTCTTTTTTTTTAATATTTTAACATTTTAAAATTTAAATGTTGAATCCAAACTGTTGATCTTGTTCAATTTTACGGGCGATGTGTTTTCATATAAGTTTTATAAAATTTGAAGTCGATTTGATACTTGATTAAGTGACCAAATTATGAACGTATTATAATTAATCAGTGATAGTTAACCAGATTCGTTCATTTGTTGACCACTTGATATAGTATCAATTCAATTCCAAATTTCATAAAACTTATATGAAAATACATCGTCCGTAAAATTGAACAAGATCAACAGTTTGGATTCAACATTTGAATTTTAAAATGTTGAAATATTAAAAAAAAAAATTTGGCTGTTTGGAAAAGCCAAATCTTAGTTGCTGAGGATGTGGATCCCATGTGATATAATCCAGTGTGGTAGGGTGATTTGTATTTATGGACTGGATCAAGATGTAGTATGAAAATCACTCTTTATTCATTCATGAATCGGTCTTATGAGTTTTAAATAAATTTTATAAGCTAAAGAGATGAGAAAAATCCTAGTTAAAAAAGTGACAATCCCCTTTCCTTTGGTCAGGGGTTGTATATATAGACTTTTAGAGGAATCTTTTGTTGACGTCATCATGTCAAAAGCCGATAACGATTGTCTCCTATGACGTCATCTATGTCAGCAGTCAATAATAACTGTCCCCTATGGTCCTCACTCTTGGGCTTGCTTTCATTATGATGAGATGTGCAGGTGAGATGAACCCCGAGGTATCTTCTCGTGGGAGATTGTTAGACCACGGCGCCTTCCTTTGACGAGATGATCAAGATAGATCTATGTTTGCTGTTGTGCATCATTAAATGGATCCCTTTAACACCACCTCTCCGTACATAATCACATTATCAAATACTGTCTCATAATCATTCCTCTGTGCCACGTGTAACTTGAAGTTATTAGAAGAACGTGCTGACTCTCCTGTTTATTGGACGGGCCTATGATAAATCCTAAGTCCTATCATTACCTATTAAACATCGTGAACTTCATAGTATTGGAACAATTGCGGTACTAAAATTTCTGGATGGCTTTTAATGACACGGTCCAGTAATCTTGTGACATTTGTTTCCTCGTAAAACTATAAAAGTTGATTAAATATGTTGAGGTAGACTAAAATCAGCCAGGACAGACGGGTGGACCCGTCAGCTGCGATTATATCTCAATTTTTGAAGTTTTAATAGCTAATCCGAACCGTTCAATGTGTTCTCTATATTGAAATTCTGTTGGAGACCAAATTTTACATTTTTCTGAAATTTTGTACTATTTTTTTGAGATTTTTAAAAACCGTTGTTATTGAAGGGTCCAGAATTGTTTAGATTAAGAATTTTGTAAAATACTAAAAAAAATTAAAAAGTTTCAGAAAAATGTAAGATTTGGTCTCCAACGAGATTTCAATATGGAGAACACATTGAACGGTTCGGATCGATTGTTAGAAACTCAAAAATTGAGGTTTAATCGTAGCTAACGAACTCATCCGTCAATCGCGACTGATTTTAGTCTACCTCGCAAAATATTTCATATTTTTTGAACCCGGGTTTATTTGTAATAGAGTAATTAAATTGTAATTGTTATATGTTGTAACATAGATTAATTATTGCATGTACACAGGTTATTTCTTTTTAATTTTTGTTACTAAATGAAGACCCGTAAAGCTTATACAAGATGATGACATTAGGTCGCTGCACAACAATTTTTTTTTTCCAAATTCGTAGCTGCATTATTCATGTAATCATGTTAACCCAAAATTTTACTATTAATCTATTGCCATGGCACAGAACATTCATGCTAGATAACTTGCAACCATACCGCAGGAAAAACGGACCTCTTGTGATGTGAAATATGGCGAGGTATGAAGGGACTATAAAAGGGCAGAGCGCATGAAAATTGTCAGCGCAATTTCTAGCTGGTCTCCTTAAAGTCTAGCATAATTACTGTGGCCCCTTCTCTCGGAACGAACCCCACGATTTCAACTCAGCGTTAACCACAGAGAGAGGACGCTTATTACCTTCTGACACCGCTGGCAAAATTTCAGAGAGACTTGACACCGTTATTTATTATTATTTTTGAGAAAAGTTTTTTCTTTCAATGGAATTTAACATAATTCCGTATAATTACATCCTTTCATCCATCCGTGTTGAATATTTTTCGGCACTGTCGACAGTCTTAAGATTGATTCTTTCTTATCTATTTTAACATGTAATTTTCTTTCATTAATTTTTCTCACCACTTTTGATGTAAAAACTTCTTATTTGATAAATTTTTGTGGCTGGACGATTGCAAACTAACTTTAAAAAATAAGGCATTACGGACATAATTTGACTAATCACATGGCCCCGAACCTGATACCTCACTGTGCACGTATACAGTAAAATTCCCACGCTTGCAGATTTTGAGAGAAAAAAAAAATTCGGCAAACAATTAAGTGGATTCGTCGGATAGCATGAAATGAGGGAATAACATATGCCCAACTTCAAAGTGTTTGGACCCTTCCATAACAACGGTTTTTAAAAATCTCAAAAAAATAGTAAAAAAATTTAGAAAAATGACAAATTTGGTCTCCAATAGGATTTCAATATGGATAACACATTGAATAATTCGGATTAGTCATTAGAACTTTAAAATTTGAGATATAATCGTGGCTGACGAGTTCATCCGTCAGTTGTGGCTGACTTTAGTCTAGCTCATATTTTGCCTTAAAAAAAATGAAATATTTGATTCAGGACCCAATAGTTTACTAAATTCATTGTTGGACATGTGGAGATGTAAATTTTGACCAATATACACCGATCGAAAATTTGATTTCTTCCTACTACGTGTTTAATAGAAAATAAAGAAATCGGAATGAGATCCTCTGGTCGGCAGACCAAAGAGATTCTCTGGTCGTTTTTAGATTCCGGCCGTCTGATTTAATCTCAACAGTTAAGGATACCTCGTGCATGATACCAGGATTGATAGGCCCGAAAAAAGTTAACCGTTGAGATTAAATCAGACGGTTCGGATCAAAAAACGTCTAGTGGTCGTTTATAAAAAACGACCAGAGGATCCGACTCCTAAATAAATCAGTAATATGAAGACTGACCAGTAAGATGCTTAGTTAGAGGTGCTAAATCATCATATGTAGTATATTTGGTTAGTATTTCGTGCAAAAATAAAGCCGCCAAAGACTAATTAATACGTCGGCCACCAAACTAACCAAATTCCATTAGCCGATTGCCGAACTGATTAATTCAGCAAATTGAGTATTTGTTGCCACCAGATTTGTTTTTGATATTTAATAATCAAACTATTGATTTTCAAAAACCTTTTGTCTAGGTAGGGAGGACAAAAAAATAACAAGTATTTTCATATTTTATTTGCGACACAACAAATGAAAATAAGTGTGATTTATCATTTCTCAGATAAAAGGTACACAATCTTTCTTCAGGAATATATGTATATAAATGAGCCAATCTTGTATCTGCGTAGTTTTATTAGTTGGTCGAACAATTCCTTACGATGCTTCACATATATGTTCTCCAAATGCACTGCTTTATTTACAACATCTCAAAAATTATGGTGAAAAGAGGTGTCAATCTTCTGCGATTGCATGATATATGTGGACAGAAACTATTTGAAAGGTGCCAATTCTTTTTCACTTCTTTTGCATTGTATTTGATAATTCTTATGATCAATTGAATTTGATGCAAAAATATTTGATTACTGCGATTTTTATTTCAATGAAAAAAGTTCTTGCAAGAGTTTAATTTATTCAAAACTCTCATCTTCAACATACAAAAAAAAAAAAAAAAAAACACTATTCTAGTTAGTTGAACGTATCTTTTGAATTGTAGGATTACGAATTAGTTGAACTATGTGGTTTTCCTCATTAGACAATAAAAGTTTGAATTTTTAGGACTATGTGGAAAATAAAAGATTTTCTATTTTATTTTATTTTTTTCTTGGCGCCAATTCATAGAGAAAATTCGGTAATCAATAGTTTTCCAATGTATTTCATTTCATTTTGTTGGTTCATTTTTCATATTTTCTTGAAAACTTTAACACCTCTTGATTTTAATGAAAATTTGGGTAAATTGCCCCTTAAATTTATCAAAAAGGAAAAAAAAAAAAAAACAACTGTGTTGGGCGTAACTCGTTGCATAGAATGTTAAGAGGCAGAAGAATCAAAACACGTATGAAAAATTGAAAATGCACTTCCTCAAAAGGATACTGATGTCAAATTGACACTTGTTCCCTAATCCCCAGTACCTGGACTTGTTATACACAAAAAAGCAGAAGGCGGAGTGGATCCTACCTCTACCCAGCTACTCTTGTGACCTGTCAATCATAACTCAAGCTGAAACTTTGACAAAAATCAACAAAAAAACGAGCCGGATCTGAAAATTGGGTCTTCACTCGTGCCCAGACCAGAACCCAGAAGTACGGTCCCCAATTTTCTCAGACCCAAACAGAGACTGTACCTACAACTGGGCCCACTTCTGACGTGCTTCCACGAGGGTCTGTCAGCGGGCCCAGTTCCTCCGGCCCGGGTTGCTCAACTTTTTCTGTGTATGCTTTGCTTGCAAATTAAAAGTTGAGATATGCCTCGGTGGAAAGAATTTGCAAAACATTCGTGGATGTCTGATTGTGCTGTCGGGTCAATTAATTTAATGATGTTAGGCGAACAGGATCTACCATTTGTGTCGTTGGGACCGTTGAAGAAATTTTAGTTTAAAATCAATATATGAAAATTAATGTACAGATTTGAGAGATCAGATAGTAATTTATAAGATTGGTGAAGCTTAGGGATTATAGACAGATCATCCAGCACCGTTCTATTTTTGCTAATGTTAGTGGCGTGCACAGATTAGCTTATCTATATCTTAGTGGAATTAGTGGCTGTACTCATATCATGATAATTCATATGTAACTGCACCGATCGTTGAACTAATATTTATCCTTGAATTGTATTTTAGGCCTGACAGTTGAGAAAAATAAAATGACTAAACGCCTAATAAAGTGATGTTTGGAAAATAACAAATATTATTTAGTTTGTATCTGAGGATAGCAATAAAGAGATCGAAATAGTGGCTAATTTTATTCCCCCATTTTTTTAACTAAATCTTACAGCAGCAACAACAATAGAATTCTTCTCGAAGTTCGAAAATTGCTCTTCCATTATTTCGGCAGAGATGTTGTTTTGATCAATCCTCCAAATATTAGTAGTCCAGTAGTTTTCCGAAAATATTTCCCATTTTTTTTTTTTTCAAACCAAACGTAGCCCAAAATTGTTAGAAATATATAAATGGATTATACACGCGTGCCTCCCCCCCCCCCCCACCACCCAAAACAAAAACTCAAAAGGACTCTTGGACTTAAGGTTGACAAAAGAGTTCGTGACTGGCTCAAGATCGATTATACTTTAGCTTATGATTAGTTCACTAAACATTTACATGAACCTTTAGCATATAGACGTGTAACTCTATATTTTATGATCAAGAGCTCAAAACAAGTAATGTGCTGGAAGCATTAGAGGGAATATCTATAGAAGTTGAGACAGAAATGATGGAACAATTAAGTGTACATATATGATCTCATATTTAGTCATGCTAGGTGGAAGGAACAATTGCTGCAAAGGAATTACTAATAGAAATTAACCAATTTTCATTACTTGTTATGACTGAACCAAATTTAACCAAATAAATAAATGTACAAAACGTATTGGAGATTGAAAAAAAATCCAAAGGATCTAGAAGTTCACAGCAACAACAAAAAAAAAAGAAAAAGAAATGATAAAGTGACTTGTGCAGTATGACAGACAACTAAAAAGGAAAATATACAGCAAAAGATGGCTACAAATATTTGACCCTCGGATCAATTCGGAAAATATACAGAAAAATATTGAGAAGCTTCGTTCATGGCTATGAAAACAATTAATGATATTCTCGACCTCATGGATCAATTCGGAAGGATACCGGCTCTGAAACATGTATCCAGGGGAGCGGTACATCAAGCACATATCTTGGCCAATCAAGCAAGGAGGAACAGTATTAGGTACCGTGGCACTGACACAACAGTACAGGGAGTTCAAGTAGAGGGAGGATTACTGGCAGTCATGGACGAGAGATTTTTCCAAAGGGCTCAAGACCGCCATAATTTTTTTTATTTTTTTGTTAAGTTTACATCCCTGGCGAATCATCTATTTTCAGTTTTTTTTTTAAATATTGTGTAAGCTTTGATTTTATAGTAGGGGTAGACCTTAATTTAATATTTTAGTCGTTTTTATATAGGGAGAGTAGTGTTGCTCTTTCGCCCGGGTCAATTGATTCTCAAATTGAGATGCTGGTAACTCAGTTATGTAGGCTGTTATTTTTTATTGAAGCCTACGGGCAGTTAAACCTTTAAAAAAAAAAAAAAAAAAAACCTAAAGCAGATAGTGGTATAACAGCTTTAGCAGTCTGCTATAGCACCTATAGCTACATTTTTCTTCAATCGCGTACTATTTTCTAATATAACTATAGACGAGTTATAGCAATATATGAAACAGTGAGCTATATAAAACTATTTAAATATGCTGACCGTTTGAGCACCCTTGGCCCAGAGAAAAATTTAATCAGGATCTACAAACATTTGATTTAAAAGGTACTTTGTTTTTTTTTTTTTTAAAAAAAAAGAAATGCATCACTCCTAAATTTTTTGCCCCCAAAATCAAGATATTTAGTGAACTAACAGCAAAAATTCCTTTTGATCAACCACCAAACAAGTCTCATCTGGATATTTACTCAGAGGTTCACCTCAAGAATAGTAAAATTTTATATCCTGCCATTTGCAATATCCATACAATTGTCATTCTTAAAAATAACATGAATGGAGCGGCTCCATTGGAGCCATCATTCCAGGACTCCTGCCTGAAAAAGAATTTTCACCCCTTACTAGAAAATTTTCTATATTTTTTTATCATTCGCCACTTTCCCCCATTCAGAGATTTGCACATTGTAGGATCCCGGACCACGTTTTACCTAGCCTTGTTAGTCTTTTGTTAATATTCAAAACCTCATAAGTCATAGCCACATTGCCCTTCTAGAAATTGCTTTCATTTTAAAAAGGCATATAATTTTCATAACACCAAAAGTCCTGGACAAAGAAATCAGTATAGTAAGCCAATTATAATTTTCTTTATATCAGTAGTAATCTTAAGATAAGATTGTGTAGACTGATGCAAAGAGCACAACAAAGAAGAAGACTTTTTGGTCCCATAAATGTCATATTGCTCTTCAGGCATCAAGACCAAACTATATGATGTACGTAGTTAAAATATCTTTCACAAAAAGGGAACTCATTCTCAACATGCATCGTTCCCTATTCTATAGTTTGCAGTTGCACTAATACTGATTTGCTAACTGTACTTGGATTTGTAAAAAGTTAATTTTTATCCAGTTTGTGGAAACCGATTCTATCCAGAAAGGAAAACATTTCAGAAACTCAGCTCCAATTGTAGTTGCTTTTGTCAGATAAACACTGGATTACCAAATCAAACTCAATTCCAAGGCTACTTAGTTTCTCATATACCTGAAAAAAAATCTGAATTTACTCCCCCAACCAGAATATCCTGGCAAAAAGTGATTAATTTTACAATCGCTGCTCTACTGAAAACCCAAATTTTCAAAATTTCTGAGTTTAGATATTGACACCCCCCTCACCGTATCTAAACACCTCTGCTGATTCCAGGTAGATTCTACCGATTTTAGTTCTTGGTACCCCATAATTGCACAAGACATGGTAATTTTCAAGCAAGAATGGCTCATCAGATAAAATATATTAAGTCTTTTGGTAACAGGTGATTGTATTTGGTAGCGGACAAACGAATACTTTCAAAAAAGGGCTCAAATTCATTAGTTGGATAATATCTAAGTAACCTACTGATAGATTGCTCAAAGCTTCCATTCCTCTGTATCTTCGAAACAAGATTTTGGAGAAAAATAGGAGCATTTTTTACTAATGAAGAACTGCATAGCCTCTCGTGCCATAGAAATAATAACAGAGATCTCCACCAGCACTGACAGGCCCTACAGGTTGCGGGGGTTTTCTCCATAGATAGATCTCCACCAGCACTGACAACCTTACCCGGCCAGTGGCAAATAGCTGACCGCCATTTGATCTATGGATCAATGACGAATTGAGCTTTGGATTGAAAGGAAATGATTCTGCCGCAAATTGGGAGATGGAGCTGTGCAAAAGCACGATACATTGGTAAAAATTGCAAGCGGGGTTACTAGATTGAGCATGATATCTGGAGATATTTGCGGTATAGCATAACTTAATCCAGGACTAGTAAAGGATATAAAGAAAAGGTTTCTCACCAGAGTATTACTCTGTGTATGTTAGCGTTCATCCAGGGATTGTATCACTTAGCTCGGTTTGTTAGTCAAAACTCAAAATCCTAGTCTGAGGTTTTATTTGGACCGTGGAGCAAGAGAAAACAAGAGAAGGCGAAGCCCTTTTTTCTGTTAATTTTATTTAAGCGGTCTAAATGAAATTTGGATGAAATAGTAGGTCGCTTTGATCCTCGCTATTTGGAGATTGAAAATTGGATTAAATTTAAAGAAACTGTGGTATTCTTGTAATTTATTATATTCAGGAATCACCGAATCAGGATTGCTGAATTTCTTATCATCTTATAAAATTTTCTACTTATACTGGTTTTGTTTCGGGCTGATAAATCGTCTCCCGATTCCATCATCCTCATTCCTCTATCATTCTCTGAAAATGTATTTCTATTTTTGGAAATCTATCGTAAATGTCATTTTTGTTTTTGAAAATCCAGTGCTCATCCCGCCCTCCCCTATGTTTCGCTCCCTTCCCCTCCCTTATGTTTCGCTCCCTCCCCCTTCCCTAAACGTCACACTTACCCCTGTACCACCCCCTCCCTCCTAATTGCTATAGTTTTGAGAACAAATGTTCTAGTTAATATAGTAATTGTTCTAGTTTTAGAACCTAATTGTTCTATTTAATATAGTAACTAATTTAATATATATAATTGTTGTAGTTCTGAGAACAAATGTTCTAGTTAATATAGTAATTGTTCTATTTAATATATATAACTGTTCTAATTTCAGAAATAATTGTTTTAGTTAATATGTTATGGAAAACTAAGGGAATTGCTTTTGACAACCGAGTTTTTGCTACTCGCAACTTAATATTTTTCTAAATGACTAAACTGCCTTTGATGCCAATTATGATATGTATTCTTAGAATTACCTGATTTACTTAATTATATTTCCTTTTCTTCTAGATTTCCCGCTAAGAAACCGTATTCTCCTTCTAATAATATTTAGAGAAATTTTGATTCCCATAACCGCATCGTCCTTCCTTTCCTCTAAAAAATTTAGGATTTGCATATAGTTTCGACAAATTGCTACCTTACTTGTGGAGATAAACTCTATTCATCAACAATTTCCTCCTTCCAGAAGTAACAAATTTTAATTTAATATTTTTATTTCGTTAATTGTGCAGTATTATTTGTTGTTATTTTGAATGATGCTTTACTTATTTTTGGATTCTCTTTGACCATATGAGTCATTAATTTCAGAATTAATAATAATTACATAACTTGAAAGAAAATCGACCTTTCATAACAAAAAATCACATATTCATGGCACAAATTTAATTTATGTTGGTTTGTGCATGCAAAAGCGGAAAGCCATTAAAAAAAGGATTAATTGGTTTTATGCCACTGTGAAAAATAGTTAATTAGAGATATGCCACTGTTAGATTGCTAATTAGATTTATGCCATTATCAAATTGCGTAAATTAGATATATGTCATTATCTTATTCCTAAAATGATTATATACTAAAATTGCCATCCTAAAATCTCTCATTATTTTTAAAAATTTCTAAATTACCCTTTTAATAAAACCTAAAAATTACGGTGAAAAAAAAAACACTAAAAATTTGCAAACGCTACCACTAAAAATTTCATTTCATTCACTTGCTGAATGAATAACAATAAGTCAAATTAATAATTTATTATTTGCTTATGTCACGATTAATAATTTCATTAACTCAAAAGTACTTCTAGTTCTTATTTATTTTTATTTGCTTTAGTTTTTATGTCACGATTGCAAAAGATCACTTACATGAAACGATTATATTATTTGCTTATGCCAGTTAATAATTTATTTTAGTGATGAAATTTTTCTAATTTTAAATTTTTGTAGTGGCATATTTAAAAGGGTAAAATTGGCAAATTTAATTTTTCGGTGGCAAAAAACTAATTTTTACTTTTTCACAGTGGCATAAAACTAATTTGTCATTTAGTGATGGCATTTTACTAATTTTAAATTTTCATAGTGGCATAAATCTAATTAACCCTTAAAAAAAATACTAGAATTTTAATTTCATATACACTGCTTCAAGATCCAAGGTTGACTGTATACTTGCCTTGTACTTGTTATCCCTTGGAACCTGTTTTAGAGAATTATACAAGATCAGGTACTTATTTTTGACACTGAACTTTCAAAGGTCTGGATCTATAGCCCCAATGGTGATACGGTAATTACTTGTGTCACTAAATTATAATTGGACCAAAATTAAAGCCGCTATAGTTCTCATTTCACCTCAATATCTATTTTAAAGTTCAGTGTTTGGCATGAACCTAGCTGAATTTCAATTATTAAAATAGAAAAAAAATGCAGAGCGAGTTAAGAAATTAACCTACTGTAAAGTGGCCAGAGGGGTGGACCTTACGCATAGCTGAGGCAAAATTAGTCCCTGTACTTGGAAGGAGGTTGGCTCACATTAGAGAGAATCGTCTCAGTCTACTGTTGGAAGTGCAAGGAAGTCGTCCATGGAGAAAATAAAAGCTACAAATTTTAGGTTTGAAATCGTCGCTTGAGCACGAGAGACGAAGTATGAAAATCGAGAGGCGAAGCAGTTGTAGAGAACGAGGAGATAGTACACGAGGAGACTGAAAAATTTGATTGATTACGAGGGATGGAAGGCGATGAGGTGGAAGTGAAGACCATGAGAGAAGCTAAATTGAAGGGAGGAGGGACCGTCAGTAATTATTGGATGGAGAAATCGAAGTGCTTTGGCAAATATTAGACTGATCAAAGGGCAGTTTAGTCAATTAAAAAAATATTAAGTTGCGAGCAGCAAAAACTCGATTGTCAAAAGCAATTCCCGAAAACTAATTGTTCTAGTTTCGAAAATTAATTATTCTAGTTAGTAATATTAACTTGAACAGTAAGTTTTTTTCGAGAATAGTCAATAACATTAACTTAGAATAATTAGTAACAAATAAACCCACTGGGCTGGATGAGAACTGAAGCCACGAATGCTTTTGAACCCTTGACCTTCTTCTCTTCTCTTCAGACTTTAATTAACCTCCTCCACATATCAAAAGTCATTGTTGATATTAGTTTTGGTGACATAAGATATTTCTAAACTCTTATCAATGGGGCCGTTTGGATGGGTTAGGAATTTGGGGAATAGCCTATTCTTAGGCATAAATTTATTGGGAAGTGTGTAACTTTGTGAAGAGGTTGAATTGTTTATAATAAAATTTATGCTTGGAATTGGAAATTCCTCCAATTCCCAACTCATCCAAACGGCCCCAATAAGATATTTGTTTGGTGACATAAACATTTCTAAATTCTAATCGATAATATATTTGTTTCGTGACATAAAAGACATTTCTAAATTCTAATCGACAATCCAAGAGAGAAGTTCTTTTTTTTTTTTGTATTTTTGATTGTTTAATGCTTTATTAAATTCATCTTTCCATCAAATTTTATATGCATGCTCATATAATTGCTAATAATTCTATTATCCCACATTTTAAAATATTTCGCATGAATTTTCATATTTTAAGAATTGCACAAAATTTTATTTTTTTTTCTTATAAAACATTTCATCATTATATGGATGCTATAAATATTATATTAAATTTATTGATGCCAAAGCTTTTATATTTTGAATGTTCAAATAATTTTTATGGTTTTCAAAGAATATTCTATTTTAGAAGTAAATATTATGATTTTGGGCACTTTTATAAATTTTAAACTATTATAAGTCATCCAATCCAAATAAATGAAATGAAATTGATTGTTCAATGCTCTCGCACTACTGAGTACTCATCTTATTATATCAAATACTTTTCAATAACCCAATATTATTGTTATAATGCTTATATATTGTATTTGTTACAAATATTTGCATAAACAAAGATTCAATTCCTCCTACGGAATAATATACAGATCTAAGGCATCTTGACATTTTACAACTTATAACTTTTCTACGAATCCACTCAATGATATGTTTCGACAATGTTCGTCTACTAAGTTCAAAAAAGATTATTCAAGTGTGGCAAATCATTAGCTCGATAGCCTGTATCTAGTCTGTCCAAAAAAAAGCATGGCAAATCATAAGCCTTTTTATTTAGGTTGACTGTATCGGAAAGGTCAATACGACGATATATGATGAAGGTAGTATTGCGTCCTTGAAATGTGTGCAATATTACTACTTGTTGTCTAGCTTATTTGCGACGACAAAAATAAGCTTCTCTATCAAAAGACGTACTTCTAATTTCTGTTAGTTCCATGCTTGCATGTGTTACAAATTACAACTTTAAAGTCTATAATTACTGGCTACAAATCAAAGATGCAAAACAACTTTCAAGCATGCAAGCGTGTGCCTATAGAGTATAGATAAAACATACACCATTAAATGTCAGTCTCTGTACCACTGTTCATACCCAATCTTTGTACCACTGTTGAAACCTAATTCAATTGTACCAGACATTCAAACAACATATAAAAAGCTCGTAGCACGTGCAATTAGTAAAACTTAAAACTACATTAGAACTTATCCATACACTAAATCTTAATGTCAAACTGAATCATTGCAACTTAAGACATACTAAATCTCAAATTTCATCCAATGCTTCAGTTCTTCAAATTTTCAATTCATAGGCCTAAACCTCAACTGGTCCCACCGTCCTATAAAGAAAGGACATTTATCACATAAGTAATAACCTTGACCCTTAAACATAAATGCAAGCATCATATGAGCAAACCATTTAGGGGTCGTTTGGATGTGTCCGGAATTTGGGGATTTTCCAATTCCGGGCATAAATTTTAATATAAACAATTCATCTCTCTCACAAAGTTACACACTTCCCAACGAAAATCCTTATTCCTTCCTAGGAATTGGCTATTCCTAACCCATCCAAACGACCCCTTAAGGAATAATTACAAATTAACAATTTGTGAACTTGTGAGCATATCAACAAATCAAAATACATTAATTTTGATAGAACCATCAATTAGTTTTTGCTTCTATATATTGAGAGATACAAACTATAAATATAGGTGCATAAAAAATAAACAACTTGGATTTAGGTACACGATACTGGTAAATATTTGTACCATATCAGATGTATAAAGGAACATGCCCGTACCCAAATTAGAGAGCTTATCCATCTCAAAAAGAAATCAGAGAACTTATGTAAAATTCCTTGAACCTTATGTAAGAGAAAAAAAAGAAAAATCAATTAAACTAGTAAATATCCAATTTCAAATAATTCTCTGATTTCCAAAAGATTAAGAGACTATTTACCATATTGACATTAGACCCTCTCAGCAGGGGGGTCCACACCATTTCCAGTTCCAGTCCCAGTTGATTCTGCAACCTGCGCCTGTGTTGTAAAATAAAACTGTAAACTCATACAAACTCATGTGAGCCCTAAACCCTAAACCCTACAACATGCACGTACCTGTGAGCTCTCAGCAGCAGGGCCCGCAACATTTTCACTTTCAGTTTGTTCCTGAACCTGCGCACAGATTGATTTTTCATTACTGACAATAATTCCTCCTTATAACAGATCCAAGTCATTAAAAAGACTAGAAAATAACTATAAAATGAGATAAAATATTCAAGCATAATCCTAACTATCCAAATCTGTAGCTTTTATAAACACTAAAATAACAGCTATTCAAAAAGCAATTCACTCCTTATTGGGTTCGCTTGTTTCACGTTTGGGTGCTGAACGAATAAGCTTTTTGGGCGAATAGCTTATTCGGCGCACATCCAAACACACCCTTTGGGTGTAATCTCAGGCTAGTGCCATGTGCCATGGTGCATATGTAAGACCAGTTGCATTCTAAGTTGCAATTGAGTATGCAGGTGAGTGTGCCACTGAATCACATGTTGCTTTCTTAAAACAGCATGGTACACTTCCTGGTGAGGGTTAGGATATGTTTATCATGGTTCAATCCACTTCTCACTGCTTGGCCTGCCCAGGTGTTTATCTCTGGGATATGATCAATCTTCTCATATGGTGGTCGTGCTAACGGCTTCCTGGAAATCACTATTAAACCACTTTGCAAAACTACACATAGTATCCCAATGATCCTCCTTTCTCCATTAGCCCTGGTGACCTCATACTCTAGTGATGTATTCTCTATTGTGTTTCCAACCTCTATAATTCCCATCTTCACACCCTCTTCACTCTCCTCAACAGTGGCCATGAATATTATAGTAACAGTATGTTCTGATTTGTCTCCCTTAATTACACCTCTTACCTTCCAGACACATACTGCAGTATAAGTTGAGTTGCAAGAAGCATATGCTGAATTGTTAGTG
This sequence comes from Rhynchospora breviuscula, assembly GCA_027562975.1. Lineage (NCBI taxonomy): Eukaryota > Viridiplantae > Streptophyta > Magnoliopsida > Poales > Cyperaceae > Rhynchospora > Rhynchospora breviuscula. The sequence goes on from CM050398.1 coordinate 48,237,007, forward strand.
ATTGCAGAAGCTGAGGTGTGAAGCATAAGGTTGGAATTGCAAGTTGTACAAGCTCTTGTTCAAGTATAGGTTTCCTTATCTGAGTCAAAGCCCATAAAGGTTGTGGTTCCTTGGTTGATAACTTGATATATAATGATCATTTCAGATGTGCTCCCATCAATGCTTCGAGTCTTTTTCTTTCTTCATCCCCTCTTGATACTTTTCCTTCATTAACTGAACTAGCACCTCCAATAGCTCTTTTTCTCAAACCTAGGATGTAGTGTAAGGATTGACACCTGGTGGGCTTGCACAACTTGTGCACCACTGTGTGCTAGTTGATATGATTCAAGTTGTACTTTATTAACCACCATTAAAACTGCTCACCACCTTCTTCGCACAAGGCTGCCTATTCACACTCTTACATCCTCCTCCTGGGTCTTCAATATGAAGATTGACTCGTTCCTTGAACTCTGAAGAGGCAGCACCAAAGGGCTCTCTCCCTCTGCCCAATATTGATAAGCATTCTGCTGCCCTTTTGAATTGACCTAATTAAGGTTTGGAATTTCAGCTTCTACCAATTTTCCATCATACCCTCCTCCTTTATCCTCAACATCATTCACAATCCTCCTAGTCCTCCACTGTTCCACATTGAAAGGATAATTTTGGAAGGGGGGTTGCATTTGCAGTATTGCATTATGTGCTGGCTGGTATACCAGTGCATGCTGTGATGCAGATATCACTGGTTGAGGTACACAAGATGCTGATCGTGATGTTAAGTGTAACTGATGGATGAGTTAGTTGTACTTCAGACACTACTACCTCCTTCCCTTCTACTATTGCATTTTTAACCAACTCAATACAGTCTTCATCCCTCACCATCTTTTTATCTTCCTCCCTCATCTCAATCTTCCCTTGTACTCACGATGAGTAAAATCATATTGGCATGTCATGTTCTCAATTGGTCTATTGGGCCTGATTTCAGACTGAAATGAAAAAGAATTATCAACATACCTGTGCAATGTGGGGCTTTTGTTTCGTACGAGCAGCAGCACTTCCCTGACCAGTATTGGCCCTTCTTTTGCCTCTCCCTTTCTTAAGGGCACCACCTCCATCTTTGTCTTTCTCATCAGCCAGTGCCTGTATAATTAATTTGTAATTTGTTAATACAACACCAAAAAAAATAAAAAATAAATGATATTGGTATTTGAAAATTACTGACATTGTTGAAACTCTTATCGATGAATTTTATGATGGACATTGAAGCAATAATACCAGCAAGGTCCGCACCATCTACCAGTGCCTGTGTATTACACGTAATTGTAAACCATACAAAAAAAAAAAAAAAAAAATCATTACAAGTAAAAACAAATCGGCAATTCGTAAAAACCTTCTGAGCCTCAACTTTCTTCTTGACACCCTCAAATTCCTTCATGACAGCCTCAACCTTCTTCTTGACAGCAACAGCCGTCCTCAAAGCTGCCTTTGCCTGAGTCACCACATCTGTTGCGGCAGTTGTTGCTACTTTTACAACCTCTTCAGAGCATGAAACAATTCGGAAGTTTCCATCATCCTAAAAAACAAATAAAATATTGTGTAAATAAAAAAATATACGGGCATGAAACCTAGAGATATAAGATACTGTGTTACCTTCATTAATAGACCATTAACAGTCAACTTCTCTAATTCCTCTGACAAAAGTTTCTGGAAATCTTGTGGTTCAAGATAATTTTCCTGCAATCCAATTAAGTAGCAATTATGATCATTATAATGTTCCTTCCTGCAATTAAAAAGAGAAGGAATGCTGCTAAAAAAATAAATAATACCAAGATATACTCTGCGATTGTAGTACTCTCACATAGCTCCTTCTTCCTTAAAAAATCAATTATTATATGATCTAACCTATTTTCATCATTAGGAGGCAAACAAAATATAATTATCATTTCTAATAGTTAAAATATTATAACCCATTTTTCTACAGGTATAATGTAAAAAACAACAAATTTAACCTTTTTGGTTGCCCAGACATTGTTGGAAGAAAGAGGTTTACATCCCCATGCAATTGGATCAGAGCTTTGTTCTTATTGTCTTTTCTCATGTTCCTATCTTTACCCTGCTTAAAAAAAAAATTTTTTTAAAAAAAAAACACGATATAATATTTCCTATCTTTATCTTTACATAAAAAAAAATGCCGATACATTGGCAATTCAAAAAGAATCTACCTCAGTCCCTGCAGCCACTGCCTTCAAACCTGTCTCTGCCTCTTTGACGGATGCCTCCACATTTGTCATGACAGCCTTTGCCACAGCCACCACATCCATTGCTGCAGTGGTTGCTGCTTCGACAGTTTTTTCAGATAGTGAAGCAAGTTGGAATTTTTGGCACTCCTACAAACAAACAGCATATATTATGTGAATAAAAATCATAACGGATAAAAACCAGAGATAATGCATTGTTACGTTCACTAATAGACCATTTTCAGTCATTCTTTGTAGATGGTCTGACAAGAAATTGTGGAAGTCTGGTGATGTATGATAGTGTTCCTGAAATTAAATTAAGTAACAATTATGATCATTATTATGCTGTTCCTGCAATTAAAAAAGGAAGGAATGCCGCCAAAAATTAAATAATACCGAGATATTCTCTGCGATTGTAGTACTCTCACATGGCTCCTTCTCCTTTCTTAAAAAATCAATTACAATATCATCGATCCTATTTTCATCATTAGAAGACAAATAAAATATAATCAGCATTCTAATAATTAAAATATTATAAACCATTTTTTTTTTACAATAAATTTAACCTTGAGGGCTGGGCAGTCATTGTTGGGAGATGAACGAGAGGTAGGTTCACAGCAATTCTCTCCTCGGCCTTGCTAGTTAAGTCCGGCACGTGAGGTTGGTTCAGAGCTTGTATGTCCGTGGCTTGGCCCTCCTAGGAAAGCTTATCTGCAATTTTCATATTTCTAGCTTTGTCCTGTTTAAACAATTTAAAGCAATCCGATATAATAATCCACCCAATTCTAAAATTTGAAAGTAAAAGCATAATAAGAAATAAAAAAACCTTTAAGTCTCTAGTAGTTCTTCGAATAAAAATTCCGTTGAATTCAGGGTCGGCTAAGATCTTTTTCCACTGGCCAAAACTATGCTTTATTATCCCTTTCATCAATGCTTGAACTTCTTCGTCACGCCAACGTATGTTGGCTCTCCTATTTATATTTTGGTAATCCATACCTTGCACCTTCAATTTTTTTCGAAAAAAAAAAAGATCGATTAAAACGAAATAGTAGTATCGGAAAAGCGAAGCGAGAGAGAGAGAGAGGAGATTCTTACGGGAGATTCCGAGCTAGGAAGGTGATTGCGCTCAGAACTTTTTCCCACGGCGCTTGCGTGTTAAAGCGCAAAAAGGCAAAAACCTAAGGCTTGTTTATAAAGGGGATGAGAGGAGGGGAGATGGGGGGAAGGGAGATGACGAAAAGTGAGACGAGTGTTTACTTCTCCATTTTGACAGGCTGGGTGAAGGGAGGAACACAGAAGCGTGGCTTTTTTTTTTTTTTTTTTTTACCGAAAATACTCTTTATCTTCTCTTTCTATGACACATGACCCCACTCAAAATTAGTCCCTCTCTCATTTTATATGTTATTATCATTAAAAATAAAGGGTAAATTGGGTGTATACTCTTCTAATGTTATGTAATTTCTGGACATAAACAGATGCAAATAATATTCTAGGGTTTCGGGTTCATTTAATTTAGCTCTAGAAGCACTATTGTCACGTGTTTTTGTGCATGACAGACAAATTTTGGATCGAAATTTATTTGCTTCGTGCCGAAATGTGTTCCAAACTCTCTGCTTTGACTTGATATTTTTAGGCAATGCTATATGAAGGTTATTTGTCGACCATATCTAAATCCTAGCCTCAGCCATCACAATTTTGGTTTTGGACTTGGTTTGAAATTCGGTTTTTACCACGTAATTGACTAGTCCTAAACTTTCGTATTATAATTTAATCAATTAAGTTCTTTGTGTTGGGTTTTCAGAGGTATCTAAAAAACTACACTTATCGGTCGATTAGTTAACCTCCTCTTTCAAGCGTTTGGCTTACCTCAGTTACTTAATTAATAAATGGGTCGTTCTAATTTAATGACCTAAAAACGTTACAGTTCATCAATAGGTAAACAATCAAACAAACTATTTAATCAACTAAGCATATATAATAATTCTCAATACATCAAAATTACATAGCAATTATCAAATCACATCAAGTCATCACAAATAATAAATTAAACTACTACCTACCCCTAAGACATAATAAAAATTTAGCCTAATATGTTTTTAACACAAACAACAAGTATCATATATAAAACAAGATACAAATCCATAGAATAATGAAATAAAAGCATATAAGAGTAAACCGAATTATCTTTTAGCTTTACTTCTTCTTCAAGGGCAGGGAGCCGATGAAGAACATATTCGAATTGTTGCTGCAGTGTCCAAATGTTCCTGCCATCAAGGTGTTTTGCATGGAAAGAGCCAAAAACACAAATGCGAGTAGTGGGAATTATGGTGTGCCAGGTAGGATACTTCTCTCTATCAGAATTCGTGCTTAAAACACTAGAAATGGACCTCAGGAGGTGGCTAGGGCAGAGATAATGCGGTTTCCTTCTCTGGAATTTCCAAAAACCACCTTTCTATATTTGATTTCAGACCAAAATATAAGAATTTTGGACCAAAAACTCTTTTTGGCCTTAGTTTCTAGGCTGGAATCGAGGCCTTTTTATAGTTTCTGATATGTTCAAGCCAATGTTTTAAATACTGTACCGGCCATCGAAACGGTGGAACAATCGGTATGGGGTTTACCGATATTACCGGGGTGTATCGGTTAAAAAACTAGAAACGATATATATAAAGTTTATGGGCTGAAATAAGACAAACAAGTACATGGCCCAGTGGCAAGAGTTGCTACCAATGAAAGAGGGGGGCGGGGGTTCGATTCACCAACAAAGCAATACAAATTTTTTTTTATTTCGGATATTGGACCACTTAAAAATAGTACTATAGATTTCCAAAACACTTATTCTTGATCATTTAGGAATAATATTGTTGGATGGAACAATTATTCTTCGATTTGCCTAATTGCAAAACAACACCAAACATCTCTACTAACGCTTCAATTTAGTGATTTTTAGTGAATTTCTATGAAGAAAGGCATGGAGCAAGTCTAGCACAAGTTGTGGAGCTTCAAGAGACTCCATTAGGCTAGCTAGAGTCATTAGTTTAGGTATATTTAATTCCTAAACTAATCTCAATCAGTTTGCTGGTAAACTGCTCAGTTTTTCTATCCAACGTCATACAACGCTGAGTTATTTCAGGCTGAAATTACAAAATCTCGGACAAGCATGAAACATTGTCACATAACGTCCACTGGCGTTAGGTAACGCTGTACCACAGAGTTGTATAATGCTCAGTAGCGTTGTACAACAAGAGATTGAGAGGACTTGGAACTTAGTCTGTTCCTCCTGTCAGAACGTTATGCAACGACCCACAACGTTAATGACCACCATTGTGTAACGCCCTCTAGCGTTACACAACGCTCAAATATTCCAAGTTCTCTCCGCTGTTTAGAAGCGCTGCCTCATGCCATACAGCGCTGTCTGGGGCTCATGCAGCGCATTTTACATGCAAAACTGCAGGCGACGTTGGACAACGCCAAAGAGCGTTGTATGACGAACTATTAAGTATGTCAGAGCTGCTTCTCTCCTTCTTTACTAGATCGTTGTGTAACGTCCTCTGGCGTTGCACAACGCTCTGACAGTCCTAACGGAACTGTCGGAGCATTCCTTTGGCTGTACGTTCCATCGTTGTGCAACGGTACAGAACGTTGCACAATGCTCTAACAATGTCAAGGGTAATATAAAATAGCCGTTTGAAATTTCAATGGTTATATTGAGCGTTGCACAACGCTGGAGAAAAAATTAGACTGTTTTGGAGTTGTTGACGCCCTCTATATATTTAGCCCATTTGGGACTGATAATATACTTTTGAAACATTGCAAAATCTTTCTCTTTGAACTCCAAACAGCAAGATTCAATTCTTTCTTGTTCTTGAGCATTTGTCTTGCAAAATCATTGAGATTAGAGTGCATCAACCAAACCCATAGTTTCCACTAGCTAGGTTATTGAGTGTTTTGGTTGAGAGCTTCAATCTCTTGTGTATTTGGTGATTAGTTAGAGGTTAGGCTGATCCACCTTGAGTTTTTCATGATGAGGCGATTCTGTTCGAACTTGTAGATCCGTTCTTGGTGGAATTGAATGGAGCGCATTCTTTCGTGGTAGCGAAACTCTCGGAGACGTACGACTAAGACTAGCATATCCTAGCCGGTCAGAACTCCGTAATCATATCGCTTGTCAATCTCTCTTACTCTTTCTCTTAATTTACATTTGAATTGAATTGCTTGTGTGCTTGTTTGTGTGTGAACCAACTTAAATTGAATTGAATTGTTAGTTTCCGCAAAATTATCCAAACCGGTTTAGAACTCGAAATTGTGCCTATTCACCCCCTCCAGGCCTTAAATTAGGACAACAAATATTTTTTTACTCCGAATAACTAATCCTAAATTTATTCTTATATGATCCAAACACCCCCATTAGTACTCAACGATCAAGTAGTCCAGCATCCGGAATAAATTTTATTCCTAGAATGTTTGGATCATCTTATTAATTCGGGATTAAAAAGTGATCCCAACAACTTATTAGGGTCTGTTCCAGAAGGGGTGAATGAGGGGGGAGAGAGGGGGGAGAGAGGGGGGGGGGAGGGGGTGAGGGAAGATGTGAATAAAGCCTTAATCAACAATAAGAGGATGATCCAAACACACAAGAAATAAAAAATTATTTCAGATGTTGGATCATTTAAATATAGCACTTTAGATCTCTAAAAATCTTATTCTTGATTATTTAGGAATAATTTTTTTCTCTGAATAATTAATTTTAATTTTAATCTCAGGCCGTCCAAGCACTCCTATAGTTATAGTTAGCATTTAATTTGTGAATTTTGTGTCCTCTGACGAGGGCTTTAATCCAGTAATTCTGAAAGGTTATTGAGCCCATCACCATACTGAACAACTTTGAATCCACCTTTGAAACCCAAATTGATCAGAAATTTGGGAATCCAATTTTGAGTTTTAACAATTGGCCAGCACTTAAGCTCTGGATCCGGATCTTTTGGTCGTGGACGTTTTTTGATTTGAGTCGTCCAATTTAATTTGAACAGGTAGATTTTTACTGGCCACACTCACGAATCTCGACGGGTCAGATATTAATCACATGATATTTATTAATGATCGGACGACCAGGGATCAAAGACATCCAATACGCTGTACTCTAGATTTGGATGTGTAAATGGAATGAGAAGCGAAATCTGAAAATAGAATGAAAAGGAATGGGAATGAAAGGTAGAAATAAAATTTAACCCTCAAATTTAAATTTGGGGTTAAAGAGTTTGCCACTTTTATATAGGAGCTGTCTCCTCTTTCTCTCCCATTTGCCATTTCCAACCATTTGAAGTTAGGTGAAAGTGCTTGGGTAGGTGCGGTCAGTTCACGCGGAATCACATTCCTTCCCCTTCGTTCACCTCTTCTGGTGCACACCTTAAACCCTTAACTCTAGAGAAAAATCCCCGGCCCCGCCTTCTTTTTGCGCTTCCAGCTTCCCTCCCTCCGAAGTCCGTGCAGCAGAAAGCAATCTCTGAAGCGCCGAAAATGGACCCCAACTTCCGGTTCGACCCGGACAGCTCCTCGGACGAGGAAGAGGAAGCTGTCGGAAAGCCGCCTCCGCAGTCGCCTTGGGAGTTCTCAGCCTACTTGGATTCGGCTGTAGAGGAGTCCACAGGAGAAAAAAATGATTCTAGGATCTCCCGTGCGCTCCAGTAGCGGCCTCCACTCTCTCATCCTGATCCTGACGACGAGGATGTAAGCAACGAAGATGAGGATGAAGACGACAGTAGTGAGGAGGAAGAAGATGAGGTGGGGGAGGAATGAGGAGGAGGAGGAGGAGGAGGAGGAGCAGAACGAGGGAGGAGAGGAGGATGGAGAGGTTACCTTCTCTGATGATGAATCTGATAAGAAGGTAATGTGTTCGGTTCAATCTAGAATATCTGTACTGGAATGTGTCAGTATAAGCTTGTCTAGGAGAAATTTTCAGTTAACTCCGAATTGAGTGGACTAGAGACTGATGGAATTATTCCGGTCAAGAGGAAATTACTGATAGGATTAGAATTAGACAATTAGTTGAATTATTCGGACTTATAATTTGACCATACAAGAATTAGTTTGAAACACAATCACAAAGATCACACTCAGGTGTCGACTATAGGTCTATAGCCAACGCAGAGTTGAGTATGAGGTCCTCATAGTCTCTTTACAAGATAGTTGTTGTTAGTGACTTGACTTTTGGATTATGGATTAGCTTAGACTAATTCCACTTCAACGCCCTAATTTTCTGTTTGGCCTAATTAACCCACATCTATTTCCTAAAGTTTGTGGGTTAGATTTTTCCACAAGGTATTAAGGCTTTTCTTCATTATCAATATTATTGTTGCTTTTTTAACATTACATATCATTAGCAAAGACCTTTTTCTGTCATTTTTATGCAGGGATCGCAGAAAGCTGAAAAGCTGGACCCATCAACTTCCTTTGCATCTTCTGCAGGAGCATCTTTTCATGCAACTTCTTTTCTTGATCTGAACTTGTCTTGTCCCTTGCTTCGAGCTTGTGAAGCACTTGGATACCAGATACTAACTCCAATTCAGGTTCTTTGTTTCTCAATTGGAAGCTTGTTATTTACTTTTGTTTTTTGTTTTTTTTTGTTTGTTTGTTTGTTTGTTTATGTTGTTAGGATTGATTAAGAGCATCCTGATCAGTGTCATTTAAAATTTTGTTGACACAACCCTAAAAGGGCACTATTGGTTTATCTCTATATTAACAAATGCACTGACGTTGATGTCATAGTTTGTTGTTGTGTCTCCTGTTGAGTAATATGGGTGAAAAAAAAAGAAAACTAAACTCTTGTTAGTCTATAATGCATTTTTGTGGTACTTTAGTAGTACAGATAAGTGCAAACAATTTAATAAATGATTGCATTTTAATATACATGCTTACTGTCTTTCCAATATGCAAAGAACCTTCTTATGAGGGCTACTTATAGGTTGGAATAGATACGATGGCTCTACAAGGGCATGAAATAAAGGTCACAGAGATAAGAAAATGACAAGAAAAGTCTGATTTGGGCCCTGACCTATCACACTTAGTTCAATTAGGACCCTTAAACTGTTTTTGGGTTGAACTAACCTTACAGGCTGTTGCATTCTGTCACAACCAAGAAGTTTTGTTATTTGTTAAGTTCAATCTTCTGTCAATTAGTTCATAATCTTTCCAACAAGTGTACTGTATCTAGAGTCATCGAGTGTTAATGAGTATATTATGGAATAGAAAGGGCATTCAAATGAAGTGATACCCAAGAATTTCTGGGACTAATTGAATTGAACTAAGTAGGGATGCCTTCTTTTGATGCTGAAGTTTGTACTATCAATTCAAATTACTGTAGCAATAAGAGAAGACCTGACAAAAAATATTTTAATGGGAGAGACACTCTACTGGAAGTTTTTCTTATCTTTACAGCTGCTTTATTAATGGGTTTGTATCGTATTTGTTTTTCTTTTATATATGTGCTCTTTATTAGTGAGAATGACACAGACTAGGTTCCAAGCCTTAAAATTAACTTAAATTGAAAGTTAGTATGAAAGTTATTCAGAACTGCTGCCTGCAGGCTTGCAAATTTGACTGGTTCTGGTTCCCCATTATATATTTTTTTAGACAGACTTGACAGAGGCAGCCAAATTACTGGTTTCCCATTATATGAGCTTTGTATTGGATCAACAATTTATAGGGAAAAAAAGAATGTATGGAAGCTCGAACATGTTGGTTTTGGACAGTCTTACCTGCTAGCAAGTCTAGGAACCTGTATTATGACCAATAATCTATCCAGATTCCAGGTCATGTTAGACCAGGCAGTTCAGGTAGGTCCATTGGTTCTTGTGAAAAACTGCCATCCTTGCTGGTGCAAGTATTTTGGTGCTGCCAATCGTTACCCGTAGAAGCTTTAAAATACTTCAACTAAATGTTTGTTCCAGACAGCAGCTTTTAGTCTGCCAGCATTGGAGCGTCTTCTTTATCCTTACTCCAGCAAGGGAGTTAGCTGTAGTGCGTTTTGTTCCTGGCAATCTCTTTCTTATTGTCCTTAATTTTTTGCAATTCTCATCTTTTGTTAATCACCAATGTGTAGGATCCATAGTATGATAGAGAAACTTGCACAATTTACTGATATCAGATGTTGTCTTGTTGTTGGTGGACTTTCAACAAAGGTATGCTTGATGGCTTTATACAATCTTTTGGGTATATGCTAACTGATCATTGCTTTCCTAGGTTTCCTGAACTGTAGGATCCATGATTAGCATTGGTTTTGCATGTGATAAGCTGAAAGGACCTCTTTTATGGGTTGAGGAGTTTTATTTTTGTTATCCAGAATCAGTTGTTATGTGTGTTGCTAAATTATGGGCTTCGCATGATACTAAAAGTAGAAGTAGAAACCCCTGCAACGCTCGTTTAAGTTTGTCAAGTCCTGTTTTCCAGGTACAAGAGGCTGCCTTGAGATCTATGCCTGATATTATAGTAGCCACTCCAGGTCGAATAATTGATCGTTTGTGAAATTCAATGTCAGTTGGGCTTGAAGATCTTGCCATTTTGATTCTTGATGATGCAGATCGGCTTCTTGAGTTGGGTTTCAGTGCTGAAATTCAAGAATTGGTAAGCTGCTGTATCTGGTTTTAGTTGATGAAGTTAAAGATGATATCTCCTTTTGAGTTTATTGGCCTACATATCTGTCTATTAACCTTGTCATCTACTGGCTTCTAGTGATTTTTACATGTCTATTATTCAATATTTAGATTAGGTTTTGTCCAAAGAGGAGACAGACTATGCTTTTCTCCGCTACCATGACTGAAGAAGTGGATGCTTTCGTCCAGCTTTCTTTAAATAAACCAGTGCGGCTTGAGGCTGATCCTTCCCTGAGACGTCCAAAAACTTTAACTTAAGAGTAAGCTCAGCATGTTTTCAATCATTGTAACTTAAAAGATACGTGGGGTTGTATGCATGATTGTTTGTAATTTTTAGGAATGCAACTCAGATTGGCTTTGATTTCACTTTCTAGAGAAGTTAAGTGCCATCATAAGTTTTTTAAAACTTAACCACTGTTTGAAACAGTGTCAGACATTTGAACCAACACAATATTTTTGTCTTGAAATCTTGTTTTGTCTTAACTAGGGTAATTAGAATAAGAAGAGTGCGTGAATTATTCGGGAGGCTGTTCTGCTGGCGCTTTGTTCCAAGGACCTGTAATCAGAAAGTGATCATCTTCAGGTTGTTATTTCTCAATTATTTTTACTGTACATTTATATATTTCTCTGTGCCTAGGTTTCTTGGGTTGTCCTTTCCAGTTTAGCTGTGAGGGATTTAGTAAGTTTTAATTATCCATGATCTGTCCTGTTTATTTGTTTATTTGAATATTTGTGCAGTGAAACAAAAAAAAGCTGCACATAGGCTGAAAATAATATTTGGCTTAGCCCGAATGAAGGCTGCTCAACTTCATGGCAATCTTATACAGGCACAGCATCTTGAAGTAAGTATATTTTTGCATTGTATACGCTGGATTTTTCTTGAATTGTTTTGTGGTTCTTACTAATTGCATGTACTGGCCTTATGCACTATAACAAGAATTAAGTCAGGGCCATCTGTGATTTCTTTGTTGATATTTCTTATGTAGGCTTTGGAGCTTTTTAGAAAGCAAGAAGTGGATTTTCTAGTTGCAACTGATGTTGCAGCTTGTTTAAGTGAATTCTCCCCTTCTCTCCTATAGTTTTGAATTGAGCTATTGACAGTCTCATTGTGCAGGAGATCTAGTATCAGCTCTTCTGATTCGAAAAATATAACTTCAATTCACCCTAACCTTTATATATGTTGACAATTGATTCTGGTGTTTGTAGGGCCTTGATATAGTTGGAGTTCAAACAGTCATCAATTTCTCTTACCCTCGAGATGTCAAAACGTTAGTAAGCCTGAAATTGGTAGATATATGCACACAATTCTACTATTCTAAGCATTATTGACAGTGTTATACAGTATGTTAGAAGTCCCTGGGCATACCTGGCCATTCTTAGCATATCCTTCTGTTTTTATATGCAGGTACCTGCATCGCGTTGGAAGAACAGCTTGAGCAGGTAGGGAAGGATATGCTGTTACATTTGTCACAGATGACGATCGACCTCTCTTGAAGGCAATTGTAAGTTTTTGACCTTGCTGAAGCTGATCATTCATCCTAGATATTATTTTCCAATCCATGCAGTGCTTAAGTGGGTTGTTTATTGAATTGATGGCTAAGGCTTTAAAAGATCATGGGGCTGTTGCATTTGAGATTATATTATATTAGATTATAAAATATATCTGACCTATATGGACCTGGTTGATTGCCACAACTGTTATTTCTTAGTTCTGTTACCTTTGGACTACACGAAGAAACACATAAGTAGGGAGTTGTTTTCTTAGGAGCGAGTGCTTGCCCTTAACATTCTATCCTTTTTAATCTTCTTTAGACTTACATAAGACGTGCTCTTCTATAGGCAAAAAAAGCTGGATCACAACTGAAAAATTGACTTGCTGCTGAGAAACCGGTGGCTGAATAGTGTAAATTAATTGAACAAATGGAAGATCAGATATCCACTATTCTTCAAGAAGAGAGGTCCTTATTATTAGCTCTCAAATCCATTAATAACAGTATTTATGTTTTGATAATGAAATTCTGAAACATTGGATTCCAGGGAAGAGAATTTTGCGGAAAGCTGAAATGGAAGCTGCTAAGGTAACATCTTTTACCGTAGGAAATTTCTACAAACAAATATATGGATATTAAATTTCAAAAATGGCATTTGCTATCTTGTATAGTACTCAAGAAAAAAAAACTTTATCTGAAGAACTAGACCTTTGCCATGAATGCATCTCTTTTCTCTTTCTGTTTTTAGTGTGAAACTTTGAAATTGACAAGTGAATTTGTAACTTGGGATTTGTTACTTAAGACCCATAACATGAGATTCAGGTTGAAACAAAATTTACCTGTCTTTCTTTTTAATTTTTCAATCTGTAATGTCAGGCTGAAAATATGATTGCTCACAAGGATCAAATATACTCGCGACCTAAGAGAACCTGGTTTGCAACTGAAAAGGAAAAGAAGGCTTTGGCCAAAGCAGCAAAGGTGGCAGAATTTCCAGTTTGTGTACATTATTGTTTACCGTTTTTGAGGACGATTTAAGTCCCTCCACTATGCCTCCATTTTTAAGACTTCAGTAACTCAAAATCTTAATTTAACTTCGTCAAAATAAAACTGTAAGATATGATCTATGTCACTTTCTCAATACACATGAAAATTGTGACATTGTGACTTTGTGTTAGATGGCAACAATGGCTTGTAAAGTACCCCTGATGTGGAGAATTCCAGAAATTAAACTTTTAAGTGCTTGGTCCCCGTCAAACAAAGCTGAAATTCTGTAATCTTTAATGTGCGTGTACATGTAGTATTCTAGATCATATTTAGTGGTTTATTTTGTTTTTGCATCATAGAGCTTTGTCAGCATGTTTTTGGAAAGTGGAGGCGTTTGACCTTCTCTTTCTTTTTTGTTCTTGAAACACAAAATATGTGGACAGTTATCTATTAATACTGTTATACTGTAGCTTTTAGCTTTGTTCGGAACCTCCAATAATAATATTTTTAATATTTTCCTAATTTCTGTTGTTTTATGGGTGAAGGTGTCATTGAATGAAGGTACTTCAAACAAAGTAATGAGTGCAGAGGAAGCGGAGGATTTGCGACAGAAAGAAAAGAGAAGAAGAGAGCGAGAAGTACGTTTCTTTGATCTGTTGAATAATATCCCTCATCTTTTGCTGATTTCTTTCTTTAAGTGCTTGATATTTTGTATTGCACGTTATTTGTGGCAGAAAAATCTTCCTCGCAAAAAGCGTTGAAAACTGGAGGCTCAAAGATAAATGATGGAAATGGAGGGAGAAAATGATGATAATTATCAGGTTTCCATCTAATGATAATAATGATTTTGAATTCTTTAATTGTTTGTGGTGACACATATTTACAGTGTTTGGGTCCTTCTACCCAATCTCAACACGCAGTTGGTGGTATTTTGAAAATTGTAATCAGACTTACTGACTGCTGTGTTACCTTTTTGCTAGTGACACTAGAAATTTCTGAAATTTGCACCTTCAACCAACATGGTTTGAATGACCTGGAAATAGAAATATTTAAGGCTACAGCAAGCAACAATGACTTGATTACCCATAAAACAAATCTGTCCAATTCTGAGTATAGTCTTTGAAATTTTTTTGTTTCTTTTTTGATTTTATCAGTCTAATTGGAAACTGATTAAAAATTCAAACTTAGAGAAATTTTATCAGGAAAATGCATAGTTAATCTTATTAATAAGTATTGTGTTCCTGCCCTTTCTGTTTAATTAGAAGGAGAAAGGAAAGAAGGCTGGACGATCAGTTGTTGATGTGGCTTATAGATATGAAAATTTGTGAAAGCCATGAAGAAGGGCGTTGGAGCTGGAAATTTGAAGAAGTCTGTAAAGAAAACGATCAAGCAGCCTTCAAGGAGAGTGGAAATGCATGTACTTTTCCAGGGTGATATGAGCGAAAGAAAACAAGCATGAGGCTTTTAAAAAGGCCACTGGTAATTCTTTGAAAAAGAAGCAGAAGAGTTCTTTCAAGAGCAAATCGAGGTATATGGTAGTTCTATTTTTTCCCCTTGTGTTTTGATCCCCTCTTTGTTAGATTGGCTTTGTGAATGAATCGAGTTTCAAAAAATATCATGAAATAACAGATAAATTACACAACTGGTTATTGAAATGTCATCCATTTCCCATTATTGGTTTTTTGAAGCATTGATAGTTTTGACCTCATTGCTACAAACATTACATTGTACCATTTGTTGTATAGTATTTTTCTTTTTGTCAGAAAAAAATAGGTGTCGATGCTGGTCACAGTAACATAAATGATTTGTCTTTTGGATTGATGAGATAAGTCATATGACGATCATCAGAAGGAACATTTTATTCTGCATTAGATCAAAATAGCTTGAAGTAGCTTTTGAAACAACAAAGCATGTGCATTGGGCTAAAAATAGCTTTATTTTTTTTTATTAATATTCTTATGTATTATTCCTATATATAGCACCCATGATAGCGAAGTTCATACTTTTTTTTTTTGTTTCCTTTTCTTTTCTCAGATACAAGCGCAGGAAATAGGCCGGCCTTTTCTCGTCGAAATTATTATATTCTTAGTTCAAGCAATTTTGCAATGTTTTGTATTTTTTTTTGGGAATTAATATTTGTTATTAAAATGTACCATTCTCTCTATTCATTTTGTTGAGATTTGTTTTTATTCGCTCTATGCAAAAAAAGAACAGCATATAGCCCAAAAATAGTTCTAACGACGAGAGAAAACTTGTTATGAAATTTGCTGAAAGAAAAAGATAAAATTTACTATGCTTAAAATTTTTCATATTGCCTTTGGTTAATTAAACGGCCAAACCAATTCTAAAATTTTTTCTCATTAAAATTTGATTATTAAAGCATGATATCTACAATTATTGCAGAAAATTTTGTTATTTTATCCGTTTTGAATTAAATGACATTTTTTAATTACCAAACTGAACCAAATGAATTTTGCAATTAAAGAAGGAAATGTAATCTAGTTGGGGGATCGTCATAGATTCCTGAAACGTCACACGTGAGATGTAAATAAGAAAATATAAAGAGTTTCCAAGACGTAAATTGAGTGTCGAACATTCAATATACGTATGACGCTGCTTTATCTTTCTAAAATTCTAAAACAACTAAGCCTTTTCTCCCAAACAAGTTGGGTAAGCTATGGAAATAATATATAACACACTGCATTATCTTTATTATAAACAAAATAATATGCAAAAAAAGAATCGAGAGCCATTTACTATGGAAATTTCAAATGGGTTCCTCGCTTTGAAAATAGTCCACAGAAACAGGGCAATGCATCATTTACAATACAACTAATAATATAGATATACAAATAGTTTCACAAAGAAGAAATAGCTTGTGTACACATTGTTCTGCGCCATCACAAAACAAATCCTTGCTTCATTGAAGTTAAGTTACTGGTGTATGTCCTGTGTATTGTTCTGCCAGTAGGAAAACTACCTTTTGCAACTGGTTTTTCACTGTCTTTTCCTTCAAATATACCTTTCTTTGAATCTAGATCAATAGTCTCTTCAGGCTTCACGTCTTCGGCAAGAATATGAAGCCGCTGGAAAAAAAAAAACAATTGAAAGTTATCAGAATTTAAAACGTCCAAATTTATCAATATTTTTTATTATTATTATTATTTTTGTGTAGCAAAGAGGGGAGGGAAGGAGGTGATGTGGGGGGGGGGGGGGGGGGGGGGGGGAGACCTTGAGCTTATCTGTAGCTTCAGAAAATGTCAATGCATGTGAAGGCTTCAGCTTTTCACTTGCTTCCTGTTGCGAAGAAATAACTCATTAGAGAGCAAGCTACTCATACAAGGTAATTATTATTTACTGGTACTCTTTCAAAAATGCATAATTCAAAATTTTCATGATTGCCAAAGAGTATGCATATATCAACTTATAATAATGTGTAGGTTTAAAAACTTTGGACAAATCCAACCCCGACCATCTAGCAGCAGATAGCATCATGTCAAAGGACAAAAATAACTTGTTGCTTTAAATTAACAGACATGCTGGGAAAAATAACCAATTTAACCCTTATTATTACTATATATATAAAAAAAAATACCTTCAACTTCATGTAGCAATAACCTACACCCTAATAGCCGCAGCTGGTAGTATAAAAGATGCTATTTTCCCTGTAGACAAAAAGAAAGATGCAAAGATATTTAACAACACAGACTTTGGATTGAACTAGAAACATCTCATTCTGACAAAAACAATGTGTACGTACCTCTCGAAGCAGAATCACCAGTCAATATGGTCACTGGTTTAGACTTTAGAGGCTGTAAGATCCCTAACTTCTTGAGCAAGATGCCTTATCTGCTAACAAGTAAAATGAAACAATAACAAATAGTGAAAAGGTGAACACACAGAAGAACTAAAATGAACTTGACAAAAAAATTACAAATAGACTGCACAGAGACAATGTATTAGTACCTGAGCAGCAAGAAGAGCCATGCCAACATGCCCAGGAGATACTTCTTCCTCATTTACACCTTTTACAAGTTCCTATAGTAAAATTCAATGAATGAATTAGTGGGAAGAAACATTTTCTTTTCTCTTAGCAAGAGGAGCAAACAAGTTGGATATATGGCATTGTACTTTTATAAAGGATCAAAAGTTTCTGTGTTAGAAGTGCCAATTGAATCTCAAAAATAAAACCAAATGGGGTTCTGCTATATTAACTAATTTAAACTACGTATATGAAATGTTTAACCTTTATGCATATTTCCTTATAGGGAATCTAATGTTAATTTTATACAATGAGGTGTGAGAATAATACCCCCAAATGTTGCTAGTAGATATTTATATCAATTTTCAGCTCAGATAATTACTAATTACTGAATAGTAGTAGTAGTAGTATTATTCTCACACCAATTAATTTTTAAAAAGACAATATCAAACACCAATTAAAATTGAGGGAATAAATAATAAAATATTTTTGGGTTGATTTTTATATTTTTCTGGACTCAAACAAATGCAAGAAAATGTCCTAATGCTTTGGGTTCATTTAATTTGGCTTTGGAACGCTGTTGTCTCGTACTTTCGCACGAGACATACAAGATTTCAGACCGAAATCAATAGCTTGTCGCGCCGAAATTCATTCCAGACTCTATGTTTTGGTTTGATAATTTTAGGTTAGGCTATGTGAAGGTTACTTGTCAACCAAATCTAAACCCTAGCTTCAGTTGTCGTAATTTTAGTTTGGGTTTGGTTTGGAATTCGATTTTTACCACGTAACCAACTAGTCCTAAACTTTCGTATCGGAATTTAATTGATTAAGGTCTTTGTGTTGGAATTCCAGAGGTATCTAAGTCCTTTTAGATCGTAGAAACTACACTTATCGGTTGATTAGTTAACTCCTCTTTCGAGTGAATGGTTTACCTCAAGTACTTAGCAATTTTCACAATTTATTCTAGTTTAATGTTCTAAAGACGCTGCAATTCATCTATAGGTAAACAATCAAACAAATCATAAACATAGCCAAGCATAATAATAATAATATTTCAACACATCAACATCATATAACATAATCGTATCTCATCAAACCATAGCAAATACCAAATTAAACTACTTCCTAGCCTTAAGACATACTAAAATTTAGCCTAACATGTCTAAACTGCAAACTACAAGTATCATGCAAGAAATAAGATACAAACCCATAGAAATAAGAAATAAAAGTATGAAAGAATAAACCGAATTATCCTTTAATTTACTTCTTCTTCTTGGGTCAGAAATCGATGGAGATCAACTTGCTTGCTGTCGTCGCCTTCAAGCTTGCTATCCTTCAATCAATCTCGTGAAAAGAGCCAAAGAAACTAAGCAATAAGGTGGAGAAGGTAGGATCCTCTTTCTGTTTGAAATTCATGCCTAAATACACCTAGGGAAAGTCAGGAGGCGGCTTAAGGCAAGAAATCCCCTTTCTTTCTTCGGATCTTTTCAAATTCTACTTTCCATACCTGGATTTCAGACCGAAATATGCACATTTCGGACCGAAATGTCTCTTTGGATGTGTGGTCTGGGCTGAAATCAAGGCCTTCGCGCGACATCCGATATGCCTCGGCCCATGGAAGTCTTCTCTGATCCATGGCATGCGTGTGTGAGCTAGGAATGAGTCGTCAGACTGAGGATTAGGCTCCATTCTTCTTGCTTGGCGTGTCTTATCTTCGATCTCCACGAGAATTCTACAAAATAAAGACAGAAGCGGTGACAGTACCAAAATCTTAGAACACAGTTATTAATGAGACATTTGTATTGGTTTGAGTGTCATTTTGATGCTAAATATGGTCAAAATATGTATATAAATATGAGATATCAGCCATCAACCTTAAAGGACAAAAAAAAAACAGAAAAAGGGATTACATATAGCTTTAAATAAGCCTAAAATAGCCAGAACGATTGACTTCAGCCAGATTATAATCATACTGTACCAACAATTAAAATGAAAAATGAAAAAGAGAGAATACCTTGGTGGCACCAGCATGAATGCTATTAAATTTGTGAATCAATTCATACTTTTAAGGGTACCTTAATGCAAAACCTCTTCAGCCTTTTCAGCATCCTCCATCTCTCAGCATGGGCCCTGTAGATTGCTGGATTCCCTTTATGTCAGCGATACTTCATAATAGCCACGGAGGAGGAGATGAGACCGCGATACTTCAGGTTTAGGTTTAAGGGAGATGCTGCGTGATTGAGAAATTTAGATCTTATTTTTGATCTCGCGAAAAACAGCTAAAGATTTCACGTAGTTCCCATCCTAGCGACTTGACATGTTCATGACATGTTCATATAAAATGCTAGTGTTTTATCTGATAGCTACATCTGGACTACAAATCACATCAGGTCAATAAAATCAACGATCTATATTGGATTTTAGAGGTTGGATGCAATATTTATCTGATTTTTCTTACAACCTTCTCTAGATGCTTTTTTTCTTTAGATGCTTTTATAAGTAGTAGAAATATGCTATAAAGTATAAACCGGAATAAAAGACCCGGAAAAAGTCCCGAAAAATAAAATTTTCATTGTTAAAGTTAGAAAGAAAATAAATCTTCTTCATTGTGTCAAAAAAAGAAAGTATATAAATTTTTGACGAAAGATCTACTGCGCAAAATAACAGAAGGGCATTATTGTCTTAACAGATCATTTTGACGTGGATTGCAAAGGTTTGCCGTGGGGAAAGCAACGACCGGAACCCTCCTCATCTTTTTATATTTTGGGGCCGTTTGGATGAGTTGGGAATTGGAGGAATTTCCAATTCCAAGCATAAATTTTATTATAAACAATTCAACCTCTTCACAAAGTTACACACTTACCAATAAATTTATGCCTAGGAATAGGCTATTCCCAAATTCCTAACCCATCCAAACGGCCCCAAAAGAAATAAAAGGGGAGGAGATAAGTGTAACTGTTTTGCGCCGTCGTCGTCGAGGTGCCAATCGGCGAAAGTTTTCCCTAATACCTATCGCAAAAGCAGAAAGGTCTTTTATTGTTTACAGCCGAACTGCTGTCCCGTAGTTTATCGGCTTTTATTACCTTTTACAAGAGGGTGAGCCAAAGCGCGTTCTGCTGAGCCATAGCCTTGAATATTTTGGTAAAGATTTAAACTTTTCTCTAACTCCGGTCCTCAATTGCGTTGGATTCGTGGGCTTCCAGTGAAGATCTGGGTAAAATTGTATTGCTTTTGTCCGGTGAAGATCCAAGCAAAGATTTCCACTTTGCCGTAATCCTCTTTCTCAATTGCATTACTTACTGAATTTGTTGTGTTGGGGGTGTGGCGCCTTTAATTCTTTAAACTTTCCTGTTAATTTTTGTGGCTGGATGCCTTTTCGTATAGTTAGATAAAGCTTCCAACTTTGGGGTCAATTTTTTCAATTTTCTTCTTTCAAACACATCGCGTTGTGTTAAGGTTAAGGACCGATTGAACTTATGTTAAGCCTTATTAAGCCCCGATCAACAAAACAGTTGTTGTCAGTCTCAAATTCTCCACTAAAATCTGGTCTTATGAATTTCTTTTATAGCATCTATCTATTATTTCGCCAAACTGGACCTTACATCTAGTAAATACCTAAATTTAGGTCGGTGGCATCATCCTTTATATTTCAGAGATGTATGTGCAAGTATTATTATTTTTTTTTTGAAGCAATGTTTTTCTTTTTTGTTATGGAAAATGTTCCCTTACTTCCTGCTGCTGATTCATGACAGAACGAAGCTTTCCAATGGAAGATATCAAGCCCTTGTCTCCTTGTGACCAATGCTTCAGAGTTCAAGACGAAAAGAGGCTAAAGTGTACTTCATTCTTCTTCCTCTCTCCCTCTCTCTCTTCCCTCACTGCCCCCCTTCCACCATCCAATGGCATAAACTCTTATCTGTGTACCTGATCCGGAAGAGATCAATGCCGGTAGTTTGTTTTATGGATTTGAGCTTTGCTGCAAAAACAGAGAATGGAAATCAAAGGAAAAAAAAAAAACCCGCTTTTTTTACTTTGCTTTTTTTTTTGGATGACACTTTAAATCTTGTTTGTAAAACTAAATGATATTCTAATTTTCCTTGTCTAACTAATTGTCTCAGTGGGGAAAAGGTTGGTGCAACGGGGAACTTCTGTTAGTAAGCCAAGCTTGATTGAACTTCCTGCTATTGCCATCTGCATTCTCCCTTTCCTTGATGTACCCCTCTCGCTCTCTCTCTCTCTCTCTCCCTCCCCCCCCCCCCCCCCCCCCCGGCCCCCTAACCTTTTGCTGTTATATAAATATAAATTTGTAATTTGCCAACTTGATCCCTTACTATGTAATTAGATTTAGACCAAATTAGCAATATTTGATCTTGAATGGTGCAATTGCACCTCAATCAATCTTAACCAAACAACTGAGTTGCCAATAGATTGCACTGATAACCACAAGTCCGGTACTTGCACCCGAGCTTTCTGGCTGGCACCTTATGCACTCTTAACAAGATCTTTGCTTTGAATATGAAAAGGCTTGGGATGTGTTATCTTTGGGGAGCTGCTCCAAGTTATTGCATGGGATTTGCGAGTCGGAGGAAACATGGAGGGAACTTTTCCAAAGGAGGTGGTGTGACCCATTTACAGTAGGAGTTTCTTCGAAGGATGATCAAGCTTATATTTGTTCCAAGGTTCATTTATAAATGTGTAATATTTTTTTTTTCTCTTCTCATTTGTATTTTTTACATCTAAGTCTTTCAAACTAGTTTCTTATTGTTCCCATATTTTCAACCAAGGGAAGTCATTTTGACATCACTGATACTCTGATAGTATTATTACATTAAATACTGCTCCTTACTCGGTTCTCTAAGCTGATCATGTGAACAAACCTACATGAGAGATGCTTTTTGACAGTTAATGTCCAATTTAATGTTAAGTATATCGTTGTATTTCATGTTAAGTATATCCATGGGATTCCATGTGTGCCCAGTTTGCATTTTTGTTATTGTTATTTCCTCTTTGATGTAGGAATGGAAGGCATTATATATCAGCAAGCACATGACATTATCAGTTGCAATTTCTAGGATTTACATAAAATTTGAGGACCTTGTGGATTTCATGTACAATCCGAATGACTTTTTCTCTGGAGTTGAATTGGTCAAGCAACTCAACATTACATATGAAGATGTCTATTTCTTTCTCTTCCGGAAGGAACTTAATGTTCTAATAAATTTGTTCGGGCTGTACTATGCTTTCTTCTGTTGGGACGTTTCTGTAAGTGCTTTTTCTCCATGTTGGGGGGTTTAACCCACAATCACAGTATTTGATTTTAGTAGAGGTTACATGTCCTAACCATTGCAATGTGACTAGTTTTTTGGTACTGGAATTTGTTCTTTTTTTTTTTTTTTGTCCTTGCATATAATCAATTGTGTGGGAATTCATGACATGCTATAGCTGCATGTTCATGCTGTTGCTGGTGTCATGATGTTGTTATTTCACTGCTTTGGAATTTTGGATCTGTAGAAGTTCGAAACAAAAATTAAGGTAAATTATTTGTCAGATAAATAACGTTCACTTACATGTAGTTTTTATTTTTATAAATGTAGGTTGAAGATCTCAAGAAAGATATGGTGGCCCGCAATGTTGCAGAGAAAAAGGTAACCTTGAGTTGGTGCTTGCCATTAACCGAGCAGTATGGTTTTTACATGCAAGAGGAGAAGCACACGCGAGTTTTCTCCCTACAAGAGATTGTTGAAACCAAGATGTCGTTTTTCTATTTCCTCTTATATGCAAGTGAGTGTGAAGAATGTCGTGGAAATGAAGTGGAGGAAGTCATAATTAAGCCATGAGTTCGGATCAGTATGGCCATCTTCTGAATTTTTCTTTTATCCGATGTGTGTTATCAGACTGCTTGTGCTTGTGTTTTGCCTTTTCTATCATGGTAAACAACGAATTATCCGCTGTGATGAGTGAGAAGAGAAGGGAACAAAAGAGAATGAAAATCTATTTTTCACTCTAATTTAGGAGAAAATAAGTTAAAAATAAAATAAATAGAGATGTTGTATCTTATTTTATTATTTATTTAGTTCTTGAAATGATACCTTATTAAAAAATTGTCAAATTTTTTTTAAAAAACGAATCGGTTTTTTAATTTTACTCTTGAACTTCTTTGAGCATGTTAAACTGTTCATATTTATATCTCATCAAGTAGACATAGACATGTTAATATCTATTATGAATGTTGGTAAAGTAGTAAGGTATCAACAACCTTTAGGTCTATTTAAATAGGCATGTATAAATTCTTATCAACAAGTGTGAGTCATGGGTGCCAATGTAGCAGAAGACCAAGCTGAATTGGACGGTTAAATAATTTAGAAGAAGAGAAGAAGGCTAAGGAGTCAAAAGGAAAAATTTCTCATTTTGATCATAGTCAGTTTATTGGTTGTAGTGATAACATTGTTGTTTGTCTGATTGTTAGGCGAAAACAAGATCAGTAGCTTATCTTTTGTATCTTATGGTTTAATGACTTCTATCATTAGGAAAAATTATGTTTTTCATTTATCATGTAATCCTTTAGTACCTATTATGTTTATTATTTATCGTTTAATCCTTCTCATCTAGAAAATTGGAAGATAAATGTCACTTTTCATTTGCTGGTATGCAGTTCTGGAATTAAAATTTTGTCTGATTTCTAAAAATTGTTATAATTAATCTGTAAGTCCATAAATCCTGAAAATTGTACAGAAGATGAGTTTGACCATAAAGTATCTACAGTTAAATTTTTATTTAATTCTGTTTAACCATTGACTAAATAAAAATTATTTAGAAAACTACCAAAATACCCTTTTGCTTTGTGCTGAAAGTTAGATGTTCTAGAATCAACAAGCTAGTCCACTGTACTTGACACACATTAGACAATCTGGTACTGATCATGATATTCTGGTACCAATTTGGTACCTAATCATAAGTGCATCCAATTTAAGAAGGAATGCAAATAATTCAAATATTTCCAGTATATGGAACAGACGTCCTTTTTGGTTTTGCATAGAAAACCTAATTATAAAAATCAAGTAAGGTTTTCATGTGAGTTCAAATTTCTTAAATATTGCAACCATAAAAATTGGCAAGTGCAGATCTAACTCCCAACTCAATTGGCATGAAGCAACATGTGAACTTGAAAAACAGAAGCTTTCAACACAAGCCTACAGTTACTATAAAGTATATATTCTGCTAGATTCAGTTGCATGAAAGTTTAACAAAATACCACATTACAATAATTCAATATATATTCTACATCACCAGATTCAAAATCACATCTTACAACAACTCTTACTCTCCAGAATCTCCCAAAAGCTTAACAAAATAAGACCAAGAAATTATATTATTAACTAAATGAAGCCTACAGCATGCTTGAGGGCATTACTCTTTTCCTTGTCACCTGCACCATAGCAAACATGTTAAGCAATTTCAAACTTAAAACTACATATACTCAAAAAAAAAAAAAAAATTAAACTACATGAGAATTTTCAAAGTCAAATAAAATTTAAGAGGAAAGAATTTAATAACAGACCCTATATGCCATCTTTTGTTATGCCCTTCTTTATGACAAATTGAGCAAATCACTTTTCTACCTTTTTTAGAAAGTTTTGTTCTATTAGAATTATTTTTCAATTCCACATTACTTCTCTTGCGAGCCTTTTTAGGTTTGCTAGCTTTAGAAGGATCAATTTGGGGTGGTACGATCACTTGAGATAATGAACTTTTATCCTACAGTTCCTCTCCAGAAATTGGATTGATTGCATGACTACATATTTTGAGACATGTTTCAACCTTGGCTAAAGAAAGTTTATTTATAATGAAGACCTCTACATATCAAAGAGATTCCATTTGATATATTGTCTAATTGAGAAAAAAATTGGTGTAATTTGAGAACTGGAATTGTCAGAGAAGGGAGAGAGAGCTTGGACAAAGTGGCATCCTGACACGCTTCAGACCGTTAATTCAGGTAAGAAAGAGGAAATTTGGCGTCTTAAATGAGAGTAATTAAGAGAGGAGAGAGGTAATTGAGAGAAAATGGAAGCAATTAAAGAAAGAATAGCGAATTTGTTATTTCATTTCACAATAATCCCTTCTTACACAGCCTGTTTCTTCTAAATACAACAGAAAGAAAAATAACACTCCATTTACTGCACAATTTCTACGCTCTATCTACGCTTCAATCAAAAATAGACACGTCAGCTGTTTCTATTACAATGTCCCTTTAAACATAACGGCAGCACTAATCTATTCGGCATTCAATGGTAGTGATCATTGTGTTCGTTAGTTTAATATGGTGGTCCCTTCCTCCTGTCTGGCCCTTCCGCCGTTAGCTTCCGTCATTTATAATATCCCTCTCAACTGTTTCAACCGTCAGTAATTCATTTTGAATACTTCACACTAATTTGAGAACTGGAATTGTCAGAGAAGGGAGAGAGAGCTTGGACAAAGTGGCATCATCACCATTGGAAGACGACAGAACCCAAGCTGAAACCACCATCGAACTCCTCACTCTCTCATGATGCTAAAGAGCCCCTCCTTGTGAGTTGCGAAGACCGGAGTCGATAGCGGATCCACACCCGTAACCGCGTATAACCCGACAACAAAGAAATTAGACACATCTCCCTTTCGAGTCTCAGCGACAGCGCCAAGACCCTTGTGGATTTTCTGTAGCGCCCAAATAGCTGCTCCGAAATTTTAGGCACCGCCAATTTAGAAAACCGTATTTTGGTTAAATCACACGTGGCATTTTCTGATTGGTTGGTTTCATGTGTCATGGATCATGTCCATGGATAGATGACATGGATAACTTGAGTGCTGCATATTTTACCAAAACTTAGCATGCATATGTGGATTTATTCGCCAATTATCATTGTGCATGAAAAGTATCATACAATTTCATTTACCAATATTGTAAAATTGGAAATATTTTGTCCTAAATGAAATATTAAATCTTTAACCTATTACTTGTCCTAAATGAAATTTTTTAATTTGTTTCAATGATTTAATGGATAAATAAATTGTTTCAACGATTTGACGAGTCACTCCATCAAACCCAATTATATCTTTAATTCAAAAAGTTTAAATAACCAATCTAAAATACTTAAGGTGTCATTCATATCGAAATCTCCTTACTCGTCAATTTTTTTTTCAAACTGTTTTTCAAATAATTTCATTTGGACTGCCTATTTTCTTTTTTTTTTTTAAAAAAACAACAAAGCGAATTTAATTGGTCTCTTCCTGTTAGGAAGTGCATAATTTTCATTTTTAGACTAATTACTATTAATTAATCCTAATTAATCATCATGCACTATGGATCTAGTGCTTAAGCATTCACACAAAGAGAAAGGAATCGGGATTTGTACCTCTTCTAGTATCGCAACTAGAAGGCGATTCCTATGCGTAGGAGGCGATGGCGTGCTAGCTCCGCCCTTCCTTCTTCTCCTTTCGGCCTCGAGTCCACCAAGAGCTTAATCACGGCCTTAAGAATCGTGCTAGCGACTCAAAGGCCAAGGCTAAACCCTTCTTCCTTGCGCGATTAATTCAACAATTAATAGGTGGAAGTTTTGGGCTCAACACATGAGCAAATAGTGGAGGAGATGGTGGTTCTAGGCCGGCCAAGAGAGGAGCCAAGGGAGGTGGTGGCGGCTAGAATAGAGGAGAGAGAATAGGGTTGGTTTGAGCCTCCAAGAGGGGTCTTATATAGAGCTCAAACCCTAGACCATAGTTCCATCTATTTACACAATTGCCACCCCACCTACCACCATGCCTAGGCCGGCCTCAATATGGGCTTTGATGGGCCACATCAACTCACCATTTGGGTCCCTAATTACATTAATTATAGGCCTCTTCAATTGCTCTTTAATTGGACTTTCGGTTTACATTTAAACGGCGGCCCAATTAATTAATATAACTATATTATATTAAAAAGTGTTGAACCAAAATAATTATTAACTAATTAATAATTATATAGGGTTTAAAAAATACATTAATTTATTTCTATATGACCTATTTGACTTAATTAACTATAACGGTTCGCAACGGTATATAATTAATTAATCAACTTATCATATTTTCGTAATACACATTATTACGAATAAATAAATAATGCACCGTGTGATTATAACTCTATTTGTGTGACCCTTTGAGGATTTATGCTACGTTGGCCATGGAATTAAATCGCTATTTAATTCTAATAATCATAAGCGGTATCTAGCAACACGTTATGACTCCCAATTCGCATAAATAGTGTACAGCTACAATATCTCAATCCTGCATAAGAAATAATAATATTTCCTTGTCCGATTCTTATGTCACATGATATCATCGTATAATCCAAGATAGGAATGTGTCACTCTTGCAGATTATACGTTTCTTGATCTAGAGATGACTGTATCAGTTGCTAGCAAACAGTCCATCTCCATCAAGGGGCCCAAACAGATATCATCGCTCACTAAGTTAATTAATGAGGGACATACGGTTTTCTTGATGAACAACTTTTCCCCGCACAATTCAAGAGAACATAAATAAAGTCCGTATAGCAGCCCTTATCAGGAATCAACGGTAGACGATATTTATTGAACCTATCCTCATGTGGAAAAGCTGAACCATCTCAAACTTAGAATCAAACTCAAATGAAATAAATAATGACACATAACACAATCCATATATTTATTTCACTGGGTCGCGTCCTGTACTATGTTCTACAACATATACATATGCAATTAAGTTGGCAACTCCTTACCTATGATCTGTAGAACTTAATCATCACTTAACTTGCATACTAATCTTATCCGATAATTAATATTCCTTGTTAATTATCAAGATTACGGACCTTTTAGATTTATTATTGTCATTTAATTATAAATGAACTACAGAGATCCACAATTCAGATCCTCAACCTGAATGATCTGTCAATTAATAAATCAAGGAATAAATGATAAAATATCATCAATCACATAAACCATAGAAGTGGCCATTTAATAATTGGCTCCTAGGACATAACTCTAACAATCTCCCACTTGGCCTAGAGTCAATCAACAGCGACTTCTAGCCAGTGCATAGTACTCAATGTAATATCCAAAATATACATGTCTCATACTAAAACCTCAAAAGATAAAAGATACAACTCAAAGCCACTCAGGCATACGCCTAATCCCCATGGATGCAACGTGCAACTCATGTGCGGCTCGAGATAGAGGCTTTGTCAGAGGGTCCGCTGTGTTCGCGGCACCGTCCACCTTCTTGACCTTGATCCACCCGTCATTCACAAACTGACGGATGAGATGGAATCGTCGTAGAATGTGCTTGGTCTTTTGGTGAGACCTAGGCTCCTTGGACTGAGCTATGGCTCTCGTGTTGTCGCAGTAGAGATCCACTGGACCTGAGATGCTTGGAACCACCTCCAGCTCGGTCAAGAATTCCTTGATCCAAACGCCTTCTTTCGCTGCTTCACCCGCCGCTAAGTATTCTGCTTCGGTGACGGAATCGGCCGTGGTATCCTGTTTGGAACTCTTCCAACTCACGGCCCCACCATTGAGCAGATATACGAAGCCGGACTGTGACTTCGCATCATCTCGATCGGTTTGGAAACTAGCATCGGTGTAACCACTTACAACGAGCTCTTGGTCTCCACCATACACGAGGATGCTATCCTTGGTTCTCTTGAGATACTTGAGGATATTCTTGACTGCGGTCCAGTGTGGCATACCAGGGTTAGCTTGGTATCGACTAGTCACACTAATCGGATGCGCCACATCGGGGCGAGTGCATAGCATGGCATACATGATCGAACCGACCACAGATGGATACTTGAACTGATTCATGTACTTTCTATCTGCATCAGTCGTCGGACATTGAGTCTTGCTCAAGAATATGCCATGTGACATAGGCAAGTAACCCTTCTTGGAACTAGCCATGTTGTGTTTTTCCAACACTTTGTCAATATATGCATCTTGGCTCAAGCCTAACAACCTTCTTGATCTATCTCGATAGATCTTGATTCCTAGGATGTAGGCGGCTTCGCCCAAGTCTTTCATTGAGAACACCTTCTTCAATGAATCCTTGACTGCATTCAATTCGGGGATATCATTCCCAATCAAGAGTATATCATCAACATATAGGACAAGAAATACAACCACGCTCCCACTAATCCTCTTGTAAACACAAGGTTCCTTCTCACTTTGAATGAAGTTCAACTTCTTGACCTCTTCATCAAAGAGCTTGTTCCAACTCCTTGATGCTTGCTTCAATCCATAAATGGACCTTTGAAGCTTGCACACCTTGTTAGCATTCTTTGGATCCACAAAACACTCGGGTTGTGTCATATACACATCTTCTTCCAAGTTGCCATTTAGGAAGGCAGTTTTGACATCCATTTGCCATATCTCATAGTCGTAGAATGCGGCAATTGCTAACAAGATCCAAATTGACTTGAACATGACGACTGGCGAGAAGGTTTCTTCATAGTCAATACCATGAACTTGCTTGTAACCTTTCGCAACTAGTCGTGCTTTGTAAATGGTCAAGTTGCCATCCATGTCGACCTTTCTCTTAAAGATCCATTTGTTCTCAACGGGTTTTACTCTGTCGGGAAGGTCAACTAAGGTCCATACCTTGTTCTCATACATGGATTGCATTTCGGATTCCATGGCTTTGAGCCATTCCTTTGAGTCGGATTTTTCTTTCATGTCCTTTATGGTCAAGGGTTCGTCATTCGCAATGACGAGAACGTCGTGTAAACCTAAGTATCTTATAGGTGGACGACTTGGCCTTGCCGATCTTCGTAGGGTAGACGCTTGAGGTTCTTGAACTTGTTCCACAACGGTTTGCGGACTTAGTTCTTGAACTTCAAGTGTGGGTGCAACTTCAACATCATCGACTCGCGATATGTTTGAGTTTTCAATTGAGGGAGCTTGCTCTTGAACCTCTTCTTCCACAACAACTTGTGGAATGGGTTCGGCTACCACCTCATTTGGCACCACATTGGGAACAACTAGATTTCCTACTTGAGGCATCTCTTGTTGTTGCGGATCTTGAATTTCTTCAATCACCACGTTGCTCCCACTACTTCTTCTTGAGAGAAACTCCTTCTCCAAGAACTCCGCATGTCGTGCAACAACTATCTTGTTCTCGACACGGTTATAGAAGTAGTAACCCTTTGTTTCCTTAGGGTATCCTACGAAATAACATTTGTCCGATTTGGGTCCAAGCTTATCGCTCATTAGCCTTTTCACATAAGCTTCACAACCCCAAATCTTGAGAAAAAGCATGCTTGGTTTCCTACCAAACCAAAGCTCATAAGGCGTCTTCTCAACGGACTTTGACGGAACACGGTTTAAAGTAAAAGCTGCGGTTTCTAATGCAAAACCCCAAAACGATTTGGGCAAGTCGGTTTGGCTCATCATCGATCGAACCATGTCTAGCAAAGTTCGATTCCTCCTCTCGGATACACCATTCCATTGTGGTGTTCCCGGTGGAGTGAGTTGTGGAACGATTCCACACTCCTTTAGATAATCACCAAATTCGTGGCTCAAGTACTCTCCACCTCGATCGGAACGCAAGACCTTGATCTTTCGATTGAGTTGGTTCTCAACTTCATTCTTGAACTCCTTGAACTTTTCAAAGGATTCAGACTTGTGCCGCATCAAGTAGATATACCCGTATCTACTATGATCATCGGTGAAAGTGATGAAGTATGAATAACCTCCTCGTGCACAAATGCTCATAGGTCCACACACATCGGTATGTATGAGATCTAACAAGTCGTTTGTCCTAATCCCTTTGTTAGGAAAAGGCGCTTTGGTAATCTTTCCCATCAAACATGATTCGCATGTGTCAATTGGCTCGAAAGCGAATTGATCTAAGAGACCAATGGTTTGCAATCTCTTAATGCGTTTCTCGTTGATATGACCTAAGCGGCAATGCCACATTAGAGTCGTACTTTCATGTGAAATCTTACGTTTCCTACTGTCACGTTCAACACTCAAAACATGTTCGCTAGAATCAAGCACATAAAGACCATTCAATAAATGCGCAACACCATAACAAACATCATCACGCAACAAAGTATAACTTTTGTTCTTTATTACAACACCAAATCCATCCAAGTCTAAACAAGAAATAGAGATAATGTTTCGAGTGATACAAGGAACTACATAGACATCTTTGAGTTCCAAAATGAAACCAGAAGGCAAAGTTACATCCACATTCCCAACGGCCATAGCGGAGACGCACGTGCCGTTACCGACGCGGAGTTGTACTTCGCCTTTCTCGAGCCGCCTCCTACTCTTTAGTGCCTGCACATTTCGACAAATGTGAGCACAAGAACCGGTGTCAAAAATCCAGTCTGTGTTAGAGGTAGCGAGAAGGGTTTCAATGACAAATATACCTGAGGTAGAAGGCTGGACGGTTCCCGCCTTCTTGTCAGCGAGGTACTTGGGGCAGTTTCTCTTCCAATGGCCCGTCTTGCTACAGTAATAGCATACGGTCTCGGAAGTGGCCGGGTTCTTCTTTCTCTTGGAACCCTCGGGAGCTCCCTTGGCCGGACCTTGGGGCGTCACCGGGCCTTTGCCCTTTCTAGTTCGGCGGGTCTTTCTTTTCTTGCTCTTCTTGCTCTTGTCACTCACCGCAAGAACATCTTTGGGGCCCTTCTCTTTCTTGAGACTCTCCTCCGTCTCGACAAGCATGTTTTGGAGATCATCCATGCTCTTGTCCATGCCATTCATCCGGTAGTTCACAACAAAACCGGTGAAGCTGTGAGGGAGAGAGTTGAGAATAAAGTCTTGAATCGCCCCTGACGGGAAGGGCGTATCAAGCCTTTCAAGCTGCCGAAACAACCCCGCCATCTTCATGACGTGTGGCCCGACTTCATGACCCTCCGCCAATCGAGTATTGGCGACGGCCTTGATGAGACGAGCCCTTTCGGTGCGGGCCTTGGTTTGGAACATGTTCGAGAGACGAGAGACCATTTCAAACACTCCTAGACCACTATCCATGAACTCCTTTTGGAGTTCCGACTCCATGACAGCGACAATCAAGACGGACATCTCCATGTCGTCCGTGACGTGCTTGTCATGTTCGTCCTGATCCGCTTTAGAGGCATCCGACTTGGGAGCCGCGGGGACGGGAGTGGTCAAGAGGTACTCCTTCTTTTCAAACCTAAGGACAAGCCTAAGGTTCCGGTGCCAATCCAGAAAGTTGGCACCGTTGAAGGCGAGCTTCTCTTTCTCTAAAAGAGAACGTAGCGAAAAAGACGAGGAAGACATCTACAACAATTTTCAAATTAAAGGTCAATTAGTTTATGTTTTGTTTTAATTTCCAATAAAGTAAAACTTTCACTACTTTAATATAAGTCCCTAAAAGTAATGAATTTCCAAGACCCCCACTTTCGTTGAGATGATGCCGGCGTCGGCACAACATCAAAGCAACTAATAATGAGGTAGGTTCTCCTTAACCAATCATACAACTTTATGACTCTTGGTTCGCGTCGCGAACTTCACTCCAATGTCCAATCCGATTAGGGTCCATTGTTTAAGCAACTCCTCTCTATTTGCTCCTTGCAAATCCGATTTACACCCCGACTACCTATGGTGGACCACGATGTCCGCGTCGGCGGAATGCATCAATGGCCGAACATAAGGCGTGAAGGGGATAGAGAGAAGGAGAGTGATTTGGCTCAATCGTTTGGGACAAACAATTATGTGACTCTTGTTTGGTGGTCGTGTAAACATACACCCATACCTATCCTATGACATTCATAGCATTCACAAACATTCACATAATAAGCATCTCAAGCATTGTTGTGGGTTTGTATGGCTCCCGCTTGCATTAGTTTTCGCCGCATCTCCATGTAGCAAAACTAATCTAACCTTTGTCCCTCCTACTAAATTCTATATGGATCTAAATCCTATATAAAATAAAGGAACAAAATTACATGTGTAAATTTCTATTCCCATCCTAACCTTAGGGGCATGCAAGCCTCTCAAGTTACACAAAAATTAATCAAAATTAATTAATGGCACCAAAGGCCTTATTACACACAATCACACATGCATTCAATTTACAAACCACAAGGCATTTAGTCATGAGCCATACTAAACCCACATCCTCCTACAAAACAAAGTTAGCACAAGTCTATCCACTAGTGTAATTTGTTTATAATTAATGACTTTCAAGTGTCTTTGCGTATTATTTGCCATTCGCAATTTCCGTGTATAAATGCTCAAATTTCAAACAACCAAACTTGTTTAAATTCCTTTTCGAAAACTTTTCAATCATCAAAAACTGAAAGGAGATCGCACAAGGAGTATTCTAATTACTTTTTCAACTAGTTTGAATAATTAGATAAATAATACTTTGATAAAAAAATATCTAATGGGACACGACAAAATCCACAGTTTTCGGTCTCCAAAAATTATGAAATAATTTATATAAGCTCCTTGTCTAGATTGTAAATACCAGTCAAAATTTCAGGAAGAGATCATATACCATCTGAGAGAATCAAAAAAGACAAATCTGAAACAAGTGCGCGAACGCACCGTTTTGAGATATTCTGTTTTTCTTCTCAACCATCCGGTCTGAAAGATCACCTTCCATCCAGTTTTTATACATACAATATACATAGAAAAACTTGTTTAATCTATTGGCTAACTATTCATGAAAAGAAAACCACTAAGTTCTGTTTAAGAAATTCAAGTTACAAGCTTAACAATCGACTAGACCTGTACAGGAACAGACTATCGACCGAAAAGGTTTGACCTAGTTGAGGTACCAAACTTCTATGAAAAATTATGAAATTAATTTTCCTGGAATCCTAACTTAAAAATAAACAACTCTATTCAAACAATTTTCCAGAAAGAGTTCTCAGTTGGTACAGTTTATTAGAACAATCAGTTTGCTCAATAAACCAGATCTGACGAGATCTTTCTTTTCATACTTGAAAAATCACGAATTAATCTGAACCATGCAACATTCTATACATGTCCAGAAAGAGTTTCAAGTCCTCTTTAAATCTAGCCAAAGAACACTGGTACTTATATTCAAAATATAAATCTTTTAAGCCATTCAAACAGAACAGTGCAAGCAGAAACTGGTTCTGCGCACCGTTGCCATTTTATTCACAGTAAATCCATACAATTTCAGAAAAATGTGAATCCAACGCCAAAAGAACCACAATCCACAGATCTACAACTTTCTAGTTGACAGAAAAAATTTCCAGAGAACATTTCATAGCGAAAAACGCATAACAACACAGAAATTGCTGTTTCCAGACAGCAAGCAATAGCATCAACTCTACTAATCCATTAATTAACCAATTTCTCTTAATTAAGTGTCAAAATAACTTAAGCACGACCATGTGCTCTGATACCACTGTTAGGAAGTGCATAATTTTCATTTTTAGACTAATTACTATTAATTAATCCTAATTAATCATCATGCACTATGGATCTAGTGCTTAAGCATTCACACAAAGAGAAAGGAATCGGGATTTGTACCTCTTCTAGTATCGCAACTAGAAGGCGATTCCTATGCGTAGGAGGCGATGGCGTGCTAGCTCCGCCCTTCCTTCTTCTCCTTTCGGCCTCGAGTCCACCAAGAGCTTAATCACGGCCTTAAGAATCGTGCTAGCGACTCAAAGGCCAAGGCTAAACCCTTCTTCCTTGCGCGATTAATTCAACAATTAATAGGTGGAAGTTTTGGGCTCAACACATGAGCAAATAGTGGAGGAGATGGTGGTTCTAGGCCGGCCAAGAGAGGAGCCAAGGGAGGTGGTGGCGGCTAGAATAGAGGAGAGAGAATAGGGTTGGTTTGAGCCTCCAAGAGGGGTCTTATATAGAGCTCAAACCCTAGACCATAGTTCCATCTATTTACACAATTGCCACCCCACCTACCACCATGCCTAGGCCGGCCTCAATATGGGCTTTGATGGGCCACATCAACTCACCATTTGGGTCCCTAATTACATTAATTATAGGCCTCTTCAATTGCTCTTTAATTGGACTTTCGGTTTACATTTAAACGGCGGCCCAATTAATTAATATAACTATATTATATTAAAAAGTGTTGAACCAAAATAATTATTAACTAATTAATAATTATATAGGGTTTAAAAAATACATTAATTTATTTCTATATGACCTATTTGACTTAATTAACTATAACGGTTCGCAACGGTATATAATTAATTAATCAACTTATCATATTTTCGTAATACACATTATTACGAATAAATAAATAATGCACCGTGTGATTATAACTCTATTTGTGTGACCCTTTGAGGATTTATGCTACGTTGGCCATGGAATTAAATCGCTATTTAATTCTAATAATCATAAGCGGTATCTAGCAACACGTTATGACTCCCAATTCGCATAAATAGTGTACAGCTACAATATCTCAATCCTGCATAAGAAATAATAATATTTCCTTGTCCGATTCTTATGTCACATGATATCATCGTATAATCCAAGATAGGAATGTGTCACTCTTGCAGATTATACGTTTCTTGATCTAGAGATGACTGTATCAGTTGCTAGCAAACAGTCCATCTCCATCAAGGGGCCCAAACAGATATCATCGCTCACTAAGTTAATTAATGAGGGACATACGGTTTTCTTGATGAACAACTTTTCCCCGCACAATTCAAGAGAACATAAATAAAGTCCGTATAGCAGCCCTTATCAGGAATCAACGGTAGACGATATTTATTGAACCTATCCTCATGTGGAAAAGCTGAACCATCTCAAACTTAGAATCAAACTCAAATGAAATAAATAATGACACATAACACAATCCATATATTTATTTCACTGGGTC
Source organism: Rhynchospora breviuscula (assembly GCA_027562975.1). Lineage (NCBI taxonomy): Eukaryota > Viridiplantae > Streptophyta > Magnoliopsida > Poales > Cyperaceae > Rhynchospora > Rhynchospora breviuscula. The sequence goes on from CM050398.1 coordinate 48,273,164, forward strand.
GCGTCCTGTACTATGTTCTACAACATATACATATGCAATTAAGTTGGCAACTCCTTACCTATGATCTGTAGAACTTAATCATCACTTAACTTGCATACTAATCTTATCCGATAATTAATATTCCTTGTTAATTATCAAGATTACGGACCTTTTAGATTTATTATTGTCATTTAATTATAAATGAACTACAGAGATCCACAATTCAGATCCTCAACCTGAATGATCTGTCAATTAATAAATCAAGGAATAAATGATAAAATATCATCAATCACATAAACCATAGAAGTGGCCATTTAATAATTGGCTCCTAGGACATAACTCTAACACTTCCTTCATTGTGAAAGGCTTTAATTTCATCTCTACTATTTATTTCTTTTTTAAAATTGAAAAACGAAAATAATTTCATCTGGACTGTCCATTTTCTTTTTTTAAAAAAAAAAACAACAAAGCGACTTTAGCTCGTCTCTTCCTTCATTGTCGAAGGCTTTAATTTCATCTCTACTATTTATTTCTTTTTTTTTAAATTGAAAAACGAAAATAATTTCATATGGACTATTCATTTTTTTTTTAAATGACAAAGCGACTTTAGCTCGTCTCTTCCTTCATTGTCGAAGGCTGTAATTTCATCTCTACTATTCATTTCTTTTTAAATAGAAAAACGATAATAATTTCATCTGGACTGTTCATTTTTTTTTAAAAAAAAAACAAACCGACTTTAGTTGGTCTCTTCCTTCATTGTCGAAGACTGTAATTTCATCTCTACTATTTATTTTTTTTTTAAATTGAAAAACGAAAATAATTTCATCTGGACGGTTCATTTTCTTTTTTTTTTTAAAAAATGATAAAGCGGCTTTAGCTGGTCTCTTCCTTCATTTTTTAAAAGTCAAAGGCTTTAATTTCATCTCAACTATTCATTTCTTTTTTAAAATTGAAAAATGAGAATAATTTCATCTGGACTGTTCATTTTCTTTTCTTTTTTTTTGTTAAAACGACAAAGCGACTTTAGCTGGTCTCTTCCTTCATTGTCGAAGGCTGTAATTTCATCTCTACTACTCATTTCTTTTTTAAATTGAAAAACGAAAATAATTTCATTTGGACTGTTCATTTTCTTTTTTTTTTTAAAAAAACGATAAAGCGACTTTAGCTAGTCTCTTCCTTCATTAATCAGTACTCAAGAGTTACTTGCTTGTGCAACCTCTCTGAATCTCTACAGGTGGATATTGCATTGCTGGCGTTTCATCTCCAATATCTACATCCTCTTCTCTCATCTCAGGCTGATTCAGAACCATAACACATAAAAAAAAATACCAATTTAATCGAGTTTTTGTTGAAATGTTGATAACGTTAATTTTCATTTAGTGGTAGCAGGACATTTATCAGCATAGTGTCTTATTTGGGTGTTTTAATTTACAACCAGTTGAATGGAAGTATAAATGAACTACCTGTAGAGAAATATATTATATGCTTGGATTATTGATATTATAATTGAATGGAAGTAACTTCAATGATGCTTATTAGTAATTTTTTTTTTTTGAAATAAGTGGGTAGAATACCCACCACTTTCCATTTCATTGAAAAGCATAACAGAAGTACAAACGTTCTTCAAAAATCAAACAAGCTACTTAGCACTGGTATATATCCAAATACCGGTGCCCCCTTTACTATCTCACATTCTCTGACCCTATCAACAGAAACAAGTTTAAAGCCCAATTATTCCAACCATCTGACATAAGAAAAGAAAAACAAACAAAACACTGGGTTCTATGCAACATGTAACATAAGTCGCCCCCCTTCAGCTTTACCATCTGTCCTTGCTTCCCCATCCTCCAGTTGGTCTGGTACATCGATTTCATTTGGCCAGAAGCTCCAAACCTCTTCCTTGAGTGTTGCTTTCCACATGCCTGACCAGATGCTTATTAGTAATTACACAGTCTGAACAAAGTTGTTGGAAAATGCTAATTTACATAATGAAAGAAATATTATATTCTATTTAACATAATTCCAACATGGTTGTTAAAGAAAATGATACTCATTTACTGGCTCAGAACCCAAAAATTAACTTGGTTGCAGGGGTGCTAATTCCTAATTTACCAGGAAAACAAAAAACTTCAAAGTGAAAGAGGTATACCTTATCTTGCAGCCTATCAGTGACCCCACTTCTAGCAACTGCCAATACAGCTGTCCCAGTATCACTAGAAACCGGCATGTCAGTAAAACTTGTCGCGAATAGCCGAATAATACATACCTCGTCAACAGCTCATATGCAGTCTCACCAGCTAACTCTGTGAGAGCCTTGTCGACCTCCTCTTCTATTTCTTCTTCTATGTCCTCTGAGTCCAGTGCTGAGTCTACTGCATCATTCATCATTTCTTCTATCACTCCTGCCTAAAAGCGAAAAAAGTGATATAAAGATGATGAATTCATTACATTATATTTCACCAAACTAAAAAATTTATATATAAGGAAAGAAAAATATTAAATCCCTGCTGTGTATAATGGAGAGCATGCAACTCCCTCTCTATGAAAAAAGAGAGTAAACACTGCAAAATATGACACCCAATTAAGCGACATACACGCACAAAAAACCAAATCAACATAGAACGGGACTAAAGCATGAAAGATGAGGAATGCTAATATTGACAAATCTAATGAGTTGGAATTGAAGGATCCTCCAATAAGTTCTATCATTGATGAATTTGAGAAGAAGGAATATGGTGGTACACCTCTCGAAGTCGAGGCATCCGACATGACAAATGGAAATATCACCAAAGTCAACTTGAGCTCTCAACTTGGAAAATGCTTGAAGAATCGTGATATGATGGAAGAAAACAGATCGAAAATCAAGTATCACATCACAATCGAGCAAAGGAAGATAGCATCAAATCAAGGAAGCGCTAAGTATGTTTCAAGGGTCTTTCTCAAGTACTTTCGGGTGAATTATGATGCGTTAAATGGGTATAAAGTGAAAATAAGATGAACATAAGAGGTGGTCAAGCTCGTGACCTAAAACAAGTGTTTCTTTTACATTTATGAAGCAATATGCACAAGTGACCACTAAACAACTTTGCATCCTTAATGCTATGTTTATCTAAAAACAACAACAACAACAACAACTTCTTTGCATCCTTAATGGTACGTTTATCTCATCGCCAGAAAGAGTTATTTGTATTTATGTTTTTCTATTGAAACCAAATTGTAATTCATATACTAGTCCAGATAAAAGAAAATTGACAGGGCATCAACGTGTAACGTGTTTGTTCGTTGTAATTCTTGTGAATCACATGAACCGAAATGCCACGGTAATGCGAAATCGGAGGGAATGGGAAGGAAAGTGACAGAAATCTGACCTGACTGGATTTCACTTCCGCTCTGTTACTCGCTCCAATCCAGAACTATCGCCCAGGAAGTTATACAATGCAAGGTTTCGTAAGGTTTGAGGTGAAAAAAACCTTTAGCCCACGTCGGATCTTAATTACCCTCCGATCTTTGGGGGTAAAAAAAAAACCCGGACGCCCCTTCCTTTCATTTAACGAGGAGGTTCTAGACCACATGCCACAGCTTTAGGATAGTCAGGGGCTCAAGGCATGCACAGATCAGATCTTTAATTAATTACTAATTGTTTGTTGTTATCACTACGCCATTTTTTGTTATTAGTACCGGTTGTCGAGCAGTACTAATAATAGCGGGTGCTAAAAATAATTAAAAACCGGTACTAAAAAGCCGATGTTAAAAACGCACTGGAAATCGCGGCAAAAAAGGCGGAGATCTTTAGTACCGGTTTTTAACTAAAAACCGGTACTAAAGATATCATCTTTTGATATCTTTAGTATCGGTTTTTAGTTAAAAACCGATACTAAAGATCTCCGGCTTTTTTTTAAATATTTACTATCTTTAGTATCGGTTTTTAACAAAAATCGATACTAAGATCATTATAAAAAAAAAACAAAATTGTTTCTGGGGCTAGCGCCCATTTTTGCTAGCCATCAATTAGTACTGATATACCAGTCGGTATATATACGCATCACATACAATAATACTTATCGAATTTAATTAACACAAATCAATAAAAATTCTAATTAAGGTTTAGGATTTATTTCGGTTTAATACAAATCCTAGACAATTAACACAAATTAACACAAATGAGAGGGAGATCGATGTGCCTTACACAAATGAGCAGTCATAGCAGTAAGGAGTAGAGGCGGCAGTGAGAGCAGTGAGAGGAGATTGAGGTGAGAGGAGTAGAGGCGGTAATAGAGAGAGAGAGAAGTGAGAGGAGAGGTGGCGCAGTAGAGAGGGAGAGGCAATCGAGAGAAAATGGAGAGGCAGTGGAGACGGTGAGACAGTCGAGAGAAGAGGGAGAGGCGCTTAGGTTTTGGAAGAGAAGAGGGAGAGGCAGTGTAGAGGAGGAGTACTTAGAAAATTTCGTGCGAAAATATAAGCTGAGTCAAGGGTTTTGGCGGCAGAAACAAAAAAAAAATTTAATTTATCTTTAGTATCAGTTTTTTCTAAAAAACCGATACTAAAGATACTATTTTTAGTATCGGTTTTTTTTTTAAAAAACCGATACTAAAGATAGATAGAATTTTGATTTTTTTTTAAAATCCTCTAGTACCGATTTTTTATTAAAAACCGGTACTAAAAATAATATCTTTAGTACCGGTTTTTTAAAAAACCAGTACTAAAGATAATCCCTGACAATTACGAAATTGCCACTAACTATTTGTTATACCGGTTTTATAAAAAACATGTATTAATAGGGCGGTACTAAAGCTCTTTTTCGGTGTAGTGTATTAGAGTGGCGCCTCCTTTTGAATTAGCTGCTGACATTGCAGTAGGCCAGTCGGTAAACAGTCGCAAAGAATCCCACTTCGTTAGCAACCAAACCATGTGCACTGGAGCTTATTTGTTTGTTGCATTCAGGCTTTCGCCTGTTGCATAATTAACTAAAGCATTCAAGTCTAGTTGGTGTTCATTTGGTAATACCAAGGTATCACTTATGATTGACAGATGTCTTATCAGTGGACCAATGCCAGTTTGCAGAGCAATTATTATTTCTAAAGTTGGTGCTCTAACAAGGAGAAAAATTGTTAGGAAGTAGTATTTATAGCAAAGCCATCATCTCCTCTTAGCATTTTTACTTGCAGATGGTTAATCTCACTTTTTTTTTTTTTGAGAAATATTAATCTCACTTTTAGTTTTTTATAGTGAACCACCCATTGTTTTTCACGAGTAATTCCTTTGAATCTCAATTGAATTTCGAACTTACGTGATATGGATTGGCATCCTCAGCAGCCAAGATTTGGCTGTTCCAAGCAGCCAAATTCTTTTTTTTTTAATATTTAACATTTTAAAATTCAAATGTTGAATCCAAACCGTTGATCTTGTTCAATTTTACAGGCGATGTGTTTTCATATAAGTTTTATAAAATTTGAAGTCGATTTGATACTTGATTAAGTGACCAAATTATGAACGTATTAGAATTAATCAGTGATAGTTAACTAGATTCGTTCATTTGTTGACCACTTGATATAGTATCAAATCAATTCCAAATTTCATAAAACTTATATGAAAATACATCGTCCGTAAAATTGAACAAGATCAACGGTTTGGATTCAACATTTGAATTTTAAAATGTTGAAATATTAAAAAAAAAAGTTTGGCTGTTTGGAAAAGCCAAATCTTGGCTGCTGAGGATGTGGATCCCACGTGATATAATCCAGTGTGGTAGGGTGATTTGTATTTATAGACTGGATCAAGATGTAGTATGAAAATCACTCTTTATTCATTCATGAATCGGTCTTATGAGTTTTAAATAAATTTTATAAGCTAAAGAGATGAGAAAAATCCTAATTAAAAAAGTGACAATCCCCTTTCCTTTGGTTAGGGGTTGTATATATAAACTTTTAGAGGAATCTTTTGTTGACGTCATCATGTCAAAAGCCGATAACGATTGTCTCCTATGACGTCATCTATGTCAGCAGTCAATAATAACTGTCCCCTATGGTCCTCACTCTTGGGCTTGCTTTCATTATGATGAGATGTGCAGGTGAGACGAACCCCGAGGTATCTTCTTGTGGGAGACTGTTAGACCACGGCGCCTTCCTTTGACGAGATGATCAAGATAGATCTATGTTTGCTGTTGTGCATCATTAAATGGATCCCTTTAACACCACCTCTCCGTACATAATCACATTATCAAATACTGTCTCATAATCATTCCTCTGTGCCACGTGTAACTTGAAGTTAGAAGAACGTGTTGACTCTCCTGTTTATTGGACGAGGCCTATGATAAATCCTAAGTCCTATCATTACCTATTCAACATCATGAACTTCATAGTATTGGAACAATTGCGATACTAAAATTTCTAGATGGCTTTTAATGACACGGTCCAGTAATCTTGTGACATTTGTTTCCTCGTAAAACTATAAAAGTTGATTAAATATGTTGAGGTAGACTAAAATCAGCCAGGACAGACGGATGGACCCGTCAGCTGCGATTATATCTCAATTTTTGAGATTTTAATAGCTAATCCGAACTGTCCAATGTGTTCTCTATATTGAAATTCTATTGGAGACCAAATTTTACATTTTTCTGAAATTTTGTACTATTTTTTTGAGATTTTTAAAAACCATTGTTATTGAAGGGTCCAGAATTGTTCAGATTAAGAATTTTGTAAAATACCAAAAAAAATTAAAAAGTTTCAGAAAAATGTAAGATTTGGTCTCCAACGAGATTTCAATATGGAGAACACATTGAACAGTTCGGATCGATTGTTAGAACCTCAAAAATTGAGATTTAATCGTAGCTAACGAACTCATCCGTCAGTCGCGACTGATTTTAGTCTACCTCGCAAAATATTTCATATTTTTTGAGCCCGGGTTTATTTGTAATAGAGTAATTAAATTGTAATTGTTATATGCTGTAACATAGATTAATTATTGCATGTACACAGGTTATTTCTTTTTATTTTTTGTTACTAAATGAAGACCCGTAAAGCTCATACAAGATGATGACATTAGGTCGCTGCACAACAATTTTTTTTTCCAAATTCGTAGCTGCATTATTCATGTTAACCCAAAATTTTACTATTAATCTATTGCCATGGCACAGAACATTCATGCTAGATAACTTGCAACCATACCGCAGGAAAAACGGACCTCTTGTGATGTGAAATATGGCGAGGTATGAAGGGACTATAAAAGGGCAGAGCGCATGAAAATTGTCAGCGCAATTTCTAGCTGGTCTCCTTAAAGTCTAGCATAATTACTGTGGCCCCTTCTCTCGGAACCAACTCCACGATTTCAACTCAGCGTTAACCACAGAGAGAGGACGCTTATTACCTTCTGACACCGCTGGCAAAATTTCAGAGAGACTTGACACCGTTATTTATTATTATTATTATTTTTTTTGAGAAAAGTTTTTTCTTTCAATGGAATTTAACATAATTCCGTATAATTACATCCTTTCATCCATCCGTGTTGAATATTTTTCGGCACTGTCGACAGTCTTAAGATTGATTCTTTCTTATCTATTTTAACATGTAATTTTCTTTCATTAATTTTTCTCACGACTTTTGATGTAAAAACTTCTTATTTGATAAATTTTTGTGGCTGGACGATTGCAAACTAACTTTAAAAAATAGGGCATTACGGACATAATTTGACTAATCACATGGCCCCGAACCTGATACCTCACTGTGCACGTATACAGTAAAATTCCCACGCTTGCAGATTTTGAGAGAAAAAAAAAATTCCGGAAACAATTAAGTGGATTCGTCGGATAGCCCGTGAATTTTTTAATTAAACATAACTGGTTTTTTATATTTAATAATAAACATATAAAATAAAGGGAAAATTAGATATAACCCCCTGCAATCTTAAAAATTGGATATAACCCCCTCCAATCATCTCTAATTGGATATAACCTCCTGCAATCTTAAAAATTGGATATAACCCCCTCCAATCATGTTTAAACCGGATATAACCCCTTTCTATTGATTTTAATTATTTTTTTAATTAAAATAAATGAACCGCATAAAATTTTGACCAGATTATCCTCCTCCCCAAAGATGTTTCACCTTCCTCCCTGATATTCTTTTGGCTTTCCCTCCAGACGCAACATACAATTGCGCTAAATGATCTAATAGCATTAACATCTCTTTGATCCTTTTCCGTTCACTGCGAAAACCTTTCATCTTCTCTCTCTTTTAAATTAACGATACTAACTAGTCTTTTTCTGGTCCGAATTAGAATGGATACGGGAGTCAAATAAGAACCTTTTTCATCCTTTGATTATTCAACACAACTTTCAAGATGACAAGATACAATTCCAGTTTACAACATAACTTTTAAGACCATAGTTGAATCGAGTATTGACTCATATTTGAGGGTCCTGTAATAGCATTTTTCTAGCTTAATGCTATTTGTACCCAATATTAGTTAAAATCAACAGGTCATTGAAAGGTTCTAATACTTGCTAGTTTGGCATGAGAACATATTGTCTATTTGTCTTATTGTATTCGTATATCAAAATTATTCACAACAAACAAAGAGGGACAAACGGAGAGACAGGGGTTCCAAACTATGCATAAAGAAATTTGTATCCCGGATACTAAACAAGGAAGTTGTCTTTGGAAAAGAGAAGGGTAGTTTGGTCATAATTTTATGTGATTTATTTATTGTAATTAAAAAATAATTAAAATCCATAGAAAGGGGTTATATCCTTAATAAACATGATTGGAGGGGGTTATATCCGATTTTGAAGATTGCAGGGGGTTATATCCAATTACAGAAGATTGTAGGGGGTTATATCCAATTTTTCCTTAAAAAAAGAAATGAATAGTAGAGATGAAATTACAGCCTTCGACAATGAAAGAAGAGACCAGCTAAAGTCGCTTTGTTATTTTTTTAACAAAAAAAAAAACGAAAATGAACAGTCCAGATGAAATTATTTTCGTTTTTCAATTTAAAAAAAGAAATGAATAGTCGAGATGAAATTAAAGCCTTCGACTTTTTAAAAATGAAGGAAGAGACTAGCTAAAGTCGCTTTATCATTTTTTTTTAAAAAAGAAAATGAATAGTCCAGATGAAATTATTTTCGTTTTTCAATTTAAAAAAAGAAATGAATAGTAGAGATGAAATTACAGCCTTCGACAATGAAGGAAGAGACGAGCTAAAGTCGCTTTGTCATTTAAAAAAAAATGAATAGTCCATATGAAATTATTTTCGTTTTTCAATTTAAAAAAAGAAATAAATAGTAGAGATGAAATTAAAGCCTTCGACAACGAAGGAAGAGACGAGCTAAAGTCGCTTTGTTGTTTTTTTTTTTAAAAAAAGAAAATGAACAGTCCAGATGAAATTATTTTCGTTTTTCAATTTTAAAAAAGAAATAAATAGTAGAGATGAAATTAAAGCCTTTCACAATGAAGGAAGAGACCAGTTAAATTCGCTTTGTTGTTTTTTTTAAAAAAAAAAGAAAATAGGCAGTCCAAATGAAATTATTTGAAAAACAGTTTGAAAAAAAAATTGACGAGTAAGGAGATTTCGATATGAATGACACCTTAAGTATTTTAGATTGGTTATTTAAACTTTTTGAATTAAAGATATAATTGGGTTTGATGGAGTGACTCGTCAAATCGTTGAAACAATTTATTTATCCATTAAATCATTGAAACAAATTAAAAAATTTCATTTAGGACAAGTAATAGGTTAAAGATTTAATATTTCATTTAGGACAAAATATTTCCAATTTTACAATATTGGTAAATGAAATTGTATGATACTTTTCATGCACAATGATAATTGGCGAATAAATCCACATATGCATGCTAAGTTTTGGTAAAATATGCAGCACTCAAGTTATCCATGTCATCTATCCATGGACATGATCCATGACACATGAAACCAACCAATCAGAAAATGCCACGTGTGATTTAACCAAAATACGGTTTTCTAAATTGGCGGTGCCTAAAATTTCGGAGCAGCTATTTGGGCGCTACAGAAAATCCACAAGGGTCTTGGCGCTGTCGCTGAGACTCGAAAGGGAGATGTGTCTAATTTCTTTGTTGTCGGGTTATACGCGGTTACGGGTGTGGATCCGCTATCGACTCCGGTCTTCGCAACTCACAAGGAGGGGCTCTTTAGCATCATGAGAGATTGAGGAGTTCGATGGTGGTTTCAGCTTGGGTTCTGTCGTCTTCCAATGGTGATGATGCCACTTTGTCCAAGCTCTCTCTCCCTTCTCTGACAATTCCAGTTCTCAAATTAGTGTGAAGTATTCAAAATGAATTACTGACGGTTGAAACAGTTGAGAGGGATATTATAAATGACGGAAGCTAACGGCGGAAGGGCCAGACAGGAGGAAGGGACCACCATATTAAACTAACGAACACAATGATCACTACCATTGAATGCCGAATAGATTAGTGCTGCCGTTATGTTTAAAGGGACATTGTAATAGAAACAGCTGACGTGTCTATTTTTGATTGAAGCGTAGATAGAGCGTAGAAATTGTGCAGTAAATGGAGTGTTATTTTTCTTTCTGTTGTATTTAGAAGAAACAGGCTGTGTAAGAAGGGATTATTGTGAAATGAAATAACAAATTCGCTATTCTTTCTTTAATTGCTTCCATTTTCTCTCAATTACCTCTCTCCTCTCTTAATTACTCTCATTTAAGACGCCAAATTTCCTCTTTCTTACCTGAATTAACGGTCTGAAGCGTGTCAGGATGCCACTTTGTCCAAGCTCTCTCTCCCTTCTCTGACAATTCCAGTTCTCAAATTACACCAATTTTTTTCTCAATTAGACAATATATCAAATGGAATCTCTTTGATATGTAGAGGTCTTCATTATAAATAAACTTTCTTTAGCCAAGGTTGAAACATGTCTCAAAATATGTAGTCATGCAATCAATCCAATTTCTGGAGAGGAACTGTAGGATAAAAGTTCATTATCTCAAGTGATCGTACCACCCCAAATTGATCCTTCTAAAGCTAGCAAACCTAAAAAGGCTCGCAAGAGAAGTAATGTGGAATTGAAAAATAATTCTAATAGAACAAAACTTTCTAAAAAAGGTAGAAAAGTGATTTGCTCAATTTGTCATAAAGAAGGGCATAACAAAAGATGGCATATAGGGTCTGTTATTAAATTCTTTCCTCTTAAATTTTATTTGACTTTGAAAATTCTCATGTAGTTTAATTTTTTTTTTTTTTTTGAGTATATGTAGTTTTAAGTTTGAAATTGCTTAACATGTTTGCTATGGTGCAGGTGACAAGGAAAAGAGTAATGCCCTCAAGCATGCTGTAGGCTTCATTTAGTTAATAATATAATTTCTTGGTCTTATTTTGTTAAGCTTTTGGGAGATTCTGGAGAGTAAGAGTTGTTGTAAGATGTGATTTTGAATCTGGTGATGTAGAATATATATTGAATTATTGTAATGTGGTATTTTGTTAAACTTTCATGCAACTGAATCTAGCAGAATATATACTTTATAGTAACTGTAGGCTTGTGTTGAAAGCTTCTGTTTTTCAAGTTCACATGTTGCTTCATGCCAATTGAGTTGGGAGTTAGATCTGCACTTGCCAATTTTTATGGTTGCAATATTTAAGAAATTTGAACTCACATGAAAACCTTACTTGATTTTTATAATTAGGTTTTCTATGCAAAACCAAAAAGGACGTCTGTTCCATATACTGGAAATATTTGAATTATTTGCATTCCTTCTTAAATTGGATGCACTTATGATTAGGTACCAAATTGGTACCAGAATATCATGATCAGTACCAGATTGTCTAATGTGTGTCAAGTACAGTGGACTAGCTTGTTGATTCTAGAACATCTAACTTTCAGCACAAAGCAAAAGGGTATTTTGGTAGTTTTCTAAATAATTTTTATTTAGTCAATGGTTAAACAGAATTAAATAAAAATTTAACTGTAGATACTTTATGGTCAAACTCATCTTCTGTACAATTTTCAGGATTTATGGACTTACAGATTAATTATAACAATTTTTAGAAATCAGACAAAATTTTAATTCCAGAACTGCATACCAGCAAATGAAAAGTGACATTTATCTTCCAATTTTCTAGATGAGAAGGATTAAACGATAAATAATAAACATAATAGGTACTAAAGGATTACATGATAAATGAAAAACATAATTTTTCCTAATGATAGAAGTCATTAAACCATAAGATACAAAAGATAAGCTACTGATCTTGTTTTCGCCTAACAATCAGACAAACAACAATGTTATCACTACAACCAATAAACTGACTATGATCAAAATGAGAAATTTTTCCTTTTGACTCCTTAGCCTTCTTCTCTTCTTCTAAATTATTTAACCGTCCAATTCAGCTTGGTCTTCTGCTACATTGGCACCCATGACTCACACTTGTTGATAAGAATTTATACATGCCTATTTAAATAGACCTAAAGGTTGTTGATACCTTACTACTTTACCAACATTCATAATAGATATTAACATGTCTATGTCTACTTGATGAGATATAAATATGAACAGTTTAACATGCTCAAAGAAGTTCAAGAGTAAAATTAAAAAACCGATTCGTTTTTTAAAAAAAATTTGACAATTTTTTAATAAGGTATCATTTCAAGAACTAAATAAATAATAAAATAAGATACAACATCTCTATTTATTTTATTTTTAACTTATTTTCTCCTAAATTAGAGTGAAAAATAGATTTTCATTCTCTTTTGTTCCCTTCTCTTCTCACTCATCACAGCGGATAATTCGTTGTTTACCATGATAGAAAAGGCAAAACACAAGCACAAGCAGTCTGATAACACACATCGGATAAAAGAAAAATTCAGAAGATGGCCATACTGATCCGAACTCATGGCTTAATTATGACTTCCTCCACTTCATTTCCACGACATTCTTCACACTCACTTGCATATAAGAGGAAATAGAAAAACGACATCTTGGTTTCAACAATCTCTTGTAGGGAGAAAACTCGCGTGTGCTTCTCCTCTTGCATGTAAAAACCATACTGCTCGGTTAATGGCAAGCACCAACTCAAGGTTACCTTTTTCTCTGCAACATTGCGGGCCACCATATCTTTCTTGAGATCTTCAACCTACATTTATAAAAATAAAAACTACATGTAAGTGAACGTTATTTATCTGACAAATAATTTACCTTAATTTTTGTTTCGAACTTCTACAGATCCAAAATTCCAAAGCAGTGAAATAACAACATCATGACACCAGCAACAGCATGAACATGCAGCTATAGCATGTCATGAATTCCCACACAATTGATTATATGCAAGGACAAAAAAAAAAAAAAAGAACAAATTCCAGTACCAAAAAACTAGTCACATTGCAATGGTTAGGACATGTAACCTCTACTAAAATCAAATACTGTGATTGTGGGTTAAACCCCCCAACATGGAGAAAAAGCACTTACAGAAACGTCCCAACAGAAGAAAGCATAGTACAGCCCGAACAAATTTATTAGAACATTAAGTTCCTTCCGGAAGAGAAAGAAATAGACATCTTCATATGTAATGTTGAGTTGCTTGACCAATTCAACTCCAGAGAAAAAGTCATTCGGATTGTACATGAAATCCACAAGGTCCTCAAATTTTATGTAAATCCTAGAAATTGCAACTGATAATGTCATGTGCTTGCTGATATATAATGCCTTCCATTCCTACATCAAAGAGGAAATAACAATAACAAAAATGCAAACTGGGCACACATGGAATCCCATGGATATACTTAACATGAAATACAACGATATACTTAACATTAAATTGGACATTAACTGTCAAAAAGCATCTCTCATGTAGGTTTGTTCACATGATCAGCTTAGAGAACCGAGTAAGGAGCAGTATTTAATGTAATAATACTATCAGAGTATCAGTGATGTCAAAATGACTTCCCTTGGTTGAAAATATGGGAACAATAAGAAACTAGTTTGAAAGACTTAGATGTAAAAAATACAAATGAGAAGAGAAAAAAAAAATATTACACATTTATAAATGAACCTTGGAACAAATATAAGCTTGATCATCCTTCGAAGAAACTCCTACTGTAAATGGGTCACACCACCTCCTTTGGAAAAGTTCCCTCCATGTTTCCTCCGACTCGCAAATCCCATGCAATAACTTGGAGCAGCTCCCCAAAGATAACACATCCCAAGCCTTTTCATATTCAAAGCAAAGATCTTGTTAAGAGTGCATAAGGTGCCAGCCAGAAAGCTCGGGTGCAAGTACCGGACTTGTGGTTATCAGTGCAATCTATTGGCAACTCAGTTGTTTGGTTAAGATTGATTGAGGTGCAATTGCACCATTCAAGATCAAATATTGCTAATTTGGTCTAAATCTAATTACATAGTAAGGGATCAAGTTGGCAAATTACAAATTTATATTTATATAACAGCAAAAGGTTAGGGGGCCGGGGGGGGGGGGGGGGGGGGGGAGGGAGAGAGAGAGAGAGAGAGCGAGAGGGGTACATCAAGGAAAGGGAGAATGCAGATGGCAATAGCAGGAAGTTCAATCAAGCTTGGCTTACTAACAGAAGTTCCCCGTTGCACCAACCTTTTCCCCACTGAGACAATTAGTTAGACAAGGAAAATTAGAATATCATTTAGTTTTACAAACAAGATTTAAAGTGTCATCCAAAAAAAAAAAGCAAAGTAAAAAAAGCGGGTTTTTTTTTTTCCTTTGATTTCCATTCTCTGTTTTTGCAGCAAAGCTCAAATCCATAAAACAAACTACCGGCATTGATCTCTTCCGGATCAGGTACACAGATAAGAGTTTATGCCATTGGATGGTGGAAGGGGGGCAGTGAGGGAAGAGAGAGAGGGAGAGAGGAAGAAGAGTGAAGTACACTTTAGCCTCTTTTCGTCTTGAACTCTGAAGCATTGGTCACAAGGAGACAAGGGCTTGATATCTTCCATTGGAAAGCTTCGTTCTGTCATGAATCAGCAGCAGGAAGTAAGGGAACATTTTCCATAACAAAAAAGAAAAACATTGCTTCAAAAAAAAAAATAATAATACTTGCACATACATCTCTGAAATATAAAGGATGATGCCACCGACCTAAATTTAGGTATTTACTAGATGTAAGGTCCAGTTTGGCGAAATAATAGATAGATGCTATAAAAGAAATTCATAAGACCAGATTTTAGTGGAGAATTTGAGACTGACAACAACTGTTTTGTTGATCGGGGCTTAATAAGGCTTAACATAAGTTCAATCGGTCCTTAACCTTAACACAACGCGATGTGTTTGAAAGAAGAAAATTGAAAAAATTGACCCCAAAGTTGGAAGCTTTATCTAACTATACGAAAAGGCATCCAGCCACAAAAATTAACAGGAAAGTTTAAAGAATTAAAGGCGCCACACCCCCAACACA
Organism: Rhynchospora breviuscula; assembly: GCA_027562975.1. Lineage (NCBI taxonomy): Eukaryota > Viridiplantae > Streptophyta > Magnoliopsida > Poales > Cyperaceae > Rhynchospora > Rhynchospora breviuscula. The sequence continues at coordinate 48,288,548 of CM050398.1, forward strand.
ACAAATTCAGTAAGTAATGCAATTGAGAAAGAGGATTACGGCAAAGTGGAAATCTTTGCTTGGATCTTCACCGGACAAAAGCAATACAATTTTACCCAGATCTTCACTGGAAGCCCACGAATCCAACGCAATTGAGGACCGGAGTTAGAGAAAAGTTTAAATCTTTACCAAAATATTCAAGGCTATGGCTCAGCAGAACGCGCTTTGGCTCACCCTCTTGTAAAAGGTAATAAAAGCCGATAAACTACGGGACAGCAGTTCGGCTGTAAACAATAAAAGACCTTTCTGCTTTTGCGATAGGTATTAGGGAAAACTTTCGCCGATTGGCAGGGATAGCCGGATAGGTATTAGAGAAAGGCCAAGCACACCACTGCCATTGGCGCATCCGCCGGCGCGCCACTCCCACTGACGCGGCTGCCAGCGCGCCACATCTCCGGCGCTCTGACATGTTTATAGTTAGGGAAAATTGGATATAACCTCCTCAAATCATCTCTATTTGGATATAACCCCCTGAAATCTGTGAAATTGGATATAACCCCTCTAATCATGTTCTATTCCGAAAGAGCAGGAGAAGAGAAAGGGGTATTTCGGCCATATTTTTATAAAAGTTGCTTTTTTAATTATAATTCTGTTAATATTATTAATAAGGGTTTATATCCGGATAGGACATGATTAGAGGGGTTATATCCAATTTCAAAGATTTGAGGGGGTTATATCCAAATGAAGAAGATTTGAGGGGGTTATATCCAATTTTCCCTTATAGTTAAAATTGTTTATTTTATATGTTTATTATTAAATATAAAAAATCAGTTATGTTCATTAAAAAAATTGACGGTCGGATAGCATGAAATGAGGGAATAACATATGCCCAACTTCAAAGTGTTTGTACCCTTCCATAACAACGGTTTTTAAAAATCTCAAAACAATTTAGAAAAATGAAAAATTTGGTCTCCAATAGGATTTCAATATGGAGAACACATTGAACAGTTCGGATTAGCCATTAGAACTTTAAAATTTGAGATATAATCGCGGCTGACGAGTTCATCCGTCAGTTGTGGCTGATTTTAGTCTAGCTCATATTTTGCCTTAAAAAAATGAAATATTTGATTCAGGACCCAATAGTTTACTAAATTCATGGTTGGACATGTGGAGATGTAAATTTTGACCAATATACACCAATTGAAAATTTGATTTCTTCCTACTACGTGTTTAATAGAAAATAAAGAAATCGGAATGAGATCCTCTGGTCGGCAGACCAGAGAGATTCTCTGGTCTTCGTTTTTAGATTCCGGCCGTCTGATTTAATCTCAACGGTTAAGGATGCCCCGTGCATGATACTAGAATTGATAGGCCTGAAAAAAGTTAACCGTTGAGATTAAATCAGACGGTCCGGATCAAAAAACGTCCAGTGGTCGTTTATAAAAAACAACCAGAGGATCCGACTCCTAAAGAAATCAGTAATATGAAGACTGACCAGTAAGATGATTAGTTAGAGGTGCTAAATCATCATATGTAGTATATTTGGTTAGTATTTCGTGCAAAAATAAAGCCGCCAAAGACTAATTAATACGTCGGCCACCAAACTAACCAAATTCCATTAGCCGATTGCCGAACTGATTAATTCAGCAAATTGAGTATTTGTTGCCACCAGATTTGTTTTTGCTATTTAATAATCAAACTATTGATTTTCAAAAACCTTTTGTCTAGGTAGGGAGGACAAAAAAAAAACAAGTATTTTCATATTTTATTTGCGACACAACAAATGAAAATAAGTGTGATTTATCATTTCTCAGATAAAAGGTACACAATCTTTTTTCAGGAATATATGTATATAAATGAGCCAATCTTGTATCTGCAGTAGTTTTATTAGTTGGTCGAACAATTCCTTACGATGCTCCACATATATGTTCTCCAAATGCACTGCTTTATTTACAACATCTCAAAAATTATGGTGAAAAGAGGTGTCAATCTTCTGCGATTGCATGATATATGTGGACAGAAACTATTTGAAAGGTGCCGATTCTTTTTCACTTCTTTTGCATTGTATTTGATAATTCTTATGATCAATTGAATTTGATGCAAAAATATTTGATTACTGCGATTTTTATTTCAATGAAAAAAGTTCTTGCAAGAGTTTAATTTATTCAAAACTCTCATCTTCAACATACAAAAAAAAAAAAAAAAACACTATTCTAGTTAGTTGAACGTATCTTTTGAATTGTAGGATTACGAATTAGTTAAACTATGTGGTTTTCCTCATTAGACAATAAAAGTTTGAATTTTTAGGACTATGTGGAAAATAAAAGATTTTCTATTTTATTTTATTTTTTTCTTGGCGCCAATTCATAGAGAAAATTCGGTAATCAATAGTTTTCCAATGTATTTCATTTCATTTTGTTGGTTCATTTTTCCTATTTTCTTGAAAACTTTAACATCTCTTGATTTTAATGAAAATTTGGGTAAATTGCCCCTTAAATTTATCAAAAAGGAAAAAAAAAAAACAACTGTGTTGGGCGTAACTCGTTGCATAGAATGTTAAGAGGCAGAAGAATCAAAACACGTATGAAAAATTGAAAATGCACTTCCTCAAAAGGATACTGATGTCAAATTGACACTTGTTCCCTAATCCCCAGTACCTGGACTTGTTCTACACAAAAAGCAGAAGGCGGAGTGGATCCTACCTCTACTCAGCTACTCTTGTGACCTGTCAATCATAACTCAAGCCGAAACTTTGACAAAAATCAACAAAAAAACGAGCCGGATCTGAAAATTGGGTCTTCACTCGTGCCCAGACCAGAACCCAGAAGTACGGTCCCCAATTTTCTCAGACCCAAACAGCGACTGTACCTACAACTGGGCCCACTTCTGACGTTCTTCCACGAGGGTCTGTCAGCGGGCCCAGTTCCTCCGGCCCGGGTTGCTCAACTTTTTCTGTGTATGCTTTGCTTGCAAATTAAAAGTTGAGATATGCCTCGGTGGAAAGAATTTGCAAAACATTCGTGGATGTCTGATTGTGCTGTCGGGTCAATTAATTTAATGATGTTAGGCGAACAGGATCTACCATTTGTGTCGTTGGGACCGTTGAAGAAATTTTAGTTTAAAATCAATATATGAGAATTAATGTACAGATTTGAGAGATCAGATAGTAATTTATAAGATTGGTGAAGCTTAGGGATTATAGACAGATCTTCCAGCACCGTTCTATTTTTGCTAATGTTAGTGGCGTGCACAGATCAGCTTATCTATATCTTAGAGGAATTAGTGGCTGTACTCATATCATCATAATTCATATGTAACTGCACCGATCGTTGAGCTAATATCTATCCTTGAATTGTATTTTAGGCCTGACAGTTGAGAAAAATAAAATGACTAAACGCCTAATAAAGTGATGTTTGGAAAATAACAAATATTATTTAGTTTGTATCTGAGGATAGCAATAAAGAGATCGAAATAGTGGCTAATTTTATTCCCCCATTTTTTTAACTAAATCTTACAGCAGCAACAACAATAGAATTCTTCTTGAAGTTCGAAAATTGCTCTTCCATTATTTCGGCAGAGATGTTGTTTTGATCAATCCTCCAAATATTAGTAGTCCAGTAGTTTTCCGAAAATATTTCCCATTTTTTTTTTTTTTTCAAACCAAACGTAGCCCAAAATTGTTAGAAATATATAAATGGATTATACACGCGTGCCTCCCCCCCCCCCCCCCCCCCCCCCCCCCGACCCAAAACAAAAACTCAAAAGGACTCTTGGACTTAAGGTTGAAAAAGAGTTCGTGACTGGCTCAAGATCGATTATACTTTAGCTTAAGATTAGTTCACTAAACATTTACATGAACCTTTAGCTTATAGACGTGTAACTCTATATTATATGATCAAGAGCTCAAAACAAGTAATGTGCTGGAAGCATTAGAGGGAATATCTATAGAAGTTGAGACAGAAATGATGGAACAATTAAGTGTACATATATGATCTCATATTTAGTCATGCTAGGTGGAAGGAACAATTGCTGCAAAGGAATTACTAATAGAAATTAACCAATTTTCATTACTTGTTATGACTGAACCAAATTTAACCAAATAAATAAATGTACAAAACGTATTGGAGATTGAAAAAAAATCCAAAGGATCTAGAAGTTCACAGCAACAACAAAAAAAAAAAAGAAAAAGAAATGACAAAGTGACTTGTGCAGTATGACAGACAACTAAAAAGGAAAATATACAGCAAAAGATGGCTACAAATATTTGACCCTCGGATCAATTCGGAAAATATACAGAAAAATATTGAGAAGCTTCGTTCATGGCTATGAAAACAATTAATGATATTCTCGACCTCATGGATCAATTCGGAAGGATACCGGCTCTGAAACATGTATCCAGGGGAGCGGTACATCAAGCACATATCTTGGCCAATCAAGCAAGGAGGAACAGTATTAGGTACCGTACGTGGCACTGACACAACAGTACAGGGAGTTCAAGTAGAGGGAGGATTACTGGCAGTCATGGACGAGAGATTTTTCCAAAGGGCTCAAGAGGCACCGCCATAATTTTTTTATTTTTTTGTTAAGTTTACATCCCTGGCGAATCATCTATTTTCAGTTTTTTTTTTAAATATTGTGCAAGCTTTGATTTTATAGTAGGGGTAGACCTTAATTTAATATTTTAGTCGTTTTTATATAGGGAGAGTAGTGTTGCTCTTTCGCCCGGGTCAATTGATTCTAAAATTGAGATGCTGGTAACTCAGTTATGTAGGCTGTTATTTTTTATTGAAGCCTACGGGCAGTTAAACCTTCAAAAAAAAAAAAAAAAAAAAAAAAAAAAAAAAACCTAAAGCAGATAGTGGTATAACAGCTTTAGCAGTCTGCTATAGCACCTATAGCTACATTTTTCTTCAATCGCGTACTATTGTCTAATACAACTATAGACGAGTTATAGCAATATATGCAACAGTAAGCTATATAAAACTATTTAAATATGCTGACCGTTTGAGCACCCTTGGCCCAGAGAAAAATTTAATCAGGATCTACAAACATTTGATTTAAAAGGTACTTAGTTTTTTTTTTTTAAAAGAAATGCATCACTCCTAAATTTTTTGCCCCCAAAATCAAGATATTTAGTGAACTAACAGCAAAAATTCCTTTTGATCAACCACCAAACAAGTCTCATCTGGATATTTACTCAGAGGTTCACCTCAAGAATAGTAAAATTTTATATCCTGCCATCTGCAATATCCATACAATTGTCATTCTTAAAAATAACATGAATGGAGCGGCTCCATTGGAGCCATCATTCCAGGACTCCTGCCTGAAAAAGAATTTTCACCCCTTACTAGAAAATTTTCTATATTTTTTTATCATTCGCCACTTTCCCCCATTCAGAGATTTGCACATTGTAGGATCCCGGACCACATTTTACCTAGCAAAGCCTTGTTAGTCTTTTGTTAATATTCAAAACCTCATAAGTCATAGCCACATTGTCCTTCTAGAAATTGCTTTCATTTTAAAAAGGCATATAATTTTCGTAACACCAAAAGTCCTGGACAAAGAAATCAGTATAGTAAGCCAATTATAATTTTCTTTATATCAGTAGTAATCTTAAGATAAGATTGTGTAGACTGATGCAAAGAGCACAAAACAAAGAATAAGACTTTTTGGTCCCATAAATGTCATATTGCTCTTCAGGCATCAAGACCAAACTATATGATGTAGTTAACATATCTTTCACGAAAAAGGGAACTCATTCTCAACATGCATCGTTCCCTATTCTATAGTTTGCAGTTGCACTAATACTGATTCGCTAACTATACTTGGATTTGTAAAAAGTTAATTTTTATCCAGTTTGTGGAAACCTATTCTATCCAGAAAGGTAAACATTTCAGAAACTCAAGCTCCAATTGTAGTTGCTCTTGTCAGATAAACGCTGGATTACCAAATCAAACTCAATTCCAAGGCTACTTAGTTTCTCATATACCTGAAAAAAAATCTGAATTTACTCCCCCAACCAGAATATCCTGGCAACAAGTGATTAATTTTACAATCGCTGCTCTACTGAAAACCCAAATTTCCAAAATTTCTGAGTTTAGATATTGACAACCCCTCACCGTATCTAAACACCTCTACTGATTCCAGGTAGATTATACCGATTTTAGTTCTTGGTACCCCATAATTGCACAAGACATGGTAATTTTCAAGCAAGAATGGCTCATCAGATAAAATATATTAAGTCTTTTGGTAACAGGTGATTGTATTTGGTAGCGGACAAACGAATACTTTCAAAAAAGGGCTCGAATTCATTAATTGGATAATATCTAAGTAACCTACTGATAGATTGCTCAAAGCTTCCATTCCTCTGTATCTTCGAAACAAGATTTGGAGAAAAATAAGAGCATTTTTTACTAATGAAGAACTGCATAGCCTCTCGTGCCATAGAAATAATAACAGAGATCTCCACCAACACTGACAGGCCCTACAGGTTGCGGGGTTTTTCTCCATAGATAGATCTCCACCAGCACTGACAACCTTGGAATGAACAAGCCGGCCAGTGGTAAATAGCTGACCGCCATTTGATCTATGGATCAATGACGAATTGAGATTTGGATTGACTTCTATAGATCGACCAATGGTGAAATTGGAAGAAAGGAAATGATTCTGCCGCAAATTGGGAGATGGAGCTGTGCAAAAGAGCGATACATTGGTAAAAATTGCAAGCGAGGTTACTAGATTGAGCATGATATCTGGAGGTATTTGCGGTATAGCATAACTTAATCCAGGACTAGTAAAGGATATAAAGAAAAGGTTTCTCACCAGAGTATTACTCTGTGTATGTTAGCGTTCATCCAGGAATTGTATCACTTAGCTCGGGGGCTTTGAAGGGAGAGCAGGTTTGTTAGTCAAAACTCAAAACCCTAGTCTGAGGTTTTATTTGGACCGTGGAGAGAGAGAAAACAAGAGAAGGCGAAGCCCCTTTTTCTGTTAATTTTATTTAAGCGGTCTAAATGATATTTGGATGAAATAGTAGGTCGCTTTGATCCTCGCTATTTGGAGATTGAAAATTGGATTAAATTTAAAGTAACTGTGGTATTCTTGTAATTTATTATGTTCAGGAATCACCGAATTAGGATTGCTGAATTTCTTATCATCTTATAAAATTTTCTACTTATACTGGTTTTGTTTCGGGCTGAGAAGTATATCTCCAGATTCCATTACCCTCTATCATTCTCGGAAAACGTATTGCTATTTTTGGAAATCTATCGTAACTGTCATTTCTGTTTTTGAAAATCTAGCGCTCATCCCTCCCTTCCCTATGTTTCGCTCCCTTCCCCTCCCTCTCCTTCCCTCAACGTCACACTTACCCTTGTACCACCTCCTCCCTCCTAATTGTTATAGTTTTGAGAAGAAATGTTCTAAGTTAATATAGTAATTGTTCTATTTAATAGATATAATTGTTCTAGTTTCAGAACCTAATTGCTCTAGTTAATATAATAACTTATTTAATATATATAATTGTTGTAGTTCTAAAAACAAATGTTGTAGTTCTAAAAACAAATGTTCTAGTTAATATAATAACTGTTCTATTTAATATATATAACTGTTCTAATTTCAAAAATAATTGTTTTAGTTAATATGTTATGGAAAACTAATTGTTCTAGTTCCGAAAATTAATTATTCTAGTTAGTAACATTAACTAGAACAGTAAGTTTTTTTCGAGAACAGTCAATAATGTTAACTAGAACATTTAGTTTTTTTCGAAAACAGTTAGTAACATTAACTAGAACAGTTAAGAGGGAGGGGTGGGACAGGGGTTAACGACAGAGAAAAAAAAAAACGCGTGCCAGGGAAAGGGGATAAGGAAGGGAAATACGTTGATGGGGGACCAGAGTTTGGGACCAGCGTTTAGGAGGGGATGATGGGGATGACACTGGATTAATTGCATTTCGAAAATGGATTAACGCGTTTTCTAAAAATGTAAAATATTAAACACGTCAGTAGGGATGATGGAAAGCAATTCTAGTTTTTTTTAATGAAAGGAAAAATATGGCAGCCAAAATAATAAAATTCATAACAGTGAATCAATATATGTTACTTTTCTTCTTATTTAGATTTTAGAGCTCGATTTAAATTTTGTTTGTTTCTTAAATTAATCAGATCATTTATGATTTTGAAATATTAATCACTTTTTAGAAACAAAATAAATATAAAAAAAAATTGATCCATCGCATAATTGATCATTTTCTTTCTAATGATTTCTTTGAGTCTATCTCATCTTACAGAGAACATGACATTTTAGATATATGTGCAGGATATAAACATAATATGATAATAGAGATAGGATATTTTATTTTGCAAAGGAATAAAAGAGTTTTACTTCGAACTCATTTCTCAAAATCGAAATTCAAATGACTGATCAAGTCTTTTAATTTATTGACAGCATTAAAATTTTTTTTGAGACTTTTTACATAAAAGAGATAAACCAATTATTTAAATAGCATCCACAATGACCGTAATAGCGGTGCGACTTGGTAGACCGCTCTGCTAAACTAAAAGTACCGTTATAGCGGTATTTAATAGTATATCGCGATACTACTTCAAAAAGTAGCTATTTTTTTTAAAGTTGTTTTTCTTATGGTATCTAAAATAGTGAAAGTTAATAACATATAAATGTTTTTAGTGGTATTTGAGCGAAATATAACTATGCAATTTGTTATTTGTTGATATATAATTAATATTTCAAACTTATCTTATACATATAATGTATGCATATACGAACTGCATATACTGTCTGCATACATGAACTACATATAATGTTAGCATATATGAATTGCATATACTGTATGCATATTTGTATGCATATATTAAATTAAACTGTTACAGTATGCATATAAAGTGATAAGAAACTTATTTTTTATTTGTTCGTTATAAATCTGTTATCCGCTATTTAAACCTTTGAGGTTAACAAAAAAAAAATGAGTGAGATAAAAACTTAACCCTTGGGCAGAGCAGGTTAAATCCTTGGGCAGAGTTTTAACTGTCTGGAGCAGACCCTTAATATCTAAAATAGAGTAAATTTTTTCGGAGGTCCCTGAACTTCATCTATAACCTAATTTTGGTCACCAAACTTTCATTTGTCATTCTACAAGTCACTAAACTTCTAAATAATCAAAATCTGGTCATTTCTTTATGATTCTGTCAATTTTCGTATGTTTGAGTAATTTCGGGTGTAAAATAGGGACACCAATAAAAAACTTTAACCTTCTCCCAGTCTCTCTCACATAATCTCTCTCCTTCGTCTCTCTCAGCCATGGTGATTTTGATTTCGTCTCTCTCAACCCCTCTTCCAGAACGTAAGTGAACTAGTGTGAGATATAGAAGGAATGCTCTTCATCAGACCAATCGGACGTTCATGTAGCAAAAAGATGCTGTTGTTCAGCTTCTATAGGTTGTTTCATTTGGGATGATCGCATAACTTTTTTATTTAATTTGCTTCATTCCCTATAGTTAAAATTATTCTTTTGATTCTCATATTTCCTTTGGATTTTTCTTTAATTTTCAATTCCTTTTTCTTCGTAATTTTGGCCTTTAGCTAAATTGAGAAGTTTATCTATAATATTGCATGAGATGACCTTAAAAATATATATATACTATTGCATGAGACAATTAAAAAAATTAAAATATCTTAATTCCCTTACACATTTGTTCTTATTAATGCACCGGTAAGAATTTCATTAGTAGCTATATGCTCTAAAAGTGAATAACTTGGAATTTGAGAATCTATTCTTTATTAATCAAACAGGTAAGAATTTCATTAATAGCTATATGCTCGGAGAAGAGAAGAGTACTGGTAAAAGAAAAAAAGAGTAATTTATTCTTTATTAATCAAACTGAGTACGTAATTTACAAAGTGCCTCGATATCTCTATTTAAGTAAATAGCTTGGAATGCCTAATTAAAACAAGAAACAGTTACATCAGGAATTTGTTAGAGAGCGGTGCTTTTCTAGAAGCCTTCTGTCTTGATTACTGGTATTATGAATTAATGATTAATTACGAGTATTGGACTATTGGTGGGTACAGTACAATCATTGCCAAATGTTGATAGCTAGCTTCCAATTTTTTTTTTAAAAATTTAATCTCCCATCTTGCTCCTCAGTTTAACAAATGTCCAATTCTCTAACAAATTAGCGCCTATAATTTTTAACTTTTATGATAGAACTTTATTTAATTTTGTTTTATTTACTTTCGTTCTTTTTTTCCTCAACCCTGTTTTCACTTTTAACTTTTAGCCGCTGGCTCAAAAGATAAGAGCTAGGCTGTCCAAGAAGAGAGACGAAAGAACTAGCATTAAAATTAGCAATTTGCCCGAGAAGTTTGTGCAAGGAGCTAACAGAGAAGCATCATTTGCATTTAAGAGAGACCAAATCAGCACAAAACCACCATGGCTGAGAGAGAAGAAGGTAAAGTTTTTGATTCGCGTCCCTATTTTACACCCGAAATTACTTAAATGGACGGAAATAGACAGAATAATAACAGAATGACTGGATTTGGATTATTTAAAAGTTTAGTGACCAGAATGACAAATGAAAATTTGGTGATCAAAATTAGATTATAGATGAAGTTGGACCTCCGAAAAAATTTACTCACCTAAAATTCGTTTGACTGAACCTTCCATCAACTTCCATCCGAACCATTCATCAACGTCAATATCCGTGCCTGATCAGGCGCTAATGAGCTCTGATTTAATTTTTTTTTCTGTTAACACATTTTTCCGTCCCTGTCCGCTCCGCTCTATGTTCCCCTGGGTCATCTCTCTTCTAACCCTAGATATCCGCCTTCTTCCACTCTTTCTCCTCTCTCGCCCCTCCTCGCGAGATTGCGTCGGTACAGGGACCCTCTATCTCTCCCTCGCTCTCCCTTTCTCCAATTTCAACCTATTTCTCTCGCGCAACGTCGACCTCGATAAAACCTAGACAGCTCCAATCGGCACTGGCGCTCTCTCTTCGATTCGACTCTACCTATCGTACCAAGGAAAGTCTCTCTCCTTGAATCTCTGCTATCGCGTATTTTATCAGTAAATAGTTTTCAGCTTTCTATTATTCACAGTCGAACTGCTGTCACGTAGTTTATCAGCTTTCTTCCCTCCAATTTTTTTTGCATGGCTACTTTCCATGTTGCCAGATCCTACTGGTTGATGTTTTTCTTTTCCTCTTACCTTTCACCAGAGGCCAGGGTGAGCCATACCACGTCCTGATGAGCCATAGGCCCATAGTTTTGGATATTTTGGTAAAGATTTAAACTTTGCTGTAACTATTCTTCTCAATTGCATTGGATTCGTGGGCTTCTCAATTGCTGTAACTAGAATAGTTGAATAGTTAGTTACAGATTAACTAGATTATTTCTAGGGTGATACAGACAACCCGCCTATAATCCAAACGGCTAGTCTTCTCTAACTATAATTATACACAATCTATCAGTTTCTACTTAGTTTACTTAGTAGTTTATTGGCTTAATTAATTTTTCTATGATCATTCTTTCGACAGTTCAAATTCCTTCAACTAAAACAATTAAACTCTTATCTAGCCTAAGTTTTAATTTTTGTTCTTTGGCTTAAACCACACAAGATTATAACTCGGATCTAAAATCTTTCTCAATTTTCATCTGTTGGGAATAGATCTCCATTTCTGGTTTATGATCTAGATCTCATCTTTCGAACTATTGATCCTCTATTTGTATTGATATACTCAAATCTATCTAGGTTTGGTTGGGTTTAACTTCCTAACATTCAAGGTTGGCCTAATCTTGACGGGAAAATACCAATCGACTCAAACAGTTCAAGTATAGCAAATTAAAACTTAAAAATACAAGTTATAAAACTAAGCAAACAAATAGCAAATTGATTAATTAATGTAAACTAAATTAAGCATCTGTTTAACAACCATAATCCATTGATCTAACTACTAGAGTAAGATCATTGTAACAACAAACAACGAGGTATCAATCATCATTACAATAACAAACAAGAAATATTGAGAGATTATAACAAATCAGATGTGGATCCCTTGCTTGACTGCTGCGGCATTGACTGAACTCCTCCTTAACTTCTCGTCTTGACAACTGAAGACAAGAGAAATTGTATACCTCTTGCGAACAAATCAGATGTGTATACCTCTTGCGAAATTGTATCCGCAAGGCTCGATCCCAATCGTTTGGAGTCGATGGGGTGCTCATCACCACCACCGCCGCTAAGGCCGCCTCAAGTCCACCAAGGAGCTAACCAAAGGCTAAGAGAAAGTGCTACCAATCTCAAGCCTAAAACTAATCTCCTCTTTGAACCCCTTCTTTCAATTAACTATTTAGGTGGAAGGGATGGATGCTCAACACATGAGCTAGAGAGGTGGAAGGAGAGAGCAATGGAGGAAGAAAAATCTAAATTTGTTTTTCTTTTTTGATTTTAGGCCAAGAAAGGAGGAAAAGAGAGGGGTGAATAGTGGCTAGGGTTTTCTCCGAAGAGTGACCCGTTTATATAGACCTCTTGACCTAGCTCTCTTCTAATTTTTGATTGGACAAAAATGCCCTTTAGGTGCCGAAATTTTCATGGGCATGTAAGCCATCAACACTTGTTGGTTTGGCCCATTACTCTATTCCATTTATTGCTCTTTCATCCAATCTTAAATCGGACTTTTAATTAATTATTTAAATAAAATGTCCTATAGCTCAATCAATTAAAGTATGTTGAACAAAATTAATTATTAACTCATAAATAATTATTTTGGGGTTAGCTAATGCATTATTTTATTTCTATATGATCCCTTTGACTTAATTAATTATAACGGTTCGTAACGATATATAATTAATTAATCAACTTATCATATTTTCACGGAACTCACTGCTGCGAATAAATAAATAATGCACTGTATGGTTAAAATCCTATTTGTGTGATCCTTTGAGAATTTATGCTATGTTGGCCATGAAAAATAAATCGCTATTTATTTACAATAATCATAAGCGGTATCTAGCAACACGTTATGATTCCTAATTCGCATAAATAAATAATGTACTGCTACAATATTTCAATCCTGCATAAGAAATAAAAGTATCTTCTTGTTTGATTCTTATATCACATGATATCATTGTATAATCTAAGATAGGAATGTGTCATTCTTGTAGATTATACATTTCTTGATCTAGAGAAAATTGTATAAAGTTGCTAGCAAACAATCTCTCTCCATTAAGAGGCCCAAACAGATATCATCACTCACTACGTGAATTAATCAGTGACATACGATTTTCTTGATGAAAAACTTTTCCTCGCACAATTCAAGAGAACATAAATAAAATCCGTATAGCAGACCTTATAAGAAATCAACGTTAGACGATATTTATTGAACTTATCCTCATTTGAAAAAGTTGAACCATCTCAAACTTAGAATCAAACTCATATGAAATAAATAATGACACTTAACACAATCCATATATTTATTTAATTGGATCACATCCTGTACTATGTTCCATAACATATACATATGCAATTAAGTTGGTAACTCCTTACCTATGATTTGTAAAATTTAATCATCACTTAATTTGCATACTAATATTATATGATAATTAATGTTCATTGTTAATTATCAAGATTATGGACATTTTAGATTATTATTGTCATTTAATTATAAATGAAACACAGAGATCCACAATTCAGATCCTTAACCTGAATGATATATCAATAAATAAATCAAGGAACAAATGATCAAAATCATCAATAACATGAACAATAGAAATAGCCATAAATTGATTGGCTTCTAGGACATATCTCTAACAATCTCTCACTTGGCCTAAAGTCAATCAAAGTGACTTCTAGCCAGTGCATAGTACTCAATGCAATATCAAAATATATACATGTCTCATTCTAAATTCTCAAAATAAAGATACACTAATAGTTACTCAGGCATGCGTCTAATCCCCATGGATGCAACATGCAACTTATGTGCGGCTCGAGATAAATATTTTGTCAGAGGGTCCGCTGTGTTCGCGGCACCGTCCACTTTCTTGACCTTGATCCATTCGTCATTCACAAACTAACGGATAAGATGGAATTGTTGTAGAATGTGCTTGGTCTTTTGGTGAGACCTAGGCTCCTTGCACTAAGTTATGGCTCATGTGTTGTCGCAGTAGAGATCCACTAGACCTGAGATGCTTGGAACCACCTCCAGCTCGGTCAAGAATTCCTTAATTCAAACGCCTTCTTTCGCTGGTGAAGTAGCCGCTAAGTATTCTGCTTCGGTGACAGAATCGACCGTGATATTCTGTTTGGAACTCTTCCAACTCACAGCACCACCATTGAGTAGAAATACAAAGCCGGACCGTGATTTTGAGTCATCTCGGTCGGTTTAGAAACTAGTATCGGTGTAACCACTTACAACGAGCTCTTGGTCTCCACCGTACACGAGAATACTATCCTTTGTTCTCTTGAGATACTTGAAGATATTCTTGACTACGATCTAGTGTGACATGCCAGGGTTGGTTTGGAATCGACTAGTCACACTAATCGGATATTCCAAATCGGGGCGAGTGCATAGCATGACGTACATGATCGAACCGACTGTAGAATGATACTCGAATTGTTCCATGTATCTTCTGTCTGCATCAGTCGTCGGACACTGAGTCTTACTCAAGTAAATGTCATGTGACATAGGCAAGTATTTCTTCTTGGAACTAGTCATCTTGTGTTTTATCAACACCTTGTCAATATATGTATCTTGGCTCATACACAAGATCCTTCTTGATCTATCTCGATAGATTTTGATTCCTAGGATGTAGGCGGCTTCATCCAAGTATTTCATTGAGAACGCCTTCTTTAATGAAGTCTTGTCTGCATTCAACTCGGGGATATCATTCCCGATCAAGAGCATATCATCAACATATAGAACAAGAAATACAACCACGCTCCCACTAATCCTCTTGTAGACATAAGGTTCCTTTTCGCTTTGAATGAAATTCAACTTCTTGATTTCATCATCAAAGCGTTTGTTTCAACTCCTCGATACTTGCATCAATCTATAAATAGACTTTTGAAATTTGCATACCTTGTTAGCATTCTTTGGATCCGCAAAACACTCAGGTTGTGTCATGTACACATCCTCTTCCAAATTGTAATTTAGGAATGCGATTTTGACATCAATTTGCCATATCTCATAGTCATAAAATACGGCAATTGCTAACAAAATCTGAATTAACTTGAACATGACAACGGCCGAGAAGGTTTCTTCATAGTCAATACCATGAAATTACCGATAACCTTTCGTAACAAGCCGTACCTTGTATACAGTCAAGTTGTCATCCATGTCGACATTTTTCATAAAGATATATATTTGTTCTCAACGGGTTTTACCCCGTCGAAAATATCAACCAAGGACCATACCTTGTTGTCATATATGGATTGCATTTCGGATTCCATATCTTTAAGCCATTTCTTAGAGTCGGGTTTTTCTTTCATGTCCTTTATGGTCAAAGGTTCGTCATTCGCAATGACGAGAATATCGTGCAAACCCAAGTATCTTTCGGGTGGACGACTTTTCCTCGTTGACCTTCTTAGGATTGGTGCTTGAGGTTCTTAAACTTGTTTCACAACGGCTTGTGGACTTGGTTCTTGATTCTCGAAAGTTTGAGTATCTTGAATACTATCAACTCGTGATATGTTCGAGTCCTTATTTGAGGGACCATATTCTTGAACCTCTTCCACAACGACTTGTGAAACGGGTTCGGCTACAATCTCGTTTGGCACCACATTAAAATCGCTATATTACCTACTTGAGGCACATCTTGCAGTGGTTCATGAATTTCTTCAATAACCACATTGCTCCAACTACTTCTTTTTTAGAGAAACTCATTTTCTAAGAACACACCATAACGAGAAACAACTATCTTGTTCTCGTTGCGGTTGTAGAAGTAGTAACTCTTAGTTTCCTTAAGATATCCCACAAAATGACACTTGTCCGATTTGGGTCCAAGCTTATCGCTTATTAGTCTTTTTCACATAAACTTCACAATCTCAAATCTTGAAAAATAACATTCTTGGTTTCCGACCAAACCAAAGCTCATAAAGCGTATTTTCAACGGATTTTGATGGAACACGGTTCAGTGTAAAAGCCGTGGTTTCTAATACAAAATTCCAAAACAATTTAGGCAAATCGGCTTGGCTCATCATCGATTGAACCATGTCTAGCAAAGTTCGATTCCTCCTTTCGGATACATCATTCCATTGTGGTGTTTCCGGTGGAGTGAGTTGTGGAACGATTCCACACTCATTTAGATAATCACCAAATTCATGACTTAAGTACTCACCACTCGATCGGAACGCAAGACCTTAATCTTTCAACCAAGTTGGTTTTCAACTTTATTCTTGAACTCCTTGAACTTTTCAAAGGATTCGAACTTATGCTGCATCAAGTATATATACCCGTATCTACTATGATCATCGGTGAAAGTAATGAAGTATAAATAACTTCCACGTGCGCAAATGCTTATAGGTCCACATACATCGGTATGTACGAGGCCTAATAAGTTACTTGCTCTTGTACCTTTGTTAGTAAAAGGCGCTTGGTCATCTTTCCTATCAAACATGATTCGCATGCGTCAATTGGCTCGAAATCGAATTGATTCAAGAGACTAACGGTTTGTAATCTCTTGATGCGTTTCTCGTTGATATGACCTAAGCGGCAATGCCACATTAAAGTCGCACTTTCATGTAAAATCTTACGTTTTCTATTGTCACATTCAATACTCAAAACATGTTCGCTAGAATCAAGCATATAAAGAACATTCAATAAATGCGCAACACAATAACAAATATAATTACGGAACAAAGTACAACACTTGTTCTTTATTACAACATCAAAACGATCCAAGTCCAAACATAAGGCAAAGTAATCACTACGTTCCTAACGGCCATAGCGGAGACGCATGTGCCGTTACCGACGCGGAGCTGGACTTCGCATTTCTTGAGCCGCCTCTTACTATTTAGTGGCTGCACATTTCGACAAACGTGAGTACACGAACCAGTATCAAATATCCAGTCAGTGTTAGAGGTGCCGAGAAAGGTTTCGATGACAAATATACCTGAGGCGAAGGGGAGAACCTTTCCCGCCTTCTCGTCAGTTAGCTACTTGGGGCAGTTTCTCTTCCAATGACCTTTTCTGCTACAGTAGTAGCACACGGTCTCAGAAGTGGCCGGATTTTTCTTTCTCTTGGAACCTTCGGGAGCTCCCTTGGCCGAACCTCGGAGCGTTACCGGCCCTTTGCCCTTCTTTGTTCTACGGGTCTTTTTTTTTCTTGTTCTTCTTACTCTTCTCACTCACCGCAAGAACATCTTTGGGCCCTTTCTTCTTCTTGAGACTCTCCTCAGTTTCGACAAGTATTTTCTAGAGATCGTTCATACTCTTGTCCATGCCATTCATCCGATAATTCACAACGAACACCGTGAAACTGTGAGGAATAAGTTGAAAATGAAGTCTTGAATCACCCTTGATGGAATGGGCGTATCAAGCTTTTCAAGCTACCGAAACAACCCCACCATCTTCATAACGTGTGGTCCAACTTCACGACGTGTGGTCCAACTTCACGACATTCCGCCAATCGAGTATTGGCGACGGCCTTGATCAGTTTAGTCCTTTCGGTGGGGGCCTTGGTTTGGAACATGTTCGAGAGGCGAGAGATCATGTTATACACACCATAACCACTGTTCACGAACTCCATGACATCGACAATCAAGACAGACATCTCCATTTCGTCCATGACGTGCTTGTCAGAGACATCCTTGTCCGCTTGAGAAGCATCCGACTTGAGAGCTACGGGCATAAGAGTGGTGAAGAGATACTCCTTCTTTTCAAACCAAAGGACTAGCCTAAGGTTGCGGTGCCAATCTAGAAAGTTAACACCATTGGCGAGTTTCTCTTTCTCAAGAAGAGAACGTAGCGAGAAAGATAAGGAATACATCTACAACAATTTTCAAATTTAAGATCAATTAGTTTATGCATTTGTTTTATTTTCAATAAAGTAAAACTTTCACAACATTAATTTATATCCCTAAAAGTAATGAATTTTCAAGATCTCTATTTTCGTCAAATTGAACCTGCTATGGCACGTTACTAAAAATGACTAGATAAGGTAGGTTCTTTTTAACCAATCATACAACTTTATGATTCTTGATTCGTATCGCGAACCTCGTCCAGATGTCCAAACTCTAGTTGGGTCTACCGATAAGCAATTTCTCTCTATTTGCTCCTTACAAATTCATTTATTTGTACTCCGACTATCGTGTGATAACCATGACGTCCGTTTGGGCGGACCGTGCCATGAAAGGGCAAACGACATGAAAGGGATAGAGAGAAAGATGACGTTATGACTTAATCGCATAATTTGGGATAAACATTATGTGATTTTGTTTGGTGGACGTGTAGGAATACACCCATACATATCCTATGACATTTAATAGCATTCACAAACATTCACATAATAGTAAGCATCTCAAGCATTGTTGTGGGTTTGTATGGCCCCCTCTTGCATTAGCTTCGCCGCATCTCCATATAGCAAAACTAATCTAATAAGCCCTCCCACTAATCATATGGATCCTATCATATATAATTAAAGGAACAAAATACATTTAAAAAAACTCTAATTCCCTCATAACCTTAGGGGTATGCAAGCTTCATAAGTTAAATTAAAATTAATCCAAATTAATTAACCATGGTAACAAAGGTCTTACATACATTCATTCAAATGCATTCAAAATGCAACACACAAGGCATTGATATTTTGTGTCATACCAAACCCACGATCCTTCCTACAAAAATAAGTTAGCACAAAGTCCCTACGTGTGTGAATTGTTTATAATTAACGAACTATCGAGTATCTTTGTATATCGCTTGTCGCTTGCATTTTCCGTGTAAAAAAGATTTAACATTCAAACAACAAACTTGTTTAAACCCTTTTGAAATTTATTTTAACATCCGAAATAGTTAATGGAGGATAATAAGGACTGGTCTAATTAACATGTCAACTGATTGATTAATTAGAACAAATTCATTTATGCAAACGGGACCCGAAAAAATCTAAAATTTTTCGGTCTCTAAAAAATCATGCACAAACCTTATAGTGATGTGAATTACCTGTTAAAGTTTCATGAAGAGATCACTTACCATTTGGAAGAACCAAAAAAGATAAATCTTAGATTGTGTATTGAAACACCGTTAGAGAAATTCTGTTTTTGGTCTCAACCGTTTGGGCTATAAGATCATCTTTCAAACAGATTTAATGCAAATAAAATTTACAATAAATTTTTACAAACCCATGGCTAGCAAGTTATGAAGGAAAAACATACCTAACCTATACAAGTTCATCAAGTTTAAAGGGGCTAAACATGAAACTCCTGTTCTGAAACAGACTGTCGAGGAAATAGTTTTAGTTCAGTTGAGGTACCAAAACTAGTCCAAATCGAGTGAAATTAATTTTCACAGAACTAGAACTTTAAATAGAAGATTTTCATTCAAATACATTCTCCAGAAAAAATCTCAATCAATACCGGTTTATTAAAGTATCCAGCCGGTATAAGATACCGTTCAGACGGTTTAGATCTTTCAACACTTAAAATAAATAGATATCCTTCAAACCACACCACCAAATCGATCTCTGAAAGCCATGCATATCTAGATTATTCCTAGCCACTAAAATAGGCAACTTATTCTCAAAATAAATTGATTAAAGCATATATTCTCAGATCTGGTCAGGCAGAAACTGATTCTGCGCACCGTCACGAGAAAAATTACCAAAAATTCATTATTAATTGGATTGAGGTGAAACCTGAGGCTAAATACTCAGAACTCACAGATATATCAACTCCAATGAACCAAAAAATCAAATGGAAAGCTTCACACAGATAAAATCACGCAAAACCACAGAAAAACGAAGTTTCAGCCAGCAAGCAAGTGCATCAACTCTTCTAGTCCATTAATTAATCATTTTCTCACTTAATTATGTTTAAAATGCTTAATCACGATCTAATGCTCTGATACTACTGTTAACATGTGTTGTTTATATTCAATTTTACTTTTTATTACACTTAATAACAATTAATTCAAGCAAACAACCACAAAGAATCTTGCACAAGCATTCAACACATCATCCAAGTGAGAAAAATGATAGGAAATGTATACCTCTTGAGAAATTGTATCCGCAAGCCTCAATCCCAATCGTTTGGAATCGATGGCGTACTCACCGCCGCCGCCGCCGCCATAGTTGCCTCAAGTCCACCAAGGAGCTAACCAAAGACTAAGAGAAAGTGCTAGCAATCTCAAGCCTAAAGCTAATCTCTTCTTTGAACCCATTCTTTCAATTAACTATTTAGGTGGAAGGGATGGATGCTTAACACATGTGATGAAGGATTAGAATCTAGAAATCAAATAAATTTGTAGACATAGAGCTAATCTCACTAATCGTTCAGAATATAGCTTTAGGGTCGAACCCAAGGGACGGATTAATGAATACCAGACATATCCTTTTTCAAAAGCTAGACATAAATATTTTTGTGAAGATTTATATAAAAGAAAGCTAAACGATTCACTAAGTAAATATTTTTGGTTGATTTTTAGACTTGAAGTAAAACTAATAGTATAAAAATAAGTAAAGTAGAATTTTTTTTGGGGTCTAAACAGTGAGTAAAAACGTCCTAGGAGTCAGGTTTCACTTGTGTTTGGACGCTAAAACCCGAAATCAAGTACTTTCGCACCAAACTCCGCGTTTTAGATACAGTTACCGATCTGTTCGATCCGAACAGGATTCTTTTCGGTCCGAACAGAAGGGAAAAGTGGGTTTAAACGGCTTGTTATGTTGGTCAATGCCTCAATTCAGGGTTTGTTGGTCAAACCTAGATATTCTAAACCTCAGCTTTCGCTTTTTGGGACAGATACTGGTTTAATCACAACCTAACCTAATTAACTTGGTTGGTTCGCAACTTTTGGTCTAGAATTCAACTAGTTAAACTTGTTTATTGGAGTTCGTAAGGATATTTAGAGGTCTTTTGGACTGGTCTAAAAGTTACACTTTTGGTGTCAACTAATCTCCCCTTTCGGATCTACAATTTATCCCAAGTATTCGAATTTAACATGACTTGTTTATCCTAACTTAGACTAACTAGATGCAGCTGTTCAACTAGAAGGTAATTAGAGATTTAAACAAGTGTTTTAACTCAAGCAACAGATGCAATTCACAATAAACAAATCTCAAAGCATATCAAAACATAACAAGTCAAGTAAACATCATCCAAACATCAAGTTACTTCCCTAAGCCTAAGACTGCATAAAAACTAGCCAACATAGTAGCAAAACACATAATAAACATAAAATAACAGTAAAGATACAAGCCCATCAAATCAAGAGAAAGAAACATAGAAGAATAAACCAAATACTCCTTTTGCTTCAGTCTTTCGGTCTTCAAGGCAGTGGGGTGTTGCTGGATGGTCGCCAAACTGGTCACCTTGCTGCCGTCGCTTCAAAGTTGATGATCTCCGAAGGTAGAAGAGAGAGAACGCCTTTGGAAAGGTGGAATTAGGGTATTGAATCCAAGATGCCTTTCTTCAGGTGTTTAGGAGCTTATATAGTAGTCTTCTGGTGCTTGGGGAGGTTGCCTGGTCGCCAAGGCAGGAGAAGTTGCCAAAACCACGAGTTGCCATGTAGAAAAACCTTCCATATGAGTCATGGCGGTGGTCTGTTCGGACCGAACAGATGATCATTCGGACCGAACAGAAGAGAGAGAGAGTCTGGTGCCGGCTACAGTGTCATTCGGACCGAACATGATGTCATTCGGTCCGAACAAAGTGTTGAAAATCGCCTCCAATGCTAGGAATGAGTCGTCTAGCGCGCGGAAAATACCGGAAGTCCACATATATGCTCCAAGATCATCAGAAATCATCAAAACCTGTAGAGAGAAGAGAAGAAACGACGGCAGAGCCAAATCCTGGAAAAACATGGCAATTTATTAAATAATTTGTTGGTTCGAGTGTGCTTTGAGTGCCAAGTATGGTCCGAATACCAATAAAATATGATGATATCAAATCCCCCCAAACTTAAACTTTGCTTGTCCTCAAGCAACGCCCTAAGCTTAGAATTTTGGACTGTACTTACAACTAACAATCAAATCGTTTCCCAAACCAAGAAATTTGTCATGAAAATCAATTGCTCAAGCCTAAAATATTCTCACACTTAATTCAAATGAGTCAAATAAAAATTCCTAAAACTGAGTCTTGTGTTCTACAATTCAATTCATGCAACTCTTGGTCCTAATGGAATTCTTTTCTCAAACTCAAGAACTCTAGTTTCTATTTATCAATTCAAATGCGATCTCAATTTCAATTACCCGTTTTTTTTCATATTTCACAAAAATTTGTAAAGTCTTTTATCAAAGTCGGAAATTTCATAGTGAACTTTTCTTCGAAACCAATTTCATTTTTCACCAATTTGTTTGTGCAAGTCGAGTCGTGGGGCTTTGCACCCTACAGGATATCATGCGGTGTCATTGGCCTTGAATTTTTGCTACTAGCACATGACATGCTAGGGAGGTTGGACTGGTGTTGCTCGACTATGGCCACGGTACACTTGGGCCATAATACTCAACAACTCCTTTGCCAATGCTTTTACATCAGGTCCAGTAGAATTAATCATGAATTGTCCAATTATTTCTCGATTTCTTTGAGGTGTAATTCCTAACAATTCATGATTAACCCAATACCCTCTAATTTGTGGCTAAGTTGGTGGAAAAGGCCTCGATGCATCCTCGTTTTCACAACTATTTGATTTTAATTCTCCCATTAAATTTGCTCGTTGGTGATTCAAGCGATTAAATAAATTTTTGACAAGACAAAGTTCAATTCATAATTTCTCAAGTTGATAAATTCGTTTTTGAACAAAAGTTTGTGAAATACAAAGCCGTTGACTCGGTAAAAACTTGTGAGAGCCGACTAAAACTGATTTGACAATTCTAAGCATCCAAAATTGAGTCATATTTTTGCAAAAATAATTTCATTTTGTCCATTGGTGCAAAAATTGAGTTGAGATATCAAAACATTCTGAGGTTCTTTGAGAAAATTTTTCTTTGACTCAAAACAGTTTCAAGAGTGTGAGATTCATCATTTAAAATCCAAATCGAGAGAGTTTAGGCCAAATCAATTCAATTCCAAGTCAAATCTGTTAAAAAATCCGGTTTTTGAATGTCTGTTCGGACCGAACAGGTATCCATTCAGACCGAACTGACACTGTGTATTTTTCAGAAATCCAAATAGTGCATTCGGACCGAACAGAGAAGCATAAAATGCGAAAAATTCGTCCATTTTATCCAAAAATCAACCCATTTCGTCCCCAAATCCACTTTTTCTCCTATGTCCCCCCCCTAAACTTGTATAATGCTTGTCCCAAGCATTCATTCACAGAGAAATTTAAATAGGAGAAAACGAAAAGTTACCAGGTTAGTAGGGAGGAGGTGGAGGGCCCCGAGAGGAGGAGCCTTGGCGAAATCCACCGTCATAGCTTGGAAAGATGCCGAAGAAGCTGTCGGGGTGGTCCTGTGGCTGCTGCAGGTCGACTTGATTACCCAAGTATGGGTAAAAGTTAGGATCCGACTGAGCGGGGCGTTGAGGTCCTTGCCATTGCACCCATTCAAACGGCGGTGCTTGTGCTCCTTGGGCTCCTTGCTGCGGCATGAGGTGCTGCGGCTGCATAGACGGCTGTGGTGACTCATAAACTTGATTACCCAAGTATGGGTAAAAGTTTGGGTCTGAAAATGTCTCATGGGCCGTGGCATGGCGCGGTGGAGATCGTGGTGGTGAGGTATGACTGTGCACCGACGGGACCGAGGAGCTCAAGTTCGAATCATCGTCTTCGCCGGGCCAATATCCATTCCTCAAATAAAAGTTGTTGTCGTAGGTCACATTGGAGACATTGTCTATTTTATGGCCAAATTGATCTAGCTTCTCGCCATATTCCTCAAACTCGCTCGATAACCGACTCAACTGCATCCCATAGTCGGCTTGTGCTTCCGTGCTCTTCCGTACTTCCTCTCTTGTCTCCATGGTGAGTTTTGTTAGGTCGCCCACCATATTCATGAGGTTCTTGGCCCATTGTGGCACTTGTGGCTCGATTTCATAGAAAGGGGCGGCACGAGACGGTGAGTCATATATCTCGGAGGGTCCCGCCGTGTCGGTTTCCATGGGAGTAGGTGTAGGAAACCTTGGAGCCACAGCTCCCCTAGGAGTCACATAATTAAGAGGAATTAGCCAAGTGTTGTGGTTAGAAACATCTACCTTGTGTGGATACGGAAGGTAGAAATTGCTTGCATGGTCGAGTACTTGTGTTCAATCTCCGCTCCGTGATGGTAAATCTTCAAGAAGCGGGCTGCCCTAAACCTCTCGTCATCATAATGAGCGTAGCCGGTGCACATAGTTTTCTTGGGCATTGGAATCTCCATACGCTTGGCTAGAAGCGTTACAAATGAGCCCATGGTTATATTGCCCGTAGCATGCTCCATATCCCTTTGATGAATCCAATGCTTCACCATTATCTTGATCAAATTCAATTTCTCGGGCTCAGGTTGAAGCATGTGCCATAGAATGCCAATCTCTTTCTCATTGGTGACATTCATTGTTTCTCCTCTAGCAAAGATTGTGGCCGCGATCCCTCGGAGAAGGATCCGAAGAAGAGGGTGGTGAATTAGCCTAGCTTGTAGCTTGGCACTCCGACCGCAAAGCTTGGCCCAAACAATCTCCTTGTTGGCTTCCTCATTTGGCTCCCTAGTCCATGTAATTTCTTCCACGGGCCCATTTTCCAACATGTATACCCCCGCCAACTCATCCAACCATGCCCGGTGCGTGTTGTTCCTCAATCGGAACCAAATATAATCCCTCCCATCCATATCCAAGAGTCTAAGTGAGGAGAGCAACTCTTGGGTCAAGACCCGATATGCCTTTTCACGGTGATTCCAAAAAGCAGGAGTAATACCAACCTTGCTTGTAATCTCAAGGAATTGCTCTGCCACGCCAAACTTCTCAAGGGTCGCGATGTCCATGAATCTGGTGTGCTCAAATGTCCGCTTTCTGATCTTGAGGTAGTTTTGGAACATGAAATCCCAAGGCATCTCAAACTTGGCATTTTTCTCATATTTTGCCGCCTCGGGATTCCGGAGCCAAGCCGGGTCAACTCCAGGCTGTTCGGGCTGCTGCAGGGCCTGAGAAGAAGATGCAGCAGCGGCTGCCTTGGCGCTAGAACGTGTGGTTCTCTTAGACATGGTGCCGGTTCAAAAAGACGAGGTTTTCGCGAAATTCTGGGGCTTGTTCGGATCGAACAAAGAGCTGTTCGGACCGAATGAAGGAGGTTTAGAGAGGTTTTGGCTGTGAACAGTGCTCTGTTCGGACCGAATGAAAGTCTGTTCGGACCGAACAGAGGAGGGATGCTGGTAAATGTTGGCCGAACTGGTACGGGTTTCACCCAAATCGCTGGTACACACCTCTTTTGCTGATACAAGCTCACACAAACCTCAAACTAACCAAATTAAATGTCAATTGAGCAATAGAAATAGAAAGAGATGCAATAGGACCTTGGTAGACCTCAATTTTGCTCGAACTTGACGATTTGGAATGTGGCAGCGGCTACGAGCGCTCTTCAATGCCTCGTGAGTGGTCTAGGGGCACAAGAGAAGCGCCTGGGGCGTGAAAGAAGCGAAAACAAGTCAAGAGGGTGCCTACTTGAGTTGATGTGAAGTCGGGTTGGAGCTGAGGTGGTGCCGCCGCTTGAGGTCCCTTCTAGACTCCACAAACTTCTTCTAGGGACAGTGGAGAGGTCCCTTGAGTGCTTCGTGTTGATAGAAAATAAGAATCCAAGAAGTTGGCCGGAATTTTCGTGGAACGTGCCGTGAAAAATCCGTCGCGTAGAGGCCTTGACGTCGAAAACCGAGAGGAGCAATAGCGAGAGAGTAGAGAAGCGGTCGTTTCGAGTCCTTGATCCAGAGAAATAGTGGTGGATTGATGGAGGAGGGTTTTGTGGGTTTTGGTTTCGGTTTGGAGAAGAGAGAACGAGAGAGAGAGATGAAGTGGTGCGAGTGGGAGAAAGAGAGGGAGAGGAATTAGGGGGACAGTTTTGGCTTAGATGGGTTTCGGGTCGGGTCCAGAGGTAGTTGGATCGGGTTCAGTCGAAATGGAGGATCTATTTAAACTCCTAATAGGCCTCCTGCAAAATAATAAAACAAATCAGCCCAAAATAGCCTAATTGAACCCATTACCTGGTCTGTTCGGACCGAACAGATTTCTGATCGGACCGAATGGACTGTGCAAATTCGTTCCTGCTCCACTCCCCTTGTTCGGACCGAATGGATTTCTGTTCGGACCGAACAGACTGTGCAAATTCGCCTATTTCGCATCGTTTCGCGCCCAGTTCGCTTTCTCGATGTCCAGGTTGGCTTTTCTCCTTTCCTTCAATTGTTGTGCAATCCGTATGAGGTCGATCGGGGTTAGTTGGCTCACGTAACCCATGGTGCTCTAGCACGAATTGCAACTTTCTTCGTTAGTTCCTCCAATTTCCTATGATTAAAATAGATAACAAATTAGAATAATTAAACATTTATATTATTTTTTTCTGTTTTTCAGATTTTTTTATATTTATTTTTTTTCTTTTCTGATTTTTTGTATTTTCTATATTTGTTTATGCCAAATAAGATAAAAAATGAAAATAAAATAGAGAGAAAGAGAATCCTTGGGTTGCCTCCCAAGAAGCGCTTGTTTTAGGTCTCTAGCTTGACCGTCTTCTTCTAGGCTTCGCTTTGGTCGGGCTCGCCAAGCGTGATGGCTTGAACTTCTTTTTGTGCTTCATTGGCGATGTAGTGCTTCAAACGTTGTCCGTTGACCTTGAATGGTTCCGAATGTTTGTCGCAAATGTCTATTGCTCCAAACGGGTAGACCTTCACTACTCGAAAGGGGCCGGACCATCTTGACTTCAATTTGACTGGAAAAAGCTTGAGTCTCGAGTTGAATAGTAGCACCAAGTCGCCTTCCTTGAATTCTCTCCTCGAGATCCGCCTATCATGCACAAATTTTGTTCTTTCTTTGTAAAGTTTAGCATTTTCATATGAGTTTAGGCGTACCTCATCCAATTCGTGCAAGTCAAGGATGCGCTTTTCACCGGCCTTTAGAAGATCTATGTTAATCGCTCGAGTCGCCCAATACACCTTATGTTCTATCTCGACCGAAAGATGACATGGCTTCCCGTAGACGAGCTTGAAAGGACTCATGCCAATAGGTGTCTTAAAGGCGGTGCGGTAGGCCCATAGTGCGTCGTCGAGCTTGTTTGTCCAATCCTTGCGAGTCCTAGCCACCATCTTTTCCAAAATAGACTTGATCTCCCTATTTGACACTTCCACTTGGCCACTCGTTTGAGGATGGTATGGAGTTGCCACCTTATAAGTCACGCCATGCTTCTTCAAAAGATTGTCGAAGTTCCGGTTGATGAAATGCTTTCCACCATCACTAATCACTGCTCTAGGCACACCAAATCGCGGAAAAATCACCTTAGAGAATAGCCTAATCACCGAGTTGGAGTCCGCGAATTTGCATGGAATTGCCTCGATCCATTTTGACACATAATCAACGGCGACCAAGATGTATTCATAACCATGAGAACTAGGAAACGGACCCATAAAATCTACTCCCCATACATCGAAAATTTCCACCTCAAGAATCGGGTTAAGGGCCATCTCATTCCTTTTTGAAATATTGCCCGTTCTTTGACATTGATCACATAACATAACAAAAGAACGTGCATCTTTAAAAAGAGAAGGCCAATAGAAGTCCGATTGGAGTACCTTGGCAGCCATTTTGGAGAAAGAGGCATGGCCACCATAGGCGGAGGAGTGACAGCTTGCTAGAATCGCCCGGACTTCTTCGTATGGTATGCATCGCCTATAGATATCGTCAATTCCGAGCTTAAAGAGGTAGGGCTCCTCCCAAAAGTAGTATTTAGCATCTGTCTTGAGCTTTTTCTTCTCCTGCCAACTCATCTCAGGAGGTAGGGCCCCACTCGCGAGGTAGTTGGCCAAATCGGCATACCAAGGTGGCTGAAAACGTGCCATTCGGACCTCTGTTCGGTCCGAACAGGGATCTGTTCGGTCCGAATGAGACTCCAGAGATAGGATTTGCTGTGCCATGTGCACCCAGTCGTCCTCCAAGGCTTTCGTTCGGTCCGAATGAGCATCTGTTCGGTCCGAACAAAGGTCGAAATTTCTTGTCCGGGAAGGAGTCATCGATCGGAACTTGATTTTCTTGATCCTCCTCCCAATGTAGGCGTGACAAATGGTCAGCGACAGAGTTCTCGGTGCCCTTTTTGTCTCTAATCTCAAGGTCAAACTCTTAAAGAAGAAGGACCCACCGTATGAGTCGTGGCTTGGCGTCTTTCTTGCTCAAGAGATACCTAATTGCCGCGTGATCTATGAAAACAATCACCTTGGAACCCACCAAATAAGATCGAAACTTATCTAGGGCAAACACGATGGCGAGGAGTTCCTTCTCGGTGGTTGTGTAGTTCAATTGAGCCGGGTCGAGCACCTTGCTTGCGTAGTAGATGGCGACCGGCTTCTTGTCTTTCCTTTGCCCGAGCACCGCTCCAATAGCGAAATCGCTTGCGTCACACATGAGCTCGAATGGTTGTGTCCAATCGGGCGGTTGCAAGATCGGGGCGGAGACGAGAGCTTCTTTCAACCTATTAAATGCATTAAGACAATCCTTATCAATAATAAAGTCATTATCTTTCACAAGAAGATTACTTAATGGTTTTGCAATTTTTGAAAAGTCTTTGATGAATCGTCGATAGAATCCGGCATGTCCTAGAAAGCTTCGCACGTCCTTGACATTCTTTGGCACTTCAAGCTTCTCGATCACCTCAATTTTTGTCTTGTCGACTTCGATCCCTTGAGAAGTCACCATGTGGCCTAGCACAACTCCTTTTTGTACCATAAAATGTCATTTCTCCCAATTTAAAACCAAGTTAACCTCTTCGCATCGCTGCAAGATTTTAGAGAGGTTAGCAAGACAAGAATCAAAATAAGTACCGTAAACAGAGAAATCATCCATAAACACTTCCATTTCTTTTTCAATAAAATCCGAAAAAATTGCCATCATAGTACGTTGGAAGGTTGCGAGTGCATTGCAAAGACCAAAAGACATTCTTTTATAGGCATATGTACCATATGGGCAAGTAAAGGTGGTTTTTTCTTGGTCATTTGGATGGATTGGTATTTGAAAGAAACCCGAATAACCATCTAAATAACAAAAATACGAGTGATTAGCCAATCTTTCAAGCAATTGATCAACGAAAGGAAGAGGAAAGTGATCTTTGCGTGTTGCCGCATTGAGCTTGCGGTAATCGATGCACATCCTCCATCCAGTCACCACTCGGGTTTGAATCAGCTCGTCTTTGTCATTCTTGACCACCGTTGTGCCTCCCTTCTTCGGAACCACGTGGACCGGGCTCACCCATTTGCTATCGGAGATTGCATAGATGATGCCCGCATCAAGGAGCTTGAGAATCTCCTTCTTGACCACTTCCTTGAGATTGGGATTTAGCCGTCTTTGCGCCTCTCGAGTCGGCTTGTGGTCTTCCTCCATTAGATTCGATGCGTGCAAATCAAGGGATCGATACCCTTCAAGTCGTCAATTGAATAGCCTATTGCACCTCTATAGGCCCTTAGCTCCACCAAGAGCTTCTCCGTTTGACCTGCATTTAGCTCCGAATTAACAATAACTGGGTATGTTTGATCCGGGCCTAGAAATTCGTACCTTAAGGACGCGGGAAGAGGTTTGAGTTCGACTTTTGGGGGCTCTGTTCGGACCGAACCAGAGCTGTTCGGATCAAACAGAGCGCCAGACCTCTTATTCGATCTCCATAGTCTCTTCTACTCCAATTGCCTCTTGCATGTCGCAGAGAAGGGTTTGGTAGGCTTCCAGGGCTGTTTGGTACTATTCTTCAAGGGATTCTTCAATTTCGGGCTCTTTTTCGATCATGAAACAAGTTTCCTTGGGGTCGGGGCATCTCATAGCATGGTTGATTGAAAATAAGAGCTGTTCCCCCCCACTCTGACCAAAATTGTCTCGTCTCGGGCATCCATCATCACACCGGCAGTTCTAAGAAAGGGGCGTCCCAAGATAATAGGCACCTCATTATCTTCTTCTATGTGTTAGAAAGTGCACAAATTTTAATTTTGAAGCTAATTACACTTAATTAACCACAAACAAGTGCGAGGATCTAGTGCAAAAGTCAATCGACACAAGAGAAAGGGTTTGGATTTGTACCTCCCGCGAAATCGCATCCGCGGGGCTCGATCCAATGGCGTAGGAGTCGGTGGAGTGCTCTCCTTGCGCCTCCACCATGGTTGACGGCCGCCTCGAGTCCACCTAGAGATTAACCAATATCTAAATCGATTCGTGCTAGCGATTCGATTAGAACGAAGCTAATCCTAAGGTATTCTCTCTTCTTCCTTAATTAACTATTTAATAGGTGGAGAGAATATGCTCAACCCATGAGCAAATGGAGAGAGAGAGAGAGGTGAGGCCGGCGGCCAAAGAGGGAGGGGAAGGGTGGCGGCTAGGGTTAGGGAAGAGAGAAGCCTCAATTTTGTATCTACACATCTCTATATATAGTGCACAATCCCTACCTACCACCAACCATCTATTTACAAGAATGCCATCCCACCTACCTCTTGTGGCTGGCCATTAATGGGCTCAAATGGGCCTCTCAACTCTATTAATTAAGCCTCTAATTCACATAATTAGATGCTACTCCAAATGCTCTTCAATTGGGCTATATATTTAATACATACATATTGGCCCAATAAATTAATATAACTATTTATATTAAATTGTGTTGAGCTAAACTAATTATTAACTAATTAATAATTATTCTAGGATTAGCTAATGCATTAATTTATTTCCATATGATCCATTTGACTTAATTAATTATAACGGTATATAATTAATCAATCAACTTATCATATTTCCGCAATACGCACTGTTGCGAATAAATAAATAAATAATGCACTGTCTTGGTCAAAACTCTATTTTGTGTGACCCTTTGAGGATTTATGCTAAGTTGGACATGGGATTAAATCGTTATTTAATTCCAATAATCATAAGCGGTATCTAGCAACACGTTATGATTCCCAATTCGCATAAATAGTGTACTGCTACAGTATTTAAATCCTGCATAAGAGAATAAAAGTATTTCCCTATTTTGATTCTTATGTCTCACGATATCATCGTATAATCCAAGATTGGAACGTGTCATTCTTGCAGATTATACGTTTCTTGATCTAGAGATAATTGTATAAAGTTGCATGCAAATAATCTATCTCCATCAAGGGGCCCAAACAGATATCGTCACTCACTAAGCGAATTAATGAGGGACATACGGTTTTCTTGATGATTAGCTTTTCCCCGCACAATTCAAGAGAACATAAATAAAGTCCGTATAGCAGCCCTTATCAGGAATCAACGGTAGACGATATTTATTGAACCTATCCTCATGTGGAAAAGATAAACATCTCAAACTTAGAACCAAAATCATAACGAAATAAATAATGACACATAACACAATCCATACATTTATTTCGTTGGGTCAAGTCCTGTGCTATGTTCCATAACATACACATATGCAATTAAGTTGGCAACTCTTTACCTATGATTTGTAGAACTTAATCATCACTTAACTTGCATACTAATCTTATAAGATAATTAATGTTCCTTGTTAATTATCAAGATTATGGACCATTTAGATTTATTATTGTCATTCTAAAGAATGATCCACAGAGATCTACAATTCAGATCCTCAACCTGAATGATCTGTCAATAATAAACCTAGGAACAGATGATAAAATATCATCCATAACATAAACTAATATTAAAGTCATTAAATCATTGACTTCTAGGACATAACTCCAACAATCTCCCACTTGGCCTAGAGTCAATCAATAGTGACTTCTAGCCAACGAAGAATTGAGAACGATGTTATATATCTGCATATATACTTGTCTCGGACCTCAAAAGAAATAATACACTTAAAGCAAGTTACTCATACGTCCACCACGTATGGATGCACATTTTGCATCCCGTATATCGCTTAAGGCAGAGGTCATGTTAGAGTGTTCGCTGTGTTCGCGAACCTATCCACTTTTGTTTGACCCTATATATGTATACTCCTATATATATTCTTGATCATCATCATATGATATCAAGTGATATCGTTATAGATCATACTTGAATCTCCAACAAAGGGTTCTTTAGTATTAAGCTATGGTTCGAGATGCAATAGAACCATATTAGCTTGACTAAGAACTCGATTCAAATAAACTTCTTTTATTGCTTCACAAGTTGCTATGAATTTTGCTTTGGTGACGGAAACGGTTGTAATATTCTATTTAGAACACCTTCTAAACTTACAACACCACCTTGGAGCTAAATATGTAGCTCACTTGTGATTATATCAATCTTTTGAAAAACTAGTATCAGTGTAAATAATTTTTCATCTTAAGAGATGAAACATTTTATCACTCTTTCTCATAAGGTACTCGAGGATATCCTTGACTATTGTCCAAATGTGTCTCTCTTGTATCCATTTGACAACTGTTTGTCATATCTTTTGGATACTACACATCGAGGCATATGCATAAATATGGCGTACAAAATGAAACTCATAACGAAAGAATGCTTGAACTATTTCATGCACTTTCTCGAATTGAGTTACAATAAACCGAGTTAAATACTCAAGTCATGCCATGTGACGTAGTCAGACATCCTATCTTGGAGTGTAACTTTCGTGTTTCTCGAACACTTCGTCGTTATATGCACATTAGCTCAAACCTAACATCCATCATAATCTATCACCATAGATTTTGTTTCCTTGGATTTAGGCGATTTTTGCCCTAGTTCTCTATTGAGAAAAACATTCTCCAATGAGATCTTGACAACATTCATTTCCTTAATTTTTATTCCCAATTAATATCTTATTACCTTGTACAATACAAGTAACACAATCATGCTCCCACTGAATATCTTGTCTATACAAGACGCTTTTGACGAAGTTCAACTCCTTGACTTCCTTGTCAAAATGTTTATTCCATTTTTCACAATACTTACTTTAATCCATTAATGGATACTTGAAGTGTGTATATATTTCTAGCACAAAAACAAAACCTTGGTTTGCATCATATACATAACATCTTCTTTCATTCATTCGAATAAGGCGGTTTTGATGTTCCTTTCCATATATCAATATATACGAAATATAACTGTTGCTAGAACGATCTTTATTGACTTATACATAGCTATAAGCAATAAGCCGTGCTTAGTATATAGTCAACTCGTCATCGACTTAGACATAGCTACAAGCGCGAAGCTGTACTTTGTACTTAGTCAACTTGCCGTCCATGTCAATCTTTCCATTAAAGATCTAAACGTTCTTGATGGATTGGTCATTCTTGAACATCAACCAAGGTCTATACCTTGTTGTTATACATGGATTGCATTTAAAGACCGTATGGATTTAAACCATACATGTGGAATCATATCTTTCCATCATTTTCTTATTTCTCAACGGATTCTCATATGACAAGTACGAGAATGTCGTGAAGCCTATGCATCAAACGGCTCAGGAAATCAACTCGCGTTGACTTTTGTAGGATCGGTACTTAAAGTTCATGAACTATTTCTACAACGATTTGTAGAATAAATTCTTGACTCCTTACATTCCATGAGTGTCTCGAACATCATCAACTCGTGAGATGGTTGAGTCCTTATTGGAAGGAGCGTACTATTAAACTTCTTCCTTTCACTACGGCTTGTGATTGAAGTTCCGATCAACTCCCACTAAGCACCATACATAGAGTAACAAGTTTTCTATAAGAATACTTCTTGTAGTGACGCACAAACTATTTTAATGCTCACTTTACTCCCACTACTTCTTTTTGAGAATTTTATTCTCTAAGACTACGTTATGATTAGCAACAACTATTTTGTTCTTATCATGTTCGTGGAAGTAGTGTCTTTTCGACTTAAGGTATCCTACAAAATATAGAGTGTCTTATTTGGTTCAAGCTTATAAGTCAACAAACCTTGAAATAAGCTTCTTAACACCAAATCTTGAGAACCAATATAGTTAGAGATCAAAATCTCCTAAAATATCTTTCTCAATAGACTTCGATGGAACATTATTCAGTGTAAACAATATTGTCTTCAAACATAACTTCCTAATATGAGTCGAATAAGTCAATTTGATTTATTACCGATCGAACTATACTAAATATTGTTCGATACCTCCATTCTTGGACATATTATTCCTCATGGAGCGAGTTGTGAAACTACTTTCATACTCTTTAGATAATATTTCAAATCATACGACTTAACTATTTACCATGATTAATTGTAAGACTTTTTCTTTTCCTTGAACGGTCTTTTAACTTCACTCTTGAACTCCTTTGAACTAATCAAAAGATTCATACTTATACCTTATCAAATAGATATGTTAATATCTACAATGATCGTTGGTCAAGTAATAAAGTATAAACAACCTTTTATTTCACAAGTACTTATAGATCTATATACATCGATATGTATAAGTCCTAATCAAGTCACTTGTCCTTAAACCTTTGTAGGTCAAAGGCGCTTTTGTCAATTAACAAACATGATTCGCATATAACAATTGATGAGAAATCGAATTGAACTACGAGCTCTACGTTACGTAGACTCTCATAATGCGATTCTCGTTTATTTATGACTAAGCGGCTATTACACATAAAAGTCAAACACTTTAAGTCAAGTCTTACGCATCCTGTTTGTCATTCAAAAACATGTTTATCTATTTCAAGCAAATTCGATCAAGATGCATGAAATCATATAAACATATCCATAATAAAATAACATAATCGTCCATCATCGAATATGAAATGGAGATAATATTTTGAGAGGTTAGGATTAAGGTATGTAACCTTCAATTCTTAAACAAACTCTTAATAAAGATAACTCTACGTATCCAATGGTAATGACTTAGACGAACAAGTCATTTCCTATACGGAGTTTGCTTTACGTCTCTCGAAGTGTCTCTTATTCTTCATTGCCAACACATTTCGTTAAATGCGAGCATATGAACTAGTATCAAGTTACTAGTGTGAATTAGAGATAATGAGATAATTTGAACGACAAATACACTTTTAGGATTAGAACATTACAATCATGGTATTTCGAACAACCTTTCAAATACCTCCCATAAACAGTAAATGAAACAACTCATGTGACACATAGTCACAATTGAGGGTCTCGAAATGTCAACTCATACCTTGGTGAAGTATTTCTTGAATACTTAACCAATTACCTATTTGCATCAACAAGTGTGAAAAAGGTAACATTATATCCTTTATAATTCCAAAGAGATCGTATGACAATATCAACAATCCTTGACATTGGAGATCGTAATATCTCTAGTTGTCAATTAGCTACTTAAATCTTTCGATTTGTAAGCTAACGAAACATTCATATATCTTCTTATAGAAGAATCTCTTGGTCAACTCATGCCCTTCACACTCGATCGTAAATGATGGAGTCAATATCTACTTTCTCCAAGAACGCCTTCTTGAGTAAGTGGATAAGAGCGTAGGAGTTAAATTCTAGTCCATATGAATTCGTTAATTCAAAGGTTTAGAAATTTCAAATGAGGATATTAGTCATACGCTTTATTGAATAACTTTTCGTCAAAAGTCAATCAATCATCGCGATACTACGTTCGGGTAGTTTGAGTAAAGTTTTGGGAATTGATATATTTAAGTTTCTTTTCAAAGATTGATCGCAACAAAATTAACAATTTTAACATCTATAACAAAATCAATTTAAGGTCATTTAGTTTATGCAAATGTTTTATTTATAACAAATAAAACTTCCACTACATTTATTTAATGTCCCAAATGTAGTTGGTTATCCAAGATCTCTATTTTCGTTGAGATGGGGCCAGCGTCGGCATAACACCAAAACAACTAGATAAGGTAGGTTCTCCAACCAATCATATTAACCATATGACTCTTGGTTTGTGAAATGTCTCATGTACATCCACAAACTTCGCCCCGATGTCCAATCCGATTAGGGTCCATCGATAAGTAACCTCTCTCTATTTGCTCCTAGTAAATCCGATTTACACCCCGACTTCGAGGGTTAACCAAAAGACGTCCCGCGTCGGCGAGAAAACGTCATTTGGCACCGAACGACGTGAAGGGGATAGAGAGAAGGAGGGCGGTTGACTTAATCAAATTAATGGGACAAACAATTATGTGACTCTTGTTTGGTGGTCGTGTAAACATACACCCATACCTATCTTATGACATTCATAGCATCCACAAACTTTCACATAATAAAGCATCTCAAACATTGTTGTGGGTTTGTATGGCTCCCGCTTGCATTAGTTTTCGCCGCATCTCCATGTAGCAAAACTAATCTAATCTTTGTCCCTCCCACTAAATTATATACGGATCTAAATCCTATATAAAATAAAGGAACAAAATTACATGTGTAAATTTCTATTCCCATCCTAACCTTAGGGGCATGCAAGCCACACAAGTTACACAAAAATTAATCAAAATTAATTAATGGCACCAAAGGCCTTATTACACGCAATCACACATGCATTCAATTTACAAACCACAAGGCATTGAATCATGAGCCATACTAAACCCACATCCTCCTACAAAACAAAGTTAGCACAAGTCTATCCACTAGTGTAATTTGTTTATAATTAATGACTTTCAAGTGTCTTTGCGTATTATTTGCCATTCGCAATTTCCGTGTGTAAATGCTCAAATTTCAAACAACCAAACTTGTTTAAATTTCTTTTGAAAACTTTTCAATCATCAAAAAACTGAAAGGAGATCACACAAGGAGTATCCTAATTACTTTTTCAACTAGTTTGAATAATTAGTAAATAATACTTTGATAAAAAAAGTATCTAATGGGACACGACAAAATCCACAGTTTTCGGTCTCCAAAAATTATGAAATAATTTATATAAGCTCCTTGTCTAGATTGTAATTACCAGTCAAAATTTCAGGAAGAGATCATAAACCATCTGAGAGAATTAAAAAAGACAAATCTGAAACAAGTGCGCGAAAACACCATTTTGAGATTTTCTGTTTTTCTTCTCAACCATCCGGTCTGAAAGATCACCTTCCATCCAGTTTTTATACATACAATATACATAGAAAAACTTGTTTAATCTATTGGCTAACTATTCATGAAAAGAAAAATACTAAGTTCAGTTTGAGAAATTCAAGTTACAAGCTTAACAATCGACTAGACCTGTACTGGAACAGACTGTCGACCGAAAAGGTTTGACCTGGTTGAGGTACCAAACTTCCATGAAAAATTATGAAATTAATTTTCCTGGAATCCTAACTCAAAAATAAACAACTCTATTCAAACAATTTTCCAGAAAGAGTTCTCAGTTAGTACAGTTTATTAGAACAATCAGTTTGTTCAATAAACCAGATCTGACGAGATCTTTCTTTTCATACTTGAAAACCCAAGAATTAATTTGAACCATGCAACATCCTTTACATGTCCAGAAAGAGTTTCAAGTCCTCTTTAAATCTAGCCAAAGAACACTGGTACTTATATTCAAAATATAAATCTTTTAAGCCATTCAAACAGAACAGTGCAAGCAGAAACTGGTTCTGCGCACCGTTGTCATTTTATTCACAGTAAATCTATACAATTTCAGAAAAATGTGAATCTAACGCCAAAAGAATCACAATCCAGAGATCTACAACTTTCTAGTTGACAGAAAAAATTTTCAGAGAACATTTCATAGCGAAAAACGCAAAACAACACAGAAATTGCTGTTTCCAGACAGCAAGCAATAGCATCAACTCTACTAATCCATTAATTAACCAATTTCTCTTAATTAAGTGTCAAAATAACTTAAGCACAACCTGGCTCTGATACCACTGTTAGAAAGTGCACAAATTTTAATTTTGAAGCTAATTACACTTAATTAACCACAAACAAGTGCGAGGATCTAGTGCAAAAGTCAATCGACACAAGAGAAAGGGTTTGGATTTGTACCTCCCGCGAAATCGCATCCGCGGGGCTCGATCCAATGGCGTAGGAGTCGGTGGAGTGCTCTCCTTGCGCCTCCACCATGGTTGACGGCCGCCTCGAGTCCACCTAGAGATTAACCAATATCTAAATCGATTCGTGCTAGCGATTCGATTAGAACGAAGCTAATCCTAAGGTATTCTCTCTTCTTCCTTAATTAACTATTTAATAGGTGGAGAGAATATGCTCAACCCATGAGCAAATGGAGAGAGAGAGAGAGGTGAGGCCGGCGGCCAAAGAGGGAGGGGAAGGGTGGCGGCTAGGGTTAGGGAAGAGAGAAGCCTCAATTTTGTATCTACACATCTCTATATATAGTGCACAATCCCTACCTACCACCAACCATCTATTTACAAGAATGCCATCCCACCTACCTCTTGTGGCTGGCCATTAATGGGCTCAAATGGGCCTCTCAACTCTATTAATTAAGCCTCTAATTCACATAATTAGATGCTACTCCAAATGCTCTTCAATTGGGCTATATATTTAATACATACATATTGGCCCAATAAATTAATATAACTATTTATATTAAATTGTGTTGAGCTAAACTAATTATTAACTAATTAATAATTATTCTAGGATTAGCTAATGCATTAATTTATTTCCATATGATCCATTTGACTTAATTAATTATAACGGTATATAATTAATCAATCAACTTATCATATTTCCGCAATACGCACTGTTGCGAATAAATAAATAAATAATGCACTGTCTTGGTCAAAACTCTATTTTGTGTGACCCTTTGAGGATTTATGCTAAGTTGGACATGGGATTAAATCGTTATTTAATTCCAATAATCATAAGCGGTATCTAGCAACACGTTATGATTCCCAATTCGCATAAATAGTGTACTGCTACAGTATTTAAATCCTGCATAAGAGAATAAAAGTATTTCCCTATTTTGATTCTTATGTCTCACGATATCATCGTATAATCCAAGATTGGAACGTGTCATTCTTGCAGATTATACGTTTCTTGATCTAGAGATAATTGTATAAAGTTGCATGCAAACAATCTATCTCCATCAAGGGGCCCAAACAGATATCGTCACTCACTAAGCGAATTAATGAGGGACATACGGTTTTCTTGATGATTAGCTTTTCCCCGCACAATTCAAGAGAACATAAATAAAGTCCGTATAGCAGCCCTTATCAGGAATCAACGGTAGACGATATTTATTGAACCTATCCTCATGTGGAAAAGATAAACATCTCAAACTTAGAACCAAAATCATAACGAAATAAATAATGACACATAACACAATCCATACATTTATTTCGTTGGGTCAAGTCCTGTGCTATGTTCCATAACATACACATATGCAATTAAGTTGGCAACTCTTTACCTATGATTTGTAGAACTTAATCATCACTTAACTTGCATACTAATCTTATAAGATAATTAATGTTCCTTGTTAATTATCAAGATTATGGACCATTTAGATTTATTATTGTCATTCTAAAGAATGATCCACAGAGATCCACAATTCAGATCCTCAACCTGAATGATCTGTCAATAATAAACCTAGGAACAGATGATAAAATATCATCCATAACATAAACTAATATTAAAGTCATTAAATCATTGACTTCTAGGACATAACTCCAACACTATGTCCATGACCACGAAATCGTCGGACACCAGAAATTTGCCGACTTGTATAGGTACGTCCTTCAATTCCCCCATCGGTATTCGGATTGTGGAATCGGCGAGTCTTAGAGTCATGCTTGTGGGTAGAAGTTCGCCAAACCCGATCTTCTGATAGACCGTCTTGGGCATGAGGCTAACGCTTGCACCCATGTTATATAGAGCTTGTTTGATAATGGCATTACCAATAGTGCAAGGAAGAACAAACCGACCTGGATCCGAGAGCTTAGGTGGCATATTATTCTTCAAGGCTTCGCTGCTCTTGTATGTTAACACTACCGTTTTCAGTTCCTCCATTGTTCTTTTGCCTGTGCATAACTCCTTCATGAACTTGGCATAGATGGAAACTTGAGCAATCGCATCGGTAAATGGGATGGTGATCCGCATTTGCTTGAGTATGTCCCAAAAGATCCTGAACTGAGCATCCTCCTTAGACTTCACCAATCGCTGAGGAAAGGGCACAGGGGGCCTGTATGCTTGCACGTAACGCTCCGGCTTGCCTTTGCCCTTCGATTCAGCCTCCTTAGTACCTTGTTCGGACCGAACAGGGGGCTGTTCGGACCGAACAGATGGGTCGGGTGTTGGTTCAGCGGCATTCTGACTCTCTAATGTCACTTCTTCAGCCTGGGGTGCCTTCTGAAGGGGAGGAAATGGCAAAATTTTCTCGAGGACTGGCTCTAACTCCTCTAGACCACTCTGTTCGGACCGAATGGGCTCCTGTTCGGACCGAACAGAGCTCTGCATTTCGGCATCTATCGGCATTGGTGGGTCCTGGTATTCCCTTCCGCTTCTCAGAACGTGCAGGGCCTTTATCTCAGCATTAGGGTTCACCAGAGGCTGTCCTGGAAGCTTTCCGGGTTGCCTCGAAAAGTGCAACTCCATCATTTGTTCCAACCTGGTCAAGGTACTGGCATTAGTCTTAAGTTCCTCCATACCTTCAACCAACATCTGATTAAATTTGCTTTGTTCATGCATAAAGTCTTGGACAACTGGTGGTATACCATCCCTATTGTAAACTGACTTTTTTGGGAAGATTTGGTCACGACTGTTGTTATTAAATTGTGCATTTTTAAACACAGTTGGTTGGTTGGTATTTTTGTACTGGTTCCTTGGCACATATGGTCTATTTGTCACATTGTTATGGTATTTGGGGTGGTTCATATTTTCCCAATCTGCTTGTTCCCCATCACTCAATGAATAACTTCGACTGAATATGTGTCTAGGAAAGTAGGAGGGCTCGTTGTTGATCGAGTTCACTTGGTGCCCTCCGTTGCCAGTCTTTGCGAGCGGGCAATTAATTGAGGTGTGCCCTTCTTCGTCGCACGCGCCACAAGTGTTGGAATTGAGGTGGGTCCCTTGTGCGGATTGATAGGCGGCAAGCTCGACTTCCAACTCCGCGATCCTCTCATTCTTAGAAGTTATCTCATGGATTTGATGCCTAGAATGGCTAGACCGGCGGTGAGACGGGATTGGGTACCAAGTATAGTTCCTTGCGCAATAATCGAGCAAGTCACGTCCTTGAGTTACGTCGAGCCTCTTGAATGCGCCACCTGAAAGAGAATCAATATTAATTTTTATATTGTCATAGAGTCCACTATAGAAAGATTTAATTAACATCCATTTTTGGATCCCATGATGTGGGCAAGAATTCTCTAAATCCCTAAATCTTTCCCAAGCGTCCCTTATTGATTCCTCCTCTTTTTGAGCAAAATTATTCAGTTCCTTTCTAATTGCATCAGAACGGTCCGCGGGGAAATATCTATCCAAAAATGTTTGTGCCATTTGATCCCAAGACCGAATTAACCCTTTTTTCAATGTTTTGTACCATTTTTGGGCTCTATCCTTAAGAGTGAAATGAAATAACAATAGCCTAATTGCTTGTTGAAGAACCCCATTGAACTTAATCAATTTAGTGCAATCAATAAATGTTTGTAAGTGAGCATGGGGATCCTCTTTGTCATCTCCGTAGAATGGGTTTTGTTGCACGAGTGTGACGTGGTTGGGGGCGATTTGCATGTTGTTGGCTTCTATGCCCGGAATCACCACCGGTCCTCCCACGCCTTTTGCGTTTGGTGCTCCGAATTCTCCGAGTGTTCGGTTATTGTCATCTCCTTCCTCGTCCTCGGAGTTGTGGACGCTCGCCTCGTCTTCGTGTGCCCATCTCCGTCGCTCGGCCTCAAAATCTCTTCTTTGGCCGGCAAGAGTGTTTCGTTCTGCTGTGAGACGAGCCGCCCTTTCATCCAACTGAAGGCGGAGAGCCTCCAGTTCGCGCGTCTGCTAGGCAATGGCCTCCGGAGTGAGTGCGTCGGCCATCGCGGGGCTTCCTTCTCTCTGTTCGGGGTCCTGTTCGGTCCGAATGGAATTCTGTTCAGTCCGAACAGGGGTCAAGGTGGAGGGCTTGTCGAGTTCTGGATCTGTCTCGAACCGTCGAGTGAAATAGTTCCTGACCTTGGGTGGTGGGGACTTCTTCCTTCGAGTTCTACCGGCCAGTCCTGCAATTTACAGAGAAGAAAGAGTGAGTTTTAAAAGAAAAACAAAAGTCTAGTACCTTAATACTAAAATAAGGATCCAATATCAACACCGTCCCCGGCAACGGCGTCAATTTGATGAAGGCTTAGAACTTAGGAATCAAATGAATTTGTAGACCTAGAGCTAATCTCACTAATCGTTCAGAATATAGCTTTAGGGTCGAACCCAAGGGACGGATTAATGAATACCAGACTTATCCTTTCTCAAAAGCTAGACAGAAAATTTTTTGTGAAGATTTATATAAAAGAAAGCTAAACGATTCACTAAGTAAATGTTTTTGGCTGGTTTTTAGACTTGAAGTAAAACTAATAGTATAAAAATAAGTAAAGTAGAATTTTTTTTGGGGTCTAAACAGTGAGTAAAAATGTCCTAGGAGTCAGGTTTCACTTGTGTTTGGACGCTAAAACCCGAAATCAAGTACTTTCGCACCAAACTCTGCGTTTTAGCTACAGTTACCGATCTGTTCGGTCCGAACAGAAGGGAAAAGTGGGTTTAAACGGCTTGTTATGTTGGTCAATGCCTCAATTCAGGGTTTGTTGGTCAAACCTAGATGTTCTAAACCTCAGCTTTCGCTTTTTGGGATAGATACTGATTT
The DNA here is from genome assembly GCA_027562975.1 of Rhynchospora breviuscula. Classification (NCBI taxonomy): domain Eukaryota; kingdom Viridiplantae; phylum Streptophyta; class Magnoliopsida; order Poales; family Cyperaceae; genus Rhynchospora; species Rhynchospora breviuscula. Next base: position 48,331,511 of record CM050398.1, read on the forward strand.
GATCACAACCTAACCTAATTAACTTGGTTGGTTCGCAACTTTTGGTATAGAATTTAACTAGTTAAACTTGTTTATTGGAGTTCGTAAGGATATTTAGAGGTCTTTTGGACTGGTCTAAAAGTAACACTTTTGGTGTCAACTAATCTCCCCTTTCGGATCTACGATTAATCCCAAGTATTCGAATTTAATGTGACTTGTTTATCCTAACTTAGACTAACTAGATGCAGCTGTTCAACTTAGAAGGTAATTAGAGATTTAAACAAGTGTTTTAACTCAAGCAACAGATGCAATTCACAATAAACAAATCTCAAAGCATATCAAAACATAACAAGTCAAGTAAACATCATCCAAACATCAAGTTACTTCCCTAAGCCTAAGACTGCATAAAAACTAGCCTAACATAGTAGCAAAACACACAATAAACATAAAATAACAGTAAAGATACAAGCCCATCAAATCAAGAGAAAGAAACATAGAAGAATAAACTAAATACTCCTTTTGCTTCAGTCTTTCGGTCTTCAAGGCAGTGGGGTGTTGCTGGATGGTCGCCAAACTGGTCACCTTGCTGTTGTCGCTTCAAGGTTGATGATCTCCGAAGGTAGAAGAGAGAGAACGCCTTTGGAAAGGTGGAATTAGGGTATTGAATCCAAGATGCCTTTCTTCAGGTGTTTAGGAGCTTATATAGTAGTCTTCTGGTGCTTGAGGAGGTTGCATGGTCGCCAAGGCAGGAGAAGTTGCCAAAACCACGAGTTGCCATGCAGAAAAACCTTCCATATGAGTCATGGCGGTGGTCTGTTCGGACCGAACAAATGGTCATTCGGACCGAACAGAAGAGAGAGAGAGTCTGGTGCCGGCTACAGTGTCATTCGGACCGAACAGGATGTCATTCGGTCTGAACAGAGTGCTGAAAATCGCCTCCAATGCTAGGAATGAGTCGTCTAGCGCGCGGAAAACACCGGAAGTCCACATATATGCTCCAAGATCATCAGAAATCATCAAAACCTGTAGAGAGAAGAGAAGAAACGACGGCAGAGCCAAATCCTGGAAAAACATGACAATTTATTAAATAATTTGTTGGTTCGAGTGTGTTTTGAGTGCCAAGTACGGTCTGAATACCAATAAAATATGATGATATCAACATGAACTAGAGAGGTGGAAGGAGAGCACCGGAGGAAGAAAAATCTTAATTTTTTTCTTCTTTAATTTTCTGCCAAGAGAGAAGGAAGAGAGAGAGGTGAATGGTGGCTAGGGTTTTCTCCCAAGAGTGACCCGTTTATATAGACCTCTTGACCTAATTCTTTTCTAATTTTTGGTTGGACAAAAATGCCCTCTAGGTGCCGAAGTTTTCATGAGCTTGTAAGTTGGTTTGGCCCATTACTCTATTCCATTTATTGCTCATTCATCCAATCTTAAATCGAGCTTTTAATTAACCATTTAAATAAAATGCCCTATAGCTTAATTAATTAAAGTACGTTGAACAAAATCAATTATTAACTCATAAATAATTATTTTGGAGTTAGCTAATGTATTATTTTATTTCTATATGATCCATTTGACTTAATTAATTATAACGGTTCATAACGGTATATAATTAATTAATCAACTTATCATATTTTCACAGAACTCACTACTTCGAATAAATAAATAATGCACTGTATGGTTAAAGTCCTATTTGTGTGACCCTTTAAGGATTTATGCTATGTTGGCCATGAAAAATAGATCGCTATTTATTTTCAATAATCATAAGTGGTATCTAGCAACACGTTATGATTCTTAATTAGCATAAATAAATAATGTACTGCTACAGTATTTCAATCCTGCATAAGAAATAAAAGTATCTCCTTGTTTGATTCTTATATCACATGATATCATTGTATAATCTAAGATAGAAATGTGTCATTCTTGCAGATTATACATTCCTTGATCTAGAGATAATTGTATAAGTTGCTAGCAAACAATCTATCTCCATCAAGGGGTCCAAACATATATCATCACTCACTAAGTGAATTAATGAGGGACATACGATTTTTTTTATGAACAACTTTTCTCCACACAATTCAATAGAGCATAAATAAAGTCCGTATAGTAGCCCTTATCAGGAATCAATGTTAGACGATATTTATTGAACTTATCCTCATGTGGAAAAGTTGAACCATCTCAAATTTAGAATCAAACTCATATGAAATAAATAATGACACTTAACACAATTCATATATTTATTTCAATGGGTCATGTCCTGTACTATGTTCCATAACATATACATATGCAATTAAGTTGGTAACTCCTTACCTATGATTTGTAGAACTTAATCATCACTTAACTTGCATACTAATTTTATATGATAATTAATGTTCCTTATTAATTATCAAGATTATGGACATTTTAGATTTATTATTGTCATTTAATTATAAATGAAACACAAAGATCCACAATTTAGATCCCAACCTGAATGATCTATCAATAAATAAATCAAGGAACAAATGATCAAAATCATCAATAACATAAATTATAGAAGTAACCATAAACTGATTGGCTTCTAGGACATATCTCTAACATAAATCACATAAAGTCAATCATAATTTGAGTCCAAATTGGATCAAAACCTATATATGAAAATGTCCTATCATTAAGAAAGTAGATATTTCCAACAGATATTTTTGTCATGGATAAGATCACATAGTTATTTTTAAATGGATAAGATCAAATAGATATTTTCAAATGGATAAGATCAAATAGATATTTTATTAGAAATTCATCTCCTGGATCTTCTATGGCAGTAGTTTGTATAGACTAGGATGCCGCAACTAATATAGAATTGGTTTTATAATTATTTTTAATAGAATCTTAATTAGTCTGATATTAGATTTCGTTGTAATTTAAGCTTTAATTTTTCTAGAATCATGTAGACTAATTATAGATATTACATAAGGTAGAAATTTTTCGATTTCAATTCGATTTTACTGTTGTATCGAATTTATTTCTTAAAGTTATTGTTTAATAATAATTTAGGGTATTCCTGATTCTTCTTATTATTATTATTATTATTATTATCATTATTATTATTATTATGAGTTTTGCTATGGTGAGTTGCAACTCACCAAAGGGTCGGTGAGTCGCGCTCAAAGCTCCTAAATCTAGTTCAAAATGACCGATCCAAACCGTCTAATACGATCTCCCTATTGAAATCTCCATGCAGACCAAATTTTACATTTTTTCGAAATTTTTAAGTATTTTTTTGAAATTTTAGAAAATCGTTAATCTAATTAGTTCTAAACCGTTCAAAAACAGCAGTTTTTAAAAATCTGAAAAAAATACTTAAAAATTTCAAAAAAATATAAAATTTGGTCTGCATGAAGATTTCAATAAAGAGATCATATTGGACAGTTTGGATCGGTCATTTTGAACTAGATTTAGGAGTTTTGAGCGCGACTCACCGACCCTTTGGTGAGTTGCAACTCACCATAGCAAAACTCTTATTATTATTATTATTATTATTATTATTATTATTATTATGGTTCCCTTTTTTGCGTTATTATTAATGGAATTATTCTAATTAACTAAACTGAGACTCAGCCTGGTATTTTCTCATATGTTACAAATTATTAAAAGAAAAAAAAATAATAATTGTCTTGAGCGTAACTCGTTGCCTAGAATGTTAAGAAAAGAAGAGGCAGAAGAACCAAAATACGTATGAAAATCCTGATGTCAAATTGACACTTGTTCCCCTAATCCCTAGTACCTAGACTTGTTCTACACAAAAAAGCAAAAGGCGGAGTGGATCCCACCTACTGACCTGTCAATCATAACTCAAGCTGAAAATTTGAGAAAATCAACAAAAAAACGAACCAGATCTGAAAAACGAACGCGTTAATAAGAACCGAGTAATCATCCGTTTATGGAACGTGTTAATCTCTTCTAATTATTCGTTCATAAAACGAATAATTAGAAATAACGTTTTTTATAAATGGATAACAAGGCTACTTATCCGTTTTATAAACGCGTTCATAGACTGAATTTTAGTTTCTTCGAGGATGTCAGAGCTGTCACTCCACTTTACTTTAAATGCTCTATTAAGGCGTTTATAAAACACACTATTAGATTAATAACATATTTTATAAACGGATTATTCCATTTAACGCGTTATTAGGTAGGTAAGTAAGAGTTTGTGTTGAGAAGAAATAAAAGATGAGAGTGATAATTTGAAAGAGAAAGACGCAAAGAAAAACAAAAAAAAGGGAAAAAAATATCTATAAGAGAGAGAAAAGACAAGTCTCGCGTTTCCCATGTGATGCCTCAACCCTCTTCTCAGTAGTGGTTGTTGCGGTGTTGCCAAAAAGATGAAAATATATGTAAACAGCCCCACGTATTTTTTACATAGGAAAACAAATTGTGTTCAACCTATCGTTGAAACTCTTTAATGCTTCAAGGAAGTAATAATTTAAATAAAAGAATTTTCTGCTGCATTTTTAGTTTTATTAGATATCAGGAGATTAAATTTGAAATATCTAATTTAGAATATATGATGTGCAATGAAAGTTATTCTGATGAAATCATACAATAAGAATTGGCCTTTGCTCAAACGAAAACATTTCTTGGGTGAAAATTGTGATTTTATTTCGAACTAGAGATCGTTCGATGATATTAAAAATTTCAAAACAACCCTTTTGTGTTTCCAAAAATAAAATATAGCGAAACGAAGACCCATAAAAGATATCTATCTTCCTATGCTTGGTATAGCTTTCAGAAAACATTTGGACCGTCGTGCACAAATATTTTTACAATATTTGTTACAATTATGTTAAAGTCTTTATAAATTATCAAAACTGTATAGTTATAGACTTATAGTAAGAAGATGATAAACATAACAAATGTCATTAAGACATTTTATCAAACATATTATAGCGAGTACATTAAACTAAAATATTTGTTGTAGAATTTATTTCTATGGAGCTAGAGCTAGTAAATCCCAATTAAATATCTGATCGGTAAAAAACCAATTGACCCAATTAGGAGTAAAATATTCTTAACTTATTAATTCAGGCCCGTTATATTATACGCATAACAAATACCGTTCCGTTTTTACATAGTGTACCGAAAGGTCCAAAACCGACTCCGTGGACGGTAGATAGCCAGTGACGGAGACACACGTGTCGGTCAATAATCGACCAAAATAGATAGGAGGATTAAATTACAACTGTAATTAACTTTTTTCATTATATACGACAAATCTTTATTAGTCAGTCCTAATCTACAAACAGTTCGCATGATTTAGCAGAGATGTCAAATCTAATCATTAACGGTATTGAAATCTGTTTTGTTTCCTTAACGGAACGGTAAATGACAGCGAAATTTGTTTCTTTAACGTGTTTTTGTACATGTCGTTTAGCGAAATCGATTCATTAACGAAGTAGCACGGTTAACGGTATTAAAATGGGTTTCGTTTTCCTTACCGGCACGACAAACAGAACAGGGTGTTCCGTTGCCACTTACCACGTTTGACACCCCTATTCACAGTTCGACACAACTGCACACGTTAGGAACTAGGAACTAGACAAATTATGCGTCCCATCTTTGACAGGCGGGTCCCGCACAATAAAAGTAGTGAAATTGCTTTTCAGCAAAGATAATCATATGGACCCTATTGTGAGGAAAGCGCTAAATCAAATTCGAAAAAAAATAATAAACAGAACTAGCTAAGCTAACCAGTCTCAGCCTCTCAGGTGGATAAGGCATCTTCTTTAACTAAGATGTGGGGACCACCTATCAGTGAAACAACAGAGAGCAGAGTATCTGAATTCATTCTGTTTGTAAGCAGTAAATCATTAACCACTGATTAAATAAGAACAAAAGCAAATGGCTACCGTTGCTTCTCTTCACTCTCCCACCTCACTCCCTTGTCGCCGAGCCTGTCCTGCCAACACCTCAGCCAGAGGAATCCATAATGTCGTTACCACTGCTTCGCACCGGTACTGCTCTCATCTCATTTGAAGTGCATGAGTGCATGTGTTTGGAGGGAATGGTTGGGTTTCTGATTAATTCAGACTTTACTTTCTGGACATAATACAGGGGTGGTTCGTCGGTTGCAATTAGAAGGCGGGAAACATTGTTTCAAATTCTTCTTTCTGGTGCTTCATTTGCTTCCTTACTTTTAGCTAAGGAAGCTTCTGCCGATACTGGTATACATCGTTTGTTTGAATTAGATGTAATGCTGCTCTTTTCTTTTAGTTGATTTAAGGCCTTTAGATGTACAGGGGAATTTCAAGCCATACGAAGATGAGACATTTAAGTACCGCATTATGATCCCTGAAGGTGATTTCATGCTTTTCTTGTATCCATACCATTTATATGTATAATTTAAACTTTAAAGATCAAATTAAGATGATCTGTCGTATTGAATTTATCTTTTCAAAATCAGACTGGTCAGTAGGTGCCGGTCAATCTGATGGCGTGAGGTCAGTCACTGCATTCTATCCAGAAGAAACCTCCGATTCAAATGGTACCAGTTTCTTAGAATAAATATAATAATATTCCTTTCCAGCTACATTCTTATTCTTATCTTTGTATGCAGTGAGTGTTGTGATAACAAGTATCAGCTCTGATTTTACCAAACTTCAATCTTTCGGATCTGTGGATGAATTTGGAGAAAATCTGGTAACACTTTTCTTTCTTTTCTTTTCTTCTTTGTTTATATGTTTAGTTGGTTGATGAAAAGAAGAATTTCATCCAAGAACTGCTCCAAAAATGAACTTTTTTTGCCATATTCCTATTAGACTTCAAGTATAAATTCTTGAACTGGCAACAATCTTGGTATGTCAGGTAAATGGATTGGATAGGAGCTGGCAAAGAGCTCCTGGGTTGGCAGCAAAGCTACTAGATACATAAGCAACAAATGGTTTCTTAATTTCTTATTTCCCCCAGATATTTTGTGATACTTTTCCTTAAATGTTTTTTAATATCTGTTACTTCTAGTCCTTATCTTTCTTCTGTGTCCAGGGTTGTACTATTTGGAATACACATTACAAAATCTCGGTGAGGAAACACGACACATTTTCTCTGTTGTTGGATTGGCAAAAGATGTCTGGTATAACAGGCTCTATACTGTTACAGGACAAGTATACCGTTTCACCTGGCCTTATTATCATTTTTTATTTTTATTTTTTGGGTTTCTTTGTGAACTTGAAATTTAAACCAATCTTCTTGTTGCAGATTATTGAAGATGAATAAGAGAAATACCGATCCCAAGTAGAGAAGGTGAGTATTTGTGCCTTTTAGTACACTTAAAAAAAATTCACGGGCTATTTGGATCAATTCAATTTCCAATTACACATTAGCAACTATTACACAAGTACGATACACATTTTAAACGAGCTGGATTTAAAGCATGCAAATCTCAAAAAAAAAAAAAAAAGGAAAACTGTTAGAAACCACTTTGTGATCTGGCGTGTTCGATTCAAATCAAGCAGATGGATTTCATGCCATGTTTGTAAGTAGGGAAGTAATGCTACACTAATCCATGTCTTACCTACTTTTTGCTTATCGTTTCATTGAGGTCCTAGATATCCTACTGAGCAAACAAAACATAATGACCCTCTTATCAGAAGGATAGCATCAGTATACCTTTTTAAAATTTTGTCAGAATGTGATCAGGCACCTGCATGAACCGATAATTGATAGTATGCTAAACCATTTGTGTTGCAATCATGTGATGCCTTAGAAATCAAGTTTTTTTCCTTTATATCTTTAACTATATTTCATTATTTGTTTCAGGCTGTCTCTTCGTTCAGATTGACATGAAATTTTGCTAGGGATACGATATCGAACTTTTCAATTTGTAATTTACATAGAGAAAAATGAACAGGATATGCGATCTGTTTTTTTTTTTTTATTTTTTATCCCAAGGCAACAACGATAACAATGCAACAAATAAAATAGTGCATGATGAATTCGCTGATTTATCGTTTCTTAAACATGTTTAGTTCGATGGTGCATAATCTCAACATACTATTTTGTTGTCTAAAGATAGTAGCAGACTGCATCTTCTAAGAACTGAGAATAGTATAGCAAATTGACAAAGTCGAGGAAGAACACTTTATTTTATTTTATAAGTCAGAATATTTTTCTTTTGAAAATATACCGATTGTTAGATTTTTTTTTTTCTTTTGGGGAAAAAATCGAATAAACTTAGCACTACCTTTCATAAAAAAATATTAAAATTATATTATGATAAATAAGAGGCGTCCGCAATGACATATGTCGGATACTCGGAAGAATTGACATGCTCTCTTATGTAGCCTTCATCTCTGCAAAGATGATAAAGCTCGATACTCCATATATAATCAAAATTATATTTCGGGCTCATACTTTAATGCATCACAACAGAAATAAAAATTGTGGAGTCAAGACTGTCAGACTAGAAGTACACAATTGCATAGTAAAATATTAACTCACGAGTTCAAAAAACAAAAGGGCATAACACAAAGTACAGTACAATGGTACTAAAATTCTTCAAATTTAAAATTGCATCCAACAAAACGAATTATTATACATAAGATGCCACAAATCATAACAGATCCAACCAATTAGTCATAAGTAACCTACAGGGGACTCATCTCCCCAACAAAAACTCTTGGGATGTACTGCTGTCAAGCAGAGAAAATACTTAATAAAACCAACCAATTAGTATGCACCATTGTTGTGGCTTTTCATTGGACTTCTTTTCTTACATTTAAAAGATGTTAAAAACTAACAAGTATAAGTTTCAAAGTTCTTTTTTTTTTTTTTTTTTTTTAAATGACTAGTTCCCAACAATTGCATCTGTACTCTAAGTAGTAGGCTCCACACCTTTTCCAATTCCTGCATCTGGCTGCGCCTGTATATGAAAGTTCAGTGTTCAATACTTCAATCCAATATTTCAAATATATATAGAGGGTTCTGCTGCCTCTAATTTTGGTTGTGGCTCTTAATTTGTGACAGATGGGGGCAGCCAAAATTTGAGGCAGCAGAACCCTCCTCATAGTCCTCATGTGAGCCCTAAACCCTATAACATACCTGTGAGCTCTGAGAAGCTGGGTCTGCAACATTTCCAGTTTCATCTATCTGCCGCTGCGCCTGTGTTGATTTCAGATTATCAAAATACAAGCATTTCTATGCAAGACTTGTTTCCTACACACTGAAGGTGTAGATGCAGAGTAGGTGCCAGTCTTTGAGGACGTTTAAGTCAAATGTATAGAAATGTGCAGGGTTTACTCATTCTTCCATATCCCTCTACCAAACCTGTTATGGTATATACCATGCAGAGTAGGTGCCAGTCTTTGAGGTCGTTTAAGTCAAATGTATAGAAGTGTGCTGTGTCATAGTATATACCATACACTGTTTGGCATGTATTACTACGGAATTTACTATTGAACCCAAATCAGATTGCAAATGATGTGACTCATAATCCACTAGTTGGGTTACAAACTGTGAAAACTGACTTGTGGTGCATCTTGCCTCTTTTCTACCATTTTCATTTTTTTAATTTTCCTTAAAATCAATTGCATGTATGATGTATCTCTACTAGAACAATTGAACCCATATCAGATTGCATCCCTTGTTATTGTATTACAGTCTCATTCAAGTTTCTAATAGCTTCCTTAGCTGAATTAACAGTGTAAAACTGAATGAAACCATACAGATTGGTTGCAACCTTGCATGAGAGGCATTTTTACCTGTACATTGGGGGGCACTCGTTTGTTACTAAAATTACCACCACTTCCATGAGTCCTTTTTCTGCTCTTTCCTTTCTTAACAGCACCACTTGTAGTTGCAATCAGATCTCTGTCTTTCTCACTGCCATCAAGTGCCTGTGCCTGTATAATGAATTTGTCAATACCCTAAAACACAAAAAATAAAAAATAAAAAATAAATAATATTGGTAGTGAATACATTTTTAAAACTTCTATTGACGAGGTCGATAATGGACTGTGAGGCAATAACATTTCTTTGGGCATCTTTTTCTAAACCCCGGGCTTGAAATAAGGCCGCCTACGACTTCTCCAAGGCTTGAGTAGCGATATCCCTTGCCTCTAGTAATGCTTGAGTATCAGGCCCCTTCTTGATTAATCTGACCTAAATATATTATGATACAAAGATGTTAAGATACAGCAATCGTATATATAACCTATACCAACAGACTCTATTATACCCTATTGTACATCTCCAGTGTGACAGCCACTGGACCTGGACCTATCCATTTGCCTATTGTTATCTAACAGCCCCCCCCCCCCCCCCCCCCCCCAAGTTGAAGGTTCTGAGTGACCATTAACTTGTCTCTAATAAGAAGGAATCGTGATGTAGTTAGCCCTATGCAATTCTTGAAGAATATTCTGAACCCAGATCAGTTCAACTCCTGCCAAAGCAAGGCTACTGAGTAGATGAGATTGGGTCTCAAGTTGATGCAAAACGAAGAGGTCGACCGTCAATCATCCGGACAGCCTGCCCAGTCAGAGTCTGAGTATGCATGAAGTGTGAGAGATGGAGATGCCTTGAAATGAAGCCCGTGATCAATTGTACCCTTGAGATAGCGCAGGATACGTTTGACAGCTATCCAGTGAGAGGTGGTAGGGTTATGCATGAACTGTGAACATTTGTTGACGGGAAAAGTGATATCTAGCCGTGTAATAGTGATGTATTGCAATGCTCCTACAACTACACGATATAGTTTAGGATCATGAAACGGATCACCATCAAACTTGGATAGAGAGGTGCTGAAGCCCTAGGCAACAAGGCGCGCTTTATAGCGCTCAATGGATCCATCAGAGCACCGTTTGGTTTTGAAAATCCAATTACAGCATCGTATATATAACCTGTACCAACAGACTCTAGTGACAGCCACTGGACCTATCCATTTACCTATTGTTATCTAACAAAAGTAAAGCAATCAGATGTTATTACATACCTGTGAGTCATGGTCTTTCACTATGCTTATTCCTTCTTCCGAGCCTACTTCTAAGCCTACCTTCTCAACCTCACCATCCCATTTGCTTAGCTCATCATCTAATGAAACAACTAAAGAGTTATTGCCAAGATTATCTTCCTCCCGTTCAACCAACAATTGAATGTGCGACGAAAATTTTGCATCCAAACCGGAGAAGAAAGCTGCAAGTGCGTCTCTCTGGCGAATGCTCTCACCTCGCTTTTCCATTTCTCCAACCAAATTCCAGAATTTATTCTTGTATTCCATAGCACCGTCACCTTGACTTTGTTTCATACGGAACAACTCGATCTTGGACAAAAATGCTGTTGCTGCGGCGGAAGTAGGGTTTGGTTTCGGCGGTGGTGTCGCCATGGCGCAGTTGGGGAAAAGAGATTTACAAATTACTAGCAATTTGCAACACATGTTTCTTATCCTATTAAATTATCAACGACTTTTTCAAAAGAATAATTAAGGAAAAAATGTGTAGATTTTTTTGATGTTGCATTACTGAAAATTAAGACCAGTACCAGTACAAATTAAGAACATTACCTATTCATGTAATATGAAGAAATTTTACAAGATCGCATAAATGTTGTCAGTATCAGCATTGGTAATGTTTTTTTGGGAAACTTCAGGATGCAGATGCATTTATTTTATTTATTTATTTTTCATAAAGACCTTTATGTCCACGCCCTAATCGACCCCCTGGAGGAATATGTGCTTCTAAAAGATCTTTGATACTGTGTCCAATTCTGAAGTTAGTTCTATACATATGACCAGCAATGAGAAAAATAAAAGCAATAGCTAAATGATGATGAGCTATATCGGTCAACCATAAACTTTGTGTCTGTGGATGAAATCCCCAAGATGGGTGCCTTATCAGGCTGGATACACTGCCTTGCATATTGTCGCAAGACAAAACAAGCCAAGGTGATCATTTCGCTATTACTTTTTGCTTTTCAGATTAAAATTTGTTCAGTTGTATCTTTCGGTTAATACTAGGTCCAATGAAGCTACTAATTGATGTTTATATCATACTTTTTTTAAGATAATATTTAGACCATATTTATATAGTTAAGTGCGATAATTTTGCTTCTTCATTGGAAATTCGTAGCTCTGATGTAGCTGAATCCAATATTATATATGTATATATGTATAAATAATGTATCAAGGGCAAAATAGAAATGTTTTGGAAATAATTATATCTTACAAATAGTTTAATCAAAGTCATGAAAGAATTTAATTGGAAATACCACATGTTCACATTCATTCATCTTATGTTAATGCTAATAAAAGATTAAAACACATTATTCTAACTTGTGTAAAAAATGAAGCTTAAAATCTAGAGCCATCCAGCAGTAAATTGTACAATCTAATTATATCATTATCAATTTATCAAAAGAAAAATTATGTACCAAATCCCTTTTTTTGTGTCAATATAATTGTACATGATAAAATGAATATGTCTAAAGAGCATAATGCACAGATAATTGTAGATGTCCAGGAATGACAACGGAAATTGACATCTTAGACTCCCTTTTTCGGGTCAAGATAATTGTAAATGTCCTTAAATGATTATGAAAATGCATATCACATACTATAAGAAAAAAAAAAATCGAGAAGGAACAATGCCAAAACTGAAAACTCATAGTCAGTGACATCTATACTTACCAAAGAGTTGAGTACTAAATTGGCACACTTCATCAGTAAAAATCCTTATATGATTCAAATAAAAATATTATATTCCTTTCATGCAAGTTGTGATCAATATATATTAAAATAAGATCATTTGTTTGGTTTCCTATGTAAATTTTCACAATCAGCAACATCTTTTGATTGGGGAAAATATGAATAACAGTTCCAAAATTGATCATTTGTAATCAAATGTATGATGGCTCAATTTGGATCTCTTCAATTGCTTATTTATTATTTTTTAAAAGTTCAATGTATATGGATGCTAAAACAGTTGTTGTATGATGCTTATGCACTTGCACATGATTTAGACTTAATGATAAATTATTAGTGCTTTTTAAAATTGAAATACAAAAAAAAAATCCACTAAGGCGCGGCTTCGCCGCGTTTCCCCACCTAGTATATTATTATTAATTAAATCCCATGGCCGCTTTTTCGTTCGCATATCGCTCCCAGCACGCTAAAATCTGTTCGTTCGTTCGTTTTTTAACACAAAATCTGACCATTGAATTAATTTCAGCGATTATTTTATGTTTCTGTGGCGCATTAACTGTAACTATTTGTGTTGCAAGTCATATTTGTCTTTTTCGTCGACCCATTAGATAATCCGTTATACTTTTTTGTGTCTCCATTAATTTCTATTATCAGGCGTAGGTTTTCTTTCTCCTCTGCCCTCCCAGCGCCTCTCCTTCTACGCCTCTCCAATCTCGATCGCTGTTCATTCGCCTCTCTCTGTCGCCTCCTGAGCGTTGCTTCATGGCCACCATACATACAACAGGAGACGATGAAGGCTTCTCACGATCCATGGTCTCTCGCCTATCCGTCGGTTCTTGTCGTCGCTTCTTAGGTCTCTCCATCGCCTCCTAATGGAAGATGAAGGTAGGGCGAGGCAGATCCTTCTTGCAATCCATGGTTAGATGCATAATTCTCAGGTTCATCAAGTTTATGTCTTCAGTTTGTTCCAATAGTTTGTGTGATTTAAATTTTTTTGGGTTCATCGCCTCCTAATGGAAGTTGAAGCTGAATTTGTGGTTTAAATTTTGCTCCTTCAATTTCTGTCATTTTTTTTTCTATAAAAATAATTGATTTTGATGTTCTTCTTCTATCTTTCTTCGCTTCTTCTTCTTCGCCTTATTTTATTTTATTTTTGCTTGCTGATCTCCAAGAGAAGTTACCTTTGTGCGCTAGCTGTGCCCCTCACTTTAGTTTATATTTTTTGAGGATCTAGCCAAAGATTTTTTTAATAAAAGCAAGGTCGAAGCCCCTGACTTTCTATTAAAAGTAAACTTCTGTCAGTAGCTAAAATAAAAAGAAGAAAAAAGGAACAAAATCATACCCCAAAAACGAATGGCCTAAATCCCTGTGAACAAGTGCAAACTAATTGAACGGTAAACAAAATTAGTACCCAAAATGAAGAAAACACAAAGTTTTAGTGAAGTTCAATGAGAAAATCTCCAATCAAGATGCGCTTCAACTGCGACTTCACCAAGTGTGCTAGAAAGGTCTTTTGATGGTAAGGTTTCTTCTCTGTTTCTAATATATCATTTTCTCTATGCCAATTTTGAATTTTTCTTTAGGCAATGTCTTTTTAGTTTTTCTCAAATCAATAATTGAACATTCAGTCTAATTCAAAATGGTTAAGTGAATTTCACATTGGGTTTCAACTCGGAGACCAGTTAAAGAAATTTCAAACAAGACAAATTTGCTATACTTAAATGTATTTGTTGGTCAATTTCAATTTTTTGAATGATGTATGAAGAAGTTGTTCCGGTAGGATCTAACTGCTCTAATATATGTTACAAGTGATCAATTGTGTTTGGTTTGACTCTTTTTGTTTTTCATCCAAGTCATCTCTGAGTTTAATTGTCGTACTTTGCTTATATAGTATTATGGATCGGCTCATGAAGTATCAGGTCAATGACGTAGAATGCCATTTGCAATGTTTGTTAATCATGATGAGCATAGCACCAAATACATGTTTGAGTCAGTGTTTGAGGAATGTTTTTATAGGTTGTCTCAAGGTGTTCATTTGTAGCAAAAATCGCCACGGATTGTATTTCTCTAATATTGTTTAGTTTTTGCCTTTCTTTAATTTTTTTTACTATTATTTTCCCAGTTAGTTCTGATTTCCTTTATGCCTTTTAAATTTCTTATGGTTGTGTTGTTTTTTAGAAATAGATTTTGGTCAGGTTCCTATGACTCTCTAGGAAGGTACATACAGTGCTACCAATTTGCTTATTTTGTATATTTTGATTATTTTCAAATAAAATGAGGCAATGCAAGATACTGAGTCCTCTTCAAAGTCAGTTTTTTTATTTTGTTAATTTTATCCAAACATGTTGGTAGAATATTCTTAGGAGACATGAATATTTTTTCCTCCCTTCTAAATTAATTTCTGTTGCGTCTGGTAGGTTTGGTTTTTAAAGCAACATTAGATGTTTATGTACCATATACTGATAAAAAAGGCAAGGTGAGTGCTCTTCTTTTTGTCAAATGCTTGGTCTCTATCTAATGCTGCCTAGAATAAACAAGGTATTCTAATATTCACTTAATGTTACTTTTAGTTATATTATTGTACATTTTTAAGAAGAGGATATTATAAAATATATTATGAAGAAATTAGTGTGCCTTCTTTTACTAACAAAATACTGTTCGGTCCTTATAGATTAAGGGTGTGTTTGGATGAGCCTTGAATAAGGAATAAGAATAAAAAATTTCGGTATGCGTGCTTGTCCATATTCCTTATTCTTATACTATGATTTTGTTAGTATAAGAATAAGGGCCCAAATTCCTTATTCTTGTGTCGTTTGGGTTGCACAAGAATAAGAATAAGCACGTATACCGAAATTTTTTATTCTTATTCCTTATTCAAGGCTCATCCAAACACACCCTAAGATGTTAGTTATTTTCTTGCTCAATTATTTTTTTAGGCTTTATTTGTTGCTGAGTTGCTTGGTTGCAAAGATAATTGCTTCATTGCCTCAAGAGTTTAGTATTAGGATTTAGGGTTTAATTCCTTGGCTAAAGACAATTGCAAACATGTCACATAAAATGATTTAGTTCAGTTAATTGTAGGGATGCCATCGTCTTCCTGCAATCTGTTGCTTATTAGGTTCACTATAGCTTCCTTAGTATTTTATTTTTTTTATATATTTTTGTTTTCGGTATTGCCAGAGAACGATTTGTATAATGATCAATGAATATGTTAGCATATGTATTTTTGTTTTTTTATATCTAATATACTGGGAATATCACAATAGGCAATTGTTTTTTTATAAACAATTGCCTATTGCGATATTGTTTTGAAGTTCAAGAATATTGCTAAAATATTTGCAAATATATATTTCTTTATATACTCATAGATGGCTCTCAAGGTTTATCAAATGGCGGCAAAGCCGCCACCTCCTCATCTAGTATAAGAATTAAGAGACACAGACCATGCGATCTAAAATAAACGGTTAGATCTAAGGCTCCAATAATTTCCCTTCTTTCGGAGAAACAAAACGTCAAAACCCAACGCATAATGGATTAAGCCGTATATGTCATGAGCCCTTTGGAAAATTTTCATAGTACGAAGCCCTCTTTGATATTTCAAATGAAATTTAGGCTCTTTAAGAAAAAAATCCCTTTTATTTTTCCTCGAAATATTTCTTCGCCAAACTCTGAACATCGTCAAGGTCAAGCTCATTAATCTCATACATATTAGGACAAAAATAAAACATACTATTTTTTTCCCCTTTTCTTTACAAAATTTAATAAAACTCTCGGATAAAGCGAACCATCAGTGCCGAGATATTGTAAACAAAGGTTAGATATATAAAGAGTTGCTGATAATTCTTCACATGATGCCATAATGAGCTCGAAATTGAAAAAAAGTGGACTAAGGGTGTGTTTGGCACCTCCACAAATAGCTAGTTCGCGAACAAGTTGTGGTGGTGCATATCCAACAAGCTTAAAATCAGACGCTTCAAATGAATCTATATCCATCTTCAGAGGATTTATCTTCAAGATCTACAAAATTCAACAAAAAATATTCTAATTATTGCAAGTGCCCTTCATTACTGGTAGCCTGGTACAACAAAAGGCCGATAAATACACTAAAAAGCAACCAACACCAAATAGTACTAACTAGATTGCTTTGGTGTCGCGGCTTCGCCGCGACCACCCATCGGATGAAGTTTTGTGTAAATGTTTGGCAATATTTTCTGTTTTTTTTGAACTGACAATGCGTTAATCGCACAACTTTTTTGGCATTTGTTGAAGATACTTTACATTTGAGCGTGCAGTGTAGAGTATAGAGCGGTGGAGTCTGTAGACGGTATTAAAATCTTGTGGTGACACCTGTCAATTGTGCGAAGCAATTATTAGTAAGTTAATTTTGAAAATATGCGTCAGCTATTAAATTCTGAAAGTTCAGTATTATTATGGCTTTTTGTCAGTTAATAATGGAAGGAAGAAACAGAAGAATTTTTTTTTTAAAAAAAAAACAACGGACGACGAATAAGAAAGAAATTGCGATGGCTTTGTTTATCGTATAAAAATATGCGTAAAAGAAGTGGAAAGTATACTTGTGTAACAAAAATTTATGAGGTGCAGGAACCTAGTAGGATAATTAGAAGAGAGTGTATGTATGTTACAAGAAATGCAAACTAAGAACAAATACAACTCATAGTTTATAATATGACAAAGATGTAAGTGGTTTTTACATAGAACATTAATTAAGATATATATAGGTTGTTATAAGAGTGGAATTTTAATCAGAACTTGAACCTTTACATATTGTTCGTTTCATCATAAAATTATGGCGAAGGTTAACTCTAAATCTGAAGTTACAATAAATGTAACTGTACCATGTAATGAAAAAGGGAGATAAAAAAAAACTAAACTATAAGAATTGCATGCAAATAAAAATAGTATCTTAGCCGAAACATCAATAACTTAATCCGAAGGAACTCACGTATAAGAAGTTATCGATTGAAAACAAACAGAATTTATACTTCACGATACACTTACAAAAACAGTACAATGACACCGTCAGCCAACACGGAATACACATACATCTAGATGCTGACGCATAAACTTAATAAAAAAAAAGAAAAAAAAACGTTACAGTGCATACATACAGAAACGTTTCAGTACAAGAGTTGCATGAAAACCAGCACAGAAAATGATATTCACATATGGTAGATACTGTGACGTAACAAAAAAAAAAAAAAAAAAAAAAAAAAAAACATGATTATATTTGACACGGTCACTCAATACGTATATCACTTTGCAGATGAAACATCCTCTGTAGTGGACTCACCACTTTTACAATGAGAGCTGCAACCATATTTTAAAGTACACACTCATTATTATTAATATATGTACATATAACACTATCCAAAAAAGTCGAGAGAAGAAAACTAATAGGTACCTGCCATCAGATTCTTCTGGTTTTGTACGTTGAGTGCGCTTTCTGTTGCTAGTATCAAGGGACTGTTCCATACCCTGCCACTGACGAGGTGATGCATTCCTGGATGATTACAACAGCAAATTTATATCAGTAAAAGTGACTGTAAGCCAGTCAAGCGATAACGTAATTAATAAAATTCTATAAAATGAGCGCACTGTAATTGATAAAGTCCTACTAAATTGTACCTCCTTTTTAATTTTGTCATGGAGAGTCAGCTTGAGCTCATATGAGTTATTAAAAGAGCCTGCGTTGCTAGAAAAGGTGAAGGTGCCATCGGGTTACACATCAACATCGACATCCTTAGCATCTAATACTTTGAAGAAATATACCAGTAATCAATGTGTAGCCCCTTAATTTTATTATACCAGCAAAGCCCCTTAATTTTATTATACCAGTAAAGCCCCTTAATTTTATTATTGTTATTAATGTTTTGAAGGAATGTGTAGCCCAGTAATCAATGTGTGTGTATAAATAATTAAGCTCTACCATAATCCCAGATAATTTAAAGGTTATAGATTCATAAAATAAATCAATAATTCTATAATAATGACAAAAGAAATGCCAATGGACACGGCGCATTACATTGTACCTACATTGTACCGGCGCCACTGTTCATATAAGCCACTAAATGACGTAAACGCTTTAGTGGCATACCACCAAATCTGAAAAGGAAAAAACTGCATCAACACACAACAAATAGTGAATAACGCATAGAACAAACAGTGTAATTTGACTGTACCAGCACGGTTCTACACATGTGGAGTAAACGATATTAACCACAGTTGTGCACATGTAGGGTAAACGGCATTAACCAGTGGGAACAAAAGTCCTGACTGATCTCACCTATGACGAACCAAAAAAAGACATGAACAATTGAATTGGCCACCAACAAACATCCGCAAATAAATTTCGACTGTTACAATCAACAAACAAATAAAGGCACAAAAGAAAATCAACTAACACAATCAAAACTACAACATCACAAACAGAACCCACGTTCCCCAATTGGACAGTACAAAAAAAAAACAAAAGGTACAGCAACAGCATAAAAAATTGGATCAGCGAATTACCAATACAGCGATAAGAATAAACCCAAAAAAATTGATCCTAAGGCACAGCGTCACAGTACCTTGTCGCAGGCCAAAAAAAAAAAATAAGGGGAAGGGGAAAAAATACTTTTGCTGAGAAAACCACCCAAACTGAGACTAAAAACACGACAACTGCAATAAACGTTTAAGATAGAAAGCACAGCAGCCCCGAAAACAATAATTTTGAAATCAATGGATTAACGATTCCGACAACTGGTGAGAAAATAATTTTGTGAACAAATAATTTTGCAATCGACGGATTAACGATTCGGACAGCCGGTTAGAAAATATCAAACAAACAGAAGAAACAGTAAACAATAAAACATCAATTGATATAATAGATGGCAGAAAGAAGCAGATCCGCCAATAGAAGTGCAGAAGAAAACTCACACGGCCAAAAAGCGACGAGCGCAAGAACCAAAACGCAGGACGTGATGGCCGACCAACCCAAAAGCTCGAAAGGCTGAGAGGAACGGCCTCCAGAGGAACCACCGGAGATAGATCAAGCTCAACTAAATCCCTCACAAAGACGCTGTAGGAAAGGATCCAGCACACGCTGGCTGCAAAGCAACTAAGCTTATGATTGAGAAACCCTAGCAAAACCTCAACTTAATCATCTACCAAACCTGACTATTGTAAAGGAAGCGGCTTGGAGTAAGATTTAATACAAATCAAACCACAAAATTAGAATCCAAGGACGCAAGATGCCAAAAGAAGAATAAATAAAAATCAAATTGTTTTGATTTTGTGTCAGTATATTCATGTCAAATTTAGGATCGTCAAATTTAGGACTGGAAGACCTGAGTTTGAAGGGCGTGTACTTCTATGGGATAAATTTGGGGACAATGTTTGAAGCGTTGTATCAGGATTCTTTATTTCTTTTCATTTTTGTTAAAATTGTTGAAGTGTTCTTGCTGGTCCCTAATTGTGAAAAATTGTAAATCATATAGTTTATTAAAACCTAATATAAAATTATTAGCTTAATACCGAGGTACTTGTAAAGTTTTTACATTGTCTGATGTGTACTGGTATCTTAAACTTCATTTTGGCTGTATAATACTTAAACCCCATTTTTACTAAACACTATTTTTTTTATTTTTTATTTACAGCTCTCGATATCAATGGCGAAGAAAAGAAGGGCATCAAACACGACTCAAAGTGCTTCTCTTGTGTGAAACTGACATGTTATATTGAAACTGGTACAGAGTTGAAGTATGCTTGTTTATGCTTGTTTGTAGATCTTAGGAGTTTCTAGTTTCTAGTTATATTGAAACCGTTCAGTCATCTTCCCTCCGCCATTCCGTATCTGGAGCAGAGCCTAAAAAGTTACTCGTATGTGGATTGGACGGTCTGGATGCTCCCACTTTGGTCAGGTACTTGAGGAGACGCTAACTTATCAGACTTAGGAGCAAATGCTGCAATATTCAGTGGATGTGCCTTCTTACGGTGGCATTGGCAATCACTGTGATTGTGGGTACTAGTCTCATGCCATTATCCAGTATTAGCGGTCCAATTTGAAATTTGTTTGAAATATTAGATGGGATCACAATCCACACGTACGGTGTAATATTTAAATCTAGGCTGTCAAATTGTACTCGTAGACTGATCAAATCAAATAAGGGCTTAATCATGCCATCATATATGGGTATACAAAGTACTGGCTGCAAAACAACTAAGCTTATGATCGAGAAACCCTAGCAAAACCTCAACTCAAATCATCTACGAAACCTGATTACTGTAAAGGAAGCGGCTTGGAGTAAGATTTAATACAAATGGAACCACAAAATTATAATCCAAGGACGCAAGATGCCAAAAGAAGAATAAATAAAAATCTACCTTGACGAATGCTCCTCCAATTCCCTTCTCTCTCTCACTCTCTATAAATTTATATTTGCAACTACTTCCAGAATCAAAAAAGTGCTTCTCACGATCGCTTACAAAATACAGATTTTCCTCAGAGCCATGAGCAGTAGTGTGGGGTGAATTCGGAATCTCGGATTGAAGATGGAAAGAAACGCCAAAGAAATTAACTCGGTCAGAATAAGGAAGAGGAAACAGAAGCCAAAAAGCATGGACCACCATTAAATGCTGCGCACCAAAATAGGAGAGAACATGCAGAATCCAGTAAAGAAGAGGTGCATATTTACGGAAGTACACCAGGCCCATAGCATCACAGAAAGCGGCACCGTTCTCCCTCTTGTGAACCCAATCGTAGGGATATCGTAGGATAGCTCCGCACCAAAAATAAAATTAAAGGGACGAGATAAAGTATATTTCTGTCTAGTGAAGATCTAGGTAAAATTGTATTGCTTTTGTCCAGTGAAGATCCAGGCAAAGATTTCCACTTTGCTGTAATCCTCTTCTCAATTGCATTACTTAATGAATTTGTTGTGTTGGGGGTGTGGCGCCTTCTTTTTAGATTCAGGTAATGCCCTAAACTTTGGTATCAATTTTTGTGGGGGGCTGCCTTTTTGTATATTTAGATAAAGCTTCCGACTTTGGGGTCAATTTTTTTTATTTTCTTTATCTTTCAAACACATCGCGATGGGTTAAGGTTAAGGACCGATTGAGCCTATGTTAAGCCTTATTAAGCCCCGATCAACAAAATAGTTGTTGAATCTGGTCTTATGAATTTCTTTTATAGTATCTATCTATTATTTCGCCAAACTGGACCTTACATCTAGTAAATACCTAAATTTTGTTCGGTGGCATCATCCTTTCTGTTTGAGAGATGTATGTGCAAGTATTATTTATTTTTTTTTCAAGCAATGTTTTTCTTTTTTTGTTATGGAAAATGTCCCCTTACTTCCTGCTGCTGATTCATGACAGAACGAAGCTTTCCAATGGAAGATATCAAGCCCTTGTCTCCTTGTGACCAATGTTTCAGAGTTCAAGACAAAAAGAGGCTAAAGTGTATATCACTCATCCCTCTCTCTCTTCCCTCACTTCCCCGCTTCCACCATCCACTGGCATGAACTCTTATCTATGTACCTGACAATGGAAATTCAAGGGGAAAAAAAAACAAACCAATTTCTTTTACTTTGTTTTTCTTTGCTTGTTTTTTTGGATGACACTTGAGACTTGTACTTTAAATCTTGTTTGTAAAAGTAAATGAGATTCTAATTTTCCTTGTCTAACTAATTGTCTCAGTGGGGAAAAGGTTGGTGCAACGGGGAACTTCTATTAGTCAGCCAAGCTTGATTGAACTTCCTGCTGTTGCCATCTGCATTCTCCCTTTCCTTGATGTACCTCTCTCTCTCTCTCTCTCTCCCTCCCTCCCTCCCTCCCTCCCCCCCCCCCCAACCTTTTCCTGTTATATAAATTTGTAATCTGTCAACTTTATCCCTTACTATGTAATTAGATTTAGACCAAATTAGAAATATCTGATCTTGAATCGTGCAACTGTACCTTAATCAATCTTAACCAAACAGCTGAGTTGCCAATAGAATGCACTGATAACCACAAGTCAGGTACTTGCACCTGAGCTTTCTGGCTGGCACCTTATGCACTCTTAACAAGGTCTTTGCTTTGAATATGAAAAGGCTTGGGATGTGTTATCTTTGGGGAGCTGCTCCAAGTTCTTGCATGGGATTTGCGAGTCGGAGGAAGCATGGAGGGAACTTTTCCAAAGGAGGTGGTGTGACCCATTTACAGTAGGAGTTTCTTCGAAGGATGATCAAGATTCTATTTGTTCCAAGGTTCATTTATAAATGTGTAGCATTGTTTTTTTTTCCTCTCTTCTCATTTGTATTTTTTGCATCTAAGTCTTTCAAACTAATTTCTTATTGTTCCCATATTTTTGACCAGGGGAAGTCATTTTGACATCACTGATAGTATTATTACATTAAATACTGCTCCTTACTCGGTTATCTAAGCTGATCATGTGAACAAACCTACATGAGAGATTCTTTTTGACAGTTAATGTCCAATTTTATGTTAAGTATATCGTTGTATTTCATGTTAAGGATATCCGTAGTAGTCCATGTGTGCCCAGTTTGCATTTTTGTTATTGTTATTTCCTCTTTGATGTAGGGATGGAAGGCATTATATATCAGCAAGCACATGACATTATCAGTTGCAATTTCTAGGATTTACATAAAATTTGAGGACCTTGTGGATTTCATGTACAATCCGAAAGACTTTTTCTCTGGAGTTGAATTGGTCAAGCATCTCAACATTACATATGAAGATGTCTATTTCTTTCTCTTCCGGAAGGAACTGAATGTTCTAATAAATTTGTTCGGGTTGTACTATGCTTTCTTCTGTTGGGACGTTTCTGTAAGTGCTTTTTCTCCATGTTGGGGGGTTTAACCCACAATCACAGCATTTGATTTTAGTAGAGGTTACATGTTCTAACCATTGCAATGTGACTAGTTTTTTGGTACTGGAATTTGTTCTTTTTTTTTTTTTGTCCTTGCATATATAATCAATAGTGTGGGAATTTTCACGACATGCTATAGCTGCATCATTCATGCTGTCGCTGGTGTCATGATGTTGTTATTTCACTGCTTTGGAATTTTGGATCTGTACAAGTTGGAAACAAAAATTAAGGTAAATTATTTGTCAGATAAATAACGATCACTTACATGTAGTTTTTTTTTTTTTTTTTAAATGTAGGTTGAAGATCTCAAGAAAGATATGGTGGCCCGCAATGTTGCAGAGAAAAAGGTAACCTTGAGTTGGTGCTTGCCATTAACCGTGGGGTATGGTTTATACATGCAAGAGGAGAAGCACACGCGAGTTTTCTCCCTACAAGAGATTGTTGAAACCAAGATGTCGTTTTTCTATTTCCTCGTATATGCAATTGAGTGTGAAGAACGTCGTGGAGATGAAGTGAAGGAAGTCATAATTAAGCCATGAGTTCGGATCAGTATGGCCATCTTCTGAATTTTTCTTTTATCTTATGTGTTGTATCAGACTGCGTGTGCTTGTGTTTTTCTTTTACTGTCATGGTAAACAACGAATTATCCGCTGTGATGAGTGAGGAGAGAAGGGAATAAAAGAGAATGAAAATATATTTTCACTCTAAATTAGGAGAGAAGTTAAAAATAAAATGAATAGAGATGTTGTATCTTATTTTATTATTTATTTAGTTCTTGAAATGATACCTTATTAAAAAATTGTTGAAAATTTTTATAACGAACGAATCAGTTTTTCAACTTAACTCTTGAACTCTTTTAAACATGTCAAAAGGTTCATCAAGTAGACGTATTAATATCTATTATGAATGTTGGTAAAGTAGTAAGGTACCGATAACTTTTTTTTTTATAAATATTTATAGGTCTATATAAATCGGCATGTATAAATTTTTATTAAGTTATTTCTCTTTAAAACTTTATAGGTCAAAGACGTTTTGGTCATCTAACAAACATGATTCGTATATTTTAATTGATTCACAATCGAATTGAGTCAAAAGTTCTAATTTATGTAGACTCTCATAATGCGGTTCTCGTTTATATGACTAAGTAGATATACCACATGAAAGTCAATTTTTTTATGTGAAGTCTTGCATATTTTATATTGTCATTAAAAACTTATTTATCTCTACTATATTAAAAGCACTAATGGAATGATGTAAAATTTCAGGATACAACCTTGGTCTGAACAATCTGCATCATAATCTGCATCATTGATTATCACTTTTGAACAATCTAAACCGTTGGCGATCGAAATGTTAATTGATAAAGGAATCAGATGAGGTCTCCAAAGGAAGAGTTAATTAATCTTTCGTTCGGACTTCGGAGCGCTGCTCGCTGGGTGCTGGTTACGTTTTTTCACTCATCTGGTTTGATTCTCCGTGATATCATATATTTTATTCAACATATTTTTCGATTTGTTTCTCTCCGTAACACCCCTAATGGGCCCCCTCCCCAGGAAAACAATAGTCTTGCTACTTCCTTCCCTTGTCCTTTCCCTAATCCTAACCCTCTGGTGCACCGACACACGAACACACTGCCTAGCCTTCTCTCGTCCATTTTTTTTCTCCCGACAGACCCCTTTCCTCTAAACCCTTGATGCACCGATCCCACTTATTCATGCCCTACCTTGCCTGATTCGAGTTTTTGTCAGCGATGATTGGAAGGAGGTTGATTGCGTCGTTTCAATCGGAATTCGAATTCATAAATTAAATTTTTAAAACTTTATTTTGGCGCTTGGAAAAGTTGTCTTCTGTGGGACGCAAGAAGGTTGTCAGTTAAGGAAGAAAAAAATGTAAAATAAGAGTTTATTCTACGGTACTACCGTAGAATAAAATTGTGGATCGGGTTCCTTCTGGTGAAGGAGCATGCTCGCATAGATTGAAGTGTGATTGTCCCCCAAATAAGTCATCTTCCTCAAAGGACTAAGTAATGTGCAGGTTGGTTCTTTTCCTTTTCTTCCACGATTTATTCAATTTGATCTGGTTTATTGATTTGATCTGGACTTAATTTGGTTTGATTATTTGATTTATGCAATTGCTGAATAATTGAAATTTATTGTGATTGAAATAGACCTGAGCACGTGTTCTAATTTAGGCTTTTGTGTTGTTTGAATTTGACTAATTTCCTTTCACTCTCCCTGCCTAACCCTCTGATGCACTGGTCCCAGTCTTCTAACCCTAGCTCGTCCTGTCTGATTCCATCGGAGGCCACATGGATTGCTCGGGACTGTACCCACTTTTGGCGAACAAGAGCCGTCGATGAGAAAGGCATCAGTGGTCTCCTTTTCGCATTTGATGGAGAGGTACGAATTTTGAAATTTTAGATTTAGATGCAGCGTTTCAATTTTAACTTTGAATTTGAATTTTCTCTGTCACCCCTTCACTCATAAATATTAGAATTTCAATCGGGCATTAGTACTACCATCACCTTCTTCTTCGAGAGGGCTACAGTTGCGCCGCTTGTTCATGTACAATTTTCTTTCCTTGTTCGCTGACACAGACACTCCAAATTGAAATTTGATGCCCCTCTTTTGCTCCCCTCTTCACTTTTAGGTATTGGAGAGGGGGAGAGCTATGCAAGCCAACAAGCGATCACTAGATATCAATAGTCCCCCAATTTTCGGTCGATCAGATGCCGTAAGAGGAGAAGGCAGCAGTCTACATCAAGGTATTGCTCAATTCCCTGCGCTTTTCATTTAATTGTTGGTATCTATTGTATTTGATTGATTTTAATACAGAGTCATGCTCTACTCTCTTTAAAATCCTAGGTATCGCTCAACAAGACTTTCAGTAAAAGGAGTAAATGCTTATGTTCTGCGGTATAGTAGTTTCACCTTTCTCAATTTCATCAGGCAGTTAAAATTCCTTCCAAAACGGACAGCATGGGGGAATTAATTATCACAAGAGTATTAAAAGTAGAGTGGTAGGTTGGTATTTGACTGATATCAAAGGTATTTTAAATTTTCACTTGTCACTGCCCTCCAGTTCAGAAACTTGAGTGCTACTATAAGCCTTTTGTCCTTCCAGATTGTACAAACAATGTACAAGAGGGTAACAAATGTAAAAATAGTCATTTATGTTTAACTAGCACTAACTATTTTCAATACTCAATTTTCTTTTAGAAAAAACATTGTAAGCACGACTCCAAGAGGTGATTTCTATTCAGAGAATGACAGAGAACAAAATGCATGCAATGAGCAACAATAACAGGTTAGCGTAAAGCTCTATTCTTTTCAAAAGAGTAAACTAACTTTGCAGCGAGACTCTTTTCTTTCACTTTCTGGAAACATAATTTTTTTTATCATATTGTTAGCATGAATAGCAAGAAATATTAATTTAATTGAAACTTTTTGCTTTACATTCACTTATCTTCTACTGGACAAGGGCTAAATTAATAAAATAATTGTCTTTTCCTTTGGTTGTTTCAGGATCAAGATAATAATGAGATGCTAGCATATTGGCTGTCAAACTTATCAACACTCGTATCTCTCTGCAAAAGATACAAAGAACAAGTGGGGACCTCCTGCTAGATCAGTCCTCCACGCAGGAGGATGTCGCGGGTAAGAAAAATAATTGAGATATATTTTTCTTTGTGGAGAGAAAATCTCACCAAATTTATAGCTCCGATTTAGGTTTAGCCTCCGATTTGCTGGATCGCTTGCTTTCGCGTTAAATGCCAACAAATCGAAGCATATGCTGTCAGTTCGGTCCGAACACGACTTGTTCGGTCCGAGCAGAGGCGGATATGTTGGGTTATGACCATACAACTTGAATTTTAACTTTATGAAGGGCTCAGATTGGCTATGACTAAATTGTCTAATCCTCAACTGTCGTCTTTTGGACCAGAAATTAGTACAGGACTCTACTATGCCCACGGAGACTAACCAAACCTAAACTTTCGTGTTGGTATTTTAATTAATCTATGTCTTGTTTATTTGTTTTCTTAGGGATATCTAAGTTGCCCTTCAGTCAACTTAGAAACCACACCTTTCGATGCAGGCTAATCTCCTCTTTCGAATCGTCAACTTATCCCAAATACTTAGTTCAATTCTAATCAACTAACCTAACCTTGTAACTTAACTAAACAGGCCTAGAATTTAGAAGTAAATCGGGTCAATCACAGGATTAAACAAGCAATTAAAACACTACTCAATAAACAGATCATAAAGTCACATATCAAGTCATATCAAGTCATAACATCAAACTAAACCTAAACTATATCCATACCCTAAGACATCAAGTAAACTACTCTAACATGTTCTCAAAACAGTAGATAATCATAATAAAAGCATAATAAAG
This sequence comes from Rhynchospora breviuscula, assembly GCA_027562975.1. NCBI lineage: Eukaryota > Viridiplantae > Streptophyta > Magnoliopsida > Poales > Cyperaceae > Rhynchospora > Rhynchospora breviuscula. The sequence goes on from CM050398.1 coordinate 48,359,416, forward strand.
ATACAAGCCCATAGGAGAAGAAATTAAAAGCATAAAGAGAAGTAAAGTCTACTCCTTTCACGCTAGAACAATCTTTTCCAAGGCCGTGGAAGGTAGGAGAGGTGGTTGAACTTCTTCTTGCTGCTGCCGTCGCTTCTAACAAGAGGGAAATCACAAGGCAGATGAAGAGTCATTTTTTTTGGAAGGTGGCTATGCGTGCTTAAGGCCAAAAAGTCCCTTCCTCTGGAGGTAGGAGAAGCCTTTATAAGAAATATAAAATATTGGTTTTACTAAAATATGATTTTTAGTCTTGAATGACTCTTGAAGAATTCCACAACACTTTGACAAGGAAATACTATATATATGCTCATTTTCGGGGACCACATTAATCGTTTTGGCTAAATCGGAGAAATTGAGCACATTCCTATCCTTATTTTATGTGAACTTTTATCTGAGAAACATATTTATTTTCATCGAATTATTTTTTAATTTGTTCACATGTCTACTTTTATTGATTACATTTGTTTAAACCAGTGAACACTACTGTCTTCAGCGTTCGATCAAGATAATATTGAACTTAAATATTGAAAATAGACAACATATATGTGTCAAATAATATTTTTATTTTCACATATCACATATTAGAATCGCCCACACATCGGGTGGACACTGCTGCTAGTCTATTTTAAATAAATTCAATCAAAATGCATGAAATCTTATAAATAAATCTAAATAAAAGAACAACATTTATTTTTTACATAACATAATCATTCATTATCAAACATGAAATAGAGATGAAATATTGGAATACAAGGAATGTGGTATACAACGTACAATTCCAAAACAAACTACTAGTAAAGATAATTTTATGCATATAATGGTAATGGCTGAGGCAAACACGCCATATCATGTACGGAGTTTTCCTTCACTTCTCTCGAGCCTTCTCTTATTCTTCAATGTCTATACATTTCACTAAATACGAGCATAACTTGCATATATAAATTCAGCTGCTCCTGTCTTAATTTAATTACTTATTGTCTGTTATCCCTGTACATGACCTAAGGATAAGCTAAATGTGTTGCTTAAAATGTTAGGGGCTGAAGTGATAACAAACTGCTGCAAGCAGCTTGAATTGAGTATCTGTACCTCAAAGTGTTAAATTGATGTATGATGCTCATTGTTAATAAGGTTTTCCAATAATATGTGACGACTGGACTTATTTGAAAAAAGGAACAAAGTGACTGTTGTGAACTTGTGACACTTGGGATTAATCTGCTTAACTTTGTTAATGGGTTTAATTAATCTTCCTTGCCTAGATGATGTTTGTTATCAGATAATACGTAAGGATGAGAATCAGTAAACTAATTTGTAAAGGCCAATGTCAGTGAATTACTTGATATGACCAGACCACAACATTGCAACTTCTGTCTAGATAGTAAAATGAATGAAGGAAAACAAGGTTGATATATTTAGATATAATGAGTATATTAATTAAGCTAGGAACCCTTCTCAAATGTGAACTAAAACCAATCAAACTCCATTATTATCAACTGAGTACCTATATCTTGATTTACAACATGGCTGCGGATAAAAAGGGTATGGTGAAGTGTTCACTGTAGTTTGTAGTTGTCATGTGTCATAGGCACCATTTTAAAGGTATGATATAAGGTATGTACAAGTGAACATAAGCAACCGTGATAATTTTAGATAAACCAAATTCCTGACATAGAATCCATGTTTTGCCTTCACACCTAAATCATGAAAGCACAAGATAAATTGAACCCTTGGGCGTGTTCTCTCTACCTTCCCAACGCCACACAACTCTCTGGTTAGTTTAAAGTTCAAGCGGACAGCTCAGATCAGAGTTGGGTCGCTTAACTTTCAATGACTTGTGATTTTTCAAACTACTGTGTAGTTTTAGCGGGCAGTTTAAATTTCAATCGGTCAGCTCAAATCTCAGTCGACCCACTCAATACTGTACAGATTGAAATCCAAGTTGTTTGTATCGATTGCATGGTAATTTGCATTTAGATAAGTTTAGGAAAATAGTTAATTAGAACTTAGATTATGATTGAAATCAATTCTGGATGTGCCTAATTGAAAACTTGAAGGATTTTTAATGAATTTTGAAAATTTGACATGTATTTGACAAACTCAAAAAGGATGATCAGTTTGAATAGGAATAAGGTTTAATTTGTGAAACATCTTTTCTTTTGTTAAGTTTGGTTAGTTTGACAAATTAGGGATAGTTCATTGAGTTAAATGAATTGGCCTTAGGGCAACCCGGATCCTCAGCAGCCATAAAAAGGACTGCTCCAAGCAGTCATTTTTTTTTTTTTAATATTTAAAAATTTTAAAATTCAAATGGTGAATCCAAACCGTTGATCTTGTTAAATTTTACCGGTGATGCGTTTTCATATAAGTTTTATAAAATTTGAATTTGATTTGATACTAGATTAAGTGGTCAACAAATGAACGAATCTGGTTAGATTAATTCTAATACGTTCATAATTTGGTCACTTGATCAAGTATCAAATCGACCTTAAATTTTATAAAACTTATATGAAAACGTATCGCCAGAAAAATTTAACAAGATCAACAGTTTGGATTCTCTATTTGAATTTTAAATTTTTTAAATATTAAAAAAAAAGGACTGCTTGGAGCAGTCCTTTTTATGGCTGTTGAGGATCCGGGTTGGGTCTTAGGGCACGACCATAAAATCAAAATTTCAAATCTTGCCAACAGATCAATTAGACCAAATCAAGAGTGAATCAATTAAGGAAGTGAGAAGTTAGGTTAGGAAGCCGAATAACTGTCTAAGTTTTTCAAAGTTTACATTCCAAAAATTCGAGAAAAATAATATATATATATATATATATATATATATAGAGAGAGAGAGAGAGAGAGAGACAGAGAGATTGGCTAAAATGCTTTGCAAAGCATAGGAGGGTTGTGCTTTAGACCTCTGGTCCGTCAGATCGGCGTTCAGATTGGTGCTCAGATCGAATCGAATGGATATGATTTATATCGAGGAGATTTTGTTTCCTCTCTCTCCCCGTTTCCTTCCGTTAGTTCCTCTCCATCTCTCTGTTCCAATGTCTTTCTCTCTCCGTCCCTTCTAATCCTCGCTCTTTCCTTCAAAGAGAAAAACCCTAGGCGCAGTACACTCCCAAACTCCGTCTCCTTGGCGACTACCTCCCCATCTCCGTCTTCCATCTCGCGACTTCCTTCACTGCCCCGTCAACTCTCTATCACCGCCCCTTTTTCATGCAAAACAGCCTTGGTTTACCTATCTTCGTCGACGGTCCAAATCAACATTCCTGACAGGTACTTTTGTCTATTTATTTAATTTTGAGTGGCAGAATAAACAATTCGGTTGCAAATTTTGAGAAGTAAATGATTTGGCACTGTTACGAGAAATTTCAGTAGAAAATGATTTTGCATTGTAAAATTTCTATTTTTCTTTTACCATTACAAATCCTGGTTATTAGGATTGATCCAATTTACTAATTATAGTACTTAATTGTCAAATTGACTTGTATCTCTAATCTTAATTATCTTTACTCTTACTTAATTTAGAAAGCATAGGCATCTCTTCCCTCTTACTTAAGCCTAAATAGCTAGTAAATCCTTGTTCTCTAATTGGTTTGAACCTAGTATAAGCTGGTTTGAACTCACAGTGAAAGTAGAGGGGAAAAATATGCAGTGTGTGTAAATGGCTGGCAGGTCATACAGATGGATCATGGCAAGTTTCGGGACAGTCAGGTTGTGCGTATGTAATATACAAGGGGGCTATTTGCACTCATTGGGTCTAAGCAACAATAATTTGGAGGATGTGTTCCAGGTAGAAACAATGGCCATGCATGAGGCTGTCAGCCATATGTATCAGGATCTTAGCTTGCCATACGATATGATCGATGGGAAAACCAAGTCTCAAAATAAAAATCTCGTGTCTATCGATCTAATCATTTGTAGAATAGCTTGAGGGTCGAATCCATAGGGACGGTGTTGGAATATCGGTCTTTTACTTTACTATAAACTAGCTAGACGGTTCAACTCTTAAGAATTCAAAAATTGCAGGTGGGTGGGCCTAAATCCTAAGTCTAGTTTCGAGGTCAAAATAAAAATTAGTGAGAAAAATCAACAAGTCACGTAATTCTAGGGTTTCAGGTTGCTAACACTTCTTCTTAGTCCCAGTTCCAGCGGTCTACTGACTCTCGTAGCAGTCCGCTAAGAACGTAGGTCGCTGATGTGCGGGCTTTTTCGTTGTCCCTCGAAGAATGAAAGTGTTTCCTCGAGAAAGGGAATAAGCCTTAGATTCATCCCCCTTAAGGTTCGATCTCTGTACTGAGCATTTCTTGACAACAAGAGAACCAGAACAAGAGTCGCTTCTTATGAGGGTTTGTTAATTTTGCGGGTCTTTTCTTTCCAATAGGCGCAAGCCCCTATTGTTAATTATCCCGTAGTTGCCTACAAGAACCTCTGATTAAGTGGTCTAAGGAATACGTAATGGCTAGGAAGGATTATTTTAGAAATGTCTTTTATGTTCACACAAGATTTACTCTTTTTGGCCTAAATATGACTTAATTGATGGTATCATACCTAATTGATGGGACCCAATTAAGGACCCTTGAACTTCTAAAGGCTCTAAACGAAAACTAGTTTTGGTTTTCGTTTACAAGGAGGGTTTTCGTTATAAGAGAAAAAAAAAATTTCACTTGAAATGGTCTTGGAGTCGTTTGAAATTGTTTGATAACTCTTGGGACAACGGCTGGCCTTCTTGTTGAGAGTGAGTTCCTGGGACAACGGTAGGTCTTCTTGTAGAAACGAAGAGAGAAGTTTTACAACCCTTGGGACCCTTCAGTGGCCTTCTTACTAAGAGTTGGTTCTTTTACAACCCTCGGGGTCCTTGGGTGACCTTCTTATGGAGAGTTGGTTCTCGGGGCTCTTAGGTAGCCTTCTTGCGAGAACGAAACGGTTTTACAACCCTAGGGGTCCTTCAGTGGCCTTCTTAATAAGAGTTGGTTCTTTTACAATTCTCGGGGTCCTTGGATGACCTGCTTCAGGAGAGTTGGATCTTTTACAACCTTCGGGGTTCTTGGGTGACTTTCTTCATTGAAAGTTGGTTCTCGGGGCTCTTAGATAGCCTTCTTGTGAGAACAAAATAATACAATTCTAGGGTTCCTTAGGTGACCTTCTTAACAAGAATTGGTTCTTTTACAACCCTCGGGGACCTTCAATGACATTTTTAAGGAGAGTTGGTTCTTTTACAACCCTAGGGGTCCTTGGGTGGCTTTCTTAATAAGAGTTGGTTCTCGGAGCCCTTAGATGGCCTTCTTATGAGAATAAAGCAATACAATTCTAGGGGTCCTTCAGTGACCTTCTTAACAAGAATTGGTTCTGTTACAACTCTTGGGGTCCTTAGTTGATCTTTTTTAAGGATAGTTGGTCCTTTTACAACCTTCGGGGTCCTTGGGTGACCTTCTTCACTGAAAGTTGGTTCTCGGGGCTCTTAAGTAGCCTTTTTATGAGAGCAATTTGGAATTCGTTAGACGGGGGGTCACTTGAAAGAATTCGATTTCAAGTCATCTGAGGTTGATCTCAACCCCAGCGAGGGACTTTTCCTCAAACGGAGAGGTTTCAGCTTTGACTTTGGATTTCGTGTTTTGGTTTTTAATTTTCTGATGTTTCACTTTGGATATTGGTAATTTTCCTTCACTTTGACCTTTTATGCTTTTAGATTTTAGAAATTCCCTTTTTGTAATTTTGAAGATACTTATCCTTGAAGGTATTTGATTTTTGAAAATATTACTTTTTGGACTCATTTGTTATTTAAAGACACTTAGGTTTTAGTTTTAGTTCTTGCATTTGAGTTTGATTCTGAGTTTCTGTTCCTTTTAGATCTTTTATGTTTCTTTTCGAATAAAGTTGACTTTTACAATTTTGTTATTTTGACTTTGAATTTCTAGGCTTTTTGAATTCTTTTCTTATTTTTGAAAATACTTATTTGAAAATATTTGATTAAAAGTAATTTGTTTGAAAATTGATTTACCTTCTTTTATAAAAGATTTCATCGTGTTTATCATTTTATGCAATTCTGTTTGAAAAGTTTTCTAATTTGACCAAATTTTATATCAAAATATCGAAATACTTGATTTATTTTAGTTTTAGGGTTTTATAATTGTTTTGATTGATTTTTCAAAGTTTTGAGGTTATTGTAACAAATTTTCTATGTTTGAGGCTATTTTTAGAAATTTTACTTTGTTTTGTTTTTTTTTTTTTTGAAACTAAGAGCCCCAAGCAGGGGATCCAAAGCATTAAAACTAAAAAAGCTATCCGAGTCACTTGGTGACTCTTACAACAAGTAAACAATCTGGTTTAAAAACTACCAGAACCAACATCAAAAAAATAAAATAAAATAAAAAACCAAAAAACCACGTAAGCAACTAAACTAAACTGAAACTGACACTTGCAGAAAACAAAAAATCTGATTCTGAGAAATCAAGAAAAACAGCCAACCAAACACTCAAGAGTCAAGGGGTGCCAAGGAGATCTTCATCTGAGGTGCTTTCTCTCTCAGAAGTTGCATTTGAAACTGCTCCTGTTTCATAAGGATCCCTTCCAATTGAATGAAAATCAGCTGTGTTGTTGATGTTCATGAACTCTGTTTCATTTCCCGAAGGTGTTTCTCTACCAGTGTTGCTGCCATTGCTACTGCCAATCTGTATTGCTTGATCGTTTGCCATGAAACGCAAAATGCCAGAAGAGATGGCTGCTATACCTGTCTCCAAACCAGCCGAGGTTCCTGTCCAAGTGACAAGCAAATTCATAATATGATGAACAATAGAAATAAAAGAAGAATCTTTAGAATCTCTAGAGATTTTATTATTTCTCTCCTTCCACTGTACCCAAAAAGTGATTGCTACAAAATTAAAAGTAAATATTCTGTCTAACTTAGGAAGGGTCAAACATATATTCCAAAGAGTACTTATATCATTGAAATGCAAAATCACATTTCTGCTATTGTATCTATTAAACAAGTCCCAGATATGCCTAATAGAGGGACAAGAGACTAGCAAATGGTCAGCTGATTCCAAGTTTGGACAGAAGGGGCACTTGATAGGTCCTATCCGACCCCTTTTCCTAAGATTGTCCTGCGTTAATATTTTATTATTAATTACTAGCCAGAGGAACAATTTTATTTTCAATGGTATCTTCAGAGACCATACTGAGTGAGAAAGCTTAACCATTAAACCTCCATTATTTATGAAGGAATAGCAAGAGCTAACCATATACACTCCTTTTGAATCCCAACTCCATCTAGCAGAATCATCAAAATCAGTAAAGGGATAGTTGTGTAAAATACTAAACAGCTCAATCTTTTCAATTCTAAGATTGACAGAAATACCCCTAGTAAAGAATAAATTAGGATTCCCCTTGTTCCATATTTCAGCTACAGTAGCATTATGTCTTTGTGATTTTTCAAAGGCTAAAGGAAACCTTTGTTTAAAACAAATATCCCCATATCAAGTATCTTGCCAGAAACTAGTTAAATTGCCATTACCTACTATCTTTTTTAGCCCAACCCTAAGCAAAGGAATGAGAGAATTAATCTCTTTCCAAAAAAAAGAACTAGTAGAGGGGCATTTGCCTTTGTATTTTATTAGCATCAAATCTTTCCAAAGGGAATTATGATCAGAGAAGTAGAACTTCCAAATCCACTTACCCAACAGGGCAATATTCATTTCGAATAAGTTTAGTACCCCCCAACCTCCATGCTCTTTTTTCTTACAAACAATGTCCCAGTTTACTAGGTTATATTTCTTTGAAATATTTCCTTGGTAGTTACCCCAAAGAAATTTTCTCCTAATGCCATCTATTTTTTTAATAACCCACTTGGGACACTTGAATAAAGAAAGGTAATATAAAGGCAAAGATGAGAGTACTGAATTTGTTAAAATAAGTCTGCCACCTAGAGAAAGCAAGTTCCCCTTCCAGTTTGCTAACTTTTTATGTATTTTATCTATCAATTTTGACCACTCTAAATTGCTAGGCTTTTTCCAATGTAAGGTTACTCCTAAATATTTCATAGGAAGTGAACCAATCTTACAATGTAAAATTGTAGCCAAGCTAACAGCTAGGTGGTTACTGATATTTAAAGGCACTAATTCTGACTTAGCATAGTTAATCTTAAGTCCTGAAACTCCCTCAAATGCTTTCAGAGCCCAAGAGAGTTTTTCCACTATACCTAATTCAGCTTTGACAAACAAAAGAGTGTCGTCAGCATATTGAAGAATAAACACTTTCTTGCCAGATGGTAAACAAGGTCCAATTCCTTCTAAGTGGTTATTCTCTATCCCTTTGTCAATGATTTTTGCCAGTCCTTCTGCAGCTAATATGAAGAGATAAGGAGATATGGGGTCTCCTTGCCTCAAACCCTTCTTGCATTCAAAGGACTGTCCCTTCACACCATTAATTGAGACAGAGGTAGTTCCACCTAATAGAATACTTTTGATCCAGTTGATCCATCTATAGCAAAATCCTCTACTTTCTAGATTAGCAAAGAGATAGCTCCAGTTCACATTGTCAAAGGCTTTCTCAAAATCCAATTTAAGCAAGATGCCTTTCTCTTTGTGAATGTGAACAGAATGAATGATTTCTTGTGCTGCTATTACTCCCTCCAGAATATATCTTCCTTTCAGAAAAGCACTTTGGGTTGGGGAGATAATTCTAATAAGCACAGGGATCATTCTGTTTGCTAAAACCTTAGAAAAAATCTTGAAGATGCAATTAATGAGGCTAATGGGTCTATACTCATTAATTCTTGCAGCCTCTGCCACCTTTGGAATTAAACAAAGAGAGGCTTTGTTGAGTAAAGTTATATCTAAATTTCCTAAATAGAAGTCATTGAATAGACTCAACAAATCTGAATTGATGATTTCCCAAAAATGTTGATAAAACAAAATAGAAAAGCCATCAGGACCTGGTGACTTATCAGGATGCATTTGAAAAATTGCATCCTTGATTTCTTCTAAAGAGAAAGGTACTGTGAGAGCACTATTCTCTTCTGCAATTACTTTCTCTCTTTCTTCCCACACACCGTTAGACAAATGGCCCCAAGTATGATTATCAGTACCTAATAAATTTTTGTAAAAATCCAAGACATGAGATGAAATAAGAGCAGAATCTCTTGATTCATTCCCATTGACTACTAAAAAATTTATTAAATTCTTTCTTTTTCTAATTGAGGCATATTTGTGAAAAAATTTTGTGTTAGCATCACCCTCTCTAAGCCAAGTAATTCTAGATCTTTGTTTCCAATAAATTGCCTCATTGGAATGAATATCAAAGAGTTCTTTTTTGGCTTGAATAAACGATGTCAAAACATCCTCTGTCAAAGGATGATCTTCAAGTTCTACTTCAAAATTGTTAATAGAAGACAATAAATTCTGTTTTTTGTCCTTAATTTCCTTACCTAAATTCCTACTCCAACCCTTAATTCTATTTTGAAGAACCAAAATCTTAGTTTCCCAATTGTAAGCCTTTTGAGAACCAAGACTTATCTCTTGCCACCACCTTGTCATATTTCTAGCTAGATCATCTTGATTTAACCAGAATTTCTCAAATCTAAAAGGTGATCTGTTCCTAATTCTGTTACTACCAGAATCTAATACAATTGGAGTGTGGTCAGAATAGACTCTTGGGAGACTGTAGGAATAAGTGTCCCCATAAGTATCTAACCAGCTTTGATTGACTAAAAATCTATCCAAACATGCCATCTGTCGGCTGTTTCCTCCTCTAGCCCAAGAAAACTTTCTATCTACACATCTTAAATCTGTAAGGTTGTACTTTTCTATCCAATTATTGAATTTATTCATAAATCTTGGATGAAAAGAAACCCCAACCTTTTCAAGTCTATTTCTAATCGCATTGAAATCTCCTCCCACTACCCAAGAATCAACATTATGAGTACCTAAACTATCTAATTCATTCCAAAATCTCATCTTGTGAGTGGCATTTATGGGGCCATATACAAAAGAGAAAAGATATAACTTTGAATCTCTTATGTATTTAGCATGAACAGAAATTGAGAAGTCCTTAATTATCCATTTTAGATTCTGGAATTTATTTTCCTCTACCCCAATTAATATCCCCCCTGATGCTCCTTTGGAAGGAAGAAAGTTCCAGATATAGCTTTTACTAAGAGAAGATAAAAATCTTTTTGTGAAAGAAGGTCTTTTAGTCTCTTGAATAGAAAAAATATCTGGTTTGATTAACTTGATATAATCTATTAACTGTCCTATCTTATTACTACCCCTAAGTCCTCTAATATTCCAAGAAAAAGTCTTCATTGAGAAAACAATCAAAACTCAGAGTCACTTAAGCTTAAATTATTAAGACTTCTAGTGATTTCTAATAACATATCTATTACCCTTGAAGGTTCCACATTTCTCAGAATTTGAACCCTTCTCAACCTTTTTTCCCAAGTTTCACCAAAAGAAATACCAAAGTCCTCTAACAGGTTGACCATTTGAGAATCAGAAAGGCTGTTGAGATGGGAAAGGCCCGCTATAAAAGGCAAGTTAGCCACATCCATCTCTGGGTAACTATTAGTCAATCTATCTAATTCAGTATTAGAACAAACACTATCGGCCTGGCCTGGGCTGTCAACTTCTAAATTGTTGGCCAGAATTGCCTCATGAGAAACGTTAGAGTTAATCTCATGGTTAGTATTCACAATTACTACTGCATTATCCATATCTTTATCTTCTGTTTCAACCTCTAGTAGGTTAAATAGAGGATTGTCTACAAAATTAACAAAAGTAATGCTAGTAGCACTATTGGATGTTAAACAACTACAATTATTATCTTTATCAAAAGAATTTCTAGCAATTGTTTTTTTAGAATCTAAGTAAGAAGTTAACAAATCTATAGAGTTGAAAAATTCCATGTTTAGATTATCTTCATACTCTAACCAATAAGAATTTGAGGATGTAGAAAACAAACCCTGATCAGCATGCTGTTGAGCTTTCTCCAGAGTGGCTATGGCCTTGGGAGCTGTCAGTGTGATCTCCACCTGTTCCTCATTTTCCTTCTCAAAGATTTCCATGTCTCCAAACTGCACTTGATCATCCTTGTTGAAAAAGGTTTTGATGACTGGAGATTTCTTCTTAGCCTGTATTTTTTCTACCCGAGATATTAACTCATTCTCCAATTTTTTCATTTGCTGCATCTTCACCATCTGAGCCCTCATAGCTTTATTCATACTTTCCAACTCAGCCAACCTATTCACAAGAGTTTGTTTTTCCTTTTCCAGAGCTTGCTGGTGTAGCATGTCAGCTCTACTGGGCCTATCAAAGTTCTCCCTTCTGGTTTCTACCACTTCTCCAGACCTACTTAAATCCTCAGTTCTCAGGTTATCCTCTACCCCCAGTGGTGATTGTACCTGAATGGTCTGTACAACAGTAACTGGTGTAGATACATGTTCCACCTCTCCACTAGCTCTGCCAGTAATAATAATGCTTGGGTCTAAACCCTTAGCCTTCTTTTGCATAGCTGTGTCCCATGTAAAGGATGAAGCATTTTTGGAGTTCTTAGGAGGAACATACTTCACCATGGGAAGGTCTGAGGGTCTGAAAGGAGGTATGGTATTCACATCATTTTTGGGGGCTGGTACAGAACCTGTAACTGGGAGTTTATTTACTTTTAGCAGTTCATTTGGTGTGAAGCCAGGGGGTACTGAGCGAGAGGAGAGAGAAGAAACATGTGCAGCAGCAGACTGGGTAGCAATTGGAGCCTCTAAAGCCAACATAGTATTAATTTGTTTAGTGCCACTATACTGTCCTTTCTGAGCTTCTTTGCTGTCCTTTAAAGCTTGTTTCAGCATTCTCCTTTTTTTTTCCTCCCCTCCACCAATGGCTTTATTTTTTCCCTTTTCCACCATCTTTTCTACTGCAGCGTTGTGCCTTCTGGCTTGATTTTCATTTATACTAATACCCTTTTCCAAACTTCTCCTTGTTTGTGATCTGGTGATCACCCCAGGGCTAGAGATGTTTTCTGTTACAGGGAGCTTCTCAGTAGAGTTTACATGACGGTTCTTCCTCTTTTTGCCTCTCTTTGGTTTCTTAGCACCAATGAGATCAGCTATATTCTGATCTACCGCTTCAACTTTGTTTTGTTTAAATTCTGTTTTAATGAATGTAAAGAAGCTTAATTAATTTTCTGCGTTTTCCTTTTTTATTGATGGGCCTTATTATACGTTGGGCTTTTAATTATTTTACAAACCTTTTATTTATGTTTAATTGAAATGAGTATAATATGTTAACCAAGGAAATGGGTATCAGGTACCAGTAAAGGAGGATAAGTTCACATGAGGTTTTCAGGTAAGCTCAAGAATTCAGTTTAATCTTGGCTTAAGCATAGCGAGACCATTTGATTACCCTACACGCCAACTAAACAAGGTACCGTGTGGAAATTGGTACAGAATCGATACAGAGACGTGGTTAGCTTCAGGTGAGCATGAAGCTGGTACAGTGAGATATTGGTACAGGAGTTCTATTTAACCTTAGCTTGAGTGTGACAGGATCATTTGGTTGCTTTATATGTTAGTTAACATGGTACCAGGTGAAAATCGGTACAACGGTATAATTGGTACAGTAGAGGAACCGACATGGTGGTGAGATTAAGGTGAACAGACCTAATAATGACTTAATGTCAATTCAATATGTCACCATACTAAATTCAATGAAGCCTTTGCATATGTGCATGGCACTGTACAATATTCATATCCAGCAGTCCTTTTTTTTTAATATTTAAAAAATTTAAAATTCAAATAGAGAATCCAAACTGTTGATCTTGTTAAATTTTACTGGCGATGTGTTTTCATATAAGTTTTATAAAATTTAAGGTCGATTTGATACTTGATCAAGTGACCAAATTATGAACGTATTAGAATTAATCTAACCAGATTCGTTCATTTGTTGACCACTTAATCTAGTATCAAATCAAATTCAAATTTTATAAAACTTATATGAAAACGCATCACCGGTAAAATTTAACAAGATCAACGGTTTGGATTCGCCATTTGAATTTTAAAATTTTTTAATATTAAAAAAAAAAGAAAATGACTGCTTGGAGCAGTCCTTTTTATGGCTGCTGAGGATCCGGGTTGCCCTAAGGCCAATTCATTTAACTCAATGAACTATCCCTAATTTGTCAAACTAACCAAACTTAACAAAAGAAAAGATGTTTCACAAATTAAACCTTATTCCTATTCAAACTGATCATCCTTTTTGAGTTTGTCAAATACATGTCAAATTTTCAAAATTCATTAAAAATCCTTCAAGTTTTCAATTAGGCACATCCAGAATTGATTTCAATCATAATCTAAGTTCTAATTAACTATTTTCCTAAACTTATCTAAATGCAAATTACCATGCAATCGATACAAACAACTTGGATTTCAATCTGTACAGTATTGAGTGGGTCGACTGAGATTTGAGCTGACCGATTGAAATTTAAACTGCCCGCTAAAACTACACAGTAGTTTGAAAAATCACAAGTCATTGAAAGTTAAGTGACCCAACTCTGATCTGAGCTGTCCGCTTGAACTTTAAACTAACCAGAGAGGAGTTGTGTGGCGTTGGGAAGGTAGAGAGAACACGCCCAAGGGTTCAATTTATCTTGTGCTTTCATGATTTAGGTGTGAAGGCAAAACATGGATTCTATGTCAGGAATTTGGTTTATCTAAAATTATCACGGTTGCTTATGTTCACTTGTACATACCTTATATCATACCTTTAAAATGGTGCCTATGACACATGACAACTACAAACTACAGTGAACACTTCACCATACCCTTTTTATCCGCAGCCATGTTGTAAATCAAGATATAGGTACTCAGTTGATAATAATGGAGTTTGATTGGTTTTAGTTCACATTTGAGAAGGGTTCCTAGCTTAATTAATATACTCATTATATCTAAATATATCAACCTTGTTTTCCTTCATTCATTTTACTATCTAGACAGAAGTTGCAATGTTGTGGTCTGGTCATATCAAGTAATTCACTGACATTGGCCTTTACAAATTAGTTTACTGATTCTCATCCTTACGTATTATCTGATAACAAACATCATCTAGGCAAGGAAGATTAATTAAACCCATTAACAAAGTTAAGCAGATTAATCCCAAGTGTCACAAGTTCACAACAGTCACTTTGTTCCTTTTTTCAAATAAGTCCAGTCGTCACATATTATTGGAAAACCTTATTAACAATGAGCATCATACATCAATTTAACACTTTGAGGTACAGATACTCAATTCAAGCTGCTTGCAGCAGTTTGTTATCACTTCAGCCCCTAACATTTTAAGCAACACATTTAGCTTATCCTTAGGTCATGTACAGGGATAACAGACAATAAGTAATTAAATTAAGACAGGAGCAGCTGAATTTATATATGCAAGTTATGCTCGTATTTAGTGAAATGTATAGACATTGAAGAATAAGAGAAGGCTCGAGAGAAGTGAAGGAAAACTCCGTACATGATATGGCGTGTTTGCCTCAGCCATTACCATTATATGCATAAAATTATCTTTACTAGTAGTTTGTTTTGGAATTGTACGTTGTATACCACATTCCTTGTATTCCAATATTTCATCTCTATTTCATGTTTGATAATGAATGATTATGTTATGTAAAAAATAAATGTTGTTCTTTTATTTAGATTTATTTATAAGATTTCATGCATTTTGATTGAATTTATTTAAAATAGACTAGCAGCAGTGCCCACCCGATGTGTGGGCGATTTTAATATGTGATATGTGAAAATAAAAATATTATTTGACACATATATGTTGTCTATTTTCAATATTTAAGTTCAATATTGTCTTGATCGAACGCTGAAGACAGTAGTGTTCACTGGTTTAAACAAATGTAATCAATAAAAGTAGACATGTGAACAAATTAAAAAATAATTCGATGAAAATAAATATGTTTCTCAGATAAAAGTTCACATAAAATAAGGATAGGAATGTGCTCAATTTCTCCGATTTAGCCAAAACGATTAATGTGGTCCCCGAAAATGAGCATATATATAGTATTTCCTTGTCAAAGTGTTGTGGAATTCTTCAAGAGTCATTCAAGACTAAAAATCATATTTTAGTAAAACCAATATTTTATATTTCTTATAAAGGCTTCTCCTACCTCCAGAGGAGGGGACTTTTTGGCCTTAAGCACGCATAGCCACCTTCCAAAAAAAATGACTCTTCATCTGCCTTGTGATTTCCCTCTTGTTAGAAGCGACGGCAGCAGCAAGAAGAAGTTCAACCACCTCTCCTACCTTCCACGGCCTTGGAAAAGATTGTTCTAGCGTGAAAGGAGTAGACTTTACTTCTCTTTATGCTTTTAATTTCTTCTCCTATGGGCTTGTATCTTTATTATGCTTTTATTATGATTATCTACTGTTTTGAGAACATGTTAGAGTAGTTTACTTGATGTCTTAGGGTATGGATATAGTTTAGGTTTAGTTTGATGTTATGACTTGATATGACTTGATATGTGACTTTATGATCTGTTTATTGAGTAGTGTTTTAATTGCTTGTTTAATCCTGTGATTGACCCGATTTACTTCTAAATTCTAGGCCTGTTTAGTTAAGTTACAAGGTTAGGTTAGTTGATTAGAATTGAACTAAGTATTTGGGATAAGTTGACGATTCGAAAGAGGAGATTAGCCTGCATCGAAAGGTGTGGTTTCTAAGTTGACTGAAGGGCAACTTAGATATCCCTAAGAAAACAAATAAACAAGACATAGATTAATTAAAATACCAACACGAAAGTTTAGGTTTGGTTAGTCTCCGTGGGCATAGTAGAGTCCTGTACTAATTTCTGGTCCAAAAGACGACAGTTGAGGATTAGACAATTTAGTCATAGCCAATCTGAGCCCTTCATAAAGTTAAAATTCAAGTTGTATGGTCATAACCCAACATATCCGCCTCTGCTCGGACCGAACAAGTCGTGTTCGGACCGAACTGACAGCATATGCTTCGATTTGTTGGCATTTAACGCGAAAGCAAGCGATCCAGCAAATCGGAGGCTAAACCTAAGTGAATCCTGATCCCTAGGACGCCTTTTTATACCTGAAAACACCAAAATTTACCTCCCTTAGTTTGTCTTTTTAGAATTACTGTTTAATACCAAAATACACAAAAATATCTACTTAATTGCATTGTTATTTAGTTTCTTTATTTTACAGCAATTCCAACCCTTTTTTATTGTCTAGCTTCGGAAAAAGACCAAGTCCGGTATTCGTTAATCCGTCCCTTGGGTTCAACCCTAAGCTTAACTTGAACAACTAGTGAGGTTAGGTCTAGGTACAAATTTATTTGGTACTAGGATTTAATTCCTTCATCAAATTGGCGCCGTTGCCGGGGACGGTGTCGATATCGGACACTTGTTTAAGTATTTGGAGACTAGACTTTTACTTTTTCTTTTCTCACCTTACTTTTCTCTCTTTTCTGCTTCCAAGGCTGGCAGGTAAAACTCGCAGGAAGAAGTCCCCACCACCCAAGCTCAGAGATTACTTCTTCCGACATTTGCTTGTAGATCCTAAACTCCCTCCAGCAGCTCAACCACTCTCCTGTTCGGACCGAATTCATACAGTTCGGACCGAACCGACACTAGAACAGAGAGAGGGAAGTCCCGCAATGGCCGACACACTCACTCCGGAGGCCATTGCCCAGCAGACGCGCTAACTGGAGGCCCTCCGCCTTCGGTTGGATGAAAGGGAGGCTCGTCTCACAGCAGAACGAAACACTCTTGCCGGCCAAAGAAGAGATTTTGAGGCCGAGCAACGGAGATGGGCACACGAAGACGAGGCGAGCGTCCACAACTCCGACAATGAAGAAGAGCCAGAACAGGAAAGGACTCTTGGAGAATATGGAGCCCCAAATGCTAAAGACGTGGGTGGCCCGGTGTTGATTCCAGGCATTGAGGCCAACAACATGCAGATCGCTCCTAACCACGTCACTCTTGTTCAACAGAATCCGTTCTTTGGAGACGACAAAGAGGATCCACATGCTCATTTACAAACTTTCATTGATTGTACTCGTTCAATTAAAATTAATGGGGTCCCTCAACAAGCAATTAGGCTGCTACTGTTCCATTTCACCCTTAAGGATAGAGCCCAAAAATGGTACAAAACATTGAAAAAGGGGTCAATCCGGTCTTGGGATCAAATGGCACAAACCTTTTTGGATAGGTATTTCCCCACAGATAGGTCTGATACAATCAGGAGAGAATTAAATAATTTTGCTCAAAAGGAAGAGGAATCAATGAGGGATGCATGGGAGCGGTTTAGGGATTTGGAAAATTCTTGCCCACACCACGGCATTCAAGATTGGCTATTAATGAAAAACTTTTATAGTGGTCTTTATGATAACATCAAGATTAATATTGATTCTCTTTCAGGTGGAGCATTCAAACGCCTCGATGCAACCCGAGGGCGCGACTTGCTTGACCATTGCGCAAGAAGCTATACTTGGTATCTGATTCCCAATCACCGACGTGCTAGCCGCGCGAAGCATCAAGTACATGAGATCACAACCAGGAATGACAGGATTGCGAAATTGGAAGCCGAGTTAGCCGCCTATCAATCTGCTCAAGGGACCCACCTTTATTCAACTCGATGCGGGGCTTGTGATGAAGAAGGACATAAATCTCAAGACTGCCCATTAGCCAAGGGCAACGGTGGGGTAGCTCAAGTTAACTCGTTAAACAACGAGCCATCTTATTTTCCAAGGCACATTTTTCGGCGGAGCTACTCTTTGAGCGAAGGTGAACAGAAAGATTGGGAGCACATGAATGACCCAGTCCTTAAGAACACCATGCAAAAGGCCACCTTGGATCGACCATATGTGCCTCGGTATGACCGCCAAGGGCAAAACCCTCAATTCCTCAAGAGGGACCAACATTCAAACAATTTTACCCCAAGGAAGTCAATTTACAACAAGGAAGGGATCCCAGTTGCGGTCCAGGAG
Organism: Rhynchospora breviuscula; assembly: GCA_027562975.1. Taxonomy (NCBI): domain Eukaryota; kingdom Viridiplantae; phylum Streptophyta; class Magnoliopsida; order Poales; family Cyperaceae; genus Rhynchospora; species Rhynchospora breviuscula. Next base: position 48,377,430 of record CM050398.1, read on the forward strand.
TTCATGCATGACCAAGGCAAGTTCAACATGATCCTTGCTGAAGGGCTAGATGATCTAAAGGACACCACGAATGAGTTGAAGGCTAGCGCAAGCTCCTTGCACCGCTTGGAGCGAATGATGGAACAACACTTCTCTCGACCGCTGGGCAAGCTTCCTAGACAGCCAGAAGTTAATCCTAGCGCTGAGATCAAGGCTGTACACGTTCTGAGGAGTGGGAGGCAGTACGAAGACCCGCCAATGCCTGCCGGATCACCTAACCAACCCTCAGTTCGGACCGAACAAGAACCTATTCGGGCCGAACAAGACGCTCCATGGGGGTTCGAGCCAGTTCTTCAGCAGGTAAACCTTTACCCTCCTCTTCAAAAAGACTCTCATGATCCTATTTCTGCGCAAGGACAACCAGGAAAGACAGATAAGGCCGCAGCAACACCCATTCACCCTCACCTAGTGAATGCTCGACCCGAAGAGCCAGCAGAGGAGGGGGTAGCAGCCCCATCCGAGAATGCTCGGTCCGAGCACTCCATTGTTCGGACCGAAGAGGAGCCTGGCAAGGGACAGGACCGAGGAAAATCAGCAAACCGAACCATCCTATCGGCGCCCAGCTATCACCCTCCAGTTCCTTTCCCTCACAGGTTGATCAAGAGCAAGGAAGATGCCCAGTTCAAAGCCTTTTGGGAGATCTTAAAGCAAATGAGGATCACAATTCCCTTCACAGATGCTATAGCACAAGTGCCGATCTATGCCAAGTTCCTAAAGGAGTTGTGCACAGGCAAGAGATCTCTTGAGGAGCTCAAAACAGTGGCATTAACTCACCGCAGCACCGAAGCCCTCACCAACAATATGCCACCTAAACTCGTGGATCCAGGTCGGTTTGTTCTTCCTTGCACTATTGGAAATGCTATTATCAAGCAGGCTTTGTGTGACATAGGTGCAAGCGTTAGCCTCATGCCCAAAACAGTGTATCAAAAGATCGGGTTTGGCGAACTTCTACCAACAAGCGTGATTCTAAGTCTTGCCGATTCCACAATCCGAATTCCGTTGGGTGAAGTGAAGAACGTGCCTGTCCAAGTTGGAAAATTTCTAGTGCCCGGCGACTTCGTGGTAATGGACATAGAAGAAGATAAGGAGGTACCTATCATTTTGGGACGCTCCTTTCTTAGAACCGCCGGTGTGGTGATGGATGTCCGAGACGGGACAATTTTGGTCAGAGTAGGGGGGAGCAGCTCCTATTTTCAATTAATCATGCTATGAGATGCCCCGACCCTCGAGAAACTTGTTTCATGATCCAAGAAGTGCCCGAAATTGAAGAATCTCTTGAAGAACAGTACCAAACAGCCCTGGAGACCTGCCAAACCTTTCCCTGTGACATGCAAGAGGCAGTTGGGGTAAAGGAATCAATCGTGGAAGTAGACGAGCCCGAAACCTGCTGGACTGGCTCTCAGTTCGACCTCGGCCACCTCTGTTCGGACCGAGCTCAAGGTCGACTGGAAGAGATAAGGGTGACAGAGGAGCAGCTCGGACCGAGTGATGATCTGCTCGGACCGAACTCGTCCAGTCCAGACCAAACTGAAGCTCCGAAAGTTGAACTTAAGCCACTTCCATCCTCACTCAGGTATGAATTCCTCGGCCCAAATCAATCTTACCCTGTTATAGTTAACTCTGAGCTAGATGCAGGGCAAACAGAGAGATTGCTGACTGAACTGAGGGCACACCAAGGCGCAATAGGATACTCAATCGACGATTTGAAAGGCATCGACTCATCCTTTTGCACACATCGAATCTTGTTAGAGGATGATCACAAGCCATCAAGGGAAACTCAAAGGAGGCTCAACCCAAATCTCAAGGACGTAGTGAAGAAGGAGATTCTTAAGTTGCTCGATGCGGGTATTATCTATCCAATCTCAGATAGCAAATGGGTAAGCCCCGTGCATGTGGTTCCTAAGAAGGGAGGTACAACTGTGGTAAAGAATGACAAGGATGAGATGATTCAGACCCGCGTGGTTACCGGATGGAGAATGTGCATCGACTACCGCAAACTCAATGCGGCAACCCGCAAGGACCATTTTCCACTCCCATTTGTTGACCAATTGCTTGAAAGACTTGCCAATCATTCTTATTTTTGCTATTTAGATGGTTACTCGGGTTTCTTTCAAATTCCCATTCATCCAAATGACCAAGAAAAGACCACTTTTACCTGCCCTTATGGTACTTTTGCCTATAGACGTATGCCCTTTGGTCTTTGTAACGCACCAGCCACATTTCAACGGGCCATGATGGCCATTTTTTCTGATTTGATTGAAAAAGAAATGGAAGTTTTCATGGACGATTTCTCGATCTATGGCACTTGTTTGGCTAACCTCTCTAAAGTTTTGCAGCGGTGTCAAGACTTTAACTTGGTTTTGAATTGGAAGAAGTGTCATTTCATGGTGCAACGCGGTGTAGTACTAGGCCATGTAATCACTTCTAAAGGGATCGAGGTCGATAAAGCGAAAATCGAAGTCATTGAAAAGCTAGACATGCCTAAGAATGTTAAGGACGTGCGAAGTTTCCTTGGGCACGCTGGATTCTATCGCCGCTTCATTAAAGACTTTTCTAAAATAGCAAAACCTCTAAGCAATCCTTTAATTAAGGATAATGAATTCATCGTTACTGAAGATTGTATTCACGCTTTTCACAGGTTAAAAGAGGCCCTCATATCAGCCCCTATTTTGCAACCACCAGATTGGTCTCAACCATTCTAACTCATGTGTGACGCAAGCGACTTCGCGGTTGGGGCTGTGCTTGGACAGTGGAAGGACAAGAAGCCGGTAACGATCTACTATGCAAGCAAAGTACTCGATCCGGCCCAAACCAACTACACAACCACCGAGAAGGAACTTCTTGCCGTAGTATTCGCGCTAGACAAGTTCAGATCCTATCTGGTGGGTTCCAAGGTAATCGTGTACACGGATCATGCGGCATTACGGTATCTTCTGAGCAAGAAGGATGCCAAGCCAAGGCTCATAAGATGGGTACTCCTTTTGCAGGAGTTTGACCTCGAGATTCGTGATAAAAAGGGCACAGAGAATTTGGTAGCTGATCATCTGTCTCGACTGCATTGGCAAGAGAAAGAAAAAGATGAAATCCCAATCGACGACTCATTTCCGATTGAAAAGCTGATGCAGGTTACTCTCAGTTCGACCCCAGCAGAGATCTGTTCGACCCAAATCTCATGCAGTTCAGACCGAACGGAAGCAGAGGAGGTCGACTGGACCCACCTGGCGATGCAATTCCTTTCTATGGAAGGATGTTCGGACCCAGCAACTGCTTGTTCGGTCCGAACGATGACTGATCGTGGTACTGATGCTCAACCGTGGTATGCTGACTTAGCCAACTACCTCGCCAGCGGTATCCTACCACCAGAGATGACTTGGCAAGACCGAAAGAAACTGAAATCAGATGCTAAATATTATTTTTGGGAGGAGCCCTACCTCTTCAAACTCGGGATCGATGACATTTATAGAAGATGTGTGCCATATGAGGAGGTTAGGCCCATCCTAGCTAGCTGCCATTCTTCTGCCTATGGAGGCCATGCATCATTCTCCAAGACGGCAGCTAAAGTGCTTCAATCAGGTTTCTTTTGGCCCACTCTTTTCAAAGATGCACGTTCTTTTATACTTTCATGTGATCAATGTCAAAAAACGGGCAACATCTCAAAGATGAGCGAGATGCCCCTTAACCCTATTCTCGAAGTTGAAATCTTTGATGTTTGGGGGATAGACTTCATGGGCCCGTTTCCTAGCTCTTATTGTTTCGAATACATCTTGGTTGCGATAGATTATGTCTCTAAGTGGGTTGAAGCGGTACCATGCAAGTCCGCAGATGCAAATTCGGTGATTCGATTATTTTCAAAGGTGATTTTTCCTCGGTTTGGTGTTCCACGAGCAATGATAAGCGACGGAGGGAAACACTTCATCAACCGCCACTTCAATGGTCTATTGAAGAAGCACGGTGTGACACACAAGGTCGCCACCGCTTATCATCTGCAAACAAGCGGGCAAGTCGAGGTATCTAATCGGGAGATCAAAAGCATATTGGAAAAGACGGTAGCTCGAACTCGCAAGGATTGGGCTATCAAACTAGATGATGCTTTGTGGGCCTACCGTACTGCCTTCACAACACCTATAGGCATGAGCCCCTTCAAACTTGTCTATGGGAAGCCATGCCACTTGCCAGTTGAAATCGAGCACAAGGCTTATTGGGCAACTCGCGCGATTAACATGGATTTGCTCAAGGCAGGTGAGAAAAGAATTCTTGAACTTCATGAGTTGGATGAGGTACGCCTAAACTCTTATGAAAATGCTAAATTTTATAAAGAAAAGACAAAGTTGTTGCATGACAGGCATATTTCAAGAAGAGAATTCAAAGATGGAGACTTGGTGCTTTTGTTCAACTCACGCTTGAAGCTTTTCCCGGGCAAGTTGAGATCAAGGTGGTCCGGGCCGTTCCGAGTGGTGAAGGTCTACCCATTTGGCGCCATTGACATTTGTGACAAGGATTCGGAGCCTTTCAAAGTCAATTGGCAACGATTAAAGCACTACATCACCGACGAGACTCTTGAGGAGACCTTTGTTCTATCCCTCTCCGAACCAGACCAAGCGGAAACTTAGAAACAGGAGGTCAAGCTAGGGACCTAAAACAAGCGCTTCTTGGGAGGCAACCCAAGGATTTAAATTTTCATTTTCAAAATAGTTTATTTAAAAATATATATATATATATATATATATATACAGTTCTAATCTCTGGGGACATTTCAATTTCAGGAAGCAATTTCAATGTAAAGAAAGAGTCACGGGCATGGAGGATGAGACGACCAGTAGTACACGCCTTTCCTTAGCCAAATTCGAAGTGCACTGCTCTCGGTTCGACCCGAGGACCCAGCGCTCGATCCGAGCAAAAGGGACAGTAGGAGGACGGTACGACATTCGTGCTCGGTCCGAGCACCATATCGTTCGGTCCGAGTATCTTCTCATTCGGTCCGAACAGGAGGCCCATACTTCAATGGATGGGGCCATTTGGGCCGAGATTTTTAATGAGACACAGGCCCAATTCTCTTCATTCGATTTAATTGATTGATGGTTTTTTTTTAACCTACCAGGCCAAACCCATTAAGGCTAAACCCGACCCAATAACCCCATAAGAGAGGATCCATTCCCCTCTTCTCTTTCTCCCTCATTCGACCCCAACCCGACCCTTCTCCAAACCGAGCACACACACACCAAAACCTAGATTTTGCATTTCTTCACCATCTTCAGAGATCTCCGGTGCATATTACTCTCCACTTCAATCTCTTTCAGCATCTCTCCTCTGATCCAAATTTTAAGGAACTGTGTGTGGTGTATTTTTCAGGGCACGTCTTTCGAAGAAATCGGCAAAATCGACAGTTGGTCTCCTCATCGACTGTTAACAATCCAGGGCCTCCTCTTCGACATCTCTGCGGTTCCTTCGAGGCCTTTCGACCTTTCTTTTACCGTGGGACCACTCTCTACTCCATTCCGCTGTCAAGAGATCCCCTCTCCGTCGTTTTGCTCTCTAGTGCCTCTCTGCCCCTTCTCCTCACTCACGAAGGCATTCTCTGGCCCCTGATACTTCGGTTCCTCACTGCCATACCTCAAACCGAGAATTTCAACTCCATCAAGCGTATCCAAGGTCCCTCCATCTCTCTTTTCCTTTTCTATTGCTTCCTTGTGATTTTAGTTGGGTTTGCGAGTGTGTACAAGGCCCTGTACCAGCACGACAACCTCTGTACCGCATTCTGATAGAAACCGGCACCAAAATCAGAAAAACCAGTGTCCTTTACCAGAACCTAGCCTCAGTTCGGTCCAAAGTTTTCCCGTTCGGTCCGAACTCCCACTCCGACACTGTCCCAACTCTGCCTTCCTTCTGTTCGGTCCGAGTCCTCCCTGTTCGGTCCGAACCGAGAGCAGACAACTTCCAGACAACCACAGATTTTTCTATCTCATCCTCTCTAGCAGTACCCATGGCCGAATCCAGTCGCCGTCAGACCCGTGCCAGCACTCGTGGCGCAGCAGGGACCTCTTCTAGACATCCTCCACCTGACTCACCACCCCACAACCCTAATGACCCACCTCATCCTATGTCAAACCACCCAGATTTCAAGAGGCATCCCGATGCAGCCCAATATGAAGAGACTTTTGGGTTTGAAATGCCATGGAAGTTCCAATTTCTCAACATGGCCAAGCTTCAGAATCGGCCGTTTGAGCACACAAGATTGATAGACCTACCTACTTTGGAGAAATTTGGGGTGGCAGAGGAATTTATCGAGCTCACAAGCAGAATTGGTACCACTCCCACTTTTTGGACCCACCGAGCCCTAGCTTACCAAAAGATAACAATCGAGTTCTTGAGTTCTCTCAAGCTCATGAAGGAAGAAGGGGAAGATATTATCGTCTTTAGCCTAGCAAACCGGAGCCACAAAGCAAGGTTGCAAGACTTGGGTGAGGTGTATGGGCTAGAAAGGAATTGCCCGATAAAGACTTCTCCATGGACTCAAGACTTAAAGCCTGGCATGGTCTGGATATATTTGGCGGGGCATGATTGCAACAAGAGGTCCCGTCTCGTGCAACACCCTACGCTTCACATCTTCATGCGGCCGTATGCTTCTCAAATCTTTTGCCGAGGGGAGACAACCAACATTACAAATGATAAGGAGCTCGGGCTCATGTGGCAAACTCTTCAAACAAACCCGGTGAAGGTCAATGTTATCAAGCTAATGGTGGAGTTTTGGATATACCAGCGAGATGATGTGCCCAAAGGAAGCATCACAATGGGCGGATTTGTCACGCTTTTGGCAGAACGGATTCGCATCCCGATTCCCCCGACTTTCGCATGTGGCGGGTTCCATCTCTATGACGCCTTCCGATTCAAAGGAGCCCACTTCATTGAGATAAAGCAAACGGCAGATGGGATCAAGGGACCAATTTCTATCTTCCCTACCCTCGCAAGGTAAACCTCTCTCGTCCCGACTTATGGATCATTCCAGAAGATTATTCTCACCCACTTGTCAGGAGGAATAGCATAAGCGAGCCAACAAGAGGAGGCCCCCAGTCGATGGAGGTAGACACAAGGGTCCGGTCCCACTCATCTCCACCCCAAATGCACCATGGTGAATCTTCTCAAATGCCGGGATGGGCCAAGAAACTGACCAAAATGGTGAAGAAGCTCACCAAACTTACCAAGAAGACACTCCAGCAACAAAATGAGTTCGGTGATCATCTCAATCGCCTATTGTTTGACCCTAAAAATCAACCCTGAAAACCAAACCCAAATTACTAAAACCAAATTCAAATAGCGAAAACCAAAATTCAAACTGCGAAAAATCAAATTCGAATTACAAAAAATACCAAACAAAGTCCAAAAATTCCCAAAATTTACCCAAAAATTACCTAAGAATTATGATGAATTATCATGATCTTAAAATATCAAAAATGTCAACAGAAACTCCAAATTTTGCAAAGAAACCCCAAAACTTTACAAAATTATCAAAATAAATCTGTGAGGAATTTTGAAAAATCCTTTGAACCATTAAATTTCTCATATTTTTTTTGAGTTCACCCATAAAATTTTGTCCAAAAATACCCAAGGGAAGGTCCCCAAATAATTTATTTAGGATTGGCAGCATGGAAATATATGTTAAATAAAGGAAATCAGAGGAAAATCCCAGAAAAATCGAAAGCCCTTTGCGCGTGCATCCATTGGAGGGGATCTGGGCTAAATCAAAGAGGACGCTGGTTTAAAAATTTTTACTATTCCGTTCAAAAGTTGCATGCACCTGTTCTTTATGGACCACGTTCAGAAATTTAAAAGAGTGTATACGGTTCACAGTGAAACGAGTGCTCTTACCCTCAAGGGGTCTTCTTCTTCGTTGGTAAAAGAAAAAAAAAATAGAAGAGAGGAAGCTCGGTTTTACCGCGCACGCCGGGTAAAATCGTGAAATTCGTCGACGTGGCCTTCTCTCCGTCCACAAACCCCAAAACCAGATTTCCTAGCCCCTGGTTTACCAAGACTAAACCCTAGGGGCAGCCCATCCTCCACCATTGATGGAAATCCGACGGTGATGATCATACGGGCTCAAGGGAGGGTCGCCCTAATCCCTACTTATTTAAACCCTTCAATTGAAGCTAAAAAAAAAGAGGAAGAGGAGAGCAGCCGTAAGTTGAGGCTAGGTTTAGACTACTGCTGTTGTGCTTAATTAGGATAGTTAAGGTCGAGTAGTGGTTAGGCATTTCATCAAGCATTTGAAAAAAAGAGAAAAGAGGTAGAATCAAGCAAGGGCTGCTTGTATCTGTCTTTGTCTGAATCAAAGAGGTTAATTTGAAGTATCAATTGGTGGCTTTTGCTGTTCTTTTTCTATTCTCAATCTTTCTCTTTGCTTATAATAAAATAATCCGTATCAACTGCCTTGTGACAAGGGATGAGATTTGCTAGGGAGCTCTGCTCCCATAGTGAATCTCTGAACTTGAAGTAATTAGCATTAAAGCTTTAAGTATATTCATGTATTGCTTATTCTAGTTAATTCTCAAATTGAAATGTCAAAAGTTCAATCCTTTGTCTGCTAGGGAGCCCTGCTCCCATGGTGGATTTCAGTTTGGCATGGAGCTCTGCTCCTACGCTGGACCCTCTCTGTGGTTTGCTAGGGAGCCATGCTCCCATGGCGGACTGAGTTTAAACATACTTAATGCAGTAATTGCCTCAATTGAGTTGTTTAAACATTCAAAATCAGAGAGGGTCTAGGGGAGGTGCTGCTCAATTTTCTTCATAATTTGTATAATCCAAAATATAAATAAACTAAAATCCAACATCATCATGTATATATGTATAAATCTGTCGAAAAGTGAAATAAATGGGAAAATAGGGTTATATCTGCATAAAAACATGAAAATATGCATGGACGGCAATTATAAAGTCCACTGGATAGAAGGGAACAAACTTTTCCATTTTTAGATTTTTATACAATTTTATATGCATTAAAGAAGGCAGCAGGGGTATCATTCAAATAAATTGATATTCTTCAAAATTATGGACTTTTCTGCAAAACCTTTTTGCACAGAAAATTGACCAACATGTTATGGGACATGCTTGCAAATTTTCAGAATTTTTGAATAAACATAAAGAGGTTTTTCCACCTATTTTTTTAAAAGAGGGCTGAAATTGTGTAAATAAATGAATGTTTATCACAAAAGACAATAATGTGTCAAAATTGCACTCAATGATCTCAAATGTTCTTTACATGGTGTATTGCAACTCCTGCAACTCACTTTTCTGCGTTTTGTGCAACTCAAATTCAAATCTCTTCAAAAACAACACCAATTGCTCAAAAACAAAGAAATTGAAAATTGGGAAATATGCTAAGTGACTTACTCTCACACCCTGGACAGTTTAAACATCTAAAACAAGTTCAAATGGACTTGAATTGGACATCAAATCAAACCTTGTTGCTGCAAATCAACTTACACGCAAAATTCAAATTGAATAAAAATGTTTAAAAAGTGCCTATTCTGCCCTAGTGCCTCTCAAACCCAACCATGGTGATTCAAGTTGAAATGAATACATGGACATGCTATATTTGACCTCCTGAATCCATTCAAATAGTTGCTGGCATGAAAAGATGATCGTGTGGGCCCCACAGCAGAGCTTCATTTATGCTCAAACTCAAGCCGAATTGCCTCAGTCAAAAAAACCTTCTTCCAAGTCTTCCCATGGAAATTTGAACACACTGTAGTCCTCACGGCACCTCCATGAGTGCATAAAACCTGTAGCTGGCAGAAAACGATGGCCGGGAAGTTCTAAATGCCATTAATGGCGGCCCGGGGATCCTCAGGTGTTGCAAGGAAGTGCAAGTCTCCACAGCTCCAATTGATTGCATAAATATGTTCTCCTCAATCTCGTGATTCCAAAGAACCTAGCCTCGACTGAAGTGGTGGCCGGAGTCACCGTAATTCCGCCGGAGAAGAACCGAGGGCTTTTCTGCAAAAAAACCATTTCCTGTCGGAGGAGACGGGTCTAAACCCGCAGGTCATGTCATCCTCTGTGGTCGACTCACGTGTGGCGGGTCACGGACGCGACGACAACTCGTTACACCAAACGTTTGAATAAAAATAATAATAATAAAAATAATAACGTGGGACCCACTTGTCAGAAAAAATAAAAATAATAAAAAAAAAAATCAACTAGGTGCCACGTGGCAGCGCCAGGATTTTCCAAATCAGCATAAAATTAAAAAATTCACTAAAAATATTAGAAAACTCAGAAAAATTCAATAAAATATCCATAAATTTCTAAAAATCTAAATAAACCAAATTCACTGATATTTTGATATAAAAAATTGTCAAATCATTAATCTTTTATATTTTTGAAGAATTTCCAATATTAAACAAATGGCAAAAATGCTAAAATGATAGTAAATAATTTTATAAAATTCTAAAATGATGTCAAGATTCATCAAAAACTCTTTCACAAATTCTCAAAAATAAAAAGTGAAGTAAGTTCAAAAATAGAAATAATTTCAAAAGGGATATGTCAAATATCAAATATTTTTAAAAATAAATATAATTAAAAATATAGAAAGAAATTCTAAAAGTCTAAACTTAAAATAAAAATAAAACCAAATTGTGAAAATGGTAAAACCCAAAGATGAACTTCAGAAATTTAAAAGTCAAAATACGAATCCCAAAACCAAAGCCGAAACCTCTTCACTAGAGAAAAGAAAGCTCTTCAGCAGATCAAGATCAACTTCAAGCGAGTCCAACAGCCAGAAACCCTGAAACTCAAACTCAAATCCAAAAACCATGAAACTCAAACCCAAAAGACATAAACTTTAAAATTCAAATTCAAAAGCCGAAAATCCTGAAACTCAAACCAAATTCAAATGGGCCAAAATAATCCCGGAAACCAGTCCTTACAGGCGACCCAAAATAGTCCCAAGGATTGCCAAAACTCAAATTCTTACAAGTGGCCCAAAACAGCCCCGAGAACCCAAAACTCTGTTTCCATAAGAGATCCAAAATAGTCCCAGAAATTCTTCTCACAAGTGGCCCAAAACAGCCCCGAGAACCTAAAAACTTTGTTTCCACAAGCGACCCAAAATAGTCCTGGAAACCATTCCTTACAAGTAGTCCAAAATAGCTCCAAGGATTGTAAAACCATGTTCCCACAAGTGACCCAAAATAGTCCCGAGAAACTCAAATCAAATTCAAAAAGAGGCTCAAAATAGCCTTATGAAACCTAAATCAAATTCAAATTCCACAAAGGCCCAAAATAGCCTTAAACAACCCAAACCAAATCCAGATCCAAATGGCCCAAAATAGCCTTGATAAAATAAAAAAATCCAAATCCTACAAAGCCCCAAAATAGTCTCAGGACTGAAAACCACACCCCGACATAAGAAACCAAATCTGTTTCAAATAAAAATCTAGAATTATTCAAGTGTCCTCAATTGGGTCCCGTCAATTAGATTTGGTACCATCAATTGAGTCCGGTTTAAGCCAAAAACAATAAATATCCCAGCTAAACACGAAATCATTTTAGAAACGATTTTCCTAGCCTATTATATACAATTCTTTAGATCCCTTAATCAGAGGTTCCCGTAGACAACTACGGGGTAATTAACAATAGGGGCTTGCAAAATTAATAAACCCTCGTAAGAAGCGACTCTTGTTCTGGTTCTCTTGTCATCAAGAGATACTCAGCGCAGAGATCGAACCTTAAGGGGGGTGAATCTAAGACTTATTCCAATTTCTCGAGGAAACCCATTTCATTCTTCGAGAGATGACGAAAAAGTCCACACACCTATCCAAAGAATCCATGGAGCAAAATAAGCAAATCAGAGATGCTGTGAACATGGCATATGACAACAATTTCTATCTCCGCATAGGGTATTGGCCGGGAGAAGAGGAAGAGCCTTCAGTCGGCCATGCTGACCCAGTTTCATCCTCCAGTGCCACACGGGGACCTCCGCCACCTCCCCTTCTGCAGAATGAAGCACAGTCTGAGTCATATCGCTGCCCCGAGATGCAGCAACCGGCACCGAGTGATCCCAGCTTCTACCCTTACCTTGGAAACCAAGTGGTGCAGCCACCCCAACATCAGGAAATGGAGGATCCCTTCGGCATCTTCCCGCCATATCACTATGGAGATCCATCCATAGGCCCCCACCACTCTCATTGATCCGGTAACCTCCTTGTCTTTCTTTTACATTTTCTGTGAATGCAAGCTTGAGGACAAGCTTTTGAATAAGTTTGGGGGGGGGGTTAATTATTTTGTGGAAAATTAGATAAAACAGAGAAGAAGCCAAAATTTTTCATTTTCTCCCAGCCTCGGTTCGGATCGAACGATTTCTGTTCGGACCGAACTGTGCAATTTTCATACAATCTGTTTTCCACTGTCATTGTTCGGTCCGAGCGCTGGTTGCTCGGTCCGAACTCAACATTTGAACTGATTTTTCATGATTTGATACTCACTTCGGTTCGAACACCACTTTGCGGGGGACGAACAGAGAGCAAGTCAAACACAAAAACTCCAAGTTATGTTCAGAAATTAATTGCATGTACCTATCACCATCCGTTTTGGTTTTTATTGATAAAAGTCACACTGTTTTTTTTTTGTTTTCAAGCTGATCAATGGATTGTCTCAAATGGAATTTGTTGTTTAAACTTCTCGTTTAACTTATGCACCGATGGGCTGATGTGAAAATTTTTTAATTGTGATTGAACTCGATTATGGAGCTTAGAAATTTGCCAAAACAGTCTCAGTCAAATCTCACAATTTTTCATTGAGTGAACTGATTTATGGTTTGCAAATTTTTTGTTCAAAAATAATTTTTATCAACCTTGAAACTTATAAAATGAATCTTGACTAGTGAAATTGTTTTTAAGCACTTGAATCACCAACGAGCAAAAATTGTAATGGGACTTAAATTCAAATAGTTGTGAAAACGAGGATGCACCGAGACCTTTTTCCACCAACTCAACCACATAAAAAAATATTTTTCGGAGGGTATTGGGATTAATTATAAGTTGCCAAGAATTATAACTCAAAGCTCTCGAGGTATAATTGGGCAACTTAAAATTAATTTCTACTGGCCCTGGTGCGAAAGCATTGGCAATGAGATTGTTGAGTATTATGGCCCAAGTGTACCGTGGCCATAATCGAGCAATTCACGTCTAACCTCTCTGGCGCGTCATGTGCCAGTAGCATATTCACAAGGTCAATGACACCGCATTATATCCTCTAGGGTGCAAAGCCTCACGACTCGACTTACACAAATAAAAATTGGTGAAAAATTGAAAATGTTGAAATTTGAAGACAAGATTCATTATTAATTTTCCAACTTTGATAAATTAACTTTACAAATCTTTGCAAAACATGAAAAAGAACGAATGAATAACTTTGAGTTTGCAATTGTTGTGGCATGATAGAAGCTAGAGTTCTTGAAAGATTAAAAGCAATCAATAAGACCAAGTGAGGCATACTTTAGTTTGAAGAATTTTAAATGCTAAATTTTTGAGGAATTTTATTGACTTCGCTTGTTTGATTTTTGTGTGATTACATTTATAGGCATAGGCAATTAATCTCTTAACATTTCTCTGTTTGGGTAATTCGATTCTCCTAAGTCTAAGTATGGTCAATAACTTTAAGTTTAGGCTCTTGCTTGAGGACAAGCAAAGTTTAAGTTTGGGGGAATTTGATATCTCCTATATTCATTGGTATTTTGACCGTACTTGGCACCGAAATTATACCCAAACCATTAAATTGCTTAACAAAAACTTGCTATTTTCCCAGGATTTGGCTCTGCCGCTGCTTCTACTTGTGTTTTACAGGGTTTGATGAAGACAGGCTTAAAAGGAAGACCTCTATGGTTGCACGCGCGCCAGACGACTCATTCCTGGCACTAGGACACGTTCTGGACCGACATGCGGGCCACATGCCACCTAGATGACTCATCCCTAGGCTCAGTTCGACCCTCTCTCTCTCAGTTCAACCTCAGCCACATCTGTTCGGACCGAACAGATCTGTACTCGGACCGAAGTGTCACCTTGACACTCTATCTTCTCTCCAGTCCGAGCACCATGCCTTCGGGTCGAGCAATTTCTCTCCAGGTCGAACGAGCACAAATGGCAAGTCTTTTCAGCTAAGGAAAGACACTTTTTGGCAACTTCTGATGGTCTGAACGCCCTAACTTCTCTCCCAAGCAACCTGGCACTATATAAAGGCTTCTCCTACCTCCGGAGGAGGGGACTTTTTGGCCTTAAGTACGCATAGCCACCTTCCAAAAAAAATGACTCTTCATCTGCCTTGTGATTTCCTTCTTGTTAGAAGCGACGGCAGCAGCAAGAAGAAGTTCAACCACCTCTCCTACCTTCCACGGCCTTGGAAAAGATTGTTCTAGCGTGAAAGGAGTAGACTTTACTTCTCTTTATGCTTTTAATTTCTTCTCCTATGGGCTTGTATCTTTATTATGCTTTTATTATGATTATCTACTATTTTGAGAACATGTTAGAGTAGTTTACTTGATATCTTAGGGTATGGATATAGTTTAGGTTTAGTTTGATGTTATGACTTGATATGACTTGATATGTGACTTTATGATCTGTTTATTGAGTAGTGTTTTAATTGCTTGTTTAATCCTGTGATTGACCCGATTTACTTCTAAATTCTAGGCCTGTTTAGTTAAGTTACAAGGTTAGGTTAGTTGATTAGAATTGAACTAAGTATTTGGGATAAGTTGACGATTCGAAAGAGGAGATTAGCCTGCATCGAAAGGTGTGGTTTTTAAGTTGACTGAAGGGCAACTTAGATATCCCTAAGAAAACAAATAAAGAAGACATAGATTAATTAAAATACCGACACGAAAGTTTAGTTTTGGTTAGTCTACGTGGGCAAAGTAGAGTCCTGTACTAATTTCTGGTCCAAAAGACGACAGTTGAGGATTAGACAATTTAGTCATAGCCAATCTGAGCCCTTCATAAAGTTAAAATTCAAGTTGTATGGTCATAATCCAACATACCCGCCTCTGCTCGGACCGAACAAGTCGTGTTCGGACCGAACTGACAGCATATGCTTCGATTTGTTGGCATTTAACGCGAAAGCAAGCGATCCAGCAAATCGGAGGCTAAACCTAAGTGAATCCTGATCCCTAGGACGCCTTTTTATACCTGAAAACACCAAAATTTACCTCCCTTAGTTTGTCTTTTTAGAATTACTGTTTAATATCAAAATACCCAAAAATATCTACTTAATTGCATTGTTATTTAGTTTCTTTATTTTACAGCAATTCCAACCCTTTTTTATTGTCTAGCTTCGGAAAAAGACCAAGTCCGGTATTCGTTAATCCGTCCCTTGGGTTCGACCCTAAGCTTAACTTGAACGACTAGTGAGGTTAGGTCTAGGTACAAATTTATTTGGTACTAGGATTTAATTCCTTCATCACCTGGCCGAGAGCAATTTTGTGGCATCGGCTCCACCACCCGGCTTGAAGCTAAACCGGCATCCACTACCAATTTGCTATACGAAGCCGCCAGTGCCATAAAAGACTGAGGAGTAGCGTGCTTTCCTTGGAAAACCTCAATGCATCTCAATTTTCATAGAGCCCAAAGATGATTTGCTACTATGCAAGTTCTATCCTCCCTCACTGTACCCAATATCATTTTCAACAAAACTGGTATGTTTTCTGGCAGGTCGTCAGTGTGTAGACCCAGAGAGGAGGCAAACCATAGGGACTGAGCCCATGGGCACTTGAAAAGTGCATGCTGTATGGTCTCAGCATGAAAACCACAAAGAGAGCATGGCCTACTGGTATTAGAAATTCTCCTCCCTATGAGATCGCCTAACGGTAAACCGTTATGCATTATCTTCCATAAGAACAACCTGATACGAGGGAGCAATCCTTTTGTGTTCCAAATTAAACTTATCAGATCAGGAGGGAAGTTAGGCGGGGCCACCTCTGGTGCAACAAGGTGGTATGCTCTCTTTAATGTGAACTGGCCATTTCTTGCATATGTGAAAATAAGTCTGTCTGCTCTTGTTGGTTCTAGTAAAGGGGGTTTAATGGACATGGAGATGAACAAAGCAATTGCAAATCCAAACTCTTCTATAAGCTTACCACAATCCCATTGACCTGAAGGGTTTAGGAAGTAAGAGACGAAGAAGCGGCGTTGCCTTGAAGAGGATGGATTAACCTGAGTCCAGAAATTATGCCACGGTTGACCAAAAGCACCACACACTGAACCATCCTCCAACTGCCAAGTAACGTGTTGCTGCATAACTTGGCGTGCATCCATGATTGCCTGCCATAGTTTGGTGAATCTGTTCCTTCTTGTGGAGAGCCAAAAACTATCTTCTCTCAAATATTTTCCTTTTGCTATTTGTACCCATAGCACTGCTGAATCAGTTGCCATTTTCCAACAACACTTGAGGTTAAAAGACAAATTGAGAGCAGAGATGTCACGCAACCCCAGACCCCCCTCCATCTTAGGCCTAGTCAGCTTTTTCCAGGCAATCAAAGACATCTTTCGTTTGTCCTTGGCTGACCAGAAGAAGCTGCGAACCAACGATTGAATCCTATCGAGAGTGGATTTGGGGATAGTAGAGGTGGACATGGCATGCAAGAGCATAAGCTCCACTACTGCCTTAATTAGAGTGATTTTTCCGGCTTGGGAAAGAAAAGTTGCCTTCCAACCTTGAAGCTTACCCTCAATTTTGTTGACTAGAGGAAGGAAGTGGGTAAGGGATCGAGCATTAACAGTGGAGCCTAGGTAAATTTCACTCGGTGAAGCTTTTGACGCATTAAAACTCGTCAACACAAAATCCTTCATGTTCTGTGGTGTAGCCCTTGAAAACCAAACTTTTGACTTGTCGTGGCCTATTTGTTGACCTGATATGGCGCAGAACTGATCTAAGATTGTCACTATGCGCTGCACCTCAGCTACAGATGCTTCTCCAAAAATTAAAAGATCATCCACATATAGCAAAGTGTTCAAACTGGGACCATTACTAGATAACCTGACCCCTTTCAATCGGCCTTCTTAAGTATCCTTCATAAACATTCTTGTGAGAACATCCATACAGAGAATAAAGATGTATGGAGAAAGAGCACAACCCTGACGCAAACCGCTTGTCGGTTGGATAAATCCATCAGAATGGCCATCAAAGACAATTGAAAATCTCGCAGAGCTGACACACATCATTACCCACTTAACAAAAGGGTCAGGAAAACCGTACATGAGTAGAACCCACCTCACAAAAGACCATGACATCCTATCAAAGGCTTTCGACATGTCACATTTAAAGCAGAAAGCATGGTGTTTATAAGAGGTCATAGAGAAGGAATGAAGAACTTCTCTAAACACCATTACATTGTCCGCAATATCTCTTCCAAGAGTGAAGGCAGTTTGGTTGTTTGCCACTAAGAGAGGGATAAGTGACTGCATTCTTCTTTCCAGAAGCTTTGAAACCAATTTGTATAGAATGTTGCATACACTTATAGGCCGATAGTCCATGATAGTAATAAGAATTTCTTTTTTGGGTACCAGGATAAGATTTGATTTTGCCATGTCTGAGGGAATGCGAGCTGAGGAGAAGATCTCGTTTACCTGGTTTAACACAGTAGGCCCAAGCATGGCCCAAAAACTCTGTAGGGCCCTTGCATTAACACCATCTGGCCTGGCTGCTCGATTCGGGTGGAGACAGAAAAGAGTCCGCGTTATCTCTTCATCAGTGGGCTGAGCCTGTAATAAGTCCGACATGACAGGCTGGACAGAGGGGAAGCAATTTGAGTATAGTTCATTGAGGCCATGGAATTGAGTGTTATCTAAGGGGCAGTAAATTCCCTTGTAGTGTCTCACAAAAGCAGCTCGTATTGCACCCTCCTCTGACACAATTGTTCCTAATTCATCTCTTACTGGTGCAATCTTATTCCTCCTCTTCCTGCTGGAGGCAGAGATGTGAAAAAAATTTGGTGTTATTATCTCCACATTGCGCCTACCTGACTCGGGAGCGCTGTGCCCAGTAAGATTCCACCTCATGGAGACAGTCATTATACTAGTTCTGCAATTCATTATACTAGTTCTGCAATTCAGCTGAGCTATTATGTACCTCAAGCATTTGCTCCTCAAGATGCTTAAGATGCTGGTTAGGGGAAGGCCTTTTAGCAATCCATTTACGTGCATTTTTCTTCAAAGCTCCCAGAACCCTTTGCCAATTCATACCACCATCATCTACTGCCTCTCGGCAAACATCAACAAAATCTGGGTTTAAAATCCACCAGTTTTCAAACCTAAAGGGCCGATTAGGTACAATTTTCGCCGGGTTAGTACAGACTAGGAGGGGGGTGTGATCGCTATTGTATCTAGGTTAAGTGGTACACCTTGACATGCGAGAACCGTGCGATCCATGATGGAGTGGCCATAGCTCTATCCAGCCTCTGGTGTATTATTGTTTGTGTACCTTGATAATTGCACCAAGTGTAGGCTGGACCATCGTGGCCTAGATCAATCAGCCCCGCATTCCTTACCATAGATTGGAAACCTCTATTTTTGCTCTTTTGCCTGCTAGATCCACCTACCTTCTCACTCTGGTCAAGGATACAATTGAAATCTCCCATTACACAAAGCGGTGCAGATTGGTTGTTAGCATAGTAAATGATTCGTTCCCAAATATACCCAAGCACACGCCCGCTAGGATCACCATACACAGCACCTAAGACCCACGGATCCCCTTCTATATGAGTCTTGATTTCTGCAAAGATAAAGAAGTGAGACCATTCCAAAATACGGACCTGCAAAGTATCATCCCAAATTAGCCACAAACCCCCAGAATTACCTACTGAGGGGATGATCTCTGAATTGCGCAAAGGCAATCGGTTTATTCTTGGCACTGCTTGTTCAGCAGAGCATTTTGTTTCACATACAAAACCTAATAAAGCTTTCGCACTGTGGAGGTAACGAGCCAGAGAAGATATAGTTGAGCGGCCTCCACTCCCTCGACAATTCCAAGAGAAACAATTCATAAAGACACCGGGGGTGTCAGACCATTCACCCTTGGCCGCTTTGTTTTGGGGGTATTGTTGTTGTTAGTTAGGACAACAGAGTTAGTAGAGGGTTGAGGGTGGTAAAGTACAGAAAGGGGGGGATTGTTTAGAATGGTGCTGAAGTTAGAGGAGTGTGAGTTGTCATCAATACCGCTGGAAGGTTTCTGGTAAACACCAGGAGAAGAGGGAGTAAGAGGAGAGGTGCTGGGGGTATGTTGGTTAAAGTTCAGAGATGGTTGGTGGACCCCAAGTTGCAATTTGGACTGAGGTTGAAGAGAATTTGGATTAACAGAGTCAATCAACGATGAGGTAGGAAATAGAGCATGAGCTGATGTAGTTCTGTTCTGTGCTGGCATTGAGGATTGGATGGGGTTTGGTATTCCTCCATTCGTGTAGTGCTTTGTACTCGTTGAGGTTTGAGGTTGTGTAGTGTTAGTGGCCCCACCAAGGTTTGTAGGGGCAACAGATGGACCCACTCGAGATGGCACGAAAGCTGAGTTGGTGAGCCATAGCTTAGCACGAACAGGATCCGGGTTGGCTAAGTCTGGTCGGTTATTGTAGTTCGGGTCTAGTGCCAGTCTATTGTACCTTGCCCAATGAACACAGTTCGTATACTCATGGTCCAGACAAGAACAGAAGGCACAAAAATTAGTAACTCGATCATACACATAGTACACTGTGGGGGATCCAAGGGCAGGGTTATCAATACTGACTTCAGGCAGTAGAGATTTAGAGATCGGTACACTGACCTTAACCTTGTAGATAGAGCAACCAGCAGACATGAAGGTTTGGGGACGACCCACGGGAATGCCCACCTTCCTAGCAAGATAAATAGCACCCTGAGGAGAGACTTGCTCAGAGTTGACATTGTGCAGTTCCACCCACAAGTCAACAGAAGAGATCGTTTCAGGTCGTAGGTCGGCCGGGCCTGTAACTGTGCTTATCGCAACTAAGTCAGACCTAAATACCCAAGGGCCATCCGCCACCACCTTCCTCATTAGGTCTACAGAGGTGAATTCAGCAACAAAAAGGTTATTAGCAACTCGACCGATACGTGTGGATGGGCCGATTTTCCACGCTTTTAACATTTGTTGAGTGAAAAAGGAAATATCGGCGGGTCTGGGAGATAACACCCTCAATAGAAGGCAGCACGACCAGTTCCTGGCAGATATACCATCTTCAGGAAGAGAGATGCGGTTCTAGCCCTCGTGTGAAGGGAGGGGGATTGAAGAGAACTGGGCCAGGAATTCCTCATCAGTTAGGTTGTTAGAATCCATGGGGGAGTGAGAGAGGGATTGGGATAGTGTTGTGCGAAGAGGGGATTGTGGTGTTGCAGTGTGGGATGGGGTAGAGTGAGATAAAGTTGATTGGGAGGGATGTATAAAATTGTTATGGAGACAGATACATGGGTAAAAAGGATGAGATGTAGGAGAATAAAAAATGGGACACATGACGTATTGCGAATGGTTGCCTAGTACATTGAGCTGGCTAATTTCCAGGTTTGGGTACAGCAAGATGTGTAATTGACCTATTTTAATGCACGGGATATGTGGAATGGTTAATTGCTTGGGCATCTGACATGTGTTGCTTTTCATACCCATTTGGTGAAAAGAGGCATTAAATGGATCTCCTCCAAGAGGTAAGGGATTGATAGCCTTTCTAGAACATAACTCACAGCTGGGGCAGGGAGCCCAGAACTGGGAGGCACGTGACCCCATGGATGCAGCACGCGTACCGGCTTCTAACGGTACGGAAGAATTCAGCTTTTGACCTTGTGGACAGCAATTATCGGGTCTAGGAGCTAACGGGCGGATGATGGCATCTGAACGGGGCATGAGAACAGCGGTCGATCCACAGGGGGCTGCGACGGGGACTGTCGACTAGCACGAAAAGGAGGATTTATGGCAGGGTACATCAACATTAAAGAGGTAGAGTTAATACTGGCAAAAAATTAGAGTTAAGAACCAACCAGCAAAGCTGAGATGGATATAGCAGCAGTAAATACCGAGGTAAAAGGAGGGATTTAAAGAGGGAGAAATGGGAAAAAGGTTGGTTGGCGAGTCAATAATGGTGGAGTAGGATGGCAGTAGGGGTATGGAGCAATTAAGAAACCACATAGAGTCGTGAGAAAGCCTTGCCGGAGTAAAGGCGCCGCGGACGCTTTCTCTTCATTCTCTCATTCATTTCCAAAGTTCATGGAGCTTCGTCCTTCGCACATAGTATTGAATTATTCATTGCATTTATTAACATACTGAATTCTGATGACAGATAAAGACTGAGGAGTAGCGTGCTTTCCTTGGAAAACCTCAATGCATCTCAATTTCCATAGAGCCCAAAGATGATTTGCTCGAAAGGTATATTCCACCACAGGGACAGTTGTTGCCTCACCTGGCCTACAAAGCGTTTTGGCGCCAAAACATCCCTCCAAGGAGTCTCCATGTATGAAACAATGAAGGCAGCAGCAAGTCTACAACTTCTCACTTAAATTGCCAAATAGCATGTGGCTTCACATATTAGACTAATTAAACCAATAAGGCACTGCCACCATAGCACCAAATGCTTTTCAGTGAGGGGTTGGTAAATTGGACTAACAAAGAAAACAATAGAAGTTCACAGCAAAGAAACAGCAACTACATGAACCATTGGATTGAAGCCCTAACTCCATGGCTCCATCATCTCCACAAGATGAATACCATCCACAGTTTTGCGAAACCAGCACATGGTTTTACAAGGGAACTTGTTCCCCACGACTCTACATCAACCAATGGATTAAAATGAATGGTGAGATGCTAAAGCTCAATTCCATGGAAACCCTAATCCATAGCCTATATAAAGACATCAAATGTGAAGAAGAGAGGCGCCTCCCATCCCCCACAAGCTCCTACACTACACCAAAGTTCTGTCTCCCTCCTTGGTTAGGCTTAGACTAGCAAAAGAAAGCTCTGTAATTCTGTCGAGCAGTTAGTGTGTAATAGGAGAAAGAAGAGAGGAAGAGAGAAGAAGAGGGTTTAGGTAGATATAACCTGTAAACCATCCAATTTACATATCAATAAAGATATTTGACACTTCTATTGGCTATTTTGATTGGTGTTTGAGCTTGCCCAGCCACCAAGCCATGGTGGTCTGGTGCCATACAACTGTTTCATGTTTATTTTCTGTTTTGCATCAATTCAAGTATCTTAAACTCACACATATGCATCTAACATAAGAATAAAAGTGACATAACATAAATAAAAGGATTTTTGCACCTTCGTGTGCACAAGGACAGCAGGTTCGAAGCTCTCCCGCCATGGCCAGATCTTGAGTTCATCTCATCGACACAACTGAAGAGAAACACGCCCTCCAATGACTCAAATTGATAGAGTGGAAGAAGTAAGTGCCTCTAGACACGACTGACAAGAAAATAGACCCCTGAGGAGGTGCAATTTGGCCGGGCAAGGTGGTTGTGGTGAAGGAAGCGAGCCAAGGTGGGCCCTGTTAACCGTGAGTCTAACGGAAAAATTGAAGAGATAGAAGAAAAGAGGAGGAGGAGACGACTCTGTAGAACTCAACTGTGCGCGAAATGGTGGATGGACGGCGCAAGTAAACGGCGGAAGAGGTGCTACGTTGTCGGGTCAAAAGCCACGGAGGAAAGAAAGAAAAGAAGAAGAAGTTGACTGTTTGACTGTGCACGAAACCTAAAGCCGATCAACGGACGGATTTCAAAACAAATAACGGACAAACCAGCTCACATGGATGAACTTGGCTCAATGGACCACAACCACTGACGACGGGACCCAGTGACTGGACTCAAGCTCGACCCAATTACCCAAACCCACTCGGTCCACAGGCACGTGCATAGACCAGTCGACCCAGCCACCTTAGTCCCAGCGCCTCTAGCTGATTTTCTGTGGCCAAATCAGTGTGTCCAGTTCTGTAGCAAGAAGAAAATCACCTCTCCTGTCCACATGGCCCATCCAGGGAGCGACACCTCAGCCTCTTCAATGATGTGGACCAATCAGAGAATTTTCAGCAGTCCAGAACTTAGAAAATGCATTAAAAATAATCAGAAAATCATAAAAATTCCCATAAAATACCAAAATTACCAGAAAATTATGAAGAACATTTCTATCTGATATATCATATACAAAAACCCAACTTAAAAGTCACTTTTATTTAAAAGTCCATAAAACTTTAAAAATATCATAAAATGTCATAAAAATAAATAATAAATAAACATTAATATTATTAAAAATCAACATTATTATTAAAGGACAGCAGGGACTCTTGGACGACAGGTACATTGCAGGATCAAGACATCCAAGAGCCAAACAAGCTAGAACCCACACTTCAAACTCCAAACTCAAGCCAAGTCAGGATTTCAAGACATATTCCGAAAAATTAAACCAAGGCATCCAAACTCAACTCGAACTTAGAACTAAACCTAAAGCCGAACCCCAGAACTAAGTGTTGAAGCCTCAACAAGACTTAAATTCGAAAATCCAAAACAAAAGCCAAAAACCCGAAAGTAAAATCCAAATACTGATGTTAAACCAGAATCAGACTCAAACCAAAACCCAGACTCAAGTTAGATTTCAAACCTAAAAGTTAACACAATCCCAAGACAAACCTGAACCAATTTCACTTCAAGATAAAACCAGATCTATCTCCAAAAATAAAATAAAACCCCTAAGCCAAACCCCAAATTAAATACCAAACCAAACAAAGTCATGTCTCGGACTCCGGAAGCCTGACACCAAACTGAAAGTCTAAAGCCTACCAAAATAACCAAGAACCTGTGATCCAGTGCTCTGATTGTCCTATATAACAACATCTTAAGAATAATAAAAGTCATGATAAAAACCACAACAGCATTATAGCCTGCATGTCACCTAGATTCAAAGTCAGCATAGCATGCATGTGCATTCTTCATTATCGCCACACCCCACACAACATTAGTCGTTAAATTAAATAAAACTAACTCCAATTGCTTTTGATGCCTAATCACTTGATTATTCCCGATCTAGAGGTGCCCTTGTTTGGTTCTCAACTCAGCCCAGAAGTAATTAACAGCAGGGACTTGCGCCTATTGGAAGGAAAGGACCTACAAACAAACAATCAACTTTTGAGGCACCTAGAATCACGTTATTACCTTTCGTCAGTTCAGACGGGTAGTAACGCCTGCATTCCATGATGCCCAAGGGGTATCTGATCCGCATTCTTTTTTCCCATGGAGGAAATATACGATCTTCCCCCGTGGATAGGCCAAAAAAGTGCGAGACACTCTGATCATACTTGAGTAGTATGATTAGGGGATATGGTTGTGAAACAGATACTTAACTTAGTTTGCATTAATTAGTTAGTTTGATATTTGTTTACTTAAGTCTTATTATTTGTGTTTTTTTATTATAATTTGCTATGCTTGAATTGTTTGAGTAGATTTGGTATTTTTCCGTCAAGATTAGGCCAACCTTGAATGTTAGGAAGTTAAACCCAATCAAACTTAGATTAATTCGAGTATATCAATACCAATAGAGGATCAATAGTTCGAAAGATGAGATCTAGATCATAAGCCAGAAATGGAGATCTATTCCCAACAGATAAAAATTGAGGGAAATCTTAGATCCAAGTAGTAAACTTATTTAGTTTAAGCCAAGGAACGAAAGTGGAAACTTAGGCTAGATAAGAGTTTAATTAGTTTGATTAAAGGAACTTGACCTGTTGAAAGAAGGATTTTAAGGAGGTTAATTAAGTCATTAAACTGCTAAGTAAAACAAATAGAAACTAATTGTTTATGCATAACTAGAGTTAGTCGAAACTAGCCGTTCGGATTACAAGCGGGTGGTCTATGTCATCCTATAAACAATTAGCTTGTTTATGGATTAACTATCCTAGTTCAAAAACTAGCCACTACGAAAGTAAGCAGGTAGTTTGAGAACAGGAGTTAAAGTAGAAAGTAGATCGATCATAAACTCTTATTTTGTATATGTTTATCTAACTTTTCTCTAATTGGAACCATTTTATTTTCTTATTTTATCTTTTTGTTTTATCGCCCAAAATCATATTAATTATTCTTCACCCCCTGACTTGGATTAAACAATTAGGACTAGATTTAGAAAAACTTGAATTACTGTTCCCGTGGATCGACCCCGAATACTCAACGTAGGTTGTACGTTTGCAATCGAAATCGAGCATATTTGGGTATAAATTTAAAAGCCCTGATAGGTTATCTCAGCCCACATCATAACCCAATGTTTACTGCTCTTACTAATGAGAACCACGGCAAAGGTAAGAAGAGGAGATAATAGAAGGTATTATTTGTACTTAACCAGTACAAACAACTATAAGGTTACTAAACCAAATCTGAATAGTACAAAATCTATACAAACCATCCTAGCGAGTCGCTATGACTTCTAGCAAATCGTTGAACCCAAGTTTGGTCAATACCTGACAGTTGGCAACCAAAACTAAAGTGGAACGATTTATCTCGGAGTGAAACAAATCTTTTAATGGACCGTAGATAGAGTAGATGAAGTCGTCCTAAACTAAATCGAGAAATCCTAAAGATTTCTCTCATAACCGAATAATCTACTCTAATTCTAAATCAACCAAAATTAGTAGGTCAGATTTTAATAGGAAAGCTATAATTAACCATGTTAATTATATCTAAATTTCACTTTTAAATATTGATTATATCAAATTTCCAATACCGTAATCAACCATATTTAACAAAGGGTTAATTTCCAAAAATATGAAAGCTTAAATTATAATCAAATATTTACTTAATTACTTTAATAAGCTCGCTTAATTTAAACCGTACCAAAAATAGCTTATTTAAATATAAAGCATGGTCATAATTATAATTATATATAAATGATAGAAATCTATAATTAATTATTATGCCAAAAATAATTACTAAAAAAAAGATGGTCTAAATTGGAATCCAAATCATATAGTTTCTTTAATTAGGTTTAATTTAGAATCAATTTCAAATTTTGCTTAATTTAGATTAGATAATCGTATTTAATTAGCATGCCAAAAATAAGTTTTAATTTTCTAACTTGCCATAACCCAAAATAGAAGTTTTAATATAAAATCAAACCAAACATAATTTTCTAAATAATCTAGTCCGTGATAACCATATTAGGCTTTTACATAAATAAGAGAAACCTATAACTAGCACAAACATATTCGCGGTTCAATTTTAATTAACAAGTCAATTTTTAAAAATTTTGGCATTTCAAAAAATACATAATTACTAGAAATCCAATCAAACTTCAGAATTTTAGCATTTAAATATACTTTGTATTAAAATTCTAATGTTTTACATAATTTAGATTAGTAGCGAATTTAGCATGAAAGTATTTATGTTAAAAATGGCCGAATATAACATGAAAGTATTTTAACAAAGTGGTAATGGGATCACCTAGTTATTTAGGTGGGTCGTAGGCATAGATTAAATTCACATTGACCATAGTAAAATATTAGTATAGACTTAGACCAAATATGATAACAAATCAATAATGGTGATTTACTTAGCCAAACATCAATAATGGTCCAATGATTCAATCTTGAGATGGCTCTGATACCACTTGTTAGATTTATTATTTAATTACACTAGGATCCAACTCAAGTGAACCATATACTACTAAAATTAATCATAAGTGCGGAAGCTTACTTGGATTTATCTAGATCTCAATGGTCTTGATTAATTATTTTACTTAAGAGCGCCTCGCGTGTACCTTCTTGCATCAATTCGACTCGAGACCTTAGCAACGCTCCTATACGCGCACCAAGGTTGGGAGAAAGGCCTTCCAAGAGATCAAGACACATCTTTAATTGCTCTTGCCTAAACTTAAGCAATAACTCTAACTATTTGATGGAATAATAGAGAGAGGGGTGTTAGAGATATGTCCTAGAAGCCAATCAGTTTATGGATACTTCTATGGTTTATGTTATTGATGATTTTGATCATTTGTTCTTGATTTATTTATTGACAGATCATTCAGGTTGAGGATCTGAATTGTGGATCTCTGTGTTTCATTTATAATTAAATGACAATAATAAATCTAAAATGTTCATAATCTTGATAATTAACAAGGAACATTAATTATCATATAAAATTAGTATACAAGTTAAGTGATGATTAAGTTCTACAAAACATAGGTAAGGAGTTACCAACTTGATTGCATATGTGTATGTTATGAAACATAGTAAAGGACATGATCCAATGAAATAAATATATGGATTGCGTTAAGTGTCATTATTTATTTCATATGAGTTTGATTCTAAATTTGAAATGGTTCAACTTTTTCACATGAGAATAGATTCAATAAATATTGTTTAACGTTGATTACTGATAAGGGCTACTATATGGACTTTATTTATGTTCTCTTGAATTGTGCGGGGAAAAATTATTCTTCAAGAAAATCGTATGTCCCTCATTAATTCACTTAGTGAGTGATGATATTTGTTTGGGCCCCTTGATGGAGATAGATTGTTTGTTAGCAACTTTATACAATTATCTCTAGATCAAGAAATGTATAGTATGCAAGAATGACACACTCCTATCTTGGATTATTCAAAGATATCATGTGACATAAGAATCAAACAGGAAAATACTTTTATTTCTTATGCAGGATTGAAATACTGTAGCAATACATTATTTATTTATGTGAATCGAAAATCATAACGTGTTGCTAGATACCGCTTATGATTATTGGAAATAAATAGCGATTTATTTTCCATGACCAACATAGTATAAATCCTCAAAAGGGTCACACAAATAGATAATTAACCTTACAGTGTGTTATTTATTTATTCACAACAGTGAATTTTGTGAAAATATGATAAGTTGATTAATTAATTATATACCGTTGTGAACCGTTATAATTAATTAAGTCAAAGAGATCATATAGAAATACATTAATGCATTAGCTAATCCCAAAATAATTATTAAGTTAATAATTAATTTTGTTCAACATACTTTAATTGTATTGAGCTATGGGCCTTTTATTTAATTGGTAAATTAAAAGTCCGATTTGAGAACTATTGGAAGAGCAATAAAATGGATTGAATTAATAGGCCAAGGCAACAATTGATGTTGGCCTCAAGCCCATCAATAGAGGTCGGCCACGAGAGGGTAAGATTTTCCACAATTTGTTGTGGTAGGTAGGGCAAGAGAGGTCTATAAATAGGGGTGCTCTTTGGGAGCAAACCCTAGCCACCTTTCGCGTCTCTCTCTTCCCTCCTCTCTTGGCCGAAATCCACAAGAGAAATTTCAGAATTTCTCTCTTCTCTTGCTTGCTCTCTCCATCCTCTCATCTAGCTCATGTGTTGAGCACTTCTTTTTCACCATTAAAGTGTTAATTGAAAGAAAAGAAAGGAAGGGATTAGTCTTGACCTCTAGTTGCTAGCACAACTCTTAAGTCTTAGTTAATATCTTGGTGGACTCAAGGCCAACTTAGGAGAAGAAGGAAAGGAGAAGGAGGAACGCCACCAACTCCAAACGATTTGGTCGAACCTTGCGAATACGATTTCGCAAGAGGTATAGAACTTTTTATATTTTTCTCTCTTGGATGATGTGTTGAATACTTGTGCTAGATCCTTTGGTGTTTGTATGCTTAATTAATTGCTATTAATTGTAATAAAAATTAAAATTGAGCATTATCAACACTTTCTAACAAGGAGCTAGAGAGGTTGCTATCAACAAATGTATGCAACACAAACTCGTAAATTATCTAGTCTCATGGGGACCAACCCCTTTATATAGAGAGCCAAGGGCATGAAACCCTAATAATTAGACAATTGTTTTCTAATGATACCACCTATAATAAGCATCACATGCTATGCACAAATTATGCCTTACCTTTTCAGACATGTTTGGATAATTACCATATTGTATAATGTCCAAAATACTAAACAAAATTAGCCCACAATATGCTAGATTATTTTCTAATTATAAATAATCTAACAACCCAGAGGAGAGAAAATCTTGAGAGCCACCTCAACATCACGCGTGCTCACCGAATCATCAGTGACAAAGTAAAGATTGCTTGATCAGCTCTTCTCCACGTGGTTTCATTTTCATGGAGAGGTTGAATTGTAGCCATAGGAGAGCTTGGTTCTGAGATTTCGCAAACCCTAGAAATTAGGAGGTAAGAAAGAGAGCCAGAATCGGACTTAACGGGAGAAAATAAAGAGTTTGTATTTTAGTCGGATACTTTCGAGCCTTATGACATGTTTGTCAACAGTGAAAGCAAATCTCCTGCCTATTGGGTCCCCTTTCATCCCTCACCAGAGAAATGCAATTGAACAGGAATTGACCGAGTCAATTGGAGACTGTTGCGATTGAGTCGCTTCTTCTACCGCCGAACCACAACGACCCCACATCCTCTAGATGGCCATCTAGTGGATGGTTTCGATCTCAGCCGTCCAATTTAATCTCAATGGATAAGGATGCCCCGTGTATAATACCAGGATTGATAGGCCCGAAAAAATCTAACCGTTGAGATTAAATCAGACGGGTCATATCTAGAGACGTCCACTGGATGGTTTTATTAAACCATCCAGAGAATACTGGTCCGAACCACAACACCCACCCTGTGAGCAAACACCAAAAGAACTTTGAAGTCTCAACCAATGAGATGACGCAAGAGCTAGGGCTGTATATGAGCTGAGTTCGAGCGAGTTGAGAACAACTTAAACTCAACTCGGACGTAATTCGAGTTGACTTGAGCCGAGCTTTTTAAACTGGCTCAAACTCCGCTCAGTTCTAACTCGAGTTAGCTCGTGGCTCATGTGCTAACTTGAAGTAAGCATATATTCTTCAAAATTTTATTTATTTATTTAATATGTTCTTCTAGTATTAAAACTTATTGACATATACAATATTTTGAAACATAAAATTATTGTTTTTTACATTATTTCTATTGATTCGAAACAAAATATGTCTTGAAACTCAAATATGTCAAATGTTGCAATTATTTGAAGTAAAAATATATAAGAAGAAATGTTTTATGGTTAATTTATTAAATTTTTAATACTTTTAAATCATATTGATAATACTATCTGAAATATAAATTTATTATTTATGAGTCTGTCACGAGTTGCGAGCTAAGTTGAGCCCAACTCAAACTCGATTCATCAGCTAACCGAGTTAGTTTAGCTCGAGTTCTGCCAACTCGAGTTTTGTTGGCTCGAGTTACAATCGAGTTTTTCTGAGTCGAGTTCGAGTTAGCTCATGAGTTACGAGTTTTTTGCTCACTTCTAGCCAGAGCTAACTTTGCTTGAAGTTTATTCAAGGTTGATGGAGTCGCAGTGAATTTCCGGCGAGTACGCCGAAGAAGGCAAGAGGGAACTCAGGAAGGGGAGGAGAGGAACGAGATCCTCTGAATGGTCAATGGTCATCCACTGGACATCTTTGGACGTCTTTATTCTGTATCCGTCCGAACAATATTGGCCATTCCACTGGACGTCTTTGGACGTCTTTATTCCGTATCCGTCCAAACAATAAATGCCCCGTAATTGTAACAACGAGTTTTATTATATTGAGAGATATTCTAGATTGCTTGTGCTAAATTTAGAAGCAACCCTTGTTGGGTCTACACCAGTTTAATTTTTTAATATTTAAAAATTTTAAAAATTCAAATGTTGAATCCAAATCGTTGATCTTGTTCAATTTTACGGGCGATGCATTTTCATATAAGTTTTATAAAATTTAGAGTCAATTTGATACTTGATTAAGTGACTAAATTATGAATGTATTAGAATTAATCAGTGGTGATTAACCAGATTCGTTCATTTGCTGACCACTTGATCTAGTATCAAATTAACTCCAAATTTTATAAAACTTATATGAAAACGAATCGTCCGTAAAATTGAACAAAATCAACAGTTTGAATTCAACATTTAAATTGTAAATTTTTTAAATATTAAAAAAATTGGATGTCTGTAGACCTAATCAGCCTTTTACGGCTGTTGAGGATTTCAATGTTAGAGTTATGTCCTAGAAGTCAATATTTAATGACTTAATTTCTTAGTTTATGCTATTGATGATATTTGATCATTTGTTCCTAGAGTTTATTACTGACAGATCATTCAGGTTGAGGATCTGAATTGTAGATCTCTGTGGATCATTCATTAGAATGACAGTAATAAATCTAAATCGTCCGTAATCTTGATAATTAACAAGGAACATTAATTATCATAAAAGATTAGTATGCAAGTTAAGTGATGATTAAGTTCTACAAATCATAGGTAAGGAGTTACCAACTTAATTGCATATATATATGTTATTAGAACATAGTACAGGACATGACCTAATGAAATAAACATATGGATTGTGTTATGTGTCATTGTTTATTTCATATGAGTTTGATTCTAAGTTTGAGATGTTCAACTTTTCCACATGAGGATAGGTTCTATAAATATCGTCTAACGTTGATTCCTGATAAAGGCTGCTATACGGACTTTATTTATGTTCTCTTGAATTGTGCGGGGAAAAGTTGTTCATTAAGAAAATCGTATGTCCCTCATTAGTATACCTAGTGAGTGATGATATCTATTTGGGCCCCTTGATGGAGTTGGATTGTTTGGCCAACTTGTACAAACAACTCTATATCAAGAAATGTATAATCTGCAAGAATGACACATTCCTATCTTGGATTATAAAGTGATATCATGTGACATAAGAATCAGATAAGGAAATACTTTTATTTCTTATGCAGGATTGAGATATTGTAGCAGTACATTATTTATGTGAATTGAGAATCATAGTATGTTGCTAGATACCGCCTATGATTATTGGAAATAAATAACGATTTATTTTCATGGCCAACATAACATAAATTCTCAAAGGGTCACACAAATAGGACTTTAACCATACAGTGCATTATTTATTTATTTGCAGCAGTGAATGCAATTATATGATAAGTTGATTAATTAATTATATACCATTGCGAACCGTTATAATTAATTAAATAAAAGGGATCATATAGAAATAAAATAATGCATACGCTAATCCCAAAATAATTATCAATATGTTGATAATTAATTTTATTCAACATACTTTAATTTAATTGGTAGAATTAAATTAAAAGTATATGCTTATTTTAATTAGTCTATTTGAGCCCAAATGAAAAGCAATTAAAAGGCCTATTAAATAAATAATTTAATATGACAAATGAGAGATTATACAAGTGGATGAAATGGCCCAATTGAGCCCAAGAGGGAGGCCGGCCACATAGTGGCATACTTGTAAATTGTTGCAAGTGCTAAGTAGGTTTAGAACTCTATATAAACCCCACTAATGTGTGCTCTAAACCCTAGCCTCTTTTTTTCTCTCCCTCTTGCTCCTCTAGGCCGCCACCTCCATAGAGAGAAAATTAGTTTCTCTCTTCTCTCATGCTCTCTCTAATTGCTATTCTATAGGTCTCATGTGTTGAGAGTAGTTATTCCATAGATTAAATTGTTGATTAAATGGAAAACAAAAGGGATTAGCTATCTCCTCTCTTCTAGCTAGCACTAGAGTTAGGATATGGTTAATCTCCTTGGTGGACTCGTGGCGGCCATCGACTTGGAGGAGACGGTGAAGGAGAGCACGCCACCGATTTCTAATGAGTTGGATCGGTCCTTCTTGTTACAATACAAGAAGATGTAAAATCAATTCCTTCCCTCTTCTCATGAGATGTGTTTGGATGACTTATGCACTAGATTTGCTTGATGGTTAATTAAGTTAATTAGTAACTAAAATTAAAAATTGAGCACTTTCTAACATTCAATCCCATGAATGGTGATAGGATGTTTTCATATACAGATTTTGATCCAATTTGGACTCAAATTATGATTGACTTTATGTGATTTTAACTTAGTTTTACTTGTTTTTATTAGTTTTTAGGTACTGCCATGCCCTTTTGTATTTTGACAGGACAATCATCAAATGTGGCATCAAATCTTCAATAAGTGACTATTTTTAAGCGGCTCGACAAAGTGCCAGACTGGATGGATCAGGCAAACAAGACGAAACTAGACTGGAGAAGGCCAGGAGACAGTTTGAAGCATTTCAGGCGGGCATACTACATCCGTAAGCGGACCATTGGGAAGTTATCAAGCAGTTTCCACGTTCAAGACAGTTATTTGGCAACCACTCCAACATCATTTCTGCCACGATCTGACCCACTTCTGAGCGTACTTCTGCCCTCGACGGTTCTTTGCCATTGCTATAAAAGAGGCAGGATCTCCAGAGTTCAAGTGTTCCCAATTTTACAGAGAAGTCACGCTATTGCAGAGGAGAAGTGAGCAAATCTCTTGTCTTTAGTTATCTCGACAAGGAGTCAAGAAGGAGTTCAGTTCATGCCACAGCAGCCAAGCAAGGGATTCACATCTGATTTGTTGTAATCTCTCAATATTTCTTGTTTGTTTCTGTAATGATGATTGATACCTTTTTGTTTGTTGTTACAATGATCTTACTCGAGTAGTTAGATCAAGGGGTTATGGTTGATAAACAGATGCTTAATTTAGTTTTCATTAATTGATCAGTTTTCTATATGTTTGCTTAGTTTTATAAGTTGTGTTTTTAGTTTCTAAACTTGTTATACTTGATATGTTTGAGTCGATTGATATTTTTCCGTCAAGTTTAGGCCAACCTTGAATGTTAGGAAGTTAAACCCAACCAAACCTAGATAGAGTTGAGTATATCAATACAAATAAAGAATCAATAGTTCAAAAGATGAGATCTAGGTCATAAACCAGAAACGGTGATCTATTCCCAACAAGTGAAAGTTAAGGGAAATCTTAGATCTGAGTTATAGACTTGTATGGTTTAAGTTAAGGAACGAAAGTTGAAACTTAGGCTAGATAAGAGTTTAATTGGTTTAGTTAAAGGAACTTGAATTGTCGAAAGAAGTATCGTAGGGAAATTGATTAAGCCAATGAACTGCTAAGTAAACTAAGTAGAAACTAATAGGTTGTGTAAAACTATAGTTAGGAAAGACTAGCTGTTTGGATTATAGGCGGGTTGTCTATGCTACCCTAGAAACAAATCAGTTAGTCTATAACTAACTACTCTGGTTCACAAACTGGTCGATACGAAAGTAAGCGGGCAGTTTGAGAACAGAAGTTAAGCAGAAGTTAGTCAATCATAATCTCTACTTTGTATCTGTCTTAGCAATACTTCTCTCTAATTGGAACCATTCTATTTGTTTTATTTTATTTATTTATTTTATTTAACCCCCAAATCATATATTTTCTTCACCAACCCCTTTTGACCTGATCGATTGAGCAAACTAAGGTTTGAGAAAATCGAATAACTGTTTCCGAGGATCGAAGCAGCCGACTTTTGAGTTATATTTGGGTTATAAATTTAAAAGCCCTGATAGGTTATCTCAGCCCACATCAAATGGCACAATAGCAAGTTTCCTTAATTTAATAGACATTCATTCTATGATA
Source organism: Rhynchospora breviuscula (assembly GCA_027562975.1). NCBI lineage: Eukaryota > Viridiplantae > Streptophyta > Magnoliopsida > Poales > Cyperaceae > Rhynchospora > Rhynchospora breviuscula. The sequence goes on from CM050398.1 coordinate 48,411,940, forward strand.
TATTCCTTTGTCATGATGGATTTAGCTTGGTTAATTTCAATTATCATGATGAATTTAGCTTGCTTAAGTAAATTTAGGAGCAAGCACATGTTGGTCTCTCATCAGGTTATTTTGTAAAGAGCAAGGTTTCATGTGCCACCACTTTTGGGTGCCACAAGTTGCCACAAGTTTATATTTTATCAATGTTTAAAATTTTTTAAATTTCGTTGAATCTAAACCGTTGATCTGGTTCAATTTAACAAGCGAGTTTCTATATAACTTTTATAAAATTTGGAGTCTGTTTAATACTCGATTAAATGGTCAACAAATAAACGAATCTTGTTAATTATGACAAATTAATTCTAATACGTTCATCATTTGGTCACTTGATAGAGTATCAAAGCGACTCTAAATTTTATAAAATTTATATAGAAATGCATCACTCGTTAAATTGAACAAGATAAACGGTTTCGATTCAGCGTTTGAATTTTAAGAATTTTAAATATTGATAAATTATGAATTTGTGGCAACTTGTGGCACCCAAAAATGATGGCACAAAAACCTTGCTCTTTTGTAAATGCTCTATTAAAAAAATATCATAATGTTTGATTTCCTTGTAAATATACTAGTTGTTGAGTATTATTTTGTCAGAGGCTCTAGAATTATTCCTCGAGTAAAAATTAATGTGTGTCTTTAATTTTCTAGTTGGTACTGCTACGGGTGCTAGAAGACTTGCTTAGAATTGTATATTATTTTGTTGAAGTGTTGATTGAAACTATTAATTAGAAGCCGACTTTATTGCAAAGTTGTTATTGTGTAGAAGAATCATAAGTCTAGATTTGTTTTGAAATTAATTCATTTAAAACTAGTGATATAGATTTGTAATAGGTCCTTGTTCAATTCTGTTTGTGCTACTCATGTTTAGCATTAGCTTTTAACTTATTTATATAATGGATCTATTTTAGTTCTTCATGGATTGGTGTTAGATAGATGTATGCTGATTGTTACATAGTGGATAGATTTTAGTCTAATAAATGTTTCCTTGTTACTTGTTTGTAATGTTGTCTGTAATGCTGAATGAATGCTACTGTAACATGGCTCCTTGAGGTATTGTACCGTACCATGGTTCCTTGTACTGTACCATGATGAGAATTTCATTTCGCAGTAAGAGCAAGGCATTATATAACACATTAAACCTGTACCCATTGAGGTGCACTGCACCAATTTAAACCTGTACCTATTAAATATGCACAGCACGTATTAAACCTGTACCTATTTAATTGGTACAATACAATAATAATCGTTACAAGGCTTTTTATTTAAAGATCTAAAAATAAAATCAGAAGTACAATAATAAAAACAAGCAATTAGTCATAACACCATTTGTCATCATCATAACATTTAGCACGATATGTTTTCTTAAATAATACAAAACAAAAACAGAAGCTATTTTGATAGATACTTCCATACATGACCAAAATATGCAACTAATATGGCATAGCCCATACATAACAGAAACTTGGATGATGAATAAACAAAGAGTTAGTCTACAAAAATTACAACAACAAAGCCTTTAGTCCCAAATGAGTTGAGGTAGCCTATAAATAAAACCCAATAACCCAATAAGATCAGAGAAACAAATATTTAGCAAGAAGATAAAACAATTATGTCAGGGCCCACCTCCTCAGACTGTTGTTCAGCATGACAACACTTTGAATGCTTTTCTACCAAGCCCTCTCTGAAGCCTTGTAATATAAATAATAAAATACTGACTCTCTGATCAACATTCACAAGATGGGAAAAGAATGAGCTTGGATTTTGGATACATCTCTTAGTCTTGCTTGTACTTCTCCTAGCTTTAAAAAATGCAGTCAAGGAAAAATGTATACTTCAGTACCAGATCAAACCCATGAATATATATGGTTTAATGCTACTATGGGTTTAAGCTCACCAATCCCATGGAATTTTACATCAAAACTGCCATATCATTTTCAAACAATGAACATGAACCGTTGATGCAAATATGCAATCGTCTCGCCTCAATCCCAGTGATGCTATTTGAAACGTTTAATTTTTTAGTCTGTTTTGTATAAACACTTCACTCTTCAAGAAAGGCCAAGTTCAACATTTGCAATTGATAAACAAAGTTTTAGTTCAGGGCCGAAGGAGAAAACAGACGGGGGCTCCCCACCTCCCCCCCCCAAAAAAAAAAAAAAAAAAAAGAACCCCACCAACACAAACCGGCCTTGGAGAGCTAAAGCTTCACTTATACATCAACAAGTAAGCCTTTTGTCCCAAACAATATGGGTATACTAAAAAAGAATCACTTTATACATACATGATATAATATGACATTCTAGGCACGTAGGCCTTTCAGCAGCAATGGTGTAATTGTTCCTTTTTCCAAGAAGAAATAGGTAAAAATTCTAATTGAGTGGGCTCTAATCAGCCATTCGAATCCCAAAAACAAGTTGGAATAGAAGCACAAGATGGGTTTGTATGTCTGTAGAGAAAAAGAATAACCTGTATTAGTTTGGCCAATCGCAATGAGATCAGTACTTTGTTGATATGCCATTGCGCACTTGAAGAAGTGGATAGAAGAGACCACACTGCGCCAAATCTTATGAAAAACTTGCTGCTCTTCATATGTTGGTAGGGGCTTTAAACCCCAATCTCCAATGCCCCTGAGTTCTTCCAGGATACCCTTCAATGCTTTCATATTTCCATTTGACTCATTTTGAACTTCAGCTTCCTTCCCTGCACAAAAAATTTGGTGCATGTCAACACTTTGCTTCTTTTGTAATCTTTTATTAGTCTTAAACATAAAACATTCTTATCTTTGTCAAACTCAATACCTTGCTTGAAGCATTTTTGCAGCATGTTCTCCTCCCCAAGTTTCCTCACAGGGAAAAAATTGCCTATAGTAAAACAAAAGAATGCAGTTGTCACATCCTTCTTGTACAAGTAGACTGAATTCTGACTATAAGTAAAAAGTATAAGCACAATGACAATAATAAACAATAACTAAGAGAAACAGTTCAAACCATGTCTGAATAATGTAAGCGCATGAAGACCTTCCCAATCAATAGACTCTTCAGAACTATAAAGTTTATGAGGACAACCCACAAGTAGTAGATAAACATAATCAGATAGAGTCTCAAGACTTCCATTAATGGTAAGGATGTAAACCATAACTTTTATAGCTCGATCTACACTTTCAATATAAGCTGGCAAGTCGCTGCAGGAAATGCTGCATTTCTCCACCATTTCATGGTGGCAGCGTATGATATTTTTATCTTGTTCTCTGGCATTCTTATCATATGCTGCAACCATTTTGAGAAGAGTATCCTGGCTAAAGTTTATCGACAGTTTCATTAGAATTTCCAGTGCGATTCTTGTACAATCCTCTTTAAAGTGTACTGCATCACCTAGTAACCTCTCAACAAACAGATCTCCCAGGTCACCCAAATAAACATCCACCGTATCTGTAAAGGTAGAAAAACCCCAATAAAAGAATTAGTTTCTCTTTGGATTTCAAATCCAGTAGTCTTATAACAACAACAACAACAACAACAACAACTAAGCCTTTTATAATAATAATAATTATTATAAATATAAAATCTACATCCTCACCATAAGCTAAAAACTATGACCTAAAACCTATGACATCACTCGCACCTCCTAAAGTCCTATATTATGACTCCGGTACATGGATCCCTAATTTTCATGCGCTCCTATCCAACATCAGCTCCTTGGAGACATTCAATTCTTTATAGTTTCTTTTTACTGCTTCATCCAACGCCAACTCCTTGGTCAGACTCTACCTCTGGTTGTGTTTTCATAATAGTTGAGAATTCCGCTATGCACCAGTGCCTTAGGAGGCCTACATCGGATATGTCTCAAATGATGTTGGATCAACTTCTCTATCTGTGCAACTCCAACCATATCTCTCATGGCATCGTTTTGAATACGGTCCCTCCTCGTATGATCACAAATCCACCGCAACATATGCGCCACTAAGGGAGTGGCAACCCTGCCATTGCCCATTTATCACCTTATCCAGATTCTGATAAAGCGTGTCCCTAAGAGGGTTACACCCCCACAGAAATTGATGGGGTTTCATTTCCATAAAAATAGCTATGTTTTTAACGTTAACCCATCGGGCCTATCACAACCCTCTATCACAATCCTCCAGTAATCTTATTATAAAAAAAAAAAAAAGAGAAAGAAAAGAAAACAACTCCGCCCAGAAATTAAATCACGTATGCTTATTGAAAATAAGATTTAATTCTTAACATAATATCATCAGAAGATATAACGAGAGACATTCTACAAAAAGCAAACCTAGTTGTCTACTTTTACTATCCTTCCATGCGTCTTCTAATCAGCACATAGTACAGATGGGCCTGAGACATCAGCTACAGTTGTAGTTTTTAAACCCTCCAATACTACTGGCCATCTCTCTCTCTCTCTCTCTCTCAATTTTTTTCCACTTCTTTTCTGACAAAATAAAAGAATATGCTTTCCATGCAACCTGAGAGGGAAAGAATAGCTGACAGATCACCATCCTTTAAAATATTCAAATTTAAGTTTGTTTCCTAACCTCTACATAGAGACGATGGAGGTGGTTCGACGCAAAAAAGAACTTGGTCAAAGCATTCTTTCTCCTCTGGGGAAGGAGGAGAGAGGGAATGGTGTGAGGAGCGCATATCATATATAGCCAGCATGAACTTGTGATAGTAAAACATATTACTCTTTTCTTTGCTCCCACGAATCATAGGTGGTACCTCATCCTTCTCCATTGTACTTACGCCCAGCAACTGTTTCACCGAAAATTCTTTTCCAAAAGCCATATTAGACAAGTTTGCTGAAATGTGCTTTATGTGGCAATTGATCTCTTCCAGCTCCTCCAGAAAGTGCAGTGCTGAGAATGGAGAAAAGCAAGACGGACCTATGGTACATGGTCGCCAAGCTGCCAGGTAAGTAAAATGCAACTCCTCAGAAAGCAATAAAGTAAGTTAAAACTGAAAGTACAAATAACTAAAATAGCCAAGTAAATCGAACTGGTTTAGCATTGCACAGAAAGATCTTCGACCACATTTTGAGTGATTGCATTTTTCAGTTGCAATTTTACCAGGAAAATCGAACAGGTGCATGTAAAGAGAAGAAACAAGTACCACGAGGGTTAGATGCCCACATTTGGGTTTTATGAAAATGGAACATAGGACGACTACATTTCTTGATGAGAAGATGGTATCCAATTTCATGATCTGAAGGGGGATCATATAAACGCTTCCTCTCCATGCACTGCAACTTGTGCAATATATCCTTCATGTTCTCTAGATATGTATTCTTGTTACCTAACCGCGCAAAAATATGTTAAGAATTTAGCAGGAAAAAAGAATAGGAGAAAAATCTATCTATGTACTGCTTCTGTTAGATCAGGCACCATGTACCACCGCCCTGTATCAGATGAACTCCATGCTTTGCTGTATGGCTTATGTTTTATATTTATTTACTCTAAAAGCGTCTGCTCCAGAAGGAGTAAACCTGAGCTAAGGAAAAGAAGTGTAAGGAAAGGAAGATGAAGGAAGTGTAGGAAACTATAGATACCTTGCTCCAGATTTCAAAATGCATGTGTAGAGTTAATAGTTGTAATCTCCTATCTAGTTTACAGATGGACAATATCGCCCTTCTGTTTTAATGAGATTGAATTTTGTGGTTTAAAAGACAAGGATATTTTCAGTAGAAAAAATTTGATTGTAGGTTCTCTTCGTTACACCCCGATTTTGGGGGTAACCATCCTTCTCCTTGAGTAAGGTTTTAAGGAAATCTGGTTAACTTCCATTTTCTCCGGTTCACCCAGAAATTAAAATGGGAGCAAGGTACTTGGCTTACTCTACCTTCCCTTAGCCCATGTTTACTCCTTTTTTTTTCCGTGGAATAACTTGCTTTTACCTAAATCAATGAAAACAACTATATTTCCACCAAAATATATAATAAGGCAATAAGCATTTAAAACTTCAATAGTAAACTTTTTCTATTAATAAATTCATTAGTAAAGTCAATCAACACAACAATGACCTTACACAGCCATGCAAGGACCATACCTGATGTAGACAGGGCACATTTTTCGGCCGAAAGAACATCAACGATGTGAGCTAAAGCCTTCAGGTACAATCTCTCTTGATCAGGTCTAGGGAACAATTGAGGTGTATGTTGGAGTGCACGAGCAATTCTCTGGATGTATGAGATACGACTCTTGACATGTATTGCTTTGTCAGGAACCCTTTTCCGTTTATAAAAAGAAGGCATTGCTGGAAAAAAAATACTTGTGTATCTCTGAAACAGAAAAAATGATGCCACTGAACAAAATTTAGGTATTTACTAGATATGAGGTCCAGTTTGGCGAAATAAAAGATAGATACTATCAAGCTTTTAAAATGTCCCGTTTTATCAGTGATTAAACTGAATTATCTATTTTTTTTTAGCCATTCTGTATAGCCGTTCATCACTGTTTTATCACCACATAATCGTTTTATTACCCGTTTTATCACAAATCATGACCCAACCGCAAAACCGCACAAATCGCATTTTAAAACCTTCGTACTATAAAAGAAATTCATAAGACTGCCAAAAACTTGGTAGTTTTTAGTGGAGAATTTGAGACCGATCAACAACGATTTTGAAAGATATGCTCAATAAGGGTTGACATATGCTCAATCGGTCCTTAACCAAATCATCACGATGTGTTTGAAAGATGAGAAAATTGAAAAATTGACCCCAAAGTTGGAAGCTTTATCTAAATATACGAAAAGGCATCCCGCCACAAAATTGACACCAAAGTTTAGGGCATTACCTGAATCTGAAAAGAAGACGCCCCACCCCCGACACAACAACTTCAGTAAGTGATGCAATTGAGAAAAGGATTACGGCAAAGTGGAAATCTTAGCCTGAACCTTCACTGGACAAAAGCAATACAATTTACCTAGATCTTCACTGGAAGCCCACGCCACAAATCCAACGCAATTGAGGAGAGGAGTTAGAGCAAAGTTTAAATCTTTACCAAAATATTCAACGCTATGGCTCTGCAGAACCCGTTATGGCTCACCCTCTGGTGAAAGGGAAGAGAAAAAGAAAAACGTCGGCCAGTAGGACCTGGCAACTTGGAAAGTAGCCAAAAAAAAATGAAGGGAATAAAAGCCGACAAACTACGCGACAGCAGTTCGGCTGTAAACAATAAAAGCTGAAACCTTTCTGGTGATAAACCACGCGATAGGTATTAGGAAAAACTTTCGCCGATTGGAAGGGATAGGGTCCGAAGGCTCCTCGACGACGACGACATCGCAAAACAGTTACACCTATTTCCTCCGCTTTTATTTCTCGGTAAAATTAGAAATATCTCCTTCAAATCTTTAATTTTGGAAATTTACCCCTTTAATCATGATTTCTGTGGAAATTTGTCCTTCTCATTATTTCTAATAATAATTAAAATAAGAAAATTAATTGATATTTACATGGACAAAAATGCCCCCGTCCTTAACTAACGATTGACCTTCCATTGATTTCCGGCCATTACTTCCTTATTATCAAAAAAAAGAGAAAATATACAACGCTATTGATTTCTCTTGTGATCCTTTTGCCTATGCTTCAATCTCTGGAGATCTCCTCACTGGAGCAAGCCTCCTTTATTATTTGTTCTTTTGAAGCAAAAAAGGGTTCAAAGACCCATCTTTTCATTAAATGGAACCTTTGTTATTTGATTTCATTCGATAGTTCAATCACGTAAAATACATGACCTTCAAGTATTAATTTTATTTTTATTTTTTAACGATGGCCTTTGTTTTTTCCTTGATAATATACTATAATATTGACAAAAAATAATAATTTGTCAAAATTTGAATTAATTATGGATATAAAGAAACGCAAGTTGTTTTCCCTTTCTTTTGTTGATTCTCCTCCTCTGTTTAGGCTTCTCCTTTCGTTTTTCAAGCTAGCTTCAAAGTTGAAATACATAGGAGATTTCAGCGATTATGAGGTTTTGAGGAGTGTTTAGGGCCTTTATGCGAAGGGGTCGAGGGGATTATACCTTCTAAGATTGTTTATCTTTTTTTTCCGCACATTATTATTAGAGGAAGGGAACTAATTAGTTGGGACGATATTGGCATGACCGGGTTAATTTCGTCCTCAATTTAAAAAATTGAATTTCCTAATTTAAAATATTATTAGAAATAGTGAAAAAGGCATATTCCTATATTAATCATGATTAAAGAGGTAAATTTTCAAAATCAAAGATTAGAGGGAGATATTTCCAATTAGCTAAGATTTATGGGTATATGTCTGATTTTTCCTTTATTTCTTTTATAAAAGATAGTAAAAGATGTCTCATGCGAAGTGCTTTGGGCAATCGTCTATTTACCTGGAGCAACATTTTTTTATTTTGAAATGTCTAAATTATTCTTAGCATCAATTTATTATCCTAATTAATCGCTTTACTTTGCATAAATCTTTTGCATTTTTTCCTTTACATGCTCTAGAACCTTAAATTTTCAAAAAAAAAAAAATATTGAATGTAATTTGTCATGAGAACCAATTATAAGTATAAACAAAGACAAGTTTGAATAAAGTATTCATGTTCAAAGCCTTTCCCATTTTTTTAATATAAAGGGGGGCGTTTGGATGGGCTAGGAATAACCTCTTCCTAGGAATAGTTTCTTCCTAGGTATAAATCTCTCTCACAAAGTTACACACTTTCCAACGTTTTAGTCCTAAAATCCTTATTCCTTCCTTATTCCCATACGATCCAAACGAGCCCAAGAATAATTTAAACAACAATTTTAAATAGAACCATGAATTTTTTTTTTAAAACCATGGTATAGCGAGTTTTTTAAGCCCACTATAATCTCTCACCCCAGTGGGGTTCAGAAGGCCGCTATAGCCTATAGCGAGGGTCAAAAATCCTCTATAGGTCTTATAAAGGTGGTCAAAACCCCGCTGTAAGGCCGAGATTCCACTGCTTTTTTGTCATTTTAATCTGAAATTTGTGTCATTTCAATTCACTTTAGTGATTTTAATTGGTTTCGGCTAAAATCTCTGTCGAGTAAGAAGTTAGTTTTATAACCCGCTATAACGTATTATATAAACTCCTTTTTCCCTTCTCACAGAAATCAAATCCAGTTAACTACAAATCTCTTTCATCCAATTCAATATTTAGATACGAAATCCAAGAATATGTTCAATTAGCATATGTGTCAACCATCTCCAATTACTAAAGCTATTTTTTTAGTTTAGGTTGTGGTCCGCAAACCATCTATGCAGATATTAGAAATGAACTATATGCTCCGCTCCAGATTTATGAAATCCAATACAATGTCAATATCTAAGGCCGTTATAATGATATTGTTGGAGTTGTGTCCTAGAAGTCAATATTTAATGACTTGATTTCTTAGTTTATGTTACTGATGATATTCGATCATTTGTTCCTAGAGTTTATTACTGACAGATCATTCAGGTTGAGGATCTGAATTGTAGATCTCTGTGGATCATTCATTAAAATGACAGTAATAAATCTAAATCGTCCGTAATCTTGATAATTAATAAGGAACATTAATTATCATAAAAAATTAGTATGCAAGTTAAGTGATGATTAAGTTCTACAAATCATAGGTAAGGAGTTACCAACTTAATTGCATATGTGTATGTTATTAGAACATAGTACAGGACATGACCCAATGAAATAAACATATGGATTGTGTTATGTGTCATTGTTTATTTCATATGAGTTTGATTCTAAGTTTGAGATGGTTCAACTTTTCCACATGAGGATAGGTTCAATAAATATCGTCTACCGTTGATTCTTGACAAGGGCTGCTATACGGACTTTATTTATGTTCTCTTGAATTGTGCGGGGAAAGGTTGTTCATCAAGAAAACCGTATGTCCCTCATTAGTATACCTAGTGAGTGATGATATCTGTTTGGGCCCCTTGATGGAGTTGGATTGTTTGGCTAATGTGTACAATCAACTCTAGATCAAGAAATGTATAATCTGCAAGAATGACACATTCCTATCTTGGATTATACAGTGATATCATGTGACATAAGAATCAGACAAGGAAATATTTTTATTTCTTATGCAGGATTGAGATATTGTAGCAGTACATTATTTATGCGAATTGGGAATCATAACGTGTTGCTAGATACCGCTTATGATTATTGGAATTAAATAGCGATTTAATTCCATGACCAACATAGCATAAATTCTCAAAGGATCACACAAATAGAGTTATAACCACGCGGTGCATTATTTATTTATTCGCAACAGTGAGTATTGCGAAAATATGATAAGTTGATTAATTAATTATATACCGTTGCGAACCGTTATAATTAATTTAGTCAAAGGGATCATATAGAAATAAATTAGTGCATTAGCTAATCCCAAAATAATTATTAATTAGTTAATAATTAATTTGGTTCAACACAATTTAATATAAATGGTTATATAAATTAATTGGGCCGTTATTTAAATAGCAAATGTATAGCCAAATTAAAGAGCAAATAAGGGAGGTTTTAATTAATAGAATTAAAGACCCAATTGAAAGAGTTGAGTGGCCCATAAAGCCCATGCTAGGGCCGGCCTAGGAGGTAGGTAGGGATGGCATTCTTGTAAATAGCCAAGTGGTGGTAGGTAGGGATTGGATGCTCTATATAAAAGGGTCCCTTGTGACAAACCCTAGCTTCTTCTCTCCTAGCCGCCACCTTACCCCTCTGTCTCCCTCTATAGGCCGGCGCCACCTCCTCTCTTTCTCTCCCCCTTTGCTCATGTGTTGAGCATTTCTCTTCCACATCTAAATTTGTTAGTTAAAGAAGAGATAAGAAAAGGGATTAGCCTTGACCTCTAGTTGCTAGCACAACTCTTAGGTCGTGGTTAACCTCTTGGTGGACTCGAGGCGGTCGATGGCTACGTGGTGGTGGTGGAGAAGGCACGCCACCGATTCCTATTGAGTTGGATCAATCCTTCTTGTTATGATACAAACAGAGGTAAAAATTACCTTCCCTTTTCTCATGTGGTTGTGTTGGATGGCTTATGCACTAGATTCTTGATGCTTGATGATTAATTAAGTTAATTAGTAACTAAAAATGAAAATTGAGCACTTTCTAACAGATATAGTAAATGGGACATATGAATCTCTATTTTTTCTTATCAGTTCCGAGAGAGTACGAGAAGTGTAAAATTAAGAAACACCTTTGGAACCTGAACCGAAAAAGACGATATGATTGGTATGGAGAATTTTTCAAACAAGCTCAACCCTCCGAACCAAAACTGAGAAGAGTAGCTGAACTAAATAGAGAACATGAGGAGAGGACAAATGAGGTAGGTACTGATGCAGCTTTCTGAGACTAAACTACTCAATTGACTAACAATGCTGATGGAAGTCATCAACGGGAATATGAAGAGGAAGATGAAGAACCATGGTGGGATTAAATTCTACAATATGTAAACTACCAAAATATCTAACTAGATTTTTTTTTTGTTTCATTTAGATATGCTTTATGTTTTGTTCTTATTAAAAATCTTTAATATTTAATTCTTAATATTAAAAATTTCGGTGTAATATATTTTTGGTTGTGCAATTTTTTTTCTTATTTATGAATTAAATTGAACTGTAATCCAACAATATAAAAACTAAATAATATAAAAACCAAAACTACAAGGCCAACAGTCAAAATTCAATTAATATTGATCAAACATTACACATTACAAATTGAAAAAAAATATAAAATTTGCATTCATTCATCACAATAATTATAATTACAATATTCAACTTAGGAAAAATATACAACAATTGATAGGATGTTTTCGTATATAGGTTTTGACCCAATTTGGACTCAAATTATGATTGATTTTAACTTAGTTTTACTTGTCTTTATTAGTTTTTAGGTATTGTCATGCCCTTTTGTGTTTTAACAGGAAAATCATCAGATGTGGTTCCAAATCTTCACAATACAACAATTATTGAGCGACTCAACAGAGTGCCAGACGAGAGAAGGCCAGGAGACAATTTGAAGCATTCCAGGCGGGCAGATTACATCAGTAAGCGGGCCGTTAGGAGATCTATCAGACAGTTTTCACGTTCGGACGGTTAATTTGGCAACCACTTCAACATGATTCCTGCCACGATCTGACCCACTCCTGAGCGCACTCTTACCCTCGACAGTTCTTTTCCACTACTATAAAAGGGTAGGAGTTTCGAGAGTTCAATGTTCCCAATTTTATAGAGCAGTCACGCTATTGCAGAGGAAGAGTTGAGCAATCCTCTTGTCTTCAGTCGTCAAGATCAGGAGTCAAGTGAGCAGTTCAGTTCATGCCACAACAGACAAGCAAGGGATTCGACTCTGATTTATTGTAATCTCTCATTATTTCTTGTTTGGTTCTGTAATGATGATTGATACCTTGTTATTTGTTGTTACTATGATCATACTTGAGTAGTTTGATTAGGGATTATGGTTGATAAACTGATGCTTAACTTAGTTTACATTAATTGATTAGTTTACTATTTGTTTACTTAGTTTTATAACTTGTGTTTTTAATAATTCTTTGCTATGCTTGAATTGTTTAATTAAGTACAAAAACTAGAAGATATGAGACAATTGAAAACTTGATAAGGTACCAGCATCAAACCATTTATGTACCATAACATATGTTTTCTATCTTATTAATTAAAGAGGTATCAGCAATAAAGTTATTTTCAAGATTTGATATGATTCAGATCATTGTTTTTTTTTTACCTCGAATATAATTACTGACTTATTCTGATTCCAGATTTTCTACCAGAATACATTGATAATAATATTTAATTTTGAGTTACTGCCTCATTGGTAATGACATCTTGGTTAATATTTTCACTCACTAGATGCTTATGCACTTAATTTTTTACAGCTCATGTGAAAAGAAAAATTATGACATTTTGCCTCATCACTTGCCTGTCGCACACCATTTAGACTTAATAACAAATTATTAGTGGTCCTTAAAATTGAAATACAAAAAATCCACTAAGACGCAGCGAAGCCGCGCTTCCCCACCTAGTTCTAATACGTTCATCATTTGGTCACTTGATTGAGTATCAAAGCGACTCCAAATTTTATAAAATTTATATAGAAACGCATAGCTCATTAATTGAACAAGATCAATGTTTGGATTCAGCGTTCGAATTTTAAAAATTTTAAATATTGATAAATTATGAAGTTGTGGCAACATCCAAAAATGATGGCACAAAAATCTTGCCCTTTTGTAAATGCTCTATTAGAAAACATTATAATGTTTGATTTCCTTGTAAATATACTAGTTGTTGGATAATATTTTGTCAGAGGCTCTAGAATTATTGCTCGAGTAAAAATTAATGTGTCTTTAATTTTCTAGTTGGTACTGCCGTACAGGTGCTAGAAGGCTTGATGATAGAATTGTATATTATTTTTTTTGAAGTGTTGATTGAAACTATTAATTAGAAGCCGACTTTATTGCAAAGCTATTATTGTGTAGAAGAATCATAAGTCTAGATTTGTTTTGAAATGAATTCATTTACAACTAGTGATATAGATTTGTAATATGTCCTTGTTCAATTCTGTTTGTGCTACTCATGTTCAGCATTAGCTTTTAACTTATTTATATAATGGATTTATTTTAGTTCTTCATGGGTTGGTGTTGAATAGTTGTATGTATGCTAATTGTTACATAGTGGATACATTTTAGTCTAATAAAAGTTTCCTTGTTACTTGTTTGTAATGTTGTTTGTAATGCTGAATGAATGCTACTGTAACATGGCTCCTTGAGGTATTATACTGTACCATGATGAGAATTTTACTTAGCAGTAAGACTAAGGCATTATATAACACATTAAACCTGTACCTATTGAGGTGCACTGCACCACTTTAAACCTGTACCTATTAAATATGCACAGCACCTATCAAACATGTACCTATTTAATTGGTACAATACAATAGTAATCGTTACGTGGCTTTTTATTTTAAGATCTAAAAACAAAATCATAAGTACAATAATAAAAACAAGCAATTAATCATAACCCCATTTGTCATCATCATAACATTTAGCACGATATGTTTTCTTAAATAATACAAAACAAAAACAGAAGTTATTTTGATAGATACTTCCATACATGACAAAAATATGCAACTAATATGTCATAGACCATACATAACAGAAACTTGGATGATGAATAAACAAAGAGTTAGTCTACAAAAATTACAACAACAAAGCCTTTAGTCTCAAATGAGTTGAGGTAGCCTAGAAATAAAACCCAATAACCCAAAGAGTTAGCCTACAAAAATTACAACAACAAAGCCTTTTAGTCCCAATTGAGTTGAGGTAGCCTAGAAATAAAACCCAATAACCCAATAAGATCAAAGAAACAAATATTTAGCCAGAAGATAAAAACAATTATGTCAGGGCCCACCTCCCTAGACTGTTGTTCAGCAAGACAACACTTTGAATGCTTTTCTACCAAGCCCTCTCTGAAGCCTTGCAATATAAATAATAAAATACTGACTCTCTGATCAACGTTCACAAGATGGGCAAAGAATGAGCTTGGATTTTGCAATATAAATAATAAAATACTTGGCTTGTTTTATGCATGATTTTGAAACAAACAATATATATTTGTATAATATGTTTAATATTGTAATAACTGTGATGAAACGGGGTATTAGCCGTAGCTAGTAACCTCAGCTTAGTAGTTTGTAAAATAAATAATGTGAAATATGTTTTGATGTATTTTGTGCACAAATGATTTTTGAGATCTGTGAAGTTTTGCTTGATATATATAAAAAAAAAAAAAAAAAAAAAAACTTGTTTAGTTAGTCACACTTTAGCATCCTAAACAGCCTTAGGATGCGAGGGTGTGACAAACTCCGTCCAATGCGACTGCATCCTATTTCAACACTTCACCTGCATGTCTGGTTGCACTCAGTCCAATGCGACTGCATCATTTCCCTGTACTATCTTCTACTTTAGTTATTTACTTTCTTGTTTTACCCTTATAGTTTAAACACCAATTCAACTACTTGCCAGGTCTAGATTACCCAAGATTATTAGTCCGGTAATTCTAAACGTCATCCCTGTGAGATCAACCCCTAACTACTATGCGATAGGATAGTGCGCTTGCATTCCAATCGATTAGGGTAGGATTTTTAGCCTTGTGTACCCAAAAAACACACATCACTACTGCCGCACAAGTGCTAGAAGGCTTGCTATTAGAATTGTATATTATTTGTTGATCGTTGATTGAAACTATTAATTGGATGCCGACTTTATTGCAAAGCTGTTATTGTGTACAAGAATCATAAGTCTACAAAAATAACAACAACAAAACCTTTAGTCCCAAATGAGTTGAGGTAGCCTAAAAATAAAACCCAATAACCCAATAAGATCAGAGAAACAAATATTTAGCCAAAAGATAAAAAAAAAAATTTATGTCAGGGGCCCACCTCCCTAGACTGTTGTTCAGCAAGACAACACTTTGAAAGCTTTTCTACCAAGCCCTCTCTGAAGCCTTGTAATATAAATAATAAAATACTGACTCTCTGATCAACATTCACAAGATGGGTAAAGAATGAGGTTGGATTTTGGATACATCTCTTAGTCTTGCTTGTCCTTCTCCTAGCTTTAAAAAATGCAGTCAAGGAAAAATGTATACTTCAGTACCAGATCAAACCCATGAATATATATGGTTTAATGCTACTATGGGTTTAAGCTCACCAATCCCATGGAATTTTACATCAAAACTGCCATATCATTTTCAAACAATGAACATGAACCGTTGATGCAAATATGCAATCGTCTTGCCTCAATCCCAGTGATGTTATTTGAAACGTTATTGGGCTTTTATATCACTTCCTTATTGCCTGACTACTACATTCTTAGGAGCCTATTTCTTAATTTTTTTAGTCTGTTTTGTATAAACACTTCACTCTTCAACTAATCAAAGGCCGAGAGTTCAAGTTCAACATTTGCAATTGATACACAAATTTGTAGTTCAGGGCCGAAGGAGAGAACAGACGGGGGCTCCCCCCCCCCCCCCCCCCCTAAAAAAAAAAACCTACCAACACAAACCCACCTTGGAGAGGTAAAGCCTCACTTCATACATCAACAACAACAATAACAACTAAGCCTTTTGTCCCAAACAAGTTGGGTATGCTAACAAAGAATAACTTTATGCATACATGATATAATATTGACATTCTAAACACGTAGGCCTTTCAGCAGCAATGGTGTTCCTTTTTCCAAGACATGGTTAAAAATTCTAATTTAGTGGGCTCTAATCAGCCATTCGAATCCCAAAAACAAGTTGGAATAGAAGCACAAGATGGATTTCTGTCTGTAGAGAAAAAGAATAACCTGTATTAGTTTGGCCAATCGCAATGAGATCAGTCCTTTGCTGATATGCCATTGCGCACTTGAAGAAGTGGCTAGAAGAGACCACATTGCACCAAATCTTATGAAAAACTTGCTGCTCTTCATATGTTGGTGGGGGCTTTAAACCCCAATCTCCAATGCCCCTGAGTTCTTCCAGGATACCCTTCAATGCTTCCACATTTCCATTTGACTCATTTTGAACTTCAGCTTCCTTCCCTGCACGAAAAATTTGGTGCATGTCAACACTTTTCTTATTTTGTAATCTTTTATTAGTCTTAAACTTAGACCATAATTCTTATCTTTGTCAAACTCAATACCTTGCTTGAAGCATTTTTGCAGCATGTTCTCCTCCCCAAGTTTCCTCACAGGAAAAAAACTGCCTATAGTAAAACAAAAGAATGCAGTTGTCACATCCTTCTTGTACAAGCAGACTGAATTCTGACTATAAGTAAAAAGTACAAGTACAATGACAATAATAAACAATAACTAAGAGAAACAGTTCAAACCATGTCTGAATAATGTAAGCGCATGAAGACCTTCCCAATCAATAGAATCTTCAGAACCATAAAGTTTATTAGAAAAACCCCGAAGTAGTAGATAAACATAATCACATAGGGCATGAAGACTTCCATTAATGGTAAGGATGTATTGCAAAAATTTTATAGCTTGATCTACACTTTCAATGTAAGCTGGCAAGTCGCCGCAGGAAATGCTGCATTTCTCCACCATTTCATGGTGGCAGCGTATGATATTTTTATCTTGTTTTCTGGCATTCTTATCATATGCAGCAACCATATTGAGAAGAGTATCCTGCCTAAAGTTTATCGACAGTTTCATTAGAATTTCCAGTGCGATTCTTGTACAATCCTCTTCAAAGTGTACTGCATCACCTAGTAACCTCTCAACAAACAGATCTCCCAGGTCACCCAAATAAACATCCACCTCATCTGTAAAGGTAGAAAAACCCCCAACAAAAGAATTAGTTTGTCTTTGGGTTTCAAATCCAGTAATCTTACAACAAGAACAATAACAACAACAACAACTAAGCCTTTATAATAATAATAATTATTATAAATATAAAATCTACATCCTTACCATAAGCTAAAAACTATGAACTAAAACCTATGACATCACTCCCACCTCCTAAGTCCTATATTATGACTCCGGTACATGGATCGCTAATTTTCATGCGCTCTTAATCAACGTCAGCTCCTAAGAGACATTCAATTCTTTAAAGTTTCTTTTTACTGCTTCCTCCAACGCCAACTCCTTGGTCGGACTCTACCTCTGGTTGTGTTTTCAAAATAGTTGAGAATTCCGCTATGCACCAGTGCCTTAGGAGGCCTACATCGTATATGTCTCAAACGATATTGGATCTTCTCCTCTATCTATGCAACTCCAACCATATGTCGCATGGCATTGTTTTGAATCCGGTCCCTCCTCGTATGATCACAAATCCACCGCAACATATGCACCACTAAGGGAGTGGCAACCCTGTCGTTGCCCATTTATAACCTTATCCAGATTCTAACAAAGCATGTCGCTAAGAGGGTTACGCCCCCACAAAAATTGATGGGGTTTCATTTCCATAAAAATAGTTATGATATCGGGCCTATCACAACCCTCTATCACAATCCTCCTCCAGTAATCTGATTATAAAAAATAAAAATAAAAGAAAACAGCTCCTCCCAGAAATTAAATCACGTGTGCTTATTGAAAATAAGATTTAATTCTTAACGTAATATCATCAGAATCAGAAGATATAACGAGCAACATTTTGCAGAAAGAAAACCTAGTTGTCTACTTTTTACTATCCTTCCATGCGTCTTCCAATCAGTACATTGTACAGATGGGCCTAAGACATCAGCTACAGGTGTAGTTTTTAAACCCTCCAGTACTACTGGCCATCTCTCTCTCTCTCTCTCTCTCAAATTTTTTTCCACTTCTTTTCTAAAAAAAATAAAAGAATATGATTTTCATGCAACCTGAGGGGGGAAAAGCACAGCTGACAGATCACCATCCTTTAAAATATTCAAATTTAAGCTTGTTTCCTGACCTCTACATAGACGTGATGGAGGTGGTTCGACACAGAAAAGAACTTGGTCAAAGCATTCTTTCTCCTCTGGGGAAGGAGGAGAGAGGGCATGGAGTGAGGAGCGCATATCATTCATAGCCACCATGAACTTGTGATAGTAAAACATATTACTCTTTTCTTTGCTCCCACGAATCATAGGTGGTGCCTCATCCTTCTCCATTGTACTTACCCCCAGCAACTGTTTCACTGAAAATTCTTTTCCAAAAGCCATATTAGACAGGTTTGCTGAAATGTGCTTTATGTAGCAATTGATCTCTTCCAGCTCCTCCAGAAAGTGCACTGCTGAAAACGGAGAAAAGCAAGACGGACCTATGGTATATGGTCGCCAAGCTGCCAGGTAAGTGAAATGCAACTCCTCAGAAAGCAATAAAGTAAGTTAAAACTGAAAGTTCAAATAACTAAAATAGCCAAGTAAATCGAACTGGTTTAGCATCGCACAGAAAGATCTTCGACCACATTTTGAGCGATTGCATTTTTCAGTTGCAATTTTAACAGGAAACTCGAACAGGTGCATGTAAAGAGAAGAAACAAGTACCAGAAGGGTCAGATGCCCACATTTGGGTTTTATGAAAATGGAACATAGGACGACAACATTTCTTGATGACAAGATAGTATCCAATTTCATGATCTGAAGGGGGGTCATATAAACGCCTCCTCTCCATGCACTGCAACTTGTGCAATATATCCTTCATGTTCTCTAGATATGTATTCTTGTTACCTAACCGCGCAAAAATATGTTAAGAATTTAGCAGGAAAAAAGAATAGGAGGAAAAACCTATCTATGTACTGCTTCTGTTAGATCAGGCACCATGTACCACCGCCCTGTATCAGATGAACTCCATGCTTTGCTGTATGGCTTATGTTTTATATTTATTTACGCTAAAGGTCTTTTTTCCCATGGAATAACTTGCTTTTACCTAAATCAATGAAAACCAGTGATTTAAATAGCGGTGCCATTTACCAAGCGCTATGCTGCTAAATGAAATATGCATATTTAGCGTTTTTTGGCGATGGCGGTTCAATAGCGTTGATTAGCGGTAACTAGCGGAAGTTTAGCGGAACTTAAAATGTTCTTATTATACTGGGCTGATTAATTTGGTCCATATGGGTCGGGCCCAATACTACATGCTTCTCTCGACAAAAATCAGAAACAACCCTTTCTCCTCTCGTCTCAACCAAAATCTTAAACCACCATTTTTCTTCTCTTGGCGCTACACAAGTCGCATAATCAAAGGAAAAATTTAGACTTCTGAAATCGCAATCGTTCTACTTTTTCTAGGAAACCTCCACCTTGTCCTTTATTGGTCTAAAATTTTCATTTCTAGGGTTCTGTATTTCATAGGAAATTAAGAATGTTAAAACTTAATGAAAGAAAACCAGCCCTTAAAAATTCATTAGTAATTTTTTTTTTCTTGGCTTGATTTGCTAGTTAACCTCCACACCAAAAAAACAAATAGGTCACATAGTTGAACTTCTTTTTTTCTTGTCGTACTTGAATTTGTTGTTTGTGGGGTCCACAACACAGCCTTTCTTGCTTGTTGGTTTAGTGATTTCTGATGAGAACCATAAAAACACAATATTTTTGTTATGTTTGATAGTTAGTCTTTTTAATAGCCAATATTCATTTCATTTAATTATCTGGGTGTTGTAGGTGGTTTTAATGGCAACAGCAACATCTAAATCAAAGAAAAGGCCCCTGGATCTGGCTTATGAATTTGGTTTTCTTCCTGAACCAAATAACTAAACCAAAATTAGTTGCAAGTTTTGCCAAATTGTGTTGAATAGTGGTATTAACAAAACCAGCTTTGGTTAGTAACCTTATTCTGAGAAATTAAATTCGATCCCAATCTTTCCCTTTTAAAACTTTAACTATGTTATATTCATGTTAAAATAAAGCAATATGATATATATGAGTTTTTTGGATTATTGTATGTATATAATGTACATATTTTGGATCTATATTTCAAGTCCGCTATGATCCGATAGCGGCCGCTATCCGCTATCCGCTATGACATGACCATATCCGCGATGGGACCGCTATCCGCTATTTAAACCATTGATGCAAACAATTATATTTCCACCAAAATATATAATAAGCATTTAAAACTTCAATAGTAAACTTTTTTATTAATAAATTCATTAGTAAAGTCAATCAACACAACAATGACCTTACACAGCCATTCAAGGACCATACCTGATGAAGACGGGGCAAATTTTTCGGCCGAAAGAACATCAACGATATGAGCTAAAGCCTTCAGGTACAATCTCTCTTGATCAGGTCTAGGGAACAATTGAGGTGTATATTGGAGTGCATGAGCAATTCTGTCGATGTATGAGATACGACTCTTGACATGTATTTCTTTGTCAGGTACCCTTTTCCGTTTATAAAAAGAAGGCATTGCTGGAAAAAAAAAAAAAAAAACTTTTGTATAATTCTGAAACAGAAAAAATGATGCCACTGAACAAAATTTAGGTATTTACTAGATATGAGGTCCAGTTTGGCGAAATAAAAGATAGATACTATCAAGCTTTTAAAATGTCCCGTTTTATCAGTGATTAAACTGAATTATCTATTTTTTTTTAGCCATTCTGTATAGCCGTTCATCACTGTTTTATCACCACATA
The DNA here is from genome assembly GCA_027562975.1 of Rhynchospora breviuscula. Taxonomy (NCBI): domain Eukaryota; kingdom Viridiplantae; phylum Streptophyta; class Magnoliopsida; order Poales; family Cyperaceae; genus Rhynchospora; species Rhynchospora breviuscula. The sequence continues at coordinate 48,433,066 of CM050398.1, forward strand.
ATCGTTTTATTACCCGTTTTATCACAAATCATGACCCAACCGCAAAACCGCACAAATCGCATTTTAAAACCTTCGTACTATAAAAGAAATTCATAAGACTGCCAAAAACTTGGTAGTTTTTAGTGGAGAATTTGAGACCTATCAACAACGATTTTGAAAGATATGCTCAATAAGGGTTGACATATGCTCAATCGGTCCTTAACCAAATCATCACGATGTGTTTGAAAGATGAGAAAATTGAAAAATTGACCCCAAAGTTGGAAGCTTTATCTAAATATACGAAAAGGCATCCCGCCACAAAATTGACACCAAAGTTTAGGGCATTACCTGAATCTGAAAAGAAGACGCCCCACCCCCGACACAACAACTTCAGTAAGTGATGCAATTGAGAAAAGGATTACGGCAAAGTGGAAATCTTAGCCTGAACCTTCACTGGACAAAAGCAATACAATTTACCTAGATCTTCACTGGAAGCCCACGCCACAAATCCAACGCAATTGAGGAGAGGAGTTAGAGCAAAGTTTAAATCTTTACCAAAATATTCAACGCTATGGCTCTGCAGAACCCGTTATGGCTCACCCTCTGGTGAAAGGGAAGAGAAAAAGAAAAACGTCGGCCAGTAGGACCTGGCAACTTGGAAAGTAGCCAAAAAAAAATGAAGGGAATAAAAGCCGACAAACTACGCGACAGCAGTTCGGCTGTAAACAATAAAAGCTGAAACCTTTCTGGTGATAAACCACGCGATAGGTATTAGGAAAAACTTTCGCCGATTGGAAGGGATAGGGTCCGAAGGCTCCTCGACGACGACGACATCGCAAAACAGTTACACCTATTTCCTCCGCTTTTATTTCTCGGTAAAATTAGAAATATCTCCTTCAAATCTTTAATTTTGGAAATTTACCCCTTTAATCATGATTTCTGTGGAAATTTGTCCTTCTCATTATTTCTAATAATAATTAAAATAAGAAAATTAATTGATATTTACATGGACAAAAATGCCCCCGTCCTTAACTAACGATTGACCTTCCATTGATTTCCGGCCATTACTTCCTTTATTATCAAAAAAAAGAGAAAATATACAACGCTATTGATTTCTCTTGTGATCCTTTTGCCTATGCTTCAATCTCTGGAGATCTCCTCACTGGAGCAAGCCTCCTTTATTATTTGTTCTTTTGAAGCAAAAAAGGGTTCAAAGACCCATCTTTTCATTAAATGGAACCTTTGTTATTTGATTTCATTCGATAGTTCAATCACGTAAAATACATGACCTTCAAGTATTAATTTTATTTTTATTTTTTAACGATGGCCTTTGTTTTTTCCTTGATAATATACTATAATATTGACAAAAAATAATAATTTGTCAAAATTTGAATTAATTATGGATATAAAGAAACGCAAGTTGTTTTCCCTTTCTTTTGTTGATTCTCCTCCTCTGTTTAGGCTTCTCCTTTCGTTTTTCAAGCTAGCTTCAAAGTTGAAATACATAGGAGTTTTCAGCGATTATGAGGTTCTAAGGAATGTTTAGGGCCTTTATGCGAAGGGGTCGAGGGGATTATACCTTCTAAGATTGTTTATCTTTTTTTTCCGCATATTATTATTAGAGGAAGGGAACTAATTAGTTGGGACGATATTGGCATGACCGGGTTAATTTCGTCCTCAATTTAAAAAATTGAATTTCCTAATTTAAAATATTATTAGAAATAGTGAAAAAGGCATATTTCCTATATTAATCATGATTAAAGAGGTAAATTTTCAAAATCAAAGATTAGAGGGAGATATTTCCAATTAGCTAAAGATTTTATGGGTATATGTCTGATTTTTCCTTTATTTCTTTTATAAAAGATAGTAAAAGATGTCTCATGCGAAGTGCTTTGGGCAATCGTCTATTTACCTGGAGCAACATTTTTTTATTTTGAAATGTCTAAATTATTCTTAGCATCAATTTATTATCCTAATTAATCGCTTTACTTTGCATAAATCTTTTGCATTTTTTCCTTTACATGCTCTAGAACCTTAAATTTTCAAAAAAAAAAAAAAAATTGAATGTAATTTGTCATGAGAACCAATTATAAGTATAAACAAAGACAAGTTTGAATAAAGTATTCATGTTCAAAGCCTTTCCCATTTTTTTAATATAAAGAATAATTTAATCAACAATTTTAAATAGAACCATGATTTTTTTTTTAAAACACAACCATGGTATAGCGAGTTTTTTAACCCCACTATAACCTCTCCCCCCAGCGGGGTTCAGAAGCCCACTATAGCCTATAGCGAGGGTCAAAAATCCTCTATAGGCCTTATAGAGGTGGTCAAAACCCCGCTCTAAGGCCGAGATTCCACTGCTTTTTTTGTCATTTCAATTCACTTTAGTGATTTTAATTGATTTCGGTTAAAATTTCTGTCGAGTAAGAAGTTAGTTTTATAACCCGCTATAACATATTATATAAACTCCTTTTTCCCTTCTCACAAAAATCAAATTCAGTTAACTACAAATCTCTTTCATCCAATTCAATATTCAGATACGAAATCCAAGAATATGTTCAATTAGCATATGTGTCAACCAATCTCCAACTACTAGAGCCTATTTTTTTAGTTTAGGTTGTGGTCCGCAAACCATCTTTGCAGATATTAGAAACGAACTATATGCTCGGCTCTAGATTTATGAAACCCAATACAATGTCAATATCTGATGATGTTATAATGATATAGTAAACGGGACATATGAATCTCTATTTTTTTCTTATCAGTTCCGAGAGAGTACGAGAAGTGTAAAATTAAGAAACACCTTCAGAACCTGAACCGAAAAAGACGATACGATTGGTATGGAGAATTTTCAAACAAGCTCAACCCTCCGAACCAGAACTGAGAAGAGTAGCTGAACTAAATAAAGAACATGAGGAGAAGACAAATGAGGTGGGTACTGATGCAGCTTTCTGAGACGAAACTACTCAATTGACTAACAATGCTGATGGAAGTCATCAACGGGAACATGAAGAGGAAGATGAAGAACCATGGTGGGATGAAATTCTACAATATGCAAACAGCCAAAATATCTAACTAGATTTTTTTTTTGTTTCATTTAGCTATGCTTTATGTTTTGTTCTTATTAAAAATCTTTAATATTTAATTCTTAATATTAAAAATTTCGGTGTAATATATTTTTGGTTGTGCAATTTTTTTCTTATTTATGAATTAATAAATTGAACTGTAATCCAACAATATAAAAACTAAATAATAAAAAATCAAAACTACAGGGCCAACAGTCAAAATTCAATTAATATTGATCAAACATTACACATTACAAATTGAAAAAAAATTATAAAATTTGCATTCATTCATCACAATAATTATAATTACAATATTCAACTTAGGAAAAATATACAACAATTGATAGGACGTTTTCGTATATAGATTTTGACCCAATTTAGACTCAAATTATGATTGATTTTATGTGATTTTAACTTAGTTTTACTTGTCTTTATTAGTTTTTAGGTACTTCCATGCCCTTTTGTGTTTTAACAGGAAAATCATCAGATGTGGTTCCAAATCTGCACAATACAACAATTATTGAGCGACTCGACAGAGTGCCAAACAGGATGGATTAGGCAGTCAGAATGAAACCAGACTGGAGAAGGCCAGGAGATAATTTGAAGCATTCCAGACGGGCAGATTACATCAGTAAGCGGGCCGTTAGGAGATCTATCAGACAGTTTCGACGTTCGGATGGTTAATTTGGTAACCACTCCAACATGATTTCTGCCACGATCTGACCCACTCCTGAGCGCACTCCTACCCTCGACAGTTCTTTTCCACTACTATAAAAGGGTAGGAGTTTCAAGAGTTCAATGTTCCCAATTTTACAGAGAAGTCACGCTATTACAGAGGAGGAGTTGAGCAATCCTCTTGTCTTCAGTAGTCAAGCCCAGGAGTCAAGTGAGCAGTTCGGTTCATGCCACAACAGACAAGCAAGGTATTCGACTCCGATTTATTGTGATCTCTCATTATTTCTTGTTTGGTTCTGTAATGATGATTGATACCTTGTTATTTGTTGTTACTATGATCATACTTGAGTAGTTTGATTAGGGATTATGGTTGATAAACAGATGCTTAACTTAGTTTACATTAATTGATTAGTTTACTATTTGTTTACTTAGTTTTATAACTTGTGTTTTTAATAATTCTTTGCTATGCTTGAATTGTTTAATTAAGTACAAAAAAACTAGAAGATATGAGACTATTGAAAAACTTGATAAGGTACCAGCATCAAACCATTTATGTACCAGAACATATGTTTTCTATCTTATTAATTAAAGAGGTATCAGCAATAAAGTTATTTTCAAGATTTGATATGATTCAGATCATTGTTTTTTTTTTTTTGACCTCGAATATAATTACTGAGTTATTCTGATTCCAGATTTTCTACCAGAATACATTGATAATAATATTTAATTTTGAGTTACTGCCTCATTGGTAATGATATCTTGGTTAATATTTTTACTCATTAGATGCTTATGCACTTAATTTTTTACAGCTCATGTGAAAAGAAAAATTATGGCATTTTGCCTCATCACTTGCCTATCGCACACCATTTAGACTTAATAACAAATTATTAGTGGTTCTTAAAATTGAAATACAAAAAATCCGCTAAGACGCAGCGAAGCCGCGCTTCCCCACCTAGTTCTAATATGTTCATCATTTGGTTACTTGATCGAGTATCAAAACGACTCTAAATTTTATAAAATTTATATAGAAATGCATCGCTCATTAAATTGAACAAGATCAACGGTTTGGATTCATGCGTTCGAATTTTAAAAATTTTAAATATTGATAAATTATGAAGTTGTGGCAACTTGTGGCACCCAAAAATGATGGCACAAAAATCTTGCTCTTTTGTAAATGCTATATTAGAAAATATCATAATGTTTGATTTCCTTGTAAATATACTAGTTGTTGGGTAATATTTTGTCAGAGGCTCTAGAATTATTGCTCGAGTAAAAATTAATGTGTGTCTTTAATTTTCTAGTTGGTACTGCCGTACAGGTGCTAGAAGGCTTGTTGTTAGAATTGTATATTATTTTGTTGAAGTGTTGATTGAAACTATTAATTAGAAGCCGACTTTATTACAAAGCTGTTATTGTGTAGAAGAATCATAAGTCTAGATTTGTTTTGAAATGAATTCATTTACAACTAGTGATATAGATTTGTTGCAAAGCTGTTATTGTGTAGAAGAATCATAAGTCTAGATTTGTTTTGAAATGAATTCATTTACAACTAGTGATATAGATTTGTAATATGTCCTTGTTCAATTCTGTTTGTGCTACTCATGTTCAGCATTAGCTTTGAACTTATTTATATAATGGATTTATTTTAGTTCTTCATGGATTGGTGTTGAATAGTTGTATGCTGATTGTTACATAGTGGATACATTTTAGTCTAATAAATGTTTCCTTGTTACTTGTTTGTAATGTTGTTTGTAATGCTGAATGAATGCTACTGTAACATGGCTCCTTGAGGTATTGTACCGTACCATGGTTGTACTGTACCATGATGAGAATTTTACTTAGCAGTAAGAGTAAGGCATTATATAACACATTAAACCTGTACCTATTGAGGTGCACTGCACCACTTTAAACCTGTACCTATTAAATATGCACAGCACCTATCAAACCTGTACCTATTTAATTGGTACAATACAATAGTAATCGTTACGTGGCTTTTTATTTTAAGATCTAAAAACAAAATCATAAGTACAATAATAAAAACAAGCAATTAATCATAACCCCATTTGTCATCATCATAACATTTAGCACGATATGTTTTCTTAAATAATACAAAACAAAAACAGAAGTTATTTTGATAGATACTTCCATACATGACCGAAATATGCAACTAATATGTCATAGCCCATACATAACAGAAACTTGGATGATGAATAAACAAAGAGTTAGTCTACAAAAATTACAACAACAAAGCCTTTAGTCTCAAATGAGTTGAGGTAGCCTAGAAATAAAACCCAATAACCCAATAAGATCAGAGAAACAAATATTTAGCCAGAAGATAAAACAATTGTGTCAGGGCCCAGCTCCTTAGACTGTTCTTCAGCAAGACAACACTTTGAAAGCTTTTCTACCAAGCCCTCTCCGAAGCCTTGTAATATAAATAATAAAATATTGACTCTCTGATCGACATTCACAAGATGGGCAAAGAATGAGCTTGGATTTTGGATACATCTCTTAGTCTTGCTTGTACTTCTCCTAGCTTTAAAAAATGCAGTCAAGGAAAAATGTATACTTCAGTACCAGATCAAACCCATGAATATATATGGTTTAATGCTACTATGGGTTTAAGCTCACCAATCCCATGGAATTTTACATCAAAACTGCCATATCATTTTCAAACAATGAACATGAACCGTTGATGCAAATATGCAATCGTCTCGCCTCAATCCCAGTGATGCTATTTGAAACGTTTAATTTTTTAGTCTGTTTTGTATAAACACTTCACTCTTCAAGAAAGGCCAAGTTCAACATTTGTAATTGATAAACAAAGTTTTAGTTCAGGGCCGAAGGAGAAAACAGACGGGGGCTCCCCACCTCCCCCCCCCCCCCCCCCCCCAAAAAAAAAAAAAGAACCCCACCAACACAAACCGGCCTTGGAGAGCTAAAGCTTCACTTATACATCAACAAGTAAGCCTTTTGTCCCAAACAATATGGGTATACTAAAAAAGAATCACTTTATACATACATGATATAATACGACATTCTAGGCACGTAGGCCTTTCAGCAGCAATGGTGTAATTGTTCCTTTTTCCAAGAAGAAATAGGTAAAAATTCTAATTGAGTGGGCTCTAATCAGACATTCGAATCCCAAAAACAAGTTGGAATAGACGCACAAGATGGGTTTGTATGTCTGTAGAGAAAAAGAATAACCTGTATTAGTTTGGATGATCATGATCCCTGTCCTATCAGATTAGTTCCTTTTCCTCTCAATTCACCATGTCCCATATCTCGTTGAGGAGGCATTTGCATGGCTTTCATGACCTGTTCCATCTGAGATGGGGAGATCTTTCGTGTCAACTGATCTGTTTTCAAGATCTGATCTACCTGAGAAAGAACAGTTCGAGTGATGGCATAGTTGCCTGAGCGACATGGGTTATCAACTCAAGTTGAACTTCCTGCAACGCCTGTTTAGGGGACATCCCTCGCGTTGTTTGTAGCAAACCTGACCATCTGTCCTTTGTGCTGATGCTTTTGGTGACGGATCATCACATCTAACACTTGACGGAGACAGGTTGATCTGGATCTGAGGTCTAGGAGTTACCTCTTTTGAGACGATCTGCTTATCGCCCCTGAAGTTCGCCGTCGAGAACTCTAGATCTAGCCTTCTAGGCTGGATGATACCTCTGATTTCACTCATTTTTTTTTTTATTTTTGAAGAAACTAGATGTAATCAAGAAATCTCTTCCTAATTACTGTTCTAGCTCATTTTCAGGTGGGCGCCAGTTGATACGTCTAGTTATGGTAGAGAGATCAACAAGAGTGATTTGAGGTGAAAAAGGGTATTTTATTGCTCTTAATTCAGTGTACAGTATTGTGTGTGTTCTCTTTACAGAATATCCAACCCCTTTTACTGAGCCCCTCCCTCTATATTTATAGGCGTTCAAAAGGATTCTCCTGCCGACGTCATCAGACAACCGTTGCACAACTTGATCCACTTGTCTTCCGGCCTAATCCGAAGCTTCTTCGGATTTGATCACGAGGAGAGTTCGTTGGCGGTAAATATGTTCCCGAAGAGGGTCTTCGCCTCCATTCATGGGACCAGTTTGTTAGGCCGGTTATGCCTCAATTTTCGTTCCCGCTTCTTTTATGTTCGCTCTGTCAAGGGATCACTAAATGGATCGCTGACATCATCATTATGGCTAGGCCTATAATCATTCACTTTCCTTTACTTGAGTTATATTGGGCCAGGCCTTTATATCCTGGCCCTATCATTCAGTAAGGCTCTGATCGGAATGGAAAAAGAGAGGCGAGGGATTTGATTTCAGCGGAGTTGATTGGAGCGGATTTGATTTTTCAAATTTTCTCTTCTGATCGGAAAGGAAGAAGAAGGGGCGAAATTGATTTGGGCGGAGTTCATTTTGGCTCTCTGTTGCTCCGATCGAAGGGATGCACGAGCACGGAGACGAAATCCCACCAAATTTCTTTGTTTTGGAGAGAATTTGGCGACGGGATTTCAACGCCTAAAACTCCCACCAACTCCGATTCCTTTTTGCTTCCTCCTTCGTTCCGATCAGAGAATTGTACGGATACGAGAATCGGAATTTCAATTCCAATGGAGAATTTTGGTTCCGATCACGGTGTAAGTGATGCAATTGAGAAAAGGATTACGGCAAAGTGGAAATCTTAGCCTGAACCTTCACTGGACAAAAGCAATACAATTTACCTAGATCTTCACTGGAAGCCCACGCCACAAATCCAACGCAATTGAGGAGAGGAGTTAGAGCAAAGTTTAAATCTTTACCAAAATATTCAACGCTATGGCTCTGCAGAACCCATTATGGCTCACCCTCTGGTGAAAGGGAAGAGAAAAAGAAAAACGTCGGCCAGTAGGACCTGGCAACTTGGAAAGTAGCCAAAAAAAATGAAGGGAATAAAAGCCGACAAACTACGCGACAGCAGTTCGGCTGTAAACAATAAAAGCTGAAACCTTTCTGGTGATAAACCACGCGATAGGTATTAGGAAAAACTTTCGTCGATTGCAAGGGATAGGGTCCGAAGGCTCCTCGACGACGACGACGGCGCAAAACAGTTACACCTATCTCCTCCGGTTTTGTTTCTTTTGGTTCGAGGGAAGAGAAATATTGGAGGGAAAGGGATGGGATGGGATGGAATAGGAAGGAAAATTATTTTATATTTGTTTTGTTGAGGTAGACTAAAATCAGTCGCGACTAACAAATGAGTCCGTCAGCTGCGATTAAATTTTAATTTTTGGAATTTTAACAGTCGATCCGAACCTATGTTGCATGGATTCTGGTTCGAAAACCGTATCCAGTGCGGTGCGGGTGCGGCAATTCGAAAATTTTAAAAAATCTAAAGTATAAAATTAAAAAAAATTAATATGATTAGATTTCTCATAAATTTGTTGTACATAAATAAATTTTGAAAGCCTTTGAAAAAACTAAGTAAAAACTAAATATATTTATGAAATTATATAATTAAATCATGAGGTTTAGAAATTTATAGACAATATTTTTGAAGACCATAATTATTAAATTTGACATCAGTGGATAACTAATACTTTTATGAACACGGATATAAATTTTTATGGACAAATAAATTTATAAAGGTCGTTAAATAATTTAATAAGTAACATATATTTTATACAAAACAGCACAAATGGAGAAGGTAACCATGTGTCTCTGAAATGGAGAGAAACACAGCAATGGGAGATGGATTTACATACGGTTTTCAGTGTTCGGTTAGTCCCAAATTCAGATCCGCTGTCGCGCGACAGCGGCTGTAGCGCGGCATGCTGGCCGTCTGATCAAGATCCAATGGACAAGGGAGCCCCGTGCATGTAACCTAGATTGATAGGCCCGTAAAAAATTAACCATCCAATCAATATCAGACGGCTCGTACGTGCGCTACAGCCGCTGTCGCGCAACAGCAAATTCGGATTCGTTAGTCCCACATGGACTACTGTACTCAACTAAGAGTGCATATATACTGGGATATTTCTCCCATTGTGCGCTTGATGGCTATCAAGTTTCAACTATTTTTTTTTTTTTTTAATAAGAGGCTATTTATTTATAGAGGCTTTAGCCCACTCTATAAATTAGATTTTACCCCTCTTTCGCGTCCAGCAAGAATTGAACCCGTTACCTCTAGGATAACGACGGAGCCACTGACCATATGTACTGAACTCCACGTTCAGTACAGATTAATGCTGTTTAGCCCAATTGTGTGTGATGCACTTTATATATATAATATAATAAAAAAATAAAATGGATTAATGGATCCGATACGGCTACACTCCAATAGACTGATACGCGCACCAGTGTCGTATCTTGACTGAACCCATTAAGTCAAACTAATTAAAATAATAGAACCGGGATCGAACCCGCACTCGATTCGCACCCGATACTGGTTCCCTTCTGTCCTAGAAGAACCGGGATAACATAGATTCGAACTGTTCAATGTATTCTCCATATCGAACCAAATTTTACATTTTTCTGAATTTTTTTAGTATTTTTTTGATATTTTACAAAATTCTTAATTTAAACAATTCTCGACCCTTCAATAACAACGATTTTTAAAAATCTCAAAAAAAAAAGTTACAAAATTCAGAAAAATTTAAAATTTGGTCTCCAATGATATTTCAATATGGAGAACACATTGAACAGTTCGGATTGGTCATTAAAACATCAAAAATTGAAATATAATCACGGCTGACGAGTCCATCCGTCAGCCGTGGCTGATTTTAGTCTATTTCTTGTTTGTTTGGATAAAAAATAAAAGAGAAAAAAAAAATTTCTTTCTTTCTTTTTTCGTGTTTGGAATTTGGATGGTCCAAAATAATGATGGTAAAATTTTATGAATTGGCAGAAAATGACCATTATATCCTTGAACTCTTAAACTTTTTCTTTCAAAGTCTTTGCAAACTCCAACATAATACAACAACAATAATATATATAGGAACAAGATCTTCTGGACTGCAGTCCATCGAATTCTCTGGACGTCTTTAATTTGTGTCTGTCCGATCAATAATTGATGCCCCATGATTAATACTAGATTTATAGGTCCGAAAAAATCTAACCGTTGAGATTGAATCGGACGGTCCAAATTGAGAGACGTCCACTAGACGTTTTAAAAAAACGTTCAGAGGATCCGGACCCATAGTATATACGGTACAGAGCATCTTTCTAATAATCTAATGTAATACAAAGGAAAAAAGAATCTTTGTTCGTTTCTTTTATTATGTGGGCTAGTTATCTAACGTGCAAAGGAAAGAAGGGCCTAATTTTTTTTATTTATTCACTGATCCTATTCTATTCAGTGATTATCTCATACATTAGTCCAAACGATAAGTCAATTTTCCTTCATAGATAAACGATAAATTAGTCCAGTGATATAGCTCAGTGGGTGCGAAGAAAAGAAAACGATATTCACTGTTTACCTCATATATGTAAATGATAAAAGTCAGTTTACCAACGATAAACTAGCAAGACATACAAAATTGTTATTTGGTACTTTCTCAAACAATATAGCAATTCCGAGTTCATCCGATTAACATTAGAAATTAACAAGCAAATTGAAGAAAAAAGTGACTATCATACCAAAAATCAAAGGCACCTAGACCACAGTAGTGCATCTTGTACGATTCTCTTCTTAACGAGATAAATAAAAAAAGAGAGAAAATTGCCTGTGCGCCAAGAAGAAAATGAGATAAAAAGATGAAAGTAGTGAGAAACAGAAAATGTAAGGGTATCTGCTGCCAATAGACTGAAGCTTTCACGCCAAAAATTGTCTTTCCATCCATTCTCTTCCCATTTGGAGGAAAAAATATTTGTACAGGAGGGGAAACGTTTACCCTCATTAAAATTTTACCTTTCTTATTTCCTTCCATCCAAACAAGGAGAACTTTCTGATTTCCCTTCTGTTTTCTTTCACTCCCATTCATTACCTTTCATCCAAACAGAGTGTAAGAGGAGAAAAAGGAAAAAGAAATATAAATGTAAGAGGGAATAGAATGGAATGGAAAGGAAACAAAAATGTTTAACATTTGTTGTCTGGACGATTAATGAAAGAAAAGAAAATTTTTCTCCTTCTCTTCCATTTTCATGTTGGTTGATATAATTAAATATTCAATAAAGATAAAACAAAACTAGTTAGATACATGTGACCATTTTACCGTTGGCTTCTTTATAATGGTTCTTCTTCGATTATTTAAAATTAATAAATTTCACTGTGATCACAACAGTCCTTGGATTTGATTTAAGCCTAGAATTCTTACCAGCGTCAAGCTAATAAAAAACTTTTTTTTTATTTTGATCATGTGGAATTACAAAATAATAACAGTATGTGCTATGTGAACGTCCCATTTTCATAGAAAATGATACTTATTATCCTTATATACATCTTAATTATCCTAAAAAATAATACCAATTGTTCATATATGCATTCTGATTGTCCTAGAATATGATATCAAGTGTCCTGTATACAATGACAATAAGAGGAGGTGGATAACGTATGATGACGGTGATGATAAAAATTTGTGATGGTCCTTATCAGATCCGGATAATATCACGGCAAACCAAAGTAAGCATCCACCAAAAGAAAATCTAGGAGGTATTCTTAGGCGAAATTTTATTCTATTGGAATTCTCTCCTTGGAATTAGATGATTGTGTATAAAATTAGTATGTCGTCTAAACTTCTCTGAGAACTCTGAAAAGATAATAACACAAGTGTTTTCTGCTAAGAGATGATGACCATCAACTCAAGATATGCGGTTGAAATTTCAAAAACATAATCAGGGATATAGAAAATAGAAAAAGATCCACAATCTGTTATATAAGAAAACAAAAAATAATGACAACACAGTCATTTAGTTGTACACATGACTGTGCTTCATGTAAAAAATGTGCCTTTCTGTTAAATATAATTGAAAGAATTAAGAAAACTGACACTACCAGATTCCTGTTGAACGGAGCTCAGATTCTATTTATACAACCAAAGTAGAAAAGAATCAAAGCAAATTTAAAGATAACTCACTGACACAAACGCAGTTCAGTATATGATATCTCTATCCAGATAGTAACAAAAGCAAATTGAAATGTTCTCCTTTGATATCTTGCATTTCATGAGGTCAAACTACAAAGATTAATTTCATGCAAGCAAGCAAGTTAAATTAAAAAAATTGTTTGGTATAAAAAGCCAATGACATGTCGCCATATTGATAAAGCATTTAAAAATGTTCTCATAAAAATCAGGGAAAATTAGATTCAAAATATGAAGCCTTCATATCCAAAACCTCATCTGTACCAAAGCTCATATATCAATTAAAAGTCCCAGTACTAAGAACAACTTTAGCTACAAAATTCCAATACTTCGATTAAACTCGATCCACAACTACAGCTGATACTAAACCATTTACTTTCCTACTCACACACTCACTCACTAGGTCCTAATTAATAAAAGTTCTTATTCTATATAATTAAATAAAAAATGAAAAAAGATAAGCCAATGAGAAGCCCAAAACACCAAACCACCTACTGGAATTCAGATTCCAAAAATTAATTTGAGGAAATTTTAAATTGGCTAGTCACATCTGATGCCGGCCTCAGCAGCTCGCCTAGGTTTACTCTTTCGGCGGCTGCTACTATGTCTGAACCCATTGGCCCGACACACCACCTCAGGAATAGTCTGTACATCAGATTTGGTTTCTTCCTTCACTTGAGCCTGCTTCTTTCTCTTTTTCTTTGCAATTTCTTCTGCTTTCTTAGTCGAGGTTATTAGAGCGTGTTTTGGGTCAGTTTCAATCTTACCAGGTTCACCTCTGTCCTTCTGTTCCAACTCCAATTCAGGCTTCAGGATTTCTTCCTCTTCTTCCTCGTCAGTTTCTTCTTTTAGTGGCTTCTGAGGCCGGCCCCTCCGCTTCTGTGTCGGTATTACCTCTTCAGGCCCGCTACCAGTTTCGTCAGACCCGGTTGCAGTTTTCTTCCCCTTGCCTCTCCCTCTACCCATATCTTTGAATCAGGGGATGTTCATGCAATCTGAAAGGTAGAAATACAGAAGGAAGCATGCTCAGATTACTGTAGTGATTGATAATAAGAGTGTCTATTTCAATTACAGATCAGATTAGAAGCTAATAAATCAATTGAATATACAAAAGAAATGTTATTCAATTTCAATTAACAGACCTTAATCAATAAACAAATTCTTAAGGAATAACAGAAATTTAACCCTGGGAATATTCCAAAGTTAAACTAACCAGAAGGGAAAGAAAACTTAAATATTATCTCATCAAAATTCTAACAAAGACAAGTAAAAGTAATGACTTTTCATGGATTACGATAAGACGTTCTTACTTTTCTGAATGGATAATAATTTTGTTACAAAAGATTAATTAAGAAGCACCAAAAAAAGGAATAACCGAGCAGAAGAAGAGACCAACTATAATTAAAGGATTGGAAGATTAGGACAAGCAAGTTTGCGATATCAATTTGACAACTGACTGCTGACTTAAGCTCAAATCTAATCCCTTGCCAGAAATATGGAGACGCATGTCAAGTTTGATGTCATACAAAATCTAACCTAAATCAGAAGCAAACCAAATCCATCATCTCTCGACTTACAAGTTTGAATAAAGAAAAGATTAGCAAAACAGAATAACAAAATCAATTCAGTTCTACAAGTTTCTGATTTGTAACGAAAACAAATTAATAGTTCGTATTTCCTATAGGAAGGGGGGGGGGGAATGAAAGAATATAATACCGAATTTCTCTGAAGCAGATGAATTTGAAACAGCGAAAGAGGAGTCTCTCTCTTGTAAGAAAGACTTGAACTTTGTGCGCAGAAGTGTTTCACACTTGTAGAAAGAGAGATGAGGAGGTGGACAGCTGGAGGATGCGTATTGGATAAAGAACCAACAGAGAGAGAGAGAGAGAGAAGCTCAGAGAGGCAAAGAGAGAGAAGAGGTAAGAGCTCAGAGAGAGAGAGAGAGAGAGAGAGAGAGAGGTCTGGCCAGAGCCAGAGAGGAGATGTCTCTCTTAAGTTTTGGTACCCCTCGATTTCGATAAGTTTCCAGTTATACAAAACTGGATATATCCGGCTCGTTTTGCTACCTTGAGAACTGATGTCGCTCATTGTGTGAAAATGGAGAGGTGAAAAACAAAATTTTGTTGCCGGTAACCACGTTGTTAAGGTCCTGTTTTGGACCACTTTTATTAATTTTTCAATTGTTTATTTTGTCTTACTGCAGACTATTCCCTTTCCTCCAACAAGCTATTACGTACTAATTTCATAAAATATTTATATTGATATCCTTTTAGAGGCAAAAGTGTTAATATGGGGTTCTTACTAGGACAAGCAAAATTGCATTTATTTTATAGTTTTTTGCATGTTGTATTAGAGTTATAATTCAGCTCATGTGATTCTCAAGTGATAATAACATTGATTTACCTGTAGTATCACTGAAGTAAAAATTTGTAAATTTACAAGGATTTTATCGAAAAAAAAATGTTTTCCAGATTGTCCAGAACATTCCTTCCTTCAAAAAACTTATCAAATTAACATTGACTTCAGGAACTAAGAATAGGAAAAAAAAATTCATGGTATTGAAAAAAAAATACAGAAAAGAGTTTTTGCGTTTCGTTTAGGAGGAGGTAAAAGAGTAAAATTGAAAAATTGTATGTACTAACCGCGAAGTTTTCAATAAATATCAACGGTACAATTACACAAGTTATGTATTGTAATTTTTAACTATCACTAAACATTTTTTTTAGAAAAAAAAAATGCTGAGTCGCTTTTATTAAAACTTTCGTGTCAATATAAATTCTTTTTTAAAGTTTATAGCAAAAAGAAGTTGTACTGCACAAATTAGTTCGAATTTGGGGGGGGGGGGGGGGGAGCGATAGGTTAAAGGATTCTGTCGATGCATGCACTATAAATTTTACTGCGCATATTAATTACCCCATTCTCAAGATCCATGTTATCTCTCATCATAGCATTTCCTAAAACTTAAACGGTGCGATTTGATATTCATAGTGCAGCATTGTAGATGACAAGCATAGGGTGTAGGTGATAGCTCGAACATATGTATTATTGTTTAATATATTATTGTGCTTGGTCACCAGTAAAGGAACTAAAGCTTGTGTTTGGGTGTTAGATTAGGCACGTTTCTATCATATAGATCTATTATAATTAAAGGGTCATTGATTTACTATTATTACCTCGGCTTCTTTTTTTTTAAAAAAAAATGTGCGAATGTATCATTTTTTTTTTAATTTGCTATCTTTTTTAAGTATATGGAATTATAATTAGTGACGGATTTAGCCATTAAATTCTCCAATTTTTATAATATATATACAGGAGCGTAGCTAGGATTTCGTGTTAGCAGGGTTCATAATTTTTTTTTGCTAAAAATATATGTACGACAATGACACAATGTCTAATCAAGCTTTTAAAAAACTCTTTTATCTATTTATCTAGATTTTCCTTTATATCGCACAACCGTTTTATCACCATTTTATCGTCGTTTAATCACCGGTAAACGCTAAATCACCACCCAACCGCTAAACCACACAAATTACATTTTAAAACCTTGCATCTAATATAGACATAGCATAATAATAATTTTTAAATAAACAGCTCTAAAATAATGTCACGTATATAAACATGACAAATCAAACATCTATTATAATAACAACAGAAGATCCAGAATAATATCCAATATACAAACTAATAATTCAAGAGTCCAGAATCATTCATCCAAGAATCTTCTATTCTATTATAAGTTTTATCTTAATAAGATTCATTGCAAAGGAAAGAAGATTCTTCAGGAACAAATACGACATGGGTCCTTGTGCAATATTTTATGAGTCATTACGCAATTCAAATCAAACACGTCATGTTCATCTTGGTCCTTTAAATTTTTAAGATGAATTTCTGACTTCTTATATTTTTTTATTTACAAACATACCAAGTTTGAAGCAATTTTTTCATTTCAAGACCCACCAAACATAATGTGTTACATATATGATGTATAAAAATAAAAAATATGTATCATTTTAAGAAAATTCATAATTGACTTCCATAAAAATATAAAAAAAATTTCATTATTAATTCTCATAATTGTAATCTAATGTTTGACGAGATTATGATATTAATATTAGTACTTGATATGATGCGTGACTCCTGTTCAATAAAATTTTCTCTCTGCCCATGATTATCCTGATGCATTTGTATTAGTTTTTTTTTTTTCAAATCAAGGAGGTTTAATAAAAAAATCAATTCAAAACATTAGTTAGCATACTTCAAAAAATAAAGGATATTCATGTCATTAGTTTTCAATTGATTACCAATGGGTCCATATGGATGCTTCCCTGCCAATATGATAATAAATTAATAATCGTTCAATTCAAAGGCAGACAAATCTGATTGATGCCTTTTGCGGGATTATTAAAAAAAAGTAATAACGACGATATGCATAAATTGTTTGGATTTGAGCTTTAATCAGACCTGTCTAACTGAATGCTATATATAGACCGTCCGAAAAGATTAGTAGTTTCATATACCTGATCACTTGATAACTTCTCCTCAAAATAATCGATCCGTGTAAAAGATCAAGCTAACACGAATCTTGACGCAAATCAATGTATAAGAGGCATAAGGTCCCAAGAGAATCCCATCTCGTGTTGCCCCTGGTATCTTTGCCTACGAGTAGAAAACAACCCTCAAATCCACTCACTAAAAAATGAAGATGCTTTGAGCCTTTGCTTGGGTACTTAGTAACTCCGTAATCTGTGTGCCACAAAAATAGGCAAAATCCACTGTTGAGGCTTCGAGGATAGAAGAGTCATTATATATGTCGACGTCGCTTTTTAAATTTTGTACCTTCAGACAAGAGACACTTGGATTACACTTTTTGAATCAGGCACTGCATAGAGGATTCTTATCAGTGTCTCCGATTTTCTGTAACTATCTGTGTACCTAACATAATACTTTATCGTGGGTTCGGATAAGCCGTAATCTTTGGCCCTGATTAAAATGAGTTTCTCCTTTTTTCGCGGAAATATTATGGAATTTTCATATTTTTTATATTTTTATCGGAATAAGTAAATTTAATTTTATTTGGTCAGAATTTTTATGTTATTACTTATTAGACCCAACGGAATTTTAAGAAATCAATTGTAATCAAATAAAAATTCTATGTATAAATCATTTTGATTAAAGCCTTACTCTTTTCATCGTTTAATATTGCTGACCTTATTATTATTACAATATTACTAGAATTACATATCTAAAATTTATTCTCATATTGAAGTATATCATTCAAAATTTCCAGTAATCGTCCATTTAGAACCAACTAAAGTGTCGTGAAATATGATAATTTTTTTCTGGCTCGTCTATTTGGTAATTTCAACAAAAAGATGATAGCAAAATTTTTATCTCTAACTAAGATATCAAAATTTGACTGTGCGATCTCTATGATACCATACATATCAACAGTACTTGACTACTTCATCTTGTCTAGTGTCTGTTGCATGATGACTTTTCAATGTACCTACCATGTACCTTTTATAAAAAGAAAACTTTTATAATTTGATTTAGTCTGTATTATCACGTTTTTCAATTGCGAAGTAATGTTATCCTTGCTTTATCGATACAGTAATTAATACTGGTTTGTTAAGGATATATATCTCGGCAAGCATGCATAACAATCGATAAAATAATTATACAGTTAAAAAAAATAAAATTATATACATAAATGCATAGTATATGTATTTTTAGATAGAATGTGCATCAAATTTATCGCAATTTGATAAGTATTTGGTCTAGATCAAGTTTGATAAATTTGAACTTTTAAAGTTTTAAAACCGCTTAATTAATAACTGATTAGGTTAAAATAATATCAACTTTTATAAACAATTCATTTAAACTAGCTAAGTTGGTTTGCTGCCTTCACTCTCACCACATTTATCAAAGAATATTTAAAACTTTTTAGTAAATAATTTAACAAAAAGTTTACATTCGAGCTTCGATTAATTTTGAAAAAGTAAGTATATTTATTGAATGCAAAGATATAATAAATTGTGTTGGTCAAATGAGTTTTGAAGAAAAAAAATATATTTACGCTTCATAATGGTTAAATAAATTTGTTGCAAATATACTCTATCCATATATATAAGTTTTGATTGAATATTCACATTTCTATAGTTTAATATATTATTGAGCAATGCTAGAATCAAACGCGTTTGACACTTAAACCTGTCATACTTGATCGAATCTCAATTTTTGAAATTATAATGACCAATCCGAACTGCTAAATTTGTTCTCCATAATAAAATCTCTCAATTTTTGAAATTAGAATGACCAATCCGAACAGCTAAATTTGTTGTCCATAATAAAATCTCTTTAGATACTAAATTATATTTTTTTCAAAATTTTTATTATTTTTAATTTTAGAAAATTTTCAATCTAATTAATTTTGAATCTGTCAAATTTAAAAAGCCGAAAAAATTACTTAAGAATTTAAATTTTGGTCTCCAGGTTGGAGTTATGTCCTAGAAGTCAATGGTTTAATGACTTAAATATTAGTTTATGTTATTGATGATATTTAATCATTTGTTCCTAGAGTTTATTACTGACAGATCATTCGGGTTGAGGATCTGAATTGTAGATCTCCGTGGATCATTCATTAGAATGACAGTAATAAATCTAAATCGTCCGTAATCTTGATAATTAATAAGGAACATTAATTATCATAAAAAATTAGTATGCAAGTTAAGTGATGATTAAGTTCTACAAATCATAGATAAGGAGTTACCAACTTAATTGCATATGTGTATGTTATTAGAACATAGTACATGACATGACCCAATGAAATAAACATATGGATTGTGTTATGTGTCATTGTTTATTTCATATGAGTTTGATTCTAAGTTTGGGATGGTTCAACTTTTCCACATGAGGATAGGTTCAATAAATATCGTCTACCGTTGATTTCTAATAAGGGCTGCTATACAGACTTTATTTATGTTCTCTTGAATTGTGCGGGGAAAAGTTATTCATCAAGAAAATCGTACGTCCCTCATTAATTCACTTAGTGAGTGATGATATCTGTTTGGGCCCCTTGATGGAGTTGGATTGTTTGGCTAACTTGTACAATCAAATCTAGATCAAGAAATGTATAATCTGCAAGAATGACACATTCCTATCTTAGATTATACAATGATATCATGTGACATAAGAATCAGATAAGGAAATACTTTTATTCCTGATGCAGGATTGAGATATTATAGCAGTACATTATTTATGCTAATTGGGAATCATAACGTGTTGCTAGATACCGCTTATGATTATTGGAATTAAATAGCGATTTAATTCCATGGTCAACATAGCATAAATCCTCAAAGGGTCACACAAATAGGTTTTGACCATACGTGCATTATTTATTTAGTTGCATTATTGAATGCAGTAATATGATATGTTGATTGATTAATTATATACCGTTGCGAACCGTTATAATTAATTAAGTCAAACGGATCATATAAAAATAAATTAATGCATATCCTAATCCCTAAATAATTATCAAAGTGTTGATAATTAATTTGGTTCAACATAAATTAATTAAGGTAATTAATTTGAGCTATTGGACCTTTATTTAAATGGTAAATTAAAGGTCTAACTTGAGAGCATTTAAATGGGCTTTTAATTAATTGAATTAAAGGAGCATTTAAACAAATTGCAAAACCCAAAATGGCCCATAGATGAGGCCGACCACTCCATGGCAAACTTGTAATTAGTTGCAAGTTGTTTGGAGATTGGTTGGTCTATAAAAGGTGGTCTTTTTAGAGAGAGAAACCCTAGCCACCATCTATTTTTCTCTCTTCTCTCCTTCTTCCTCTTGAGGCCGGCCACAATAGTGTGGAGAAATTGATTTTTCTCTTGCTATTTTGGCTATCTCTCTTGCTAATTAAGCTCATGTGTTGAGCATCTATTGCCTCACTCAATTAAATAATTAATTAGAGGCAAAGGAATGAAGGGATTAGGCTTAACCTCTCATCTACTAGCATAGATCGAGGTTTTGGTTAATACCTTGGTGGACTCGAGGCCGAGACACGTGTGGTGGTGCGCACAACCTCGACATCGCCGGATTCGAGCCTCCTAGTTGCGAGTCTAGGAGAGGTAGCCTTCCTATTCTCTATCTCTTATGTGTTGATGGTTGAACAAAATCTATCGAGGTCTTTGTTGTTTAGATGGTTAATTAATGGTTAATTAACAAGAAAATTTGAAAACAAGGACTTTCTAACACTCCAAATAGATTTCAATGTAGAGATCACATAGAATGGTTCGGATCGGTTTTTTTGAAATTTCAATAGTTAAGACTCGAATCGTATTTGACGTCAAACATGTTTGACTCTTGCATTACTCTTATTTTATTGTTAAGAATCCAATTGGGATTTCTTCACCTCATAGAGAAAAACCTTCCAAGTTTATTTTTTTAGGTCTTGAGCGAGCTTGATTTTTTTTTAGTTTATTTTTATATTAAATATGAAATATTGTGATTGGATATCAAAAAATGAAATGAATGAAATGTGAAAAATGTACCCGTCAGTTGAGTTGCATTACTTCAGAAAAATGGAAACATAATTATAAAGGTTTTTCATTTGGGTACCAAGAAACCATACCAAACTATTTTGTAACAACATTTTCATTTTTTTTAAAATTCATAATCTTCGATCCTTTATAGAAAACAAATTTTTAAAATTTTTAAATAATAAACTATACAGTGACCAATCTTAAAAATGTAATTAGTCACCTGAAATTGAAAACCAATTAGAAGTTAAACTCACAAAACTCTCACCAGGAATTACCATGTTGGTCTAATTATTCGAATCTTTGTGGTCATGCACCAGCCCCCATTATAAAACGAGATTCACTGATAGTAGGTCCCAGACTCCCAGGGACAGGTCTTTAAGATCAATTCCAGTCAAGGAACATCAAGCCTGCTTTTGCGGCTCATTTGCAGCAACTCTAACTGACCTATTTAGTCGCTCGACCTCCTAATTTTATTCCTTTGTTCAATCACCGAAAATCTACCGAAAAAAAAAAGAAAAAAAAAAGAAAAAGAACAAGACTCCTGTGAGTCTGAGACGCCACGTCAGATCAGATGTGCGACCGTCGGCATACGACTCGTCGACTCGCTGTACGCAGCGATCAAGTGGTACAAGCCGCACAGCTGCGTGCCATTGCGTTTGCGTGTTGGCGTCGCTACTCGTTAGTGGTTGCAGCGTGCTGCTGATTCTGTCGGAAAAGGGATCTTATACGGCCATCACAGTGTGCATGCCAAGCGGCTTCCACACTGTAACAGTGTAACCTCTGTAGCTGTACTGAATAATCAGATCTTGTTTGTTTTTCAAGGAAACTTTTCTATTTGAATTTATTAGTAGATATACCCGCTTCATGTTCTCTGCGAAGTTGCTAGGTATATATGGTTATTGTATTTGTAAAGCCTTTTTCTTCTTTGTAATTTTTTTCCCTTTTTGTGTCATGAAGTTGTTGAATATTATTCATTGTCTAGAATAGCTGAAGCATTCTAAGAAGCACGCATGCGTTGAAGTGGGTGTATTGACTGTATCGCAATTTCTGACATTAATTTTTATATTTAATTTATTGGGTAGGGATTTTATGCAAATCATGATGGTGCATTACTACAGTTTTTGAGCAGTTTATTTATTATAGGATTATTACTAGACGATCAAACATGAAATAATGATTTGCCGCATAATTTCGTGAACTTATTGTTACTATTATTTACACCATTGATGAAAAAACATGATTTTATCAAAAGGATAACTAAATATTAAATTATTATTATTTTTAGACTAATCGTGCAATATTGACATGAGAAAAAATCGATACATTCCTTAAAAATTCAATATATTTAAAAATGTTCATCCTCCATAAAAGTATTTCGGAATCTTCCCCCTGATTAATTCAGATGGTTTTATGCCTATCTAAAATGCACTTATATTTGATTTTATGCCTAAACAAAATGAAGATACATTCTAGTCAGAATAAATATATTTTTTAATTACGAATTTACAATGAATATTTTTTAAACAAAATAAATTCTAATTCCAATTCAAAGCTACTAGTATTGTTAGCTATTACATGCATTGTTCAAAACCAAAATGTATATATTGTCCTAACTATCTTAAATTTTCGACTCAGTATTTAAGACTATAAAATATATTTACTTATTTTTCATTAGACACCGAGGGATAGAAGGCCAAGGGAAAGGAGTAGTGATTAAGGATATTTTGGTTAATATGAAATTAGATATAAAGAAGAATGATTTATACAATTTTAATTTATTTAGAAGGATGGCAAATTTTTAAGTTCAACTTTGGACTCGTAATTTTCTAATTTTCCAACTTTAAGGTGGCACTAAATTAATTTTTTGTACGAAATTTCAATCGTCCATGTCAGTATCCTAAGTTACTTTTTTTTAATAACTTATCTACCTGTGGGTCCTCGCAAATCTCTCTTCCATGAAAAATTAAACATTATTTATTATTATAGTCCTAAAGGAGCTCAAAACAAGAAGAATTCTGACATTTCGCTATCAATCTTTACATATTTATAGCTGTCAATTCCTTTTAAAGATATAATTTGTCAATATCGATTATATATATATATATATATATATATAGAGTTTTGCTATGGTGAGTTGCAACTCACCAAAGGATCAGTGAGTTGCAATCAAAACTGCTAGATATAGTTCAAAATGACCGATCCAAACCTTTTAATATGATCTCCCTATTGAAATCTTCATGCAGACCAAATTTTACAATTTTTCGAAATTTTTAAGCATTTTTTTAAAATTTTAGAAAATTGTTAATCTAATTAGTTCTGAATCGTTCAAAAACAGCAGTATTTAAAAATCCGAAAAAAATACTTAAAAATCTCAAAAAAATATAAAATTTTGTCAGCATGGAGATTTTAATAGGGAGATCATATTAGACGGTTTGAATCGGTCATTTTGAGCTATATCTAGCAGTTTTGATCGCAACTCACCATAGCAAAACTCTCTCTCTCTCTATATATATCAAGTATTTTTTTGGCAATATTTATATGTAAATCCTTTAATACTCTTGAAACAAAACTATGCCCTCGAGCAAACTTCAAGGCATATATAGATTCAAGTATAAAAATATATTCATTATTAATAATTTTCTCTCACCAAATATATTCAAACGAAACAAACGTCAACGCCCAAATATAATAATGCATGATTCTTGGAGCCGACCAAGTTTCTATTTCAATCTCGCATTGAATCGTCAGAACTGATTTCTTGTTTGGCTTGAAAATGATTTACAGTTTACGATCGACAAAAGCATTTCTAGTTTGCAAAGCTCGATGGTACAAAGTCCATCTATAATTATATATATGCATCAAAGATATATACCAGTTTTGCATGTTGATTGTAAAAGGCCAAAAAAAAAAGAAAAGCTCTTTTCGGTGGGTTATGATGTTGAATATACTCCTTTTTGTTATAGTTTATTGATATACGTATATATTATGATGATGACAATCCACTTCGGTGGTCAAGGTGGTTCAGCGGATATGCAAAATCCGTAACACGAATGTAGACCATAATATTGTCTTTATCCGACCGAAATCGTGTTCATATTAGGGGCGGATCTTGAATTTCATAATACGAAGGTCAAACTTAATTGGCTACTATTTTTTCTGAAAAACCTAACAATTTAAATTGTAGAGACTTCATTTAAATAAACTATATGTAAGAAATTGTCTAGAATGTTTTTGACACCAAACTCGATCGTACGAGGAATGAAAAAATAATTAATGATCCTGTAAAAACTTAATAGAAAAAAAGTGGTATAAAATTGGACCAATATAAAGATATTGGCAAATGTTCCAGTCTTTAAATATATTAAAACTAGAATTATTCTGGAGTTTTTTTTAAGATAAATTGAGTATCAAGCCTTCTAACTTATTTTTAAATTTAAATTAAATATCTATGAAAGATCCCAAGTCGGATTTCAAACTTACGACCTTTCACTTAAGATGCATTGCTCTTTATTCTGGAGTTTTTAAAAAGAAATATCTGTTGAAGAAAATCACACTTTCTATTGAAAAATTACATTTAGCAAATTTTGTGTGCAAAGTTTATTTGAAAACGTTATAAAATAGAACATGGTAAGTCTAAAAAAAACATCATCGATAGAACATAACATGATTTGTATTACTCAAAAAATTTATTACATCTTAGACACAGGATAACATCTCATTAAAAAAATTAACAGAAAGAAAGAACGAAAAAAAGAATGATAATGCATGAATTACCCCGAGATTAATTATATACGAGGGAAAAAAATATATATGCACGGAAATCAATCTGACCATCATTGTAACCTTGTTATGCGGCTCCGCTACTGTCAGTGACTCACTCTGTCACAAACACTAATGTCGTAACAAAAGCTAATACTCCGTCTCTTTCCGTGTGTCCGCGTTCATGCTGTGTGGAATGCAATGCAACTTGGTGAATCATGAATTCATGATGCGTGTGAAATGGACGGCAGCAACAGAAGCAAATCACCGGTTCATGTTAGTGCGCTCTGTGTACTGTTGATTCAGTTATCGACATTGTTATCTAATAAAGTTTCAAACGAAATAGACTTACATATAACAGGCCTAGGTCGTCGGAAAAATTATTCACAAAGATCGACTAAGTAATTTCGCTATATAATCACTATCTAGTTTTCCAAAATAAAAAAATCGACAAAGTAAAAAAAATCAATATTATTATAATAATTACACATAAAATATAATTTGCAACTAATAGGGATCAATAATAGAACAAAGATAATATTTTTTTAAACAAATTACATATTTACTATTTAAATTAATACTTCGTCAATGAAATTGGTAATGTACTCATTTCTTCAAATGAATCTGCCACTGGGCCTAACTAATAGATAAAAAAGTGTCACAATTAGGTGGGATTGGTAAATATAACATGGTAGAGTCAATGAAATTGGTGATATATGCTACACAATAAATTTGAAGAATATTTTTATTTATTGCCAGTTAAAAAATAGGCGTATTTGCTGGGTCAAGGCTAGTTGGCAAAATAGTCTACCCACAAAATCCGATTTTGCGGACCCCGCATGCACGTGTTATGAGGGAAAGGAAAAATTCACTGTAATAAAATAGCTAACAAGCATGAATAAAAAATGCATTCTTACCTCCTTCGCAGCCGCTGCTAAATTATCAAAAAAAAAAAAAAAAAAAAAAAAAAATGAACCGAGACCCAAATTTCTGCGCTGATTCGTACTCCATTATTTCAGAAACAAATATCATTTGGTTTTAGCATGTATTTATCTTATATAAATTATATAAGGCATTGAACAAATTCAAAAAAGGTCTAGCTGCATGACCCCTGTGCCTGCTTTGTCTTAACAATTTACAAGGAAAACACTTTCGATTAGTAAGATAATCAAGGCCTGGAACAATCAAGAGTAAAACCTGGTATCTTAGTTCGTCTTTTGCGGAAAAATAAATCAAGGCCCAATTTTTGAACAGGCCTATGGGCTATGTATCAATTAGTAAGACTCCTCAAATCTCAGTCCTATACACATTTCACATTTGGATGCTACAGAAAGGTCACGAATTTTGCTTCTTATATTTATAATATAAATGCTCCCGTATTTATACGTGTCAACCGAACTAATGATAAGTATTGACATTCGAGAGGCAGTGATATTAGCTCTCTATTTAGTTCTTAATATTAATATGAGATAATCCGGACATAAGTTACATTGTACATGGATGCACACTCTGGTTTCTCAAAACAAAATCAAGCATCCTCAAGAAACAAAATGCATAAGCAAAGCAAAGCACAATACCAAAATTATAATACTCTTATTGCAACTGAAGGCACTTGCCACCTTCTTAGTTTAAGAGTTTAATTCTTATGGCATGGAGCTAATGGTCCACCACATAGGCATTTGTTGTGCCCAAATGCAGCCACGCCCAAGTGCGTATTCACGCCGACGCTCGGGATCTGACCGCACAACTTGTTATAGCTCAGGTCCAATTTGTGCACCTTTGCCAAGTCCCTAATTGAAACCGGCACACGCCCGGTGATCTTGTTGTGGCTGAGATCCAGATCGGTTAGCCCCTTCGGGAAAGCCACATTGCTTATATCGAACTCCAGCCGGTTCCATGCCAGATAAATCTCAGTAGTCTTCTTTTGCGCACCGAACAGGAATGATGCGTCACCGATTAGTCGGTTGTGAGACAAATTGATGGTGTCAAAGTCAGTAGACCCATAATCTACCGGGATCCGGCCAGTTAAAAGGTTGTGAGAGAGTATAAGAAAACCGAAGTTCCCGTGTACCAGACCGGAAGGTATGGATCCGGTGAGCTGGTTGTGACTCAGGTCCAAGAACCGCAATTTGGGTAATTTGCTAAGTGATGCCGGTATGGGTCCGGTTATCTTGTTAGCCGACAAGTCTAACGTATCAATTTGACTAAGTTGAGAGATTGAATCTGGTACTGGACCTGAGAAACCTGAAACTGATGTTCGGATTACAGTGACCTGCTGTAAAGTCTTTAGTGTAAAAATGGAAGTAGGAATTGGACCCGTTAAACCCGGCAAGTCGATAAAAGCCAAGCTGATGAGAGCCGTCAGGTCGGTGACTGATGGTGGAATAGTGCCGGCGAGGTTGGAGTCACGGATTGTAATGCTGTTGACTCGGCCGGCACGGTCACACTGCAGGTGGGCCCAGGTGCAGCAGCTGGTGGACGGGACCCATGATGAGAGGATACTAGGGTTGCCAAGTGATTGTTTGATACTGAGAAGAGCTTTTAGGTCACCACTGTCGCATTTTGATGCTAGTGTGGGGGAAGCTAGTAGAACTAGGAAGAGACAAGCGAAGAGGAGACTGTAGTGTGCCATTGAGAAAGTTGGGACAATGAAGTTTCGTTATGGTGCCAACTTTATAATGTGGATGGATGATTATATTTATTCAAGAAAACACAGAAAAGCTGATGAGATTGTACATTGAAATTAGAGATGCAGACTGAAAAACGTGGGTTGCACATGGAGTCACTGTATTACAGTTTGGCTCTTGTCGGAATATCTGCACTAAATTATGAAATGTTACCCATTCCCAAATTTTACCACATCAGTTTCTTGATGTGCTTGCACATAAACAAAGCACAGGCGGTCCAGATAAAATTATAAAAATGATAATTAATAGCTATGAAATTGTATTTGGTTCAGTATAAATTACGTGTAACTCTGTTTAAACTACCTTGAAATAAACAAGCGTAAATTTTACAATTCTAACTTTGCTTCTCTATCTCTATCTATGTTTCTTATAAACAATAATATGTTTTGATTTTATATCTGATTAGAAAATAAATTGAGCAACATATCTATCGATGGTAAAATTAAGCAACATATATTTATTATCTAATATTATTTTGTTTATTTATTTGACCATATATGAGCGCATCTTTTGATAGTAATTAATTATGCGCTTTGCAATAGACAAGTGCATATATTTTTCTTAACGTGATTGAAGAAATTACAAGGAATTTATTGGTGTCATAAGAATAGTTATCAAACATAAATCGTTTGCTTGAAAGCACCATTGCAAGTTGCAACCATTTACAAATGAAAGAACTGGCAGGAGTTATTTGTGATCCACGACAGATCGGTTCATGTATAGAACAAAGCTATTCGATCCGACTAACTTGAGACCTCTACAATCATTTTTCATGGTTACAATAGCAAGACAAACCCAAACTAATGAAAATTTCTATTATGAAATCGATTCGACTAGTCTAGAATCACTCAATATGAATTGAGTAATAAGAAATACAATGTATAATCATGATGGACTGGATTGAAAATGGAATGTCTTGCGATTATAGGTTCAAATAATACCGACCCGTCCTGTGTCACGTCCATCTAACACTTTATTTATTATTTAATTAATACACAGAGTCTTATGAACCCACATTAGGAATTCATGGCATGTAATCCATCTATTATCCGTGTCTGTGAAATATTTTCCGTCATTTTTTTTAACACAAAGTGTTATTAGGAATTCATGGTATGTAGTCCATTTATATACGTGTTTGTGAAATAGTTTCAGACCTTTTTTTGGCACAAAGTGTTAGTAAATGGTCAATACTTATAAGTTATCATTAATTCGAACGCTTATCAGATGAGGTAGAAAACTTTTTTTGGGCAATTGCTGGGATAAAAAATTTGGAAAGAGAGCCGAAACATTTAGAAGAGTTGTTTTTATAATTACACCGAATTACTATGAAAGACCCCCCAGCGGGTGGCCGGAAATCATAAACGGTAGATAGAGGAATATCATAAACGCCTTTTATTTTATTTGTTACTAACGAACTTTGTTCATTTATTATGGTAACATAACAAAAAATAATTTTAATTAAAAAATATAATTAATACATCTCACCATCAAGTACGTAGATCACCCATATCTTGTTTCGCATGCTATAAGAGTTGTCATCATTGTATTTGCGTGATTGGAATTATTTAAGAATATCTCCATATACATACATAAAACATAACATGAAAAGTGGTTTTTTATTTCGATGTTCTTGGATTTAGATTTTAAAACTGAACAAGATATGGGAGAAAACTAAAATAAATATTCTCAAATTTAATTTCGATTTGAATTATGTTTGTTTTTTTATTTAAAATGTTTGAATTATGTTTGTTTCTCAAACACAACACAGATTTATCATTCCAGACAAGTAAAAAAAACTTGGAACTGATCAAGTCATTAAAAAAATATATTCCTTGTACCATTACATTCATCCACAAAACTCAGATGTATGATTCCTTTATCTTATTTTAATATTTTGAAACTTCAGTCTTAAATTCAAACATATATATATACATACCTGCGAGCCCTCATCGGTTTTCAAGTTGTTAATTGCTTCAAAGGCTACACTCTGATTTCAGAAGTGAAATGAAAAAGAATGATCATTAGGATTTACAATGATTTGACTCCAAATTTTTTTCCCAAAAAAGTAAAACTGCTTTTTCAAAAGTTTAAAAAAATTAGGGTAGGTATTGAATACGGGTATAGATTTCCTACATTTGTAGAACTCAACACACCTATGCATCGTAGGCCATTTGACTGGCTTTTTTTGCTATCTTACAAGCAGCACTTCCATGGCCGCTATAGGCCCGTTTTCCGGCTCTCGCTTTCTTAAATACACCACTTGTAGCACCACTTATAGCACTCAGTCCTCCATCTTTTTCTTTCTTAGAAGCACCACTCTCACTCCCGTTTAGTGCTTCTGCAGCCTATATAATGAATTTTAAATTTGTTAATACCCTAAAACAAAATAAAATGTATAGATATTGAATAGTGCTGATCGTTTTGAAGCTCTTATCAACTAGATTGATGATTGATTGTGAGGCACTGAGAGTTTTTTCGGTCTTCTTCTAAAAGTTGGGCAGGCTTTCTAAGATTTCTCCAAGGCTTCAATAGCAATGTTCTTTGCCTCTAGTAAGGCTTTAGTATTTGGACCTCTTTTAATCAATCTAACCTAAATTAGTAAAAACTCAGATACATAATTACTCATTTTTATTTTAACTAGGGGGCTAATCGAGTTTCGCTCGATATTTGACTTATTAATAAAATAAAAATATGTAAATATTAATGTTGAATTTTTTTTATGATGTGAATAATTTTATATGTTTTTTTTTTATGTTTAACATATGTTGGGTAATGGTTTATGTTGAGTCAGTAGTAAATGTAAAGTTCAATAAGTTTAAGTTAACTTCTTTATATAAATTAAAATTTTTATTAAAAGTAAAATTAAGAATTAAATTTTTTTTTAAATATATATTTAAAGTATTGATCGGAGGTAAAACCTAAGTCAAATTAAAACCTCAAATCTAATCTTATGCAATATAGCTTGAGGGTCGAATCACAGGGATGGATTTTCTAAACCTTTAGTTTCTAACAATTCAATTCTATTTAACCTAGGGGTATAATGGTCAAAATTAATCAATTTAAGTTTGTTTAATTTAAAACTAAGAATTTAACTAAGAAATTAGATCTAAATTACTAAAATACTCTCTAAATTAACCTAAGAATTAAAGGAAATTAACTAACTCGAATTTATGGCTTAAACTAGGGTCAATTGATCGGGGTTCCTCTACTTGGCTCCATCTAGGCGGATCCGCCAGCTTCCTGGCGGGGTCGCCAGAATAGACCGTTAACTCAGTTTAATTGGTTTATACCTTCTCTAAGTGCATGTCGTTAGTCAAATCTTAGGGTCAAATATTAACTCTCGTTCTCTATTTGGATAACTAAGTTTTAACCTTCAAACCTCTTAAAAATCCTAAGTTTTAACTCTCGTTCCTTGGCTTAGGATTTCTGAGTTTACCTTTCTATTCGGTAGGATATCATATATCTCTTGATCATAGGTAAGGACATACTTTTCAGCTAAGTCCTGATTTCTCCTCTCGGTCTACTCCCTATTCTATGGTTTGCAATTATGAACTAACTTGAATTTAAGATTCTTGTTACCTAACTATTAGACAAGGCCTTAATCTAACGGGTATAAACCTTCAAGTCAAGCAATTCAAAACCACAAATTCGACAATTAACTCAAGAAAAGGCAAAGCAAATAGAAAATATATAAACCTAATTAAACTTCATGAACTACCAAGTAAAAGTTTCCCTACAATTGCCCCTACAACAATTCTAAGCTAGACAAGACATAGAATCATTACAAAACCAAGATTTCTTCGAATAAACAAACAAAAGATAAAAAGAAGAGATAGAATACAACAAATGAACTTCGATTCCTCTCTTCCTCCTCCTCCTCCGCCTGCCTTCGAACGGCCCCATCTCCTTTCGGGCGGACTCGACTGGAACCTTAGATTGTCGCATTATGTAGAAACTCTCAATTTTCTCTCTAAACTCGATCTTTCCTCAAAATTTCGATCCCCCCTTGAAATCTCCTCAAACCATATTTATATAGGATTTGGCATTGATGGGAAGCGCTCATAATAGCAGAGAGATACTTCTGGACGTGATGGGAATAGGAAACAACCGCATTTCCAAGATAAACCTCTAAAACAGGCACTTTCTGCTAATTCTGAAAGGTTTCGGGCGGATCCGCTTGAATTCGGACAAACCCGTCTGAAATCTGGCCGAGAACAGGTCGTTTGGAAATTTCAGCACTGCGCCTTGTTTGTATTTTGCCCATATCTTCTTCATCCGGACTCTGTTTGAAGTGATTGAAGAACCGTTGGAAAGCTTGTGAGAAGCTCTACATCTTTATGGATTCATATATGTCATGTTTTTGTCCAAAATCTGCATAAAAATAGAGATTATTGTAGTAACTCCTTCTTTGACTCAAATTTAATTAAAACTAACCTAAATATATCAAAATCTAACTAAAACACAGTTATTTAGTTGTAATTTGGGGCCTAAAAGGATTGAAATATCTATATGAAATCCGCCAATCAAGTATATAACATGGTTATTGATATGTGTGGTGACAAAACAAACGGTAATAATAATTATAATTAATTTATATAAGAAATATAAAGATGTGATCAATACATATAAATTTAAAGATGAAAAAATCCAGACACATAATATATTCTTTATAAAGTTGTCACTTTAGTATCCACAATACATCATTTGTGCTCATATTTACTGCATTCCTCAAGTTAACATTAAAATCACATAAATCATTAACCAAAGAAAATAAAATCTCATTCAGATGAAGCAATAATAAAAGAAAAAAAAACAAAATTTTGAGCCAAATTAAACATGCATCTTTGTTACGACCTTCAATATTATGTTTCAAATTATGTGAACAATTGGTAAATCTGTATGTATCATGCCATTTTTCTTAATTGCTAATGAATGACCAGAAAGGGAAAAAAGGACTTGCACCTTGATAAATTTATAATAGTAATTTATATTACACCTCGTTAAAGAAAAAATGACATCCAAAATTACAATGAGTTGAGTTCGAAACCCGGCTGGAGGTCTTTAATAGACATTTAATTTAAAAATAAGTGAAAGATCTTTCATAGACATTTATCGAAACCCGGCGAGAGCCAGAAAAAAGGCCTATAGTGGCCATGGAAGTGCTGCTCGTAAGATAGCAAAAAAAACCAGTCAAATGGCCTACGATGCATAGGTGTGTTGAGTTCTACAAATGTAGGAAATCTACACCCGTATTCAATACCTATTCTAATTTTTTGAAACTTTTGAAAAAGCAGTTCTACTTTTTTGGGAAAAAAATTTGGAGTCAAATCATTGTAAATCCTAATGATCATTCTTTTTCATTTCACTTCTGAAATCAGAGTGTAGCCTTTGAAGCAATTAACAACTTGAAAACCGATGAGAGCTCACAGGTATGTATATATATATGTTTGAAAGGATTCTCGGGGCTATTTTGGGCTTCTTTTGAGAAAGGATTTCCGGAACTATTTTGGGTCTCTTGTGGAAACAAGGTTTTAGATTTGGGTTTCTCGGAGCTATTTTGGGCCTCTTTTGAGAAAGGATTTTCGAGACTCGACAATCATCAAATGTGGCACCAAATCTGCATTAAAGTAACGATTTTCAAGCGACTCGACGGAGTGCCGGATGGGATGGATTAAGCAGATAGAATGGAACCAGACCGGAGAAGGCCAAGAGACAGTTTGAAGTATTCCAGTGTTGGAGTTATGTCCTAGAAGTCAATATTTAATGACTTAATTTTAGTTTATGTTATTGATGATATTTGATCATTTGTTCCTAGGATTTATTATTGACATATCATTCAGGTTGAGGATCTGAATTGTGGATCTATGTGTTTCATTTATAATTAAATGACAATGATAAATCTGAATCGTCCATAATCTTGATAATTAACAAAGAACATTAATTATCAATTTATCATATAAGATTAGTATGCAAGTTAAATGATGATTAAGTTCTACAAATCATCGGTAAGGAGTTACCAACTTAATTGCATATGTGTATGTTATATAACATAGTACAGGGCATGACTCAATGAAATAAATATATGGATTGTGTTAAGTGTCATTATTTATTTCATATGAGTTTGATTCTAAGTTTGAGATGGTTCAACTTTTCCACATGATGATAGGTTCTATAAATATCGTCTAACGTTGATTTCTGATAAAGGCTGCTATACGGACTTTATTTATATTCTCTTGAATTGTGCGGGGAAAAGTTGTTCATCAAGAAAACCGTATGTCCCTCATTAATTTACTTAGTAAGTAATGATATCTGTTTGGGCCCCTTGATTGAGATGGATTGTTTGTCGGCAACTTGTACAATCATCTCTAGATCAAGAAATGTATAATCTGTAAGAATGACACATTCCTATCTTGGATTATACAGTGATATCATGTGACATAAGAATCAAAACAGGAAAATATTTTTATTTCTTATGCAGGATTGAAATACTGTAGCAGTACAATATTTATGTGAATTGGGAATCATAGTGTGTTGCTAGATACCGCCTATGATTATTGGAAATAAATAGCGATTTATTTTCCATGGCCAACATAACATAAATCCTCAAAAGGTCACACAAATAGAACTTTAATCATACAGTACGTTATTTATTTATTTACAGCAGTGAATGCAATTATATGATAAGTTAATTAATTAATTATATACCGTTGCGAACCGTTATAATTAATTAAATCAGAGGGATCATATAAAAATAAAATAATACATATGCTAATCCTAAAATAATTATCAATATATTGATAATTAATTTTATTCAACATACTTTAATTTAATTGTGTGAATTAAATTAAAAGTATAGGCTTTTATTTAATAGCCTAATTGAGCCCAAATAGAAAGCAAATGAAAAGGCACATTAAATATTTAATTTAATGTGCTAATGAGAGATTAAACAAATGGCTTGAGTGGCCCATATAGACCCTCAAGGAGGCCGGCCCCAAAGGGGTATAATTGTCCAATTAATTTGTTAATTGGAGGCTTATATAAAGAGGTCCCTCGGAGAGAAAGAAACCCTAATCTTTTTCCTCTCTTCTTCATCTTCCCTAGCCGCCACATCTCTCTAATGGAGAGATTTTGATCTCCTCCATTAGAGCTCTCATCCATGGTTATTCTATAGGTCTCATGTGTTGAGAATAGGTCTACCATAGATTAATTGTTGATTTATTGGAAGAAATAAAGGATTGGCTTCTCTCTTGTTCTTGCTAGCACAACCTAGACGAGCCGCTAGGAAGCAGCTTAAGGTGGAGGAGACTCTTGTCGAACAACAGTCGACAGAGGAGTTGTTAGCGGATCTATCACTCAACGAGTGACCTACTACACCAGATACTGAGACTAATCTTGATTTCTTATCTGAACAAGATTCAGATTTTTCAAATATTGAAATCATGTTTGGAGGACCTAACAACACAGGAAATGCACTTCAACAGGCAGTCTGGAGGAGGACCTTTAAGGGAGATTTGTGCTCCAGCTGCTGCCAATCTCCGATTGGGGGTCAACCCACCCAACCCAACTCGAGCTAGAGACCTCACTTTTAACCCTGGAACAATTCAGCTTGTTCAACAAAGTTTGTTTAGTGGAGATCCGAACGAAGATGCCACTCAGCACCTGGAAGAGTTTCTGCAGTGTTGCACAACTCTTAACTTTGATCAAGTCCTAGATGACACAATCCGACTTACTCTTTTTCCATTCACACTAAGGGGGAGAGCAAAAACTTGGCTAGTTGGTTTCAAAACACAACCATTTGCTGTTTGGGATACATTAGCCAAAGCCTTTCTAGACAAATTCTACCCTAGGGAGAAAACTGTCCAGTTGGTTAGAAAAATTTGCACTTTTAAACAGGGAGTACATGAGAACCTTAGTGAAGCTTGGGAAAGGTTTAGGGACCTTCAAGCAATGTGTCTACATTATGATTTACCTAAAAGTAGGATGATTAGTTGTTTCTATGATGGTTTAAACGATCTAACCCGCCAACATGTTGATAATTCTATAGGTGGCTAACTGCTAGATTTGGGATGTGAAAATACTATGGGTTTGGTTGACAGACTGGCTAGGGCACTAACAAATTTGTCGACTAGTTCAGACGCTAAACAGGGGAGTATTGGAGGTAGACAAACAAATTGTGGATATTTCATTTCAATTTTTCTGAGCTTCCTACTATTTTTAATGAATTTTTTAACTTTCTGATTATTTGTAATTTTCTGATTGGTCCATGTCAGCAGAATAGGCTGAGATGGCGCTGATTGGGTCTGATTTGGCGTTGACGTAGCAGCTGCCGTGTCAGGGCGCTGACTGGGTCTTACTTCACTTGTGTAGCGGGTCATCGCCGTGTCAGTGACCCGCCACATGGAGTTTGGGCACAGAAGATCAAGTGCAACGCGAGTTTAAACCCATCTTCTCCGACAGGGTCTGGCTTTTTTGTAGAAAAGCCCTTGGCTTTTCTCCGGTGAAATTACGGCAGCTCCGGTCACCTCTTCGGTCAAGGATTAATGTTTTAAAATCGTGAGCGAGTGAGGAAGGCATTGGTAGGCTCCATTCCTGCTATGAAAATTTGTGTTGCCGTGTAGCCTTTGAGGAAGCTCGAGTAGCCATTTAACGGCGCTTGGAGCTCTCTGGCCTCCCTCCTTTACCAGGGTGAGGTTGTATGCACTCATAAGGGTGCCTTGATGACTTTTGTGCACTTGATTGGACTTGAAGAAGGTTGCAACGAGGTGATTCGGCTTCAATTTGGACATAACTGAGCTTGACTGGTGGGGCCCACAAAGGGGTTCTTTGATGCCAGTAGTTGCTTAAATAGCTTTATGGGATCAATTTTAGTTTGTTTAAGCATCTACTTCGATTTGAGGCAACATGGTTTGATGTGAGAAGCATCAGGGCAGACCATGCTAGTTTGTACATTTTGCTCAATTTCAAATTTTCATGTAAGTGGACTTACAGCAATAAGGCTTGACTTGATAACTTATTTAGATCAATTTGAACTTGGTTTTTGATATAGAAAATATCACAGGTTGTGTAGGAGACATTTATACATGTTTTGCAATTTTAATTTGGATCAATTGCGCACCTTTATCATTGTTTTGATGATTTTTAATTCCATTTGCTCAAGTGCTGAAAAATGAGTTGCAGAGGCTACCATACGTTGTAAGGAGTGCAATTCAACGGTTCAAAGTCCTTTTTGATATTTTTGCATAACTATATTCATGTATTTATGTCATTTTGTTCTTTTTGAAGATAAAATGGAAATACCCTTTATAATCTGTCCAAGAAAATCTGAGATTTTTGCAGAAATATCGTTTAACATATTTATGAACTTCCCATGTGTGTATTTTTTGCAGAATAACCCAGAGTTTTGAAAAATATCAATTTATTTTTATGAGATGACCTTGCTGCCTTTGTAAATTGACATAAAATCTCATAAAATTCCAAAAATGATAAAAGTTGTTCCCTGCAGTCCATAAGGCCATGTACCTGCTGTCCATGCTAGTTTTTATATTTTTGTGCAGAGATAACCCCACTTTTTTCATTTATTGCACTTTTGGACAGATTTACACATATGTATAGATGTTATTATTTTTATTTTGTAACAATGCAAAGCTTTATAAATTCTAGAGCAAATTGGGTAGCACCTCCCCTAGATCCCCTCTATTTTGAAAGGTTAAACAGCTTGGTTGAGGCAATTGCTCAATCAAGCATGTCTAAACTCGATCCACCATAGGAGCAGAGCTCCCTAGTAGACCATAGAGGGGATCCAGCATAGGAGCAGAGCTCCATGCTAAACCGAAATACGCCATGGGAGCAGGGCTCCCTAGCAGACAAAGAACTGAACTTTGACATTTTAATTTAAGAAATTGAAGTTAGGTTAGACAAGACATAGATTCACTTCAAGATTTAATACTTCTTGCTTCAAGTTCAAAGATCCGCCATGGGAGCAGGGCTCCCTAGCAAACCTCCTCCCTTATCACAAGGCCGCTGCTACGGTTTTAATTCCAAAAAAAGAGAGAGATTGAGAGTAGAGAAGGGAAAGCAAAACAACCAATTAATGTCTAAGATCAACTTCCTTGATTTATACACAGAGAATTACAAACAGAAATCGCTCAATCCTACCTTTCTTCCTCTTCTTTCCAAGTGCTTGATGAATTGCCTCCCGCTAACTATACTAATTAAACGAAATGACAATAATTTAGCCCTAGCCTAAGTTTGTGGCTGCTCTCCTCTCTTTCCTCTCTTTTTTTTTCTGGCTCTAATTTTGGGTTTAAATAGGCTTGGATTTAGAGCAACACTTCCATGGCCGAGAGCAATCCTCACCATCCAATTTCCATCAACTGTTGATATTGGGCTGCGCCTAGGGTTTGTTTTGGGAAAACCATGGACCATGGAGTGTGGTTTTGAGCCTGTGGCCAGTTTCTGCAGTTTCACCCGACGTCTCACGGTAAGAATCACAGCTCTCTCCCCCCCCTTTTTTTTACCCAGGGAGGGGACGCTTATGACATATGGGCCTTTCGTGTGATGTTTAATGAGAGAGAGGGGGATGGGTGCATCTGGTCTTTCGTGAGCCAGCTAAAACCCATTGAATTTCTGTGCATGGTGTACAAGGGATGGGTGCACCCGACACCTAAATGGAATAGTAATTTTTTAAATGGCAGCACATGCTTGGGATCCTCTCCAACGGACGCACGCACTAAGGGGTGTCGATTTTTGTGGGATTTTGTTTCAATTTTCTTTAAAACAATCAATTTATTTGGCTGTCCAACCAAAAATAAATTATTTAGGGGCCTTCCCTTAGGTATTTTTGGATAAAATTTTGTAAGTAGGCTCATAAAAATATGAGGAATTTAATTGTTTAATGAATTTTTCAAAATTCCTCATGAATTTATTTTGGTAATTTTGTAGATTTTTGGGGTTTTTTTTGAAAATTGTGGGTTTCTGTTGATATTTTTGGGGTTTTAAAATTATTACAATTTATCATAATATTTAGGGGATTTTTGGATAATTTTTGGAGATTTTTGGAGTCCGTTTGATATTTTTGACGGATTTTTGAAGTTCCTTATAAATTGGTCTATTTCTCCAATTGCAAAAATTTAAGGTCAAACACATACATCTGAGTTTTGTGGATGAATGTAATGGTACAAGGAATATATTTTTTTAATGACTTGATCAGTTCTAAGTTATTTTTACTTGTCTGAAATGATAAATCTGTGTTGTGTTTAAGAAACAAACATAATTCAAACATTTTAAATAAAAAAACAAACATAATTCAAATCGAAATTAAATTTGAGAATATTTATTTTAGTTTTCTCCCATATCTTGTTCAGTTTTAAAATCTAAATCCAAGAACATCGAAATAAAAAACCACTTTTCATGTTATGTTTTATGTATGTATATGGAGATATTCTTAAATAATTCCAATCACGCAAATACAATGATGACAACTCTTATAGCATGCGAAACAAGATATGGGTGATCTACGTACTTGATGGTGAGATGCATTAATTATATTTTTTAATTAAAATTATTTTTTGTTATGTTACCATAATAAATGAACAAAGTTCGTTAGTAACAAATAAAATAAAAGGCGTTTATGATATTCCTCTATCTAGCGTGAGTAAGATCGTTGTCTAACCACAGAATTTACATCAATCCTTGAGCTGTGGTTTTCGATTTTATTGTTTGCTTTGAATTAATTAATTATCATAGTAGAGTAAGTTTATTATGCATCATGATGCATAGGGTCTTCTATGAATCATGATGATTTTTCCATTAATATTTTTACAAATTTTAAATCTAATTTAATCAATCCAATCTACATATTGAAATTCTGTATCAAATCAATTTTTACATTTTATTGAAACTTTTTTTACTTTCTTTTCGATTTTCTTAAAACATGATATTTTTAGGATATTCATCCTATAATTTATTTCAAAAAAGTTGGTCAGTTTTAAAAAAATCGAAAAAATAGTAAAAAAATTTTAAAAAAATGAAAATTTTTATTTTCTATAAGATTTCAATATGTAGATATATTAGTTAAATTAGATTTATAATTTGCAAAAATACCGAAAAAAGCATCACAATGCATAGAAGACCCTACGCATCATGATTCATAATAAACTATCTCATCATATTAATAATTAAATTGACCAATTTTTTAGGGTTAATTAGATTTATGCCACTGTGAAAATTTGAAATTAGTAAAATGCCATCACTAAATGACAAATTAGTTTTATGCCACTGTGAAAAAGTAAAAATTAGTTTTTTGCCACCGAAAAATTGATTTGCCAATTTTACCCTTTTAAATATGCCACTCCAAAAATTAGAAATTAGAAAAATGCCATCACTAAATGACAAATTAGTTTTTTGCCACTAAAAAATTGGGTTAATTAGATTTATGCCACTGTGAAAATTTGAAATTAGTAAAATGCCATCACTAAAAAACAAATTAGTTTTATGCCACTTAAAAATTGGAAATTGGAAATATTCTCAAATTGCACTGTACTTTAAGACTCACGTCATTACTGATTCCAATAAAAAAAAAACATCATTACTGATTGAATACTCTTGTTTGGTACATATTAGAAGTCTCATGGTTTGAGAAGGAACCAGGGACATCTTTTGTTAATCTCTCTGACATATCTGATCAAATAGACATAACACATGTACTTGATCTTGACTTGTAGAATTTAATTTCAATACAGTATTTACCAGTATTCACGTCACTCGCATGAAAAATTTATGTATGTGAATTTTCTTTTAATTTTTAAACTTGCTTGTGCATGAAATAAGGCTTGCTGAAAAAAAGATGGCACAACTAAATAAAAAGGACGGCACATCTAATTAAAATAAGCTATAGCTTATATGTGAAAAAAAATCACAAAATATAAACAACTGAGCATCATTAAAAAGGATATCACATCTAATAAAAACATCTTACCGTTTGCAATCAGCAAATAAATGAAAGGAAAGGGGGAAAAAATAAAAATTAAAGCAAGTAAAATAAATAAGAACTACGGAAGTACTGTGACTCCGAGTCAAAAAATTCCAAGTAAATATTAAAATATTTGCTCCATTTTCTATGTTATCATAAGACGATCACTAGAATTTAGACCGTGCGCTCCTTGACCGATCTTGAAGGCCTTGATGTACTTGAAGTTTTTCTACAATAGTACAAAATAACTAAATGAGAATAACCTTTTTGCGTTGCACTATGTACAGTACTATATTGTATTGAAAACAGAATAACCTTTTTGCGTTGCTTGAAGATGCATGATTACCATTTACAGGCTCGTTGCATTTCCTAGCGTGATGGCCAAGACCACCACATCGTTTGCATCTGTGCTGTCTCTTCACGCTAATTTCATCAGATGCTTTGATCCGTTGCTTCCTTGGTCTTCCAGCAGACCTTCGTAATACTGGCGGATGCAGCTTGAAACCTGGATTAACATCAGGCCAATGCATTTTGTCAGGCATTGGTTTGATCTCTCCATTATATGCCATCCTAAATCTTTCAACTGTGAAATATTCATCGACATACTCATGCATATTTGCACCCCTCAATGAGCATATGAATGCCAATGCATGGCTACATGGTTTTCCAGTTAATTGCCATTATCTACAAGTACACTCATGACGATCAAGGTGGACTGCACGCCTCCATCCTGCTCCATCTTCATCTCTCCCACTGACCTCAACACAATAATTTCCACTCCTATTCACCCTGTAGTTTCTAAAGCCTCGACTCCTCTTATTTAGATCCTTGATTATACTTGGCAAGATAACACCATCTAATTTTGAGGCAATTCTCCTTCTCCTATCAAATTTCTTCATAATGAATTGTCTGATGCTATCAAGCAAGTCTACAATCTGTGATTGAAGAATTTACAATTGTTAGTTAGATAAGTAATAATGATTTAATATTTCGCAACTATTAAATTTAAAAGCGACACACCTGCAATCCTTTCACCTCCATTATGCATTTGTTGAAAGATTTACTAAGGTTATTGTTGACATAATCAACCTTTGAGTGTTCGTTGAACTTGCTTCTACTCCACAAATGAGAGTGATTAGTTCTCAAAAACTCAATTGCTTCAGGATGTTTTTTAGAAATATTGCCCATGTAAAAGTCAAAACTCTCAATGGTATAGCTATATGCAGCTGACCACATGTTCTTTTTAAACTCCACACCACGAAACTTTCTTTTAAAGTTCTTCCATAGATGCCTCATGCATTCCCTATGCTCAGCATCACCAAAAACTTTGCTAACTGCAGCTTCTATGCCTTTGCCTGCATCTGTACTAATAACAAATCCGGGTGCTTCCATGATTACTTTCTTTAAATTTTGAAGAAACCACTCCTAACTTGCTGTTGTTTCGGACTCAAGAACACCATATGCAACGGGATACAACCAATTATGTCCATCAACTGCAACTGCAGCAGCTAACTGTCTATTATGCTTTCCGGTCAAAAAAGTCGAGTCTATTCCAATATACGGTCGACAACCTAGCATAAATCCATCAATGCATGGCTTGAGAGCTACAAAGACCCTCCTATAACAGACCCGTCCCTTAGCAATCTCGGTGTCAATCTCCACAAGGCTTCCTGGACATGTCATTAGCAATGCCTCTTTAAAACTATACAACAAAGGATAGCTATCCTCCCATTTACCATACAACTTTTGAAGTGCAATCTCTCTTCCTGCAAACACCTTGCTATATGGGACTTCAATATCATAATCATCAAGCAACCTTTTCTGTAGCTCTTTTGCTCCTATGTTGGAGTTCGATCTTAACCAGTTTAAAATTTTATCACAAACCCATCCTTGTGACACCATCTTAGCTTTGGAAAAATTATTTGTACTAGGACATGTATGAACTTGTTTGTTCACCTTGACCTACCACAGATTAAGAGATAATGGGTTAGTCATTAATTAAACGTAGTAAATCAAATAAAGGTGCCCTTAACCATAAAGCAAGCCTTTGAACGTCATTTTTCAATTTAGCAAATTATGAAGAAATACACTTTATATAACAGAAAAAATATATATCTTTTTGCATGTTCTCAAATAGAAAAAAGTCATTCCTTGAACAATAAAGGTAATGTGTTACCTTGAAGACTGTACTATCGAGTAACACTGATCCATGTATCCTCCAATTACATTCTTCATTAGCACAACCAGCCCTGAACCTTGTCTTGTCTGATTTCTCGACTTTAAATTCATATTCATTCAATATTGCATGCTGTCTAATAGCCTTCCGAAAAACTCCTATATCTGAAAACAGTGTACCTTCATCAATGCAAGGTTTCTCAATATCATGAGAAAAAATTATCTCTCTAAAATTTGACTCCACCCCTTCGATAATTTGTTCTTCTTCAGTATCACTAGAGGTATGATAGCTTCTATCACTGTATACCTCCCATGAATCATCATCTGAATCTTCTACATACTCCTCTTCTATAGCTTCCATGTCATTAGAACTTACAATATTTTCATCTGAATCAACAACAGTTGCGCTGAGCCAAACTGTCTTGTCTGTGCTACATTTATCAAAGAGATCTAGTAGCTGTGAATCACTTGTTATGTTTACATATGTCCCATTTAGACTATCCATACAACGTATGATAAGCCTTTGAGCCATGCCCCATTCATAGTAATTTGCTAAGTCATTATGCAGATCAAGAATGGAATATTCATCTCGGTCCACCATCCACTGTAAATTTCTTCCCTTGCAATACACTTTTTCACCGCCATTTAATTTTTTGAAATATCCTTCAAATTTGATGGACAACTTCATAGAACATTTGGGATCAAACCTATATAAACATAAGAACTTAGAAAGATATATAATAAGGCAAATAAAAATCTATCATTTTTCAGAGCGAAATATACTGGTAACAATATACTGGTACAATCAATCTAGCCATGGATCGCAAGAAACAAATGAAATTGTGAATTGGATTATTGCCATTAGCAGATTGGCAAGTAAGAAAAAAGTTTCTCGTGCAAGCATGAGTATTGGTTAGACCTAGGGTAGAGGGCGGCCTATTCTTTTTCTTTGCTTAGATCACGGCAAGGCAAGGTCGATATTGACTATGGAGCGCCGCTGGTTTATATACCTGTGTCTTCGCTCACTCACCAATACGCCGCGCCCGGACGAGGAGGACGCGTACACCCTCAATTGGTGAGCATCTATCGATGGATTTTTTTTTCCTTATTTATTGAGAATTAGAATCTAACCTGTCCATAATCGATGGTTTATGGTCGGCGGAAAGTAAAGGTAGCAGGCAGCAGGCGGAATCCGGCAGCAGCGACGAGCAAGAACAGCAGGAAGGGCGTGCTTCTCTTTTCCCGCGCTTGTGCTTTTTACTTAGGTTTATTAACAAGGGTAATTTGGGGTTTTTGAAAAATATTGAGAGAAATCAAGATGGTATTTTTGGAATTGAATCTTTTTTAGAATGAGATAATGGCATATTTCTAATTTACATAATTTGATGATGACATAAATCTAATTTGCAATATAACAATGGCAAATTCCTAATTAACTAAATTTCACAGTGGCATAAAACTAATTAATCCTATTTTGGGTTATGTAGGGTTTTTTTTCTAGTCAAGTTAAACTCTATATAAGACGTTTCTAGTTTCCGATTTCAGATGTATACGTTTTAAAATTTCAGAGATAATGTCATCTATAGGGATGCCAGAAAAAAATATCCACGGTCATCAATTTAATCATCCTTGTTTTGTGGCTCCGCCACTGTCAGTCTATCACCGACGCATGTCGTAAAAAAAATTATATGATAAAACATAATATTGTGATACGCATACGCTGCTACTTGCATCCGTATCTGTCCGTATCAGCATTCACGCTATATACGTAGAATGCAAAGCAACTATGCAACCTCATGGTGCGTGTGAAATGGACGGCAGCAACATAAGCAAAAGTCAAAACAGTAACACTTGTGAATCTTCATTCTTCCATAGCATGAGGTTTATTGCCTCCTTAAATTTTGATCTCCATTAGGACCATTAATTAGTATTTAAATAACTCAATGATCCGTAATTGGAGATATTTATATTTCAAACTTAATTTTTGTTTGCTGGAAAACAATATATATCGAAGAAAATCAACCTAATAGGAAAAATTCGGCAACAAATGACGTAGCAAAAG
Source organism: Rhynchospora breviuscula (assembly GCA_027562975.1). Taxonomy (NCBI): domain Eukaryota; kingdom Viridiplantae; phylum Streptophyta; class Magnoliopsida; order Poales; family Cyperaceae; genus Rhynchospora; species Rhynchospora breviuscula. Next base: position 48,478,040 of record CM050398.1, read on the forward strand.
AAAAATGCAAGAGTTTGGAATCAAGAGTAATCTAAGCACAAACTTATATATACCAACAGCGGAAGTTTTCCATCGGTTTGGCCTCTTTCGCGTCGATGGACCGCTCATCCTTCGTCTTTTGCAAACCAGTAAGACTAGACTACAGTATATTGAGTCTAACTATTTTTCCACAACACGGATGCCCTGGACCCACTGCACAATCACAAGATCAATCCGTTGTGGCCAAAGTACCCATGTCGAGTGCTTGAACTTGTATTAGATGCACGAGATCAAGATGGTGGAACTCTCCCTCTTTCTTCTGTCTATTTCTGAGTCTGCAAAGTCTCTTTTATAAGAGACATTCAAATCAGACAGATAAAGCACTCTTTCTTGAAAAGATGTCAGTTTGTCGGTTCCGATAGCGATCCGCTTGCGATACAAGCGGTCTGCTAAACCTCTTCCTGACGAACCAATCAGAATAATGTCTCCATCATATAATACCAACATCTCCCTCTCGGAGACTTTGTTAGCGGCAGTGTTGTCTTCATACGACAAATAGACCATGCGACTGACACATATACCTGCATGCTCGAGCTACAAGGCCAAACTTTAACCAAATTTAAAGCCAGCTAGGAGGCATCGATCCTTTTCTAAAATAAGCAGTTCATATGTATATACTCGTACCCTAGATTTATCAAATCTAGCATTAGACATAATATCTCCAACCAAACTAAATGATGCACATTTAGTACCTTTCAATCTACGTTATCCAGATATGGCCCAAATGAGCCGCACCCCGTATCGGATACATATCTGATACGGATTTACGTGCGATTCGCACGCGATACGCATCCGACACGGACATGGTACATCTTGGATATAGACATGATACGACTGGGATACGGCTGGGATACTTTTTAAAAAGAATGGACAGTCCAAATTTTTTTAGATTAAAATATTTTAAATAAAAGCATGCTTGATCAAACGATCCAAAGACATAGAAAAATTGTAATTTTTTTATTCTACGATTTTAGTTGGCACATTAAGGTGGTTTAACGAATGTTTACTTATCATAATTTTTTTTAAAATATTTTATTAATTTGTCATAGTTGATAAGATTCGTTCATTTTTTGGCATATTGATCGAGTACCAAATAAACTCTAAATTTTACAAAATTTATATGGAAACGCATTGCTCGTTAAGTTGAACAAAATCAATGGATTAGATTCTCCAGTTGAATTTTTAAAATTTTAAAATATTAATAAAAAATAGGGTTGTTGACATTTTGTGACACTAGAACCCTTCTCTTCTTTTAATTATTTTCAAGATTTTATTTTTTTAAAAGTTTGACGCATCATAATGGCTTTCATAATTATATAATTATTTTAATCATTTTATATATACTACCATATTCTAATTTTTTTTTTAAAAATAGCGTATACTCGCACTCGTATTGTATCCGATACGATACCTGCATCCGCACCCATGCAACATAGCTTTCAATCTAAGTTTCATAAATGTTCCCTTTCTCAGTCCATTTGATGAGTTAGGAGGATCCTGAACATAAAGAAACACTCTTTGTGCGATTTGAAATCAATCTTCCTTATGCACTCATGTTAATCCAAGTAAAATCAATTGCTTTCCCAGTAATGCACCGGTAGACTGAATCATGCATAACCATAGGTAACATACCAAAGTAGCAGAGCATTGGCCATAATTTTCATAACATAGTCATTAGTCATAAGGGTACGTATTTGGAATTTACACAATGAAGAGGCAGTTGGTATAGGTCCTGGGACCACTCAACTCAATTCCCAATTACAAACGGTATGAAACATGTGCTATAATGAACTATCTATTAAAGCGGACGTATGTCAAGTTCATTGTACAAGTTAAGATCCAATTACAATCTATTTGTCTATGGTCTAGACTGCACTTATTGCAATTCATCCTAGACTCTCAACAAGACTGTTGCCATGAGCGTCAAGGAAAGACTCACATTGGCTCACCCTTGAGCTACATGACTTGTGGGAATCAATTGCCAACTCGTCTAAAAGAAGACAAATCTCATCTTAGTCTTAAAACTAAGGCGACAACAAATTTCGGCTACAGTAATAGCGATACTAGTCCTCGACTAATTGAACATAGCTTGATAGAGTCTCATCTCTGCATGCCCCAGGCATCAGAGACGGATGCTTGTGTAAATAAGTCATTCTAGCTCAATGACATACTATCATAATGCTAACAATTTAATGAACAAAATAAATATGAAATAGATAGCATTAATCAATCAATCGTATTATTATCACACTGTTCATACACACATACAAACATAAATAAACTGTCTGTTAGGAACTTAAGTCCATGTACAATTTTAATTTTTATTAACATTTAACAAGCAATTAACACGCACGAAAAACGGATCTAGTTATTCAAGTAATTAATACGTAAAAGGAGAAGCGTAGGAGGTTTACCTCTCACGAAATCATATTCGCGAGGCTCGAATCCAATCTCTTGGAGTCGGTGGCATGTGTTAGAGTTATGTCCTAGAAGTCAATCATTATATGGCTACTTCTATGGTTTATGTTATTGATGATATTTGATCATTTATTCCTTGATTTATTTATTGACAGATCATTCAGGTTGAGGATCTGAATTGTAGATCTCTGTGTTTCATTTATAATAAATGAAACTAATAAATCTAAAAGGTCCGTAATCTTGATAATTAACAAGGAATATTAATTATCGGATAAGATTAGTATGCAAGTTAAGTGATGATTAAGTTCTACAAATCATAGGTAAGGAGTTGCCAACTTAATTGCATATGTGTATGTTATGGAACATAGTACAGGACACGACCCGATGAAATAAATATATGGATTGTGTTATGTGTCAATATTTATTTCATTTGAGTTTGATTCTAAGTTTGAGATGGTTCAACTTTTCCACATGAGGATAGGTTCAATAAATATCGTCTACCGTTGATTCCTGATAAGGGCTGCTATACGGACTTTATTTATGCTCTCTTGAAATGTGCGGGGAAAAGTTGTTCATCAAGAAAATCGTATGTCCCTCATTAATTTACTTAGTGAGCGATGATATCTGTTTGGGCCCCTTGATGGAGATGGATTGTTTGCTAGCAACTGATACAGTCATCTCTAGATCAAGAAACGTATAATCTGCAAGAATGACACATTCCTATCTTGGATTATACGATGATATCATGTGACATAAGAATCAGACAAGGAAATACTATTATTTCTTATGCAGGATTAAAATATTGTAGCAGTACACTATTTATGCGAATTGGGAATCATAACGTGTTGCTAGATACCGCTTATGATTATTGGAAATAAATAGCGATTTATTTTCCATGTCCAACAGAGCATAAATCCTCAAAGGGTCACACAAATAGGTTTTGACCATGCGTGCATTATTTATTTGGTTGTATTAAGGAATGCAACAATATGATATGTTGACTGATTAATTATGTACTGTTGCGAACCGTCTTAATTAATTAAGTCAAACGGATTATATAGAAATAAATTAATGCATATTCTAATCCTTAAATAATTATCAAAGTGTTGATAATTAATTTGTTCAACATGAATTAATTAAAGTAATTAATTTGAGCTAACGGACCTATATTTAAATGGTAAATTAAAGGTCCAACTTGAGAGCAATTAATTGGGCCACTAATTAATTGAATTAGAGGACCAATTAAATAATTGATGGAGCCCATTTAGGCCCATTTTATGGCTGCCCTAGTGATGGCATAGTTGTAAATTAGTTACAACTTTTTGGGAGAGTGGTTGGTCTATAAAAGGACCGCTTTGGGAGCCAAAACCCTAGCCACCTTGCCTTTTTCTCTCTCCCTAATATTTTGGACGAAAATTAAAGGAAAAATTTCAGAATTTTTCCTCTCCACCATTGCTCTCTTAAGCTCATGTGTTGAGCACCTCTTGCCTCCATCCAATTAAATAGTTAATTAAGGCAAAGGGAAGGAAGGGATTAGGCTTAACCTCTCATCTACTAGCATAGATCGAGGTTTTGGTTAATACCTTGGTGGACTTGAGGCCGAGACACGCGTGGTGGTGCGCACAACCTCGACATCGCCGGATTCGAGCCTCCTTGTTGCGATACAAGGAGAGGTAGCCTTCCTAACCTCTCTCTCTTGTGTGTGAATGCTTGGACTAGATCCTTCGAGGTCTAAGTCGTTTGGATTGCTTATTAAATGGTTAATTAGCACAAAAATTTGAAAACTTAGACTTCCTAACAGTGGTATCAGAGCTCTAGGTCGTTCTAAAGCATTTTAACACATAATTAGTTGAGAAATGATTAATTAACACATGGATTAGTGACGCACTTGCTTGCTGTCTGGATTTCTGTTCTGTTTTCGACATTGTTTTGGTTTTTTCGCTGAGAAAAGCTTTCATAAAAATTCTAAATTTTATTGGAGGTTGTAGATCTGTGAGATGTGGTTCTTTAGCCACTAGTTTCACATTTTTCTAAGTTGTTATGAATTTATGGTGAATTAAACGGTAACGGTGCGCAGATCTGGTACTCTGCTGCACAGTTCTGTGTTTTAGGCATGAAGGATTTATTTTTCGAAAATAACTATCTGTATTTCTTGGCTAGAAATCTTGTAAACTTGATGCTCTTTCTGGACATGTAAAATTTGTTGCATGTTTCGGATTTTATGTGGGCGTTCAAGTCATGAGAAATGAATCGGTTGTCAGATCTGGTTTTCCAACAAACTGATTGTTTGGATAAACTGTACTTATTGAGAAAACTTTATGAAAAAGTGTTTGAATAGAAAGTTTCTACTTGAAGTTAAGATTCTGTGAAAATTAGTTTCAAAGAATTTTATTAAGGTTTGATACCTCAACTGAGTCAATAGTTTTTAGTCGTTAGTCTGTTTCAGAACAGGGTAAGTGGCTTGTTTGCTATTTATCTTGATGATTTTAAATAAGACTAGTTGGATTTCGTTTGATGGATTGGTAGCCAATAACATATAGTAGATTTGTTATGTAAAATGTTTTCATGAAAACGTTTTGGAAGATGATCCTACAGACCAAAAGAGTTAGACAAAAACAGAAAATCGGATAACGGTGTTTCGCGCACAGTTTGACGATTTGTTAATTTTGTTTCTCTCTGATGGTAAGTGATCTCTCCCTGAAATTTTGACAGATAGTTACAATCATAATAGGGAGTATGAATTATTTATTTCATAATTTTTGGAGACCGAAAAACTTCGAATTTTATCGGGTCCCATTTAATATTTTAAATAGTTAAAGTATTTTCTAATTAATCAAATTGGTTGAATAAATTAATTAGAATACTCCATGATATTCCTCCTTTCTGTTTACAATTGTTGAATTGGCTTTTCAAATGGTTTAAGCAAATTAGTTGTTTAAAAGTTAAACTTTTATGCGGAAAGACCCGAACTACAAGCGATGTGCAAAGACTCTAATTCATTGTTGTTAATTAAGAAACAAAGGGACATGTGCTAACTTTGTTTTGTAGGAAGGATCGTGGGTTTAGTATGGCTCAAGAAACCAATGCCTTGTGTGTTGTAATTTGTGAATGCATGTGATTGATTGTATGTAAGGCCTTTGGTGCCATGGTTAATTAATTAATTATGATTAATTTCTTAATGTAACTTGTGAGGCTTGCATGCCCCTAAGGCTAGGAGGGAATTAGGGATATTTTCACATGTATTTTGTCCTTTAATTATATAGGATAGGATCCATATGATTAGTGGGAGGGACAATTAGATTAGTTTTGCTACATGGAGATGCGGCGGAACTAATGCAAGCGGGAGCCATACAAACCCACAACAATGCTTGAGATGCTTATTATTATGTGAATGTTTGTGGATGCTATGAATGTCATAGGATAGGTATGGGTGTATGATTACACGACCACCAAACAATAGTCACATAATTGTTTGTCCCAAATTTGATTAAGTCGACCGCCCTCCTTCTCTCTATCCCCTTCACGTCAATTGCCCTCTCATGACGCGGTCCGCCCAAGCGGACGTCATGGTTGTCAATTTGATAGTCGGGGTACAAATAAAGGGATTTGTAAGGAGCAAATAGAGAGATGTTACTTATCGATGGACCCAACTAGAGTTTGGACATCGGGGCGAAGTTCGCGATGCGAACCAAGAATCATAAAGTTGTATGATTGGTTAAAGAGAACCTACCTTATCTAGTCATTTTGGGTGACGTGCCATAGCAGGTCCAACTTGACGAAAATAGGGGTCTTGGAAATTCATTACTTTTAAGGGACTTATATTAAAGTAGTGAAAGTTTTACTTTATTGAAAATAAAATAAAAACATAAACTAATTGGCCTTAATTTGAATTAATTGTTGTAGATGTCTTCCTCATCCTTTTCGCTTCGATCTCTTTTAGAGAAAGAAAAGCTCGCCTTCAACGGTGCCAACTTTCTGGATTGGCACCGGAACCTAAGGCTTGTCCTAAGATTTGAAAAGAAGGAATACCTCCTTACCACTCCCATCCCCGCGGCTCCCAAGTCGGATGCCCCTCAAGCGGACAAGGATGCCCATGACAAGCACGTCATGGACGACATGGAGATGTCCGTCCTGATTGTCGCTGTCATGGAGGCGGAACTCCAAAAGGAGTTCATGGATAGTGGTTATGGAGTGTTTGAAATGGTCTCTCGTCTCTCGAACATGTTCCAAACCAAGGCCCGCACCGAAAGGGCTCGTCTCATCAAGGCCGTCGCCAATACTCGATTGGCGGAAGGTCATGAAGTCGGGCCACACGTCATGAAGATGGCGGGGTTGTTTCGGCAGCTCGAAAGGCTTGATACGCCCTTCCCGTTAGGGGCGATTCAAGACTTCATTCTCAACTCTCTCCCTCATAGCTTCACCGGTTTTGTTGTGAACTACCGGATGAATGGCATGGACAAGAGCATGGATGATCTCCAAAACATGCTTGTCGAGACGGAGGAGAGTCTCAAAAAGGAAAAAGGGCCCAAAGATGTTCTTGCGGTGAGTGACAAGAGCAAGAAGAGCAAGAAAAGAAAGACCCGCAGAACTAGAAAGGGCAAAGGCACGGTAACGCCCCAAGGTTCGGCCAAGGGAGCTCCCGAGGGTTCCAAGAGAAAGAAGAACCCGGCCACTTCCGAGACCGTGTGCTACTACTGTAGCAACAAGGGCCATTGGAAGAGGAATTGCCCCAAGTACCTTGCTGACAAGAAGGCGGGAACTGTCCGGCCTTCTACTTCAGGTATATTTGTCATTGAAACCCTTCTCGCTACCTCTAGTACAGACTGGATATTTGATACTGGTTCATGTGCTCACATTTGTCGAAATGTGCAGGCACTAAAGAGTAGGAGGCGGCTCGAGAAAGGCGAAGTTCAACTCCGCGTCGGTAACGGCACGTGCGTCTCCGCTATGGCCGTTGGGAACGTAGAACTCACTTTGCCTTCTGGTTTAGTTTTGGAACTAAAAGATGTTTATGTAGTTCCTTGTATCACTCGGAACATCATCTCTATTTCGTGTTTAGACTTGGATGGATTTGGTGTTGTAAAAAAGAACAAAAGTTGTACTTTGTTGCGTGATGATGTTTGTTATTGTGTTGCGCATTTATTGAATGGTCTTTATGTGCTTGATTCTAACGAACATGTTTTGAGTGTTAAACATGACAGTAGAAAACGTAAGATCTCACATGAAAGTACGACTCTAATGTGGCATTGCCGCTTAGGTCATATCAACGAGAAACGCATCAAGAGATTACAAACAGTTGGTCTCTTGGATCAATTCGCTTTCGAGCCAATTGACACATGCGAATCATGTTTGATGGGAAAGATGACCAAAGCGCCTTTTACCAACAAAGGTACAAGGGCAAGTGGCTTATTAGACCTCGTGCATACCGATGTATGTGGACCTATGAGCATTTGCGCACGAGGAGGTTATTCATACTTCATCACTTTCACCGATGATCATAGTAGATACGGGTATATCTACTTGATGCGGCACAAGTCCGAATCCTTCGAAAAGTTCAAGGAGTTCAAAAATGAAGTTGAGAACCAACTCAATCGAAAGATCAAAATCTTGCGTTCCGATCGAGGTGGAGAGTACTTGAGCCACGAATTTGGTGATTATCTAAAGAAGTGTGGAATCGTTCCACAACTCACTCCACCGGGAACACCACAATGGAATGGTGTATCCGAAAGGAGGAATCGAACTTTGTTAGATATGGTTCGATCGATGATGAGCCAAGCCGACTTGCCCAAATCGTTTTGGGATTTTGCAATAGAAACCGCAGCTTTTACATTAAACCGTGTTCCATCAAAGTCCGTTGAGAAGACGCCTTATGAGCTTTGGTTTGGTAGGAGACCAAGCATGTCGTTTCTCAAGATTTGGGGTTGTAAAGCTTATGTGAAAAGGCTAATGAGCGATAAGCTTGGACCCAAATCGGACAAGTGTCATTTCGTGGGATATCCAAAGGAAATTAAGGGTTACTACTTATACAACCGCAACGAGAACAAGATAGTTGTTACTCGTTATGGTGTGTTCTTAGAGAAGGAGTTTCTCTCAAGAAGAAGTAGTGGGAGTAATGTGGTCATTGAAGAAATTCATGAACCACCGCAAGATGTGCCTCAAGTAGGTAATCTAGCGATTCCCAATATGGTGCCAAACGAGGTTGTAGCCGAACCCGTTCCACAAGCCGTTATGGAAGAGGTTCAAGAGTACGCTCCCTCAAATGAGGACTCGAACATATCGCGAGTCGATAGTGTTCAAGACACTCAAACTTTCGAGGACCAAGAACCAAGTCCACAAGCCGTTGTGGAACAAGTTCAAGAGCCTCAACCCCAAGCACCGATCCTACAAAGGTCAACGAGGAAAAGTCACCCACCCGAAAGGTACTTGGGTTTGCACGATGTTCTCGTCATTGCGAATGACGAACCCTTGACCATAAAGGACATGAAAGATAAACCCGACTCCAAGGAATGGCTTAAGGCCATGGAATCCGAAATGCAATCAATGTATGAAAACAAGGTATGGACCTTGGTTGACCTTCCCGACGGAGTAAAACCCGTTGAGAACAAGTGGATCTTTAAGAGAAAGGTCGACATGGATGGCAACTTGAGCATTTACAAAGCACGACTAGTTGCGAAAGGTTACAAGCAAGTTCATGGTATTGACTATGAAGAAACTTTCTCGCCTGTCGTCATGTTCAAGTCAATTCGGATCTTGTTAGCGATTGCCGCATATTATGACTATGAGATATGGCAAATGGATGTCAAAACCGCCTTCTTAAATGGCAACTTGGAAGAGGATGTGTATATGACACAACCCGAGTGTTTTGTGGATCCAAAGAATGCTAACAAGGTGTGCAAGCTTCAAAGGTCCATTTATGGATTGAAGCAAGCATCGAGGAGTTGGAACAAGCGTTTTGATGAAGAGGTCAAGAAGTTGAACTTCATTCAAAGCGAGAAGGAACATTGTGTTTACAAGAGAATTAGTGGGAGCGTGGTTGTGTTTCTCGTTCTATATGTTGATGATATACTCTTGATCGGGAATGATATCCCCGAATTGAATGCAGTCAAGGATTCATTGAAGAAAGTGTTCTCAATGAAAGATTTGGGCGAAGCCGCCTACATCCTAGGAATCAAGATCTATCGAGATAGATCAAGAAGGTTGTTAGGCTTGAGCCAAGATGCATATATTGACAAAGTATTGGAAAAACACAAAATGGCTAGTTCCAAGAAGGGTTACTTGCCTATGTCACATGCCATATTCTTGAGCAAGACTCAATGTCCGACGACTGATACAGATAGGGATTTCATGAAGCGGTTCAAGTATCCATCTGTAGTCGGTTCGATCATGTATGCCATGCTATGCACTCGCCCCGATGTTGCGCATCCGATTAGTGTGACTAGTCGATACCAAGCTAACCCTGGTATGCCACATTGGACCGCAGTCAAGAATATCCTCAAGTATCTCAAGAGAACAAAGGATAGCATTCTCGTGTACGGTGGAGACCAAGAGCTCGTTGTAAGTGGTTACACCGATGCTAGTTTCCAAACCGATCGAGATGATGCGAAGTCACAGTCCGGTTTCGTATATCTGCTCAATGGTGGAGCCGTGAGTTGGAAGAGTTCCAAACAGGATACCACGGCCGATTCCGTCACCGAAGCAGAATACTTAGCGGCTGGTGAAGCGGCGAAAGAAGGAGTTTGGATCAAGGAATTCTTGACCGAGCTGGAGGTGGTTCCAAGCATCTCTGGTCCAGTGGATCTCTACTGCGACAACACGGGAGCCATAGCTCAGTCAAAGGAGCCTAGGTCTCACCAGAAGACCAAGCACATTCTACGACGATTCCATCTTATCCGTCAGTTTGTGAATGACGGATGGATCAAGGTCAAGAAGGTGGACGGTGCCGCGAACACAGCGGACCCTCTGACAAATCCTCTATCTCGAGCCGCGCATGAGTTGCATGTTGCATCCATGGGGATTAGGCGTATGCCTGAGTGGCTTTGAGTTGTATCTTTTATCTTTTGAGGCTTTAGTATGAGACATGTATATTTTGGATATTACATTGAGTACTATGCACTGGCTAGAAATCACTGTTGATTGACTCTAGGCCAAGTGGGAGATTGTTAGAGTTATGTCCTAGAAGTCAATCATTATATGGCTACTTCTATGGTTTATGTTATTGATGATATTTGATCATTTATTCCTTGATTTATTTATTGACAGATCATTCAGGTTGAGGATCTGAATTGTAGATCTCTATGTTTCATTTATAATAAATGAAACTAATAAATCTAAAAGGTCCGTAATCTTGATAATTAACAAGGAATATTAATTATCGGATAAGATTAGTATGCAAGTTAAGTGATGATTAAGTTCTACAAATCATAGGTAAGGAGTTGCCAACTTAATTGCATATGTGTATGTTATGGAACATAGTACAGGACACGACCCGATGAAATAAATATATGGATTGTGTTATGTGTCATTATTTATTTCATTTGAGTTTGATTCTAAGTTTGAGATGGTTCAACTTTTCCACATGAGGATAGGTTCAATAAATATCGTCTACCGTTGATTCCTGATAAGGGCTGCTATACGGACTTTATTTATGTTCTCTTGAAATGTGCGGGGAAAAGTTGTTCATCAAGAAAATCGTATGTCCCTCATTAATTTACTTAGTGAGCGATGATATCTGTTTGGGCCCCTTGATGGAGATGGATTGTTTGCTAGCAACTGATACAGTCATCTCTAGATCAAGAAACGTATAATCTGCAAGAATGACACATTCCTATCTTGGATTATACGATGATATCATGTGACATAAGAATCAGACAAGGAAATACTATTATTTCTTATGCAGGATTAAAATATTGTAGCAGTACACTATTTATGCGAATTGGGAATCATAACGTGTTGCTAGATACCGCTTATGATTATTGGAAATAAATAGCGATTTATTTTCCATGTCCAACAGAGCATAAATCCTCAAAGGGTCACACAAATAGGTTTTGACCATGCGTGCATTATTTATTTGGTTGTATTAAGGAATGCAACAATATGATATGTTGACTGATTAATTATGTACTGTTGCGAACCGTCTTAATTAATTAAGTCAAACGGATTATATAGAAATAAATTAATGCATATTCTAATCCTTAAATAATTATCAAAGTGTTGATAATTAATTTGTTCAACATGAATTAATTAAAGTAATTAATTTGAGCTAACGGACCTATATTTAAATGGTAAATTAAAGGTCCAACTTGAGAGCAATTAATTGGGCCACTAATTAATTGAATTAGAGGACCAATTAAATAATTGATGGAGCCCATTTAGGCCCATTTTATGGCTGCCCTAGTAATGGCATAGTTGTAAATTAGTTACAACTTTTTGGGAGAGTGGTTGGTCTATAAAAGGACCACTTTGGGAGCCAAAACCCTAGCCACCTTGCCTTTTTCTCTCTCCCTAATATTTTGGACGAAAATTAAAGGAAAAATTTCAGAATTTTTTCTCTCCACCATTGCTCTCTTAAGCTCATGTGTTGAGCACCTCTTGCCTCCATCCAATTAAATAGTTAATTAAGGCAAAGGGAAGGAAGGGATTAGGCTTAACCTCTCATCTACTAGCATAGATCGAGGTTTTGGTTAATACCTTGGTGGACTTGAGGCCGAGACACGCGTGGTGGTGCGCACAACCTCGACATCGCCGGATTCGAGCCTCCTTGTTGCGATACAAGGAGAGGTAGCCTTCCTAACCTCTCTCTCTTGTGTGTGAATGCTTGGACTAGATCCTTCGAGGTCTAAGTCGTTTGGATTGCTTATTAAATGGTTAATTAGCACAAAAATTTGAAAACTTAGACTTCCTAACAGCATGCTCGTCACCCTCGCGGCTGCCTCCGGTTGCCTCGAGTCCACCTAGAATATTAACCAAAGTCTCAAGACAAGTGCTAGCTTGTCCGAGGCGATAGCTAATTAGAGTCTTTGTGTATGCTTGCGCCTGTTTTTCAAATGCAAAAAGGCTTAACATTACAACTACTTATTTAAACCTTTGAAATTTAATCAACAATCCAAAAACAGAAAGGAAGGTATTTAAGGAGTGTTCTAATTAACATTTCAACTAATTTGATTAATTAGAATATATTTTAACTAATTAAAATAAGCAATTTGGGACCCGATAAAATCCGATATTTTTCGGTCACCAAAAAATCTATAATAAATCCAGAGAGCTCCTTGCAATGAGTGTAACTACCAGTAAAATTTTCAAGGAGAGATCAGCTACCATCAGGGAGAATCAAAAAAGTCAAAATCCCAGACAGCGCGCGAAGCGCCGTTAGAGAAAATTCTGTTTTGCCCTCAATCTTTCGGTCTGTGTGATCACCCCCTTGATATTTTTCAAGCAAAAAATTTACATGGAAAAAATACTTTATATACTAGGCTATCAATCCATGAAAAGAAAAATACCAAGGTTTATTCAAAATCATCGAGTTAAAAGTCATACTAGCGACTTGTCCTGTTCTGAAACAGACTGACGACTGAAAAGTTTTGACCCAGTTGAATTATCAAACCTTAAAGAAAAATTATGAAACTAATTTTCACAGAATCCTAATTCGAAGTTGAACAACTCTATTCAAACACTTTTCTATAAAAGTCCTTCAATAAATTTAGTTTTTCAAAACAACCAGCTTGTTTAGAAAAACAGATCTGACGACTTCGATTCTTTCCATACTTGAACATCCATATAAAATCCGAAACAGATAACAAATTATACATATCCAGAAATATTATCAAGTCTAGATTAACCCTAGCCAAAGATTACAGATAGCTATTTTCGAAAAATACGTCCTTTTTGTCATACAAACAGAACTGTGCAGCAGAACGGCAGATCTGCGCACCGTTACCGTTTAATTCACTAAAAATTCATAACTACTTATAAAATAGTGAAACCAGCGCCAAAAGAACCATGACTCAAAGATCTATAACATTCAGTAAGAGAGAAAAAATTTCAGAGAAATTTACATCACAAAAAACAAGCAAAAAGACAGAAAAATAGCTTTTTCCAGAACAGCAAGCACACACATCACTAATTTACTTTGTTAATTACTAATTTCTCGATTTAAAATGTTAAAAACTTGAATAACGACCAGCGCTCTGATACCACTGTTAGGAACTCAAGTCCATGTGCAATTTTAATTTTTATTAACATTTAACAAGCAATTAACACGCACGAAAAACGGATCTAGTTATTCAAGTAATTAACACGTAAAAGGAGAAGCGTAGGAGGTTTACCTCTCACGAAATCGTATTCGCGAGGCTCAAATCCAATCTCTTGGAGTCGGTGGCGTGCTCGTCACCCTCGTGGCTGCCTCCGGTTGCCTCGAGTCCACCTAGAAGATTAACCAAAGTCTCAAGACAAGTGCTAGCTTGTCCGAGACGATAGCTAATTCCCTGTTTTACTCCTTCGTGCGGTTAACTGTTTAACTGGAAGAAAAATCGCTCAACACATGAGCTAGAGAGGGAGATGGAGGCGCATGCAAGAGGAGAACAAATTCTGCCCTCTTGCTTGAGCCCTCGGCTAGAGAGAGAGGGAGAGAGAGAATTAGGTCAAGCCTTGGTGTTTCCATAAACGACGTTGCTATATATGAAGCCTATCTCTCTTCTAATTTTATCTGGACAGATTTGCCCCTCAAAATCTGAAAATTAATGGGTAATTATGGGCTACAAAACATATTATATTAGTCCATTAATCCACTCCATTAATCCATCTCAAATCGGGCTTTTAATTAACTGATTAAACAAAAGACCGATTAGCTCAGTATAATAAATATACGTTGAACGAACTTAATTATTAACATATTAATAATTAATTTAGAATTAGCATATACATTATATTATTTCTATATGATCCATTTGAGTTAATTAATTATAACGGTTCGCAACGATATATAATTAATTAATCAACTTATCATATATTCGCAGTACTCGCTACTGCAAACAAATAAATAATGCACGTTTGGTTAAAGTCCTATTTGTGTGACCCTTTGAGGATTTATGCTATGTTGGCTATGAAAATAAATCATCATTTATTTTCATTAATCATAAGCGGTATCTAGCAACACGTTATGATTCCCAATTCGCATAAATTAAATACTGTACCAATACAACACTTCAATCCTGCATAAGAAATGGTATCTTATTGTTTTGATTCCTATGTCATATGATATCCTTGTATAATCCAAGATAGGAATGTGTCATTCTTGTAGATTATACCTTTCTTGATCTAGAGTTGATCTCCTAGTTGCGCGCATACGATCCAACTCCATCAAGGGGCCCAGTAGATATCATCACTCACTAGGTGAACTAATGAGGGACATACGGTTGTCTTGATGAACAGTTTTTCCCCGCACAATTCAAGAGAACATAAATAAAGTCCGTATAGCAACCCTTATCAGGAATCAACGTTAGACGGTATTTATAGAACCTATCCTCATGTGGAAAAACTGAACCATCTCAAACTCAGAATCAAACACGTATGAAATAAATAATGACACATAACACAATCCATATATTTATTTCATTGGGTCATGTCCTGTGCTATGTTCCAATAACATACACATATGCAATTAAGTCGGTAACTCCTTACCCATGATTTGTAGAACTTAATCATCACTTAACTTGCATACTAATCTTATATGATAATTATTTTTTCTTGTTAATTATCAAGATTATGGACTCTTTAGAGATATTATTGTCATTCTAACGAATGATCCACAGAGATCTACAATTCAGATTCTCAACCTGAATGATCTGTCAATAATAAACTCTAAGAACAAATGATCAAGTATCATCAATAACATAAACTAATATAATAGCCACCAACTGATTGGCTTCTAGGACATATCTCTAACAATCTCCCACTTGGCCTAGAGTCAATCAGCTGTGACTTCTAGCCAGTGAAGAACTAAGAACGATGCCATATATCTATATATATACATGTCTCGAACCTCGAAAGAAATAATACGCTTAAAGTCAGTTACTCATACATCCATTATGTATGGATGTTCGATAGCATCTCGTATACTGCTTAATGTAGAGGTCATGTCAGAGTCTCCGCTGTGTTCGCGAAACTATCCACTTTTGTTTGACCCTGTACATATATATACTCCTATATATATGTTCTTGATCATCAACATATGAGATCAAGTGATACTGTCATAGATCATAGTTAGATCACCAATCAGATATTGGGTTCTTCAAGACTAAGCTATGGTTCGAGATGCATAGAACCATATCAGCTTGACTGAGAACTTTTTGATCCAAACTATTCTCTTTCGTTGCTTCAC
This sequence comes from Rhynchospora breviuscula, assembly GCA_027562975.1. Classification (NCBI taxonomy): domain Eukaryota; kingdom Viridiplantae; phylum Streptophyta; class Magnoliopsida; order Poales; family Cyperaceae; genus Rhynchospora; species Rhynchospora breviuscula. The sequence goes on from CM050398.1 coordinate 48,493,872, forward strand.
AAGTTGCTATCTATTTTGCTTTGGTGACGGAAACGATTATAATATTCCATTTAGAACACTTTCTAAACTTACAACACCACCTTCAAGCAAAACATGTCGCTTAATTATGATTATATCAATCTTTCAAAAAATAGCATCAGTGTAACAACTTACACGAGCTATTTTTCATCATGATAGATGAAAACATATTTCTCTTTCTCATAAGATACTGAAGAATATCCTTTGATTATTGTCCAAACATGTTTCTCTTGTATCCACTTGACAACTGCTTGTCACATTTCTTGGATACGACACATTGGGGCATGTGCATAAATGACGTACATAATGACACTCGTATTGAAAGAATGCTTGAACTGTTTCATGCATTTTTTCTCGAATTGAGTTGCAATGAACCGAGTCAAACTCAAGTTATATGCCACATGATATGGTTTGACATCCTTCATTGGAGTCTACATTTCATGTTTCTAGAACACTTCGTCATTATATGCATATTTGCTCAAACCTAACATCCATCATAATCTATCTCCATAGATTTTGCTTCCTAGGATTTAGGTGATCTTGCCCAAGAAATCATTCTTCAATGAGATCTTGACAATATTCATTTAATCAATGTTATTTCCCAATTAATATCCAGTTATCTTGTACAATACAAATAACACAATTATGCTCATACTGAATATCTTGTCTATACAAGATACTTTTGACGAAGATCAACTTCTTGACTTCCTTGTCAAAATATTTATTCCACAGTGCTCGCTTCGATTCATTAATGAATCCTTGAAGCACGCATATGTTTCTAGCAATACATCAATCAAGATCTTGATTTGTGTCATATACACAACATCTTTCTTCATTCAATCAATGAGACGGTTTTGATGTACCTTTCCATATATCAATATATATGAAATGCAACTACTGCTAGAATGATCTTTATTGACTGACTTATACATAGCTACAAGTGACAATCCGTGCTTTGTACATAGTCAACTCGCCATCGACTTAGACATAGCTACAAGCGTGAAGCTGTGCTTTGTACATAGTCGACTTGCCATCCATGTCAATCTTTCCTTTAAAGATCTGAAAGTTCTTGATGGATTGCTCCTTCATGAACATCAACAAAGGTCTATACCCTGTTGTCACACATGGATTGCACTTAAAGATCACATGGGTTCAAACCATACTTGTGGAATCGGGTCTTTCCATCGGTTCTTAATTTATCAACAGATCCTCACATGCCAAATACGAGGATGTCGTGAAGTCCAAGTACCTTTCGGTTTTGGCAATTCACTCTCGTTAACTTTTTGTAGGATTGGTGCTCGAGGTTCAGGGATTTCTTCCACAACGATTTGTAGAATAAGTTCTCGATCCTAATATATTTCATGAGTTTCTCAAACATTATCAGCTCGTGAGATTGTTTAGTCCTCATTAGAAGCGAGCGTGCTCACGAACTTCTTTCTTTCACAACGGTTTGTGAATGAAGTTCCGCTCAACTCCCACTAAGCACCATGTATGGAGTGACAAGTTTCCCATAATGGTACTTCTTGTAGTGACGCATAAACTCTTTTAATGCTCACTTTACTCCCACTACTTTTTCTTGAAAATTTTATTCTCCAAGACTACGTCATGATAAGCAACAACTAGTTTGTTCTTACCAAGTTCGTAGAAGTAGTCCCTTTCAGTTAGTTTAGGCATCCTACAAAACATTAACCGTCCTATTTGTGTCTAAGCTTATCAATCAACAAATCTTGAAATAAGCTTCTTAACACCAAATCTTAAGAAATAATGCATTTAGAGATCAAATCTCGTAAGATATCTTTCTCAATGGATTTCGATAGAATATTATTCAGTGTAAACAATATTGTCCTCAAACACGAATCCCTAATATGAGTAGATTAAGTCAATTTGATTCATTACTGATCGAACTATATCAAATAAAATTCGATACCTCCATTCTTGGATACACTATACTAATATAATATTCCTAACGGAGTGAGTTGTGAAACTATTTCACACTCTTTAGATAATTCATCAAATCATATGACTTAGCTATTTACCATGATCAATTGTAAGACTTATACCTTTCTTGAATGGTCTTTCAATTTCACTCTTAAACTCTTTTGAACTAGTCAAAAGGTTCCTACTTACACTTTATCAAATAGATACGTCAATATCTACTATGATCGTTGGTCAAGTAGTAAAGTGTTAACAACCTTTCATTACACAAGTACTTATAGGTCTACGTACATCAATATGTATAAGTCCTAATCAAGTTACTCGTCCTTAAAACCTTTATAGGTTAAAGGCGCTTTTGTTATCTAACAAACATGATCCGCATATCTCAATTGATTCACAATCGAATTGATTCATGAGCTCTACGCTATGTAGACTCTCATAATGCGATTCTCGTTTATGTATGACTAAGCGGTCATTTCACACGAAAGTCAAATACTTTATGTGAAGTCTTACGCATTCTATTTGTTATTCAAAACTCGTTTATCCATTTCAAGTATATTCAAGCAATAGGTATGAAATCATATAAACAAATCCACAATAAAAGAACATCGCTTGTCTTTTACAAAACGTAATCATCCATCATCTATATGAAAAGAGATAAAGTTTTAGGATGTAAGGAACGAGGCACTCGACCTATAATTCCTATTAGTAAAGACAACTCTACGTATCAAATGGTAGTGGTTTAAATGAATAAGCCATTTCCTTATACGGAGTTTACTTTACTACTCTCGAACTTTCTCTCATTCTTCATTGCCTTCACATTTCATTAAATGCGAGCACATGAACTAGTATCAAGTTACTAGTGTGAATTGGAGATAGTGAAATAAATTGAATGACAAACACTTATTAAAGGATTAGAACATTTCTAACACGATAATCATGGTACTTCGGACATCCTTTCAAATGTCTCCATAAACGGCAAATAAAACATCTCATGTGACACATGGTCACAATTGAGGGTCTCGAAGTCTCAACTCATACTTAAGCGAAGTATTTCTTAAATACTTAACTAATTACAATTTGCACAAACAAATTTGCGAAATGTAACATCATATTCTTCATTTAATTAGGAAGAGATCGTATGACAATATCAACAATCCTTGATATTGGAGATCTCGATATCTCTAGTTACCAATTAGCTACTCAAACCTTTCAGTTCGCAAGCCAATGGAACCTTCATGTACCTTTTTAAAAGAAGTTTATCTTACTTAATTCATGCTCATTACTCGATCATAAATGATTGAGTCAACATCTATTTTCTCTAAGAACTCTTTCTTGAGTAAGTGGATGCGAGCGTAGGAGTCAAATCTAGTCCGTATGAATTCTATAATCCAAAGGTCTAGAGATCTTAGAATGAGGATATCGGCATCCGCTTTATTGAATAACTTTTCGTAAAATTCAATCAATCATCGCGATGCTACGTTCGGGAAGTCGATGAAAGAAATTGAGAATTAACATACTCAAGTTTCTCTTCACTAAGAACATGTCTTAGGAATCGGTACTACTTCTCCAAGTAAGTTCTTTTAGAAACGAGCTTGTTCTATTTCAAAGATTGATCGCAACGAAATTAACACATTTAGTATCTATAACAATTTCAATTTAAGGTCATTTAGTTTATGCAATGTTTTATTTGTAATGATAAACAAAACTCCCACTACATTTATTTAATGTCCCAAATGTAGTTGGTTTTCCAAGATCTCCGTTTTCATCAAGTAGAGCCTGCTATGGCACGTCACCCTACTCAACTAGACAAGGTAGGTTCTCCAACCAATCATATCAATCATATGACTCTTGGTTTGTGAATATCTATATATTAACAAACTTTGCCCCAATGTCCAAACTCTAGTTGGGTCCATCGATAAGCAACATCTCTCTATTTGCTCATAACAAATTTTCTTTATTTGTACCCCGACTATCGCATGACAACCATGACGTCCGCTTGGACGGACCGCGCCATGAAAAGGCAAGCGACGTGAAAGGAATAGAGAGAAGGAGGGCGGTCAACTTGATCAAATAAATTGGGACATTCATTATGCGACTTTGTTTGGTGGTTGTGTCAACATACACCCATACCTATCCTATGACATTTCATAGCATGCAAACAATCACATAACAATAAGCATCTCAAATACAAACATTGTTGTGGGTTTGTATGGCTCCAGCTTGCATATTAGTCTTCGCCGCATCTCCATGTAGCAAGACTAATCTAATTCAATCCCTCCCACTAATTATATTGATCATATCCTATAATTAATGGAAATAGATACATGTGAAAAAAATTCTAATTCCCTCCTAGGCCTTAGGGGCATGCAAGTCTCACAAGTTACATTAAAATTAATCAAAATTAATTAATGGCGCCAAAGGCCGCATTACACACATTCACACATGCATACATTTACAAACCACAAGACATTGAAATCTTGAGCCATACTAAACCCACGATCCTCCTACAAAACAGAGTTAGAACATATACAATATATATGTTCACTTGTTCTTAATTAACTTCATTAATTAGAGTCTTTGTGTATGCTTGCGCCTGTTTTTCAAATGCAAAAAGGCTTAACATTACAACTACTTGTTTAAACCTTTGAAATTCAATCAACAATCCAAAAACAGAAAGGAAGGTATTTAAGGAGTGTTCTAATTAACATTTCAACTAATTTGATTAATTAGAATATATTTTAACTAATTAAAATAAGCAATTTGGGACCCGATAAAATCCGATATTTTTCGGTCACCAAAAAATCCGAAATAAATCCAGAGAGCTCCTTGCAATGAGTGTAACTACCAGTAAAATTTTCAAGGAGAGATCAGCTACCATCAGGGAGAATCAAAAAAGACAAAATCCCAGACAGCGAGCGAAGCGCCGTTAGAGAAAATTCTGTTTTGCCCGCAATCTTTCGGTCTGTGTTAAACCTTGCTTGTCCTCAAGCAATACTCTAAACCTAGAGGTTGGACAATACCTAAATCTTAACTCAAACTCCTTGAAGGCCTACAAGTTGTAATGTCAATTCAATCAATTTGGTTGAAGTTTTACACATGACTTAAAAGGAAATGGTTGTGAAATTTACCACAAAAATTTACACCCAAGATATCCAAACAATTGGCTTATGATGTACTTGGTCCTCAAAGATTTAATTTCAAAATTCAAAGACCCTAGCTTCTCTATGTTAAACAACATGCAAGACCAAGATTATTTGCCCGTTCATTTCCATACACTCCAAAGATTTGTAAGAAATATCTCTAGCATGTCAAGGCGTGGTGAGTCTTTCAAGAAAAAGAAAAAGAAAAATAGAGAAAGAGAAGATAAGAATTTACATTGAGCTTGACAAGGTTTTGTTTTTTTTTTTGTTTTTTTTTTTTATTTTTTTGTTTTTTTTTTTGTTTTTTTTTTGTTTTTTTTTTTTACAATGATACAATTTGCCATTGTGGCTTTGAGAAGAATTTACATAAAAAGAGAGAAAAAGAAGAGAAGGAAAAGAAGGTGGGAAGACTCAAAAATACATGCTAAGGATACCCTTTTGAACAAATCCATGTAGGGCACAAATCCGTTCACTCGGCAAATTATTGTGATTTTGTCTAATAGCATTTACCATTATAAAAGCAACCAATTTTTGGGTTTTATCAATTCAATATCAAATCTCCTTGGGCCGGTAGCTTCAAAAACCAATCAAAAGAATGCCTTAAGTTTAAATTTTTGCATTAAATCTCACAACCAATTTTCAATTCAAAACAGTGTCAAAACTTGAACCAAATCAGCCAAACAACATCACAACTCATTTATATGCAAATTATATGAGATTATATGCAGCTAAATGATGCAGAACATGTACCAGAGAGGTCTGTGCGGTCGCACAGGGGCCTGTACGGTCGCACAGAGCTGTCTCGGACTGAGTTGGGACTGGATCGGATCGACCAGAGAGTGGTCTGGCACTGATGTTGACCTGTGCGACCGCACAGGGGTCTGGTGCGACCGCACAGGACCTCTGACAAGCGATTTCATGCAATGATGCAATCCTACAAACAGGTTTATACCCCCCCAAGCTTGAACAAAGCATTGTCCTCAATGCAACACATCACCACAAATAGAAATAAAGAGAAAACAACTGAAAACATACCGAATCAATGATCGGTGGGGTGATCGGCACTGAGCGGCGCTGGAATCGTGCACAGCATGTCTGTGCGGTCGCACAGGATGACTCGGTCGGAATCGTGCTGAACTTGCGGTGGCCTTCGTCAGGGGCTCCGGTTGTCGGATCGACCTCAAATTTGGACAGTAGGTGCACGAGGTGATGCTTGACAAACATTGTAGAGCGGTTTTGGTTTTGGCCGGCAAGTTTTTGAAGTTCGGCGGTGGAGCGACGGTTTCGACTTGCGGCAAGTGTCGGCACGAGTTTCGGTTGTCCAAATGCCTCAAATTTTAACAGTAGGCTCACAATAGGATTCTAAGAAAATGTAGCGGAATAGATTTGGTTTAGACCGGTAAGTTTTCGAAGTTCGGCGTGCCATTGGTCGGTTTCGGTAGCGGCTTGCGGCGATAATCGGCAAGGCTTCCAAATGTCGGATTGACATGAAATTTGAACAGTAGCCTTAGGAAATCATAATGTATGAATCTGCCGGAATAGATTATTGATTTGGTGCGAGTCGTACGGCAGCGCCTGCGGGCCTAAGCGGTGCCCGAAATTTTCAGCGAGCAAGGGAGTGTCAAAACCTGCAAAAAGATACCAAAACTAACTCTACAATTCACAAATAAACTAAAATCCAAGAACTTGAGAATTTTTTTTGAACTTGGGTTGCCTCCCAAGAAGCGCTTGTTTTAGGTCACTAGCTTGACCACCTCTCTTGTCATCTTATCTTCACTTTTCGCCCAGTTAATGCATCATAGTTCACCCAAAAATGGTTGAGCAAGGCCCTTGAGACATGCTTGGTGCGCTTCTTCTTGGTTGTCTTCGTTGTTGGCTCGATTGTGATGCGATACTTGATGTGCGGTTTGCTACCCTTCATCGCATCGGCACTCTCCATGCATTCTTCAAGTTGAGGGCTCAAGTCGATTTTGGTGAACTTGTCATTCGTCACGTCGGATGCCTCGACATTGAGAGTTGTACCGCCATCTTCCTTTTTCTCGAATTCATCATTGATAGGACCTATTGGAGGATGCTTCAATTCCAACTTATTAGATTTGTCAATGCATTCCAATTCAAGTGGAATGATAATTGGAAGGACATGGGGTGGAGGTGCAGCAAACTTTGGTTTTTCTAATTTCTCTTGTTTTTCATTTGTTTCAAATTGTGTGCTTTCATCACTATCCGTCTCATAACAAACTCCTATTAACTTGGGACAACTAAAACTTTCTAGTTTTCTATCACTTTGCAATGCCATTTTTGCATTTTGCTCATCTTGTTTCCTTTGTGAGAAACACATTTTTTGGAAGATATTAGTCTTTGACATCCTTTCTAGAAATGTGGTAAAAACATCAAACCTAGATGACAAAGAATCCACTCTTTCAAGAATTTTCTCACGTTGCTTTCTTTGATCAATCATGAAATCTTCAAACAATGATTCATAACTTGACATTTGCAATGGTGATTGAGAACTATAAGTTTCAGCAAAAAAATAAACCTAGGGTCTGGTTGAGACAATGAACCTTCATTATCCAAAAAAAAACATGAGTTATTAGCCAAACCATAGTTGTATCCTTCCCTGATTGTGCTCTGTGCGGTCGGACCTCTTGTCTGTGCGGTCGCACAGTGAGCTTGTCCAAACCATTTTAGTTGCTGTTCAGGCCAAACCGGGGGTTGTCGAGGCCAAATTGGTGGCTGTGCGGTCGCACAAAGATCTGGTGCGGTCGCACGAGACTTATTGTGCCACTTTCGTTGTTGTTCCGGCCCAACATAGGATTTTGGAGGCCAAATTGGTGGCTGTGCGGTCGCACAGGGATCCTGTGCGGTCGCACCAGACTTGCTGTGCCAGGTTCGTTGTTGTTCGGGCCAAACAGGAGGTTTTGGGCGCCTATTTGGGGGCTGCGCGGTCGCACAGAGATCCTGTGCGGTCGCACGGGACTGCACTGTGTTGCCTGCGTGTTGCCCGCACCGGCCTGTGTGTTGCGTGGGCCTGCCTGAGCGTTGCGTGTGCCAGCCAGCGGGTTGAGTGACATGTCGCCTAGCCCATGTAGTTGATGCCTCATGTTCTCCCCATTCTTCTCCATACGTCGAATCGGATACACCCACATGGTATGGTGAATGGCTCGAGTAGTGGGTGTAAGGCATTTGATGTTGACTCCATCCTTCCTTGGATCCTTCCCTTCTCAAGTTTCGTGTGTTCTTCCATTGGTTCTCCAATCGACTCACTCTTCTTTCCATCTCCAAAATTTGGTTTTGTCTAATCAAGCGGTCGACTCTCTCATTGAGTTGGGCCAAAGGATCTTCTTCATCACTCCAATTGTCCTCCGTTTCTTGCTCAAATTTCTGAAAATGAAACATGGCGATATGAAGTATTTTTGTTCTTTTGATTAAGAAAGAAAATAACACAAAAGATACAATGCCTAGTCTCTTGCTACTAAAGTAAGTTCTAATATCAACACCGTCCCCGGCAACGGCGCCAAAAAGCTTGATGTGAGTCTAGCTAATACCCAAAAGTAACCTAAAAACAACCGCAAGCGCACGGTTATTCGTTGGTACAGTCGGGGTCGAATCCACAGGGACGGTAAGATGAGTATTAGACCTTACTTATTCACAAAATCTAGACAATCGAATGAAGGGTTTTGGACTTAATCAACAAGTAACAAACACAATCAACTAAAGGTAAACAAGATAATAGCAATTTTTGGTATTTTTGGTGGTAAAATATGGTATAAGGATGTCCTAGGGTTCAGTTTCCACCTTGGTCAGGCCTCAGGCCGTCAACGTTTGTCGCTCTCGCGTCGCAACATTGACGAATGCGTGCCAGAGAGCCCTGTGCGACCGCACAGGACCTCTGTGCGACCGCACAGCCCTTGGTTAGTGCCGGTTTGCCATGATACCTTGGTTCCTGGCTTGTGTGGGACAGGTCTAGCCGTACCTAAACTCCTGAACCTCAACTCTCGCATGTTGGTCGCAGTATTTGGTGCAGAACCTAGCCTAAAGTCCCCATTAGGTCAATTAATCCTCAACTCTCGTCATGTTGGCTTAATTACCCTAAGTCCACTTGTTGATTCTCTAAGGCATCCACTAGACTCTCGCCTAAGTAGAAACTTGTCCCTCTCGGGCTTAAGTTGGTCACCTCTCGGCTCCTAACCTACCTTGGTTACCTACTTGGTTCAATTAAACAATCTACACCTTTAGCCTAAGTTAGGTGCGGCCGTTCACCTAAAAGGAGGTTCAATTGGGCAATCAAACACAAACAAGCATAATCATATAGCAATCAAGCAAGCAATACACAATAGAGACCAAATACCAAGTCAAATCAACAAACCCAACCTTAGTCTCAACTAATCCCTAGAACATAGCTAATCTAGCCTAACATTACACTAAAACAAACAACTAAAACAAAGGAATATAAAGGTACAATCTCCATGCAAAACCCAAGGGAAAGAGGAAGGCGAACGCCCCTTCTCAAGCCTCAGTCGTCTTCTGGATCAGCAAGGGAGATGCTTGGGTGGAATGGTGAGGTATAGGAGGTCGAGATGGCGAGATCCAAGGCAGCTGAGTGGTGGTGCGGTCGCACGGGACCCCTGTGCGGTCGCACAGGGGGCCGAATGGTGGATTTGGGTTGGTTCGGGTTGCGGCGCCGCCAAGGAAGGAGATGGAAGAATGGATGGATTAATGGATGCCCTAGATGAGGAGATTCGGGCGCCTTATATAGGGGTTTGGTAGGGTTTGGAGTCCTGTACGGTCGCACAGGAAGTTGGTGCGGTCGCACGGAAGTTGCTGGACCAAGATCAAGTCAATCTGCGCACGAAATGAGTCTGAGATGCACTGGTGCGGTCGCACCACATTCCTGTGCGGTCGCACCGAATTGACTGGGCCAGGATTGAGCCAGAACCATGCCACATGAGCCAGGATGGGCCTGTGCGGTCGCACAGGATCCTGTGCGGTCGCACAGGGGCTTCTGGACCATGGTTCGTGCGCCGATTCGTGCCGATTTTCGCCCATTTTGCAGTGAATTGACTCCAAGTCCCTACAAAACGAAATGAAACCCAAGCAGTACCAAAATCCTACAAATATAAACTAAATACACATAAAATCAAGGGTTTTGAGTCGTGATTTGGATTAAAGTCTGGCCTAAAACCATATATAAATGTGCGATATCATGTGTGATCACCCCCTTGATATTTTCAAGCAAACAATTTACATGGAAAGAATACTTTATATATTAGGCTATCAATCTATGAAAAGAAAAATACCAAGGTCTATTCAAAATCATCGAGTTAAAAGTCATACTAGCGACTTGTCCTGTTCTGAAACAGACTGACGACTGAAAAGTTTTGACCCAGTTGAATTATCAAACCTTAAAGAAAAATTATGAAACTAATTTTCACAGAATCCTAATTCGAAGTTGAACAACTCTATTCAAACACTTTTCTATAAAAGTCCTTCAATAAATTTAGTTTTTCAAAACAACCAGCTTGTTTAGAAAAACAGATCTGACGACTTCGATTCTTTCCATACTTGAACATCCATATAAAATCCGAAACAGATAACAAATTATACATATCTAGAAATATTATCAAGTCTAGATTAACTCTAGCTAAAGATTACAGATAGCTATTTTCGAAAAATACGTCCTTTTTGTCATACAAACAGAACTGTGCAGCAGAACGGCAGATCTGCGCACCGTTACCGTTTAATTCACTAAAAATTCATAACTACTTATAAAATAGTGAAACCAGCGCCAAAAGAACCATGACTCAAAGATCTACAATATTCAGTAAGAGAGAAAAAATTTCAGAGAAATTTACATCACAAAAAACAAGCAAAAAGACAGAAAAATAGCTTTTTCCAGAACAGCAAGCACACACATCACTAATTTACTTTGTTAATTACTAATTTCTCGATTTAAAATGTTAAAAACTTGAATAACGACCAGCGCTCTGATACCACTATTAGGAACTCAAGTCCATATGCAATTTTAATTGTTATTAATATTTAACAAGCAATTAACACGCATGAAAAACGGATCTAGTTATTCAAATAATTAACACGTAAAAGGAGAAGCGTAGGAGGTTTACCTCTCACGAAATCGTATTCGCGAGGCTCGAATCCAATCTCTTGGAGTCGGTGGCATGCTCGTCACCCTCGCGGCTGCCTCCGGTTGCCTCGAGTCCACCTAGAAGATTAACCAAAGTCTCAAGACAAGTGCTAGCTTGTCCGAGACGATAGCTAATTCCCTATTTTACTCCTTCGCGCGGTTAACTGTTTAACTGGAAGGAAAATCGCTCAACACATGAGCTAGAGAGGGAGATGGAGGCGCATGCAAGAGGAGAACAAATTCTGCCCTCTTGCTTGAGCCGTCGGCTAGAGAGAGAGGGAGAGAGAGAATTAGGTCAAGCCTTGGTGTTTCCATAAACGACGTTGCTATATATGAAGCCTATCTCTCTTCCATTTTATCTGGACAGATTTGCCCCTCAAAATCCGAAAATTAATGGGTAATTATGGGCTACACAACATATTATATTAGCCCATTAATCCACTCTATTAATCCATCTCAAATCGGGCTTTTAATTAACTGATTAAACAAAAGACCGATTAGCTCAGTATAATAAATATACGTTGAACGAACTTAATTATTAACATATTAATAATTAATTTAGAATTAGCATATATATTATATTATTTCTATATGATCCATTTGAGTTAATTAATTATAACGGTTCGCAACGATATATAATTAATTAATCAACTTATCATATATTCGCAGTACTCGCTACTGCAAACAAATAAATAATGCACGTTTGGTTAAAGTCCTATTTGTGTGACCCTTTGAGGATTTATGCTATGTTGGCTATGAAAATAAATCATCATTTATTTCCATTAATCATAAACGGTATCTAGCAACACGTTATGATTCCCAATTCGCATAAATTAAATACTATACCAATACAGCACTTCAATCCTGCATAAGAAATGGTATCTTATTGTTTTGATTCCTATGTCACATGATATCCTTGTATAATCCAAGATAGGAATGTGTCATTCTTGCAGATTATACGTTTCTTGATCTAGAGTTGATCTCCTAGTTGCGCGCATACGATCCAATTCCATCAGGGGGCCCAGTAGATATCATCACTCACTAGGTGAACTAATGAGGGACATACGGTTGTCTTGATGAACAGTTTTTCCCCGCACAATTCAAGAGAACATAAATAAAGTCCGTATAGCAGCCCTTATCAGGAATCAACGTTAGACGGTATTTATAGAACCTATCCTCATGTGGAAAAACTGAACCATCTCAAACTCAGAATCAAACACGTATGAAATAAATAATGACACATAACACAATCCATATATTTATTTCATTGGGTCATGTCCTGTGCTATGTTCCAATAACATACACATATGCAATTAAGTCGGTAACTCCTTACCCATGATTTGTAGAACTTAATCATCACTTAACTTGCATACTAATCTTATATGATAATTAATTTTCCTTGTTAATTATCAAGATTATGGACTCTTTAGAGATATTATTGTCATTCTAACGAATGATCCACAGAGATCTACAATTCAGATCCTCAACCTAAATGATCTGTCAATAATAAACTCTAAGAACAAATGATCAAGTATCATCAACAACATAAACTAATATAATAGCCACCAACTGATTGGCTTCTAGGACATATCTCTAACACTGTCCATAAATAACAATATAAACAACCACATGCACTAACCAGCGGTCCGCTCCCATCCTCAGACCGAGAGCTCTGACATGTCTCACAAATAGATCATGACGGATCGATTTTCTCAGAGGATCATCAATCATTTCTTTAGTCAAAATATGCTTTAACATGATTACCTTGTCCTCTACTAAGTCTCTAACAAAATGGTACTTCAAGTCTATATGCTTAGTTTTTTCCTGAAACTTCGGGTCACGAGAATACGCAATCGCTGCGTATTATCACAATAAAGCGTCAAAGGTTCAAGAGAAATCTCGACTATCCCCGAATCACGTAAGAATCGCTTCAAGCATATAGCTTCTTGCACAGCAGCTACACAAGCAACATACTCGGATTCTATAGTGGAAAGTGCCACACATGTCTGCTTCTTGCTACACTAAGAAATGATAGCGCTACCTAGCTTGAACAAATAGCCAGATGTGAACTTTCTCTCATCTAGATTTCCTCCCCAATCAGCATCGCTATAGGCGACTAAATACAAATCATTCCCTTGATATCATAGTCCATAGTCCATAGTGCCTTTGAGGTACCGAATAATACTTTTGACCGCATGTCATTGTGCAGGTCCAGGATTAGACTGAAATCGACTCACGAAACTTATCGTATAACAAATATCGAGTCTCGTATACATCATCGCAATCATAAGGCTGCCTACAACACTTAAGTATGGTACGTTCTTCATCTTGTTCCTCTCTTCATCAGTTTTGGGACTCATTGTAAAGATTAAATTGGCATTTTTCTCAACAGGAGTGTCAAATGGTTTACTTTGAACAAAAGCAAACTTCTCAATTATTTTCTCTAAATAATTGTTCTGCAATAGCTTAAAAAACCTCTTAGATCGGTCTTTTTCTATCTTGACACCTAGAGCATTGCTTGCTTCACCCACTTCCTTCGCGTCAAACATAGAAGACAACCACATCTTTGATTCCTTAATCAAAGGCATATTATTTCCAGCCAATAAAATATCGTCAACATACAAGGTCAAGATTCAAAAAAATTTCTTGGACCGCTTCCAATAAACACGATGATCTTCTTTCATCATCTCAAATCCGTTTGATAAAACGGATCGGTGGAATTTAAGATTCCATTGTCGTGAAGCCTGTTTGAGACCATACATGGATCAGCGGAGTTTGCACAGCTTGTGCTCCTCTCCTTTAACCACAAACTCTTGTGGTTGTTTGAAGCATATCTATTCCTCCAACATTCCATTAAGAAACACAGTTATAACATCCATTTGTATCAAAATATTTGATTTTTTTTTCAAGTTTCAACCTAAAAATATATTCAAAACATACTAAAAAATGAATCCAACACGTATCTTGATGAATTTAGACCAAATTCACTGGTCAAACGCATTAAAATAATAAAATTCGCCACGTGGAGTATCAAACTTGAATTGCACGAGTATCACACGAGAATTGATATCGAATGCAAATGCGATAGTATTTTAGAAGTATTCGTACAACATAGGCATTGATTGAGAGGATTCGAATCAGAAAAAAACTAAAGGCTACCCGTGACCATTGGTTATATGACAACTTCATTAAACACGCTGCTTGTTCTCTAACAGGCGCGCTTAAAAAACTGAGCAATTTTCTACGTGATGCATTGTTGATGTCAGAGTATTAATAGCCATTCAACGCACCGAATAAACCCAAGTGCATTAATTCAGGTGGTGTAAGGTTTAAGTCTTATTGATTCCTTTTTATCTTGTGTTTTGGCAGCACTAAAATGTTTCTTTGAAGAATAATTGTTATTTTGATGTCTAAATATTTCAAGACTGTTACTTCGGATATGTTTTCTCGAAATCCGAATTTCCAGCGACTGACTTTTTATTAAAAACCAAATTTTATATTTTTGTTAAAAGAATCTACATTTCTTTTCTAAAATTTTTTTCATTTTTTTCGATCTTTTAAAAAACTATGTTTAATCCGTTTTATCTAGATTTTCGTTCATACCGCATAACCATTTTATTTGTTTTATCACCGTTTATATCACTGATAAATGCTAAATCATCATCCAACTGCTAAATCGCATTAAAAAACCTTGCATTTTTTAATTTTCAAAATTTGACGGTCTTTAATTATCCAATAACAAATTTTTTTAAAAAAAATTAGAAAAAAATGTAAAAAGTCTCAAATAATATTTCAACAATGTCAATAAATTTAAAGACTTATCAGCCATTTGAAATTTGACTTTGAGAAATGAGTTCGAAGTCAAACTTTTTGATTACTTTGCAAAGTAAAATAGCCTCTCTGTTATTATGTTATGTTTGTTATCTTGCACATATATCTAAATGTCATGTTCTCCATCGGATGAGCTGCACCTAAAGAAGGTATTAAAAAGAAACAATCAATTACGGGTGGACCAATTTTTAATATGAATTTAATTTCTAAAAGTTAGATTAAGATTTCAAAATTATAAACGATCGTGATTAATTTGAGAAAAAAATATAATTCAAATCGAGCTAAAAGAACTAATTCATACAGAGCACATTTTCAGAAGAAAAATTAAATATATTGACTCACTGAACTGACGTTATGAATTTTATTTTGCTGCCATATTTTTCCTTTCTGTTTCCTTCTAGTAATTAAAAAAAATTATTAAAAAAACTAGTATAAGTAGGAAATTTTATAAATTGTAACAATACTACAGTTTGTTTAAATTTCATCCAATTTCAATCACCAAATTAATGATGAGGCTCACTACTATTTTATCCAAATTTCATTTAAACCCGCTTAAATATAAAATTAACAGAAAAAGGGCTTCCGGTTCTGTTGCTCTCTCTCGCTCCGCGGTCCAAATAAAACCTCAGACTAGGGTTTTGACTAACAAACCTGCTCTTCTCCCCAAAACCCCAAAACCCTCGAGCGAAGTGATACAATCCCTGGATGAACGCCACCAAACTCTGGTGACAATCCTTTTCTTTCAATCTTTTTACTAGTCCTGGATTAAGTTATGCTATACCGCAAATACCTCCAGATATCTCTCTCCAAGATGCTCAATCAAGCAACCTCGCTTGGAATTTCTACCAACGCATCGCGCTTTTGCACAGCTCCATCTCCCAATTTGCGCCAAAATCATTCCTTCTCTTCCAATTTTACCATTGGTCGACCTGTACAAGTCGATCCAAATCTCAATTCATCATTGCTCCATAGATCAAACGGCTGTCGGCTATTTACCAGTGGCCGGGTTGTGCATTCCAAGGCCGTTAGTGCTTGTGGAGACCTTTCTATGGAGAAAAAAACAAGGACCCGTAAGGCCCGTAAAGCCAGTTCTTGTCCTGCTCAGAAGGATCTCTATGATTATTTCTATGGCACGAGAGGCTATGCATTTAGTGATGCTGACTTCATTAGTAAAAATGCTCCTATGTTTCTCGAAAATCTTGTTTCAAAGTTACAGAGGAATGGAAGCTTTGAGCAATCTATCAGTAGGTTACTTAGATATCATCCAATTAATGAGTTTGAGCCCTTTTTTGAAAGTATCGGTTTATCCCCTATCCAATACAATCATTTGTTACCAAAAGACTTAATATATTTATCTGATGAGCCATTCTTGCTTGAAAATTACCATGTTTTGTGCAATTTTGGGGTACCAAGAGCTAAAATTGGTAGAATCTACCTGGAATCGGCAGAGGCGTTTAGATATGGTGAGGGGGTGATAATATCTAAACTGAGAAATTATGAAAAAATGGGCCTCAGTAGAGCAGCAATTGTAAAATTAATTACTTGTTGCCCGAATGTTCTTGTTGGGGAAGTAAATTCGGATATTCTTCGGGTATATGAGAAACTAAGTAGTCTTGGAGTTGAGTTTGATTTGGCAATCCAGTGTTTATCTGACAAGAGCAAGTACAATTGGGGCCAAGTTTCTGAAATGTTAACCTTTCTGGACAGAATGGGTTTCGACAAACTGGCTTTAGCGACTCTCATTAAGGAGACACCAATATTTGTTTTTCACGATTCAGGAAAAAACATATACTTGCTTGTGGCCATATTAATTAAGGTTGGCCTTAAAACTGATGGGATTTTGAATTTATTTATGAAGAATCCTCATATGCTGATTGGAAATTTCGTGAAATATTTGGGTCAATCAGTAAGGTTCCTTGCTGAAATTGGGATAGAATCTGGTGATATAGCTAGAATTATATCTTCCAACCCCCAAATATTTGGCTCTTCTCTGTGCAGGAGCTCAGATTCTGTTTTGCGCCGCCTGGGGTTGTCCCCAAAAAGCTTAAGTGATATTATAAAGGCGGACCCCACAAAATTTACCAGCTTGGCTTGTGCAAGGAACGCTGCTGAGCCCGTGCATAGGCATGAAGAAATTTTTGTAAAGGACAAAACCAAGTTTTTGCTAAAACTCGGTTTTGCGGAGTGCTCAGATGAGATGGCAAAAGTGGCTTCTCTGTATAGAGGCAGAGGTGATAAGCTACAAGAGAGATTCGACTGTCTGGTCAATTATGGCATAGATTACCATGATGTAGTTAGTATGATAAAAATGGCACCTGCAGTATTGAACCAAACTGCTGATGTCATAAATGAAAAGATAGACTATCTTATAACTCAAGTGGGTTATCCACTTGAGTCTCTTATTGAGTTTCCCAGCTTTTTGTGCTATAAGATGGATAGAGTGAGGCTTAGGTTTGAGATGGTGAGGTGGCTTACAGAGGAGAAAGGACTAGTGCCAACTACACCAAAGAGGAGTAAAAGGATTGGTGGGAGATTTGCTTTGAGTACCGTGCTTGCAACCTCTGAGAAACGGTTTATGAAATATTTTGTGGATAATGACCCAGAGAAAAGGAAACATTATGAAATGTTGAAGAAATCAATTTTGAGTTCTCCTGGGAGTACAAACTAGGAGCATTTTTTTTTTCTTTTTAGTTTTTTGGATGAACAAAGGTGATGAAAGTTCTGTTGTATGAATTTACTAGGGACAAACACATCATTTGGATAAAGTATATTGATTTGTGCAGGTTTTCTTTCCATATACAATTAAATCAGTTATTACTCCTATATAAATTTCTGATATTTTTTGCTTCTATCTTTCCTTGGAATATGGCATAATTTTCATGCTGTACTTCAACCCTAAAGGATGAAATAACGAAATATCCAAATTTGAGAAATGTTTATTGTTAAACCCAACTGATAAAGAAGTTTAATGACAAGTCTCCTGTTCGGCCAATTCTGAACTAAGAACCAATGCAATTCTTATTTTTTAATTGTTCATTGTATTATTCAGTCAAAAGGACAGTATCCTCTGGCATGTGTATGAGCGCTTCAGCTCATGCTGGTGCAGAGGATGCAGAGGTGGAGAGGATCACTGACTCCACCAAACGACAGGATCACTCTTAGACGACTCCTGGACCTTATTTATTGTCCATTTATTGTCCGACTAGAGTTTAACTGACAGCAATTTATATGTAATATGTATTGAAGAAGTTTTAACTGATGTTGTTCTTGGACATAAATTATTTGGACTACAAAGGCAAAGGCGCATTAACTCGTTTGAGACTTTTGAGTCCAATTCTAGTAGAATCTACACTATAACCGGAGTTGTGCATTGCCCCACCCCTGTTCTGCTGCATGTTAAACTGAAGGAACCAACTGTCCTAGGTCAACCACAACCTGTCCTCAATTTTGCT
Organism: Rhynchospora breviuscula; assembly: GCA_027562975.1. Classification (NCBI taxonomy): domain Eukaryota; kingdom Viridiplantae; phylum Streptophyta; class Magnoliopsida; order Poales; family Cyperaceae; genus Rhynchospora; species Rhynchospora breviuscula. Next base: position 48,512,393 of record CM050398.1, read on the forward strand.
TTAACACAAGCTCCACCTCCGACTATACTCAGATTTCATACCAGTATACAACATGCCAGTAGAAATACATGGTGCTACTGAGATGCACTAGCATCACATCATTGACACCTAAATGTCACACAAATTGCAACTCTTATCGCGCTACATTACACGCCATGTCAACAATAGAGCGCGCAGCTAAACGCACAGCATTGATTGAGGAAATATCAATAACTACTGACCCAAGCTATTAAAATAAAACATAGTAAACTGCATTATTCGGTTTTTTTTGTGATGCACATATTACAGGTTACGTTCACAACAATGCTCGAATCCATGAAATTCTAGTGGACACTCCATATTAATTCCATGGTTTTGTCAAAAGCCAATCACGGTGAGTTGTAAATTTTACCAGTGACATTCCAAAATAACAAGAAATAATGTTTCCAAAGGTAAATTTCTTAGTAACCAAAGAAAGAGGAGCACTCAAATTTTTTATTTTATTAGAAGATTTGCACTCAAATTTTCCTTGACACCCTTGCTTAATTAGACTGCTAAAATCGACCTCTTATTAAAAAACTCAAAGCATTTCATATATATTACAATGAAATAAGATCTTAATTAATCTTTGACATATAGCTTAGCACTTCATCAACAATCAAAAGAAGCAATAAATGAACTAATACTTGACACATAGCTTGGCACTTCCAGTCATACATATTTCCAACTCTTTGTTAGTAGTCTGTTGATACGGTGCTTGGTTCAGATTCTAGTCTTTTTAGAAAAATTATATGTAGTTACATAAAATTTTAATATATTTACTTCCTCACTCACAATACTTTAAATACGATTTTCTTCCTCTGATCCAGAAAGGATTAGAGGGAAGAGTAAATTGGTACACCAGGTAAGGTAGCGCCACCATCTATGACAAAAATATTTCCTGTGACATATTCTGACGAGTCATGGATCAGGTAGCGCACCAATGAGGTCAATGCTGGGTCAGACGTTCCACCAGTTTTTAAAGGCACAATCTTGCTGGTAACGCTCTTGAACCATTTTTTCTCAATCAGGTTAGCAGTTATCTCAGACTTGAACACACCTGGTGCAATAGAATTAACCCGTATTTTGTACTCACCCAACTCCAGTGCCAAGACCTACACACATTAAATGAAGTTTATTAAGGAGCTTTTGGCGAGTAAATAACCAGTATTTCTTTGCAAATAAAACAGCAATTCTCATCTTTGCAACATGCAACATGTTCGAGGGTGTGGTGGCAAATCAACCAGATTTAGATGTTAATTCCAAGTTCTTTATATCTATTTCTCCCAAACCTTGCTTTTAAGTTAATACCAAAAGTATCGGGCATCATAAATTCCAAGCCTCAGGCTCGGTTATAGATGCTAATTTCCAGTTCTTGGTGGGTGATATAACCTTAGTTTTGGAGTTCCTTTTAGCAAATAAATGTAATTTTTGTGTTCCTTAAAATACCGCAAGCTGTTGTGCATAATTCCCAAACAAGCGTTTTTCCATGCACAGAATGTATGGGTACTAGTCTAGAGACTTGAATACTACAATAGCAACTTTGACAGAACCATAACAATATTCAAAAGCCTTCTGGAATTACCTTGGCACAACAATTATGACACATCTGAGAGCAATATCTCAGAGACAACATTACTAAAAACCCTAGACTATCTAAAGCATGCACTTGGGCACTTGTCAGAGTCTTTAACATAATGCTTACTTGTGCTGACCATTATTATTCAGTGTTCTTTTACTGAGGTTTTGACTCAAGGCTTACACTATGACTTCAATTAAAGTTTCTATATTTATGGTTTTAGTGTAAACTGCGGGCTTTATAAGTTTAGCAAGTTTTTCAGCAAGATATATTAAGACCTGAACTATACTGTTGTACTATTTAACTCTTAGAATGGATCATACAAAAAAGAAAGCCCCAACCAAACAGCATTTGAAGGTTCAAAGTAAGTTCATTTTTTGCTCTTTCGTAAAGAACTTACAAAAATTACCTTTGTAGAGAAATTTACAGCACCTTTAGAAGCAATATAAGGGAGACCACCTGGTAAGTGTCCCCGATTGACACCCCCAGTAGATGAAATGTTGATTATAGAACCACTGAGATTAGCACTGCGCATCTGTATGCAAACATGCTTTGTTACCAGCCATAGTCCTATTAGGTTTGTTCTGACAATGCTGCTCAATTCATCCTCAGACCATTCCAGTACCGCATGCACACCGCCTAGAAAAAAATTAGCCCATTAGATACATAAATAGGTTTAGATTCAACTAGGGTGCGGTGCATTGATAAATGTATCAGCATCACATGCATTACCATAAGAACTTAAATTCTCAAAAATCTTAAGATATGATATATTAGGTATGTACATAACTGTCTAATTATTCTAACAGATACCACAAAGGCTATTTTCTAGGAAAATATTTATGTCATTTTTGTTTCCAAAAATATAATAATATACAAGTTAGAAACTTAAAATTAGGAGCGATGAATAAACATATTAACAAAACATAGGTAAACTATATGTGAAAATATTATGTTGCAATTGTATCGAGTCCATCCAAACTCGGAATGATATCCCACATTATAGAAAAAATCATGTGTAGAAGGACCACAAGAGGGGCACAAATACAATATACTAGCACTCCTTGGATCCATTATGTTTATGAACCTTAAGATCATGTGTGGAAAGAATTTCATGTGGATATGCATTTATCTAGCACAAAGTATGTATCATGCTGTACCTTTGAGTTCTAGACTGATAAAAGAAGTTATTAATAAATGTGATACATGATGTCGGGCATCAGATATGTATTGGAGGCATACATGTATCAAATACCTATCTGACACTGGTATTACCTGCTATAGGCAGTACTAATGCAACATAAAAATTCAATTAGCACAATACAGCTATTTCGCAATGCTGTTGGGTGCATGAGACAGGCACTAATCAATCCAGAAATAGTGCTGCTATTTCCATTCAGATGCAACAACCGAAGCACATTTTTCTCTTCCCAAAATAGCATTGGTTAGTGATATCTGAACTTAAAAATAGCAGGTTTGCATTTCTCAGGCAAGCACTATTTTGAATTATAAAATCCAAACAACAATGGACCATCCCAAATAGCACAAAGTAAGCAATTCTCGCACTATTCTCACACGATAACCCAAATGGTAGCTGCATCAAGTCTAAACTATACACTAAATAATAACCTGAGAAATTCATAAAAGATTTGAGAAAAAGAATCAAATTGCAATCAGACCAGCTACAATGTCAAAGTACCAGCAAGTATCCACAGTACTGGTACAGTACAGGTCCCATTTTCGTTAATTCCTGTCTTCAATAATACTCAACAAAACAAATCAGAAAAAAAGAAAAAAAAAATAAAGAGTAACACCTCTAATTCCAGCGTTATTCACCAGAGCATCAATCCGACCGAAAGCATCCCAAGCTTTTTTCACCGCATTTTCTATCTCCGTCTCGCTCCCACTGACATCCAGCTGGACTGGAAGAGCTGACGTGGCTGAACCAGCGCCATTGATCTCGTCGCAGAGGGACTGGAGACGATCAGTCCGTCTAGCCGCGGCAACGATAAAACAGCCAGCGCGAGCAAGATCAAGGCAGAGCTCATGGCCAATGCCGGAGGAGGCACCGGTGACCATCACCACCTTGCCTTCTAGAAGGCTCCATGGAGGAAGTGAGAGCGGGGTGCTCTCGTTTGGGTTTTGATCAGCCGACATTTTTTTTTTTTTAATCTCTGAATAATTAATATTATTTTTTTTTTTTGCTTTCGAGGATAGAATAATAGAATATTGTAAATTTAATGGAGAGGGAAAGGGAACGAAAAGAGTCAGTATGGTGTAGGAACGAGATCCTCTGGTCAGAATTGATAGGCTTTTGATAGGCTCGAAAAAGGTTAACCGTTGAGATTAAATCAAATGGTCCAGATCTAAAAACGACCAGCGGTCGTTTATAAAAAACGACCAGAGGATCCGGACCCGTATGTTGTAAGTTGTAACTGCATTTTCATGATGTCATGATGTGGACACTGGGCTTATTTTTATGCAATGGTTTGTTCCCGGAAATGGAAAAGTTAAAACGAACTGCAATGGTCTTTTTTTATAATACAAAGTAATTGTAAAAATATGCCTATTCTAAATTTCTACTTCATTATATGCTATTTTCTAATCAGCACCTGTAAATTCTTATCATATTCATGAGGTTAAAATGTATGAATTTCTAGCTATAATTATCCGTAAAATAACGAGGATTCAACCTTGAGTCCGTGATTAAAAAATTAATTTTAATTACTGTCATCTGCAATTTTGTCATCGTTAAATAGAAAGTGAACATATAAAACAGACAAGGCGAACATATATAATGATCAAAATGAACATATACATACAAATAAGTTCAATAAAAATAAGTTGAATACGCATATAAAAATATGAACAAGAGATGACAACACTTATTTGTTTGTAAGTGTTCACTTTGATTGTCTATATGTTTACCTTGTCTATTTTATATGTTCATTTTGGGATTGTTTGGATGAGGGGTTGAATAAGGATCTTGAAATGCATGCTTGTCCAAATTTTTTATTCTAATTTCATGGTTTTGTTAGAATATGAATAAGGGCCCAAATTCTTGTATAATCCAAACAACACAAGAATAAGAAATTTGGAGCTTATTTTTATCCGATTCCTTATTCATGCGCATCCAAACACACCCTTGTATTTAGCGGATTTACTACTTACCATCCTAACATTGTGCCATCCTGCCATCCTTACGGACTCATGCTGGAGGCCCATTAACTTCTCCGTAGTCACGTGAGATGCACGTGAGACAATTACTTCTGATTTTTCAAACCCCCTCTCTCTCCCATCAGACCTCTTTCCGATCAGATCTCTCTTTCTAGCGAATTTTTCTCTCTTCGCTCAGATTGAAGCATACTATCTATGACTGGAGAAATCTCAGCCTCTCTCTCGCTAGCGATCTTGCCATCAGCTTCTCTCGATCAGACTAGATCGAAATCGCATGAGTCGTGTTCTCCATTGAATTCTCCATTGGAAATCGATACAACAAGAGACAAAAGATCACCATCGTTGGATCTAGACGAAGCTTATCAGCCCTAGTCTGATCAAGATCCGTGGTATGCATTCCTCAAATCGATTCCACTCTCTAAAAAATGCTTTTATTCTTGCGATTAGCTCAAAAATCGAGATCAATAGTTGAATCTTTCACCAAAACTTTCGATAATTGAAACTTTATGCTAACTTGACGCTATTTTACATTTTTTCTATTTCATTTTTTTTAGAGAAAGAGATTAGTACGAAGGATAAAAGGCTAGACAATGTAAGTATTTTGTTTTGCTTTTACTGAAATACTTTGATTTTCAATTCCACCGTTTTATTTGTGGTTTTGGCATGTTCAATTCTCGATCAGATCTATTCTAGATCGTTGTTTGATTCTCTCCCTAATGCCTCAAAAGTAACCTCTTGAACAGATCTTAGTTCTTTTTAATTTTGGTTTGAAATTGAAAAATAGATTCAGATATGTTCTAGATCATACCAAAAGGAGCACATCATGCTCTATTATTTTAGATTTGAAGTGAGAATTATAGAAATTTATCCTTGGCTTTACGCTACCTCTTTCATTCTCCATGAAATTTTGCATATGTCTAGGTAGTAGTGTAGGTACTTCACAACAAAGAAGTAAATTATATTTTAAAAAGGAGTATATAATATAGAATCGTGGCTATTGATTCATGTATCTGTGTAGTTAGTATTGTAAGTTCTTTACAATAAGGGAGCAAAATATTTTGTGTAAAAGAGTATATAATATAGAATAAAAGGTATTAGTTATTTTGTGAAATCTTCTATAGTGTATTGATTTTTGCATCTGTGTAGCTAGCAGTGTAAATACTTGACAACAAGAAAGTAAATTATAGTTTGAAAAGGAGTATATAATATTGAATATTGGCTATTGATTTTTGTATCTGTGTAGTTAGTACTGTAAGTACTTCACAACAAGTGAGTAAATTATAGTTTGGAAAAGAATATATAATATTGAATAGTGGCTATTGATTTTTGTAACTATGTAATTAGCACAGTAAGTACTTCACGACAAGTGAGTAAATTATATTTTGGAAAGGAGTATATAATATTGAATAGTGGCTATTGATTTTTGTAATCGTGTAATTAGTACAGTAAGTACTTCACAATAAGGGAGTAAATTATATTTTGGAAAGGAGTATTAATTCATGTTTAAGGGAGCAAATAAAATTTAGAAGTGAGTACATATCAAGTGTCATGTATCCTGAATGTATATATTAATTTTATATATTATATTTTTTTTTATTTCAGATCATGTCATGTATCTTGAAGGTTGTTAGAAAAGAAGTAAACAACAAGAACAAGTGGATGTGTTCTCCTTGACCTTGAGTGTGAAGATTGAAACTTAGTGCTGCTGTTGGTTTTTCGTTTAGTGAATAGTAATGTTGGTATCTTATTTAAACAAGGTTGGATGAAATTTTAATATTGGATGTTTATTTGAATCCCTTATGAAGAAGTTCATATACTCCCTTTTTAAGAATTATATACTTTCTTATTATATTGAATTTTTATTTGTACAATTCTTTGTTTGTTTGTTAAATGCTAATTTAGTATTCCATGTGTAGAAGTATATACTCCCTTACGGAGAAGTATTTACTTCCTTAATATTTTCATTTTTTTTATCTGATTATTCTTATTTGAAATTCCTATGTTGAATGCTTATTTGAACCTTTTTACGAAAAAATATATACTCCCGTATGGAGAAGTATGTACTCCTTTACGAAGGAGTATATACTTCCTTAATATTTTCAATTCTTATTATATTGAATTCTTATTTGTGCAATTTTTTGTCTATTTGTTAAATGCTAATTTCGTATTCAATATGTAGAAGTATATACTCCCTTACGGAGAAGTATTTACTTCCTTAATATTTTCAATTCTTAGTTAAAATATTTATCACCTAATAATTTTTTTAAGCACTTTTTTGAATACTAAATGTTAGAAAAATAAGTACTGCATTATCGATAATAATTAAATCCTTTGTATACAATTATATACTCCCTTGTATTTCCAACTGATAGCTTCAAATGGCATAATTTGATTTATTAATAATGTTATTAATTTTTTTTATTTTATTAGAAAACACATTTATATACTCCTTTAGACTAATTTAAGTACTCCCAGTTTTTAAGTGATGTCAACGTCGCGTCTAATGATGACGTCATCGCATGGGTCGCGTAACACATCGAAATTCCGCCGAAATCGCAGCGCGTTTCTTTTTGGGCTAGATTTGGACCAGCGTTGCACATGGGATGTCTGGGATGTCATTTTTTTGGGATGTCCCATATCAGCTCCGTGTATTTAGTGATGGGAAGTGATGACAGTTATTATTCCGAAAAAATTAAAACTAACGTTACTGTTCACACGAATATCGAAAAAAACGTTTAAAAATTCGAAATTTTAAAACTAATGTTGTTAGATCGGCAATCGGAATGCCGAGAACACAAATGCCTTTGATCGGCATTCCAATTGCCGATCTAAGCTTAGATCGGCATTCCAATTGCCGATCTAAGTGCGTTCCCGCCTAAAGTCCCTTTTTCTATTTTTTATACTTTTCATCATTAATTTTGTAGTGTATCGGCAATTGGAATGCCGATCTAAGCTTAGATCGGCATTCCAATTGCCGATCTAAGTGCGTTCCCGCCTAAAGTCCCTTTTTTAATATTTTCATCATTAATTTTTTAGTGTTTTTAATGATTAAAAGGCTTGAATCGGCATCCCAAATGCCGATCGAAGGTCTAAAGTGAATTTTAGTGCGATTTAACAGTGTCATTAAGTGTGATTTAATTTGATTGTCCATCATTATCTCCACTCTCAATGGTTATAAATAGATCATGGCGTTCCAAATTCGAAAATCACCCGTTATTTTCAAACACTCTACTCTCAATACTATCAGAAATATGATTTCCATTCCGGTTTTCGTTAATCAATCTCCATATAATCCATCAAATTATTTCAGTTTGGATGCAACTTCACAAACTGATTATGAATCAATTAAAGAACTAATTTTATCAGCATTGGGATTTTATCAAGGTCATTATAATTTGAGAATTGTTTCTCATTTTAATACCATAATTGAAGGAAGGTTCCAGCAGATGCAATTGCCGGTGAACTCTGAAAATGAATGGCGGTATGTACGACATGAGTGCTTCCAAGCAAGAAGACTACACGGCTTTCAACTTCACGTTGATTTGCTTCCAGCAACTGGTGGTGGCCCACAAGGTAACTTTCGATAAATTTTAATATTATAATAGAATTATAAATCTTAATCCATTTAAGATTATTACCATCATTCAAAAAAGTATTGATTTTGTTTAGAAAAATAATTACCACGAATTGTACGCATTTATAATTAATTAGTTTTATGCCACCACTACGGCAAAATTTGTTTTTAACGGCAGTTATTAAGGGGTTTTCACAAATTGCATCCACCATGAAGCTCTTTCAAATCTTTTCCTAAATAAAAAAAGAGAGTTATCAAATTTTTAACCTTCAAGAATCATTAGACAAATCACACATTATATTGCTAAAATTCTAAACATAAGCAAATTTGTATAATATTTTAGATTCTCTAGCTGCAATATTATTTTTCCTTTCAACAGTTTTTCCCTCAGCTGCAATATTGACAACAGCCTTTTAAAAAACTGCCGTAAATATGGCGCCGTTAAAAACCTTTTCTGTTGTGGTGCACTATGAATTCTACCATTTTGAAAAATGTCATTCTTAAATTAACCTTTGATTAGGAGGACACATAAATTACATATTTTTTAATTATATATTTTTTAATTAGGAGGACACACAAATTATAATTATAATTATGATTATAATTATAATTTCAATCAACAAGTCAATAATACCGAAGAAGACGAAGAAAGAAATAATCAATACAATACGAGTGCACAAGGTTGGGATTCTTGGGACCAATCTGAGAGTAGTAGTGGACGAGAAAGACAACAGACAACAAATAATGAGTACAATACCAATGCACAGGATTGGGATCCATGGGACCAACCTGAGAGTAGTACACCAGCTAGACAAGAAGCGGAGGAAGAAGAAGAAGGGAATATAGACGAACTTGACGAGACATACGACCGTGGCCCGGGTTATCAGTCGAACTATGCAACGGGGGAGGACTTCACGGATGAAGAGGAAGAGTTTTGGGAGTCACAGGATATGGAGGGAGATGGTTTGTATGCGCAGGGTTTTGCGAATCACGAGTATTACATTACAGGAAGGACCGATAATTACCATCCCGTTAGACAATTTTTGGATATCTCTGAGTATAGAAATTCGATTCCACAACCGTCTCAAACAGAATCTTCTGGGCCTTTAGCGCAAGGAAACATTTTTATGTCAAAACCACAATTAAAACAAGCTTGTAATAAATACGCCGTAGATAATAATGTACAGCATAAAGCCACTAGAAGTACTCCAGCATTGTATGTATTGGATTGTAAGGTGCCTACCTGTAAGTGGCATTTGTATGCCCGTACAGAAAGGGAAGGTGAATTTTGGAGAATAATAAAGAATGAAGAAGAACATACATGCGTGAGAAGGGCTGGAGATTTCACGCATGAAAATCTGACGGCAGAGGTAATCGCAAACAGCATCAGGAATGCAGTGAAGAGAGATCTTGGTATTTCTATAGATGACGTAAAATCTATATTGGAGAAAGAATATCCAAATGTAAAACCAACCTATAACAAGTTATGGCGTGGAAGAGAGAAAGCGATCGAACAACTTTTTGGATCGTGGGAGGGATCATACAACAAACTTCCGAGTTTATTATTGGCTATACAGAGAACGACCCCAGGGACACAGATCAAATGGTTGACAGAGAGCGTAGGGGATCCCAACAGAGCTATGTTCACCGCAGCAGCATGGGCATATGGGCCTTGTATCGCGGCGGTACCATACCTAAGGCATGTTATCAGCATCGACGCGTCGTTCTTATCGGGTCGCTACAAGGGAAGATTGTTAGCGGCATGCGGTTATGATCCAGAGCAGCGGTTGCTTCCACTAGCATTTGCATTAGTGCGAACTGAGAACGAACAATGTTGGGGTTGGTTCATGAATTTTCTAAGGCGACAAGTTATCAGGGAAGGAAAAAAATTCTGTGTTGTTTCGGATCGCCATTGGGGAATAAGGAACGCGTTCAAACAACCCCAATACGGTTGGCAAGAGGATGCGAACCCTTCATATGCCGTGCACCGGTATTGCATGCAACATGTATGTGAAAACGTGTTCAAGGCATCTGGAAAAGACGCAGCTCTACCAGACAAATTCAGAAATAAGTTGGCCAACAAGAAAAAAAGAAGGCCCTTCTACAAAATGTGGAACGAACTGAAAAAAACGAATCCAAAGGCGATCGACTACCTTCAAAAGTGTGGAAAAGAAAATGAAACAGATGGCAACGAGCAGTGGAAACCTGAAAGGTGGACACAAACGTATGACGGTGGTTATCGTTGGGGAATTATGACGAGTAATGGATCAGAAAGTCTCAATAGCAGGTACAAGGCTGAAAGAAGACTACCAGTTGTTGGACTTGTGGAAGGCACTTGGTACAAAACTGTTAAATGGTTCAATGAGAGGAAGCAAATAGCTTTGGCGAGACAGGCGGAGGGAGAACGATGGCCAAAAGAAATCCAACTTAAGCTGATGAAGCATACTCTCAAAGCAGGTAATAAATGTACTTCCAATGTAATCATATTTACTTCTAATCTTTAAAATATATAATGATATAAATTCATATTTACAGCGCCAATAAACGTTATCACCGTTGACATTGAACGTGGAGAATTTGAAGCTCAAGTGCCATTCGAAAAAAATGATCCGGGGGTAACGTGGAAGTACTAAGTTTTTCTCAAACGAGATTACCAACCGAGAGATCCTCAACTACCGAGCAGGCGTGCTTGGTGTAAGTGCAGAAAACCTCAACTCACAGGAATACCATGTCTTCATGTGGTTGCCGTATGCGGTCATTGTAGGTGGGATGTTTCTGATTTTGTAGACGAACGGTACAGCACAGAGAATATGGTTAAAATATGGTCAACAGGTGAATTTCACTGCTACGAAGACGAAGATAAGTGGCCTGGGTATGATGGTCCCGTGATCTATCCGGATAAGACAATGATTAATCGGGGCAGGCGAAAAAAGGATCGTGATTGGATGTGGATGGATGCAATGAGAAATAAAAATCATGCAAACCAGAGGCGCCGAACCAGAAGGGACGCTGCGGCGGCCAACGACACTCAGCAACCTATGTCGATGGAGGACCTTCAAACTGGTCGTCGTACAGGTCGTCCTACCAACACACCGAGGACACGGAGGACTACAAGACCTTCTGCAAGAAACAGAACTCAATCTTCTACAGGGAACCAAAGTGAACCTTCTAGGGAGCCGGATCAACCTAGCCGGAATTCTATCAGTATTGATTCTCGCAATGAAAGTCGCGTCAGTTTTGGGATAGAAGGTATTCAACCACGTCGAAATTCCATTAGCCTGGGTGACCGATCAATGTCGCTCCGATTTCCCACAAGTCACGGAGCATCAAGTAGCAGAGAGAGTCATGGCGCATCAAGTAGCAGGGGACCATCTCAAAGCACAAGCAGTGGAGGAGGGGGACTACGACGTGGGGTTGCCCGGCTAGGATCAAGGTTCATGAATATCTTACCAGGAGGAGGCCGGCGTTAGTTTTATGTAATATTTTTATGTTTTTTTTTAAGGGTTGACTTTATGTTATTCAGTGAAGATGGCTGTAATTTTAATATTTATGGTTGACTTTATAATTATTTATATTTATTCTGATTTTTTACTAATTTTTAAATTTTCTTCAAATTTTATTCTATTTTTTTTATTAATTACCTATTTAAACTAATTAAATTAAATTAAATAAATAAACTAATTAAATTAAATAAAAAATTTCCAAATTACATATTATAATTATTTATATTTATTCTGATTTTTTACTAATTTTTTAATTTTCTTCAAATTTTATCTATGTTTTTATTAATTACCTATTTTAACTAATTAAATTAAATAAATAAAATAATTAAATTATATAAATAAACTAATTAAATTACATAAAAAATTTCCAAATTACATATTATAATTATTTATATTTATTCTGATTTTTTACTACTTTTTAAATTTTCTTCAAATTTTATTCTATTTTTTTATTAATTATCTATTTAAACTAATTAAATTAAATGAAAAATTTTGAAATTACATATTATAATTCTTTATATTTATTCTGATTTTTTACTAATTTTTTAATTTTCTTCAAATTTTGTTAAATGTTTTTATTAATTATCTATTTAAACTAATTAAATTAAATAAAAAATTATTACAAAGTTGAAAAATAATTGCAAATGTTTAACAATCAATCAGAGAGCAAATTGAGCGGTGAGAAATGGTCCAACCTTAGATCGGCAATTGGAATGCCGATCTAAGCTTAGATCGGCAATTGGAATGCCGATCAAAGGCATTTGTGTTCTCGGCATTCCGATTGCCGATCTAACAACGTTAGTTTTAAAATTTCGAATTTTTAAACGTTTTTTTCGATATTCGTATGAACAGTAACGTTAGTTTTAATTTTTTCGGGTTATTATTTATGATATAATTAGGATTTGGGCCGTACTTACAACCCATCGTTAAGTCCGCCTATATAAAAGCCCAAAAGATCTTTTTTCCACGTCGGAGTGTCGACCGAGACCGACCGACTAGGCTAAAATAACGAACAGGCCTGGCCAATTGTCACGTGCTTGCGTCGCTTCGCCTATCTCTATTTTAGCAGCTTCCCCTTTTTCCAAAGCTCAAAAACATCCCGCGATTTCTCGAGGGTTTTGTACTTTCGATTCCTCTTCCTCTTTCTCCTCTTACATCCCCTACTCACAAAATTGCGAACAGCTTCTAGCAGGGAAAAAATCTTTTCGATTTCTCTGGCACTTGGGGAATTCAATTCTGTTTGGATCCGCGATTTTCTAGGGGAGGGGAAGTCGACCTCTTTGTAATAAAGGCCGTTTTGCGGCCAGGTTTGCAGACAAATTCCAATCTTCTGGTGGATTTCGTGGTTGAATTGATTGATTCTCGCGCCATTGAAGAACTCAGGAATGGAGTATGACCCTTACGATAGCAGTGGTAAGTGCATTTTTGTCCCAATTGTATTAGATTTGCATGTTTTTGAGATTTAGGAATTAGGGTTTAAATCGTTGTTTTGACTGGTGGCAATGGAGAAAGTTCATCAATTTTGAAAGTTGATGACGTTTAACGTCTCTCTTAGCCTGGAATAGAACCTACTTGCATCAATTTGCAAATTTTCGAAGATTAATGCTCTGGAAATTGCTTCACCTACTTATGCATTAACTATGATTAAATCATGAAACCAATTGATTTTTTGTCATTAAATTTTTGTTACAGGTACTGATGATGATCTTCCTCCGGCCAGTCAGAACAGGGCTATAAGAGGGCCCCATCCAACTGGTAACGGTAGGAATACAGGTCCATACCCGTACCCAAGACAACAGAACACCGATATGGAAAGAGAGATACACCAGCTTGAACGTGAAGCTTACACTTCGGTTTTAAGAGCATTTAAAGCCCAAGCAGATGCCATTTCCTGGGTATTTATTTATTTTTTGTTTCTTTAGCAATATAAGTTATTCGATATTTAAGAGGGATTTTTGAGGCATTTTATTATTTTTTTTTTCAGGAGAAGGAAAATCTTATAACTGACCTGAGGAGAGAATTGCGGCTGTCTGATGATGAGCACAGAGAGCTACTAACCATAGTCAATTCTGACGAGGTCACTAAACGTATAAGGTATTAATATGGCTTGATTTATCAGAAATAAGGATTCATCGATGGTCATGATAATAATTGGCTCTTTACAAATCCAGCAAATCAGTATTAGTACAAACTGTAAAATAGGGCACGATGCATGTTGAGAATGAGTTCCCTTTTAGTGACAGATATGTTGACTGCATCATATAGTTTGGTCCTGACGCCTGAAGAGCAGTATGGCATTTTTAGGACCAATAATTATTCTTCTTTGTTTTGTGATCTTTGCATTGGTCTGCACACTCTTTTCCTAAGATTGCTACCGATATAAAGGAACTTATTATAATTGGCTTTATATACAGATTTCTTTGTCCAGGACATCAGGTATTAGGAAAATTATATGCCTTTTTAAAATGAAAGCAATTTCTACAAGGACAATGTGATTATGACTTATGAGGTTTTGGATATCAACAAGACTAACAAGTCTTTGCTAGGTAAATTGTGGTCGGGATCCTGCAATGTGCAAATTTCTGTGGGGGAAGTGTAAATGGTAAAAAATATAGAAAATTTTCTAGTAAAGGTTGAAAATATTTGTTTTCAGGCAGGAATCATGGCATGATGGTTCCATTCATATTTTTAAGAATGACAGTTGTATGGACATCTCAGGTGGCAGGATATAAAATTTTACTATTCTTGATAGCGAACCTCTTGTAAAATATCCTGATGAGACTTGTTTGGTGTGGGTCAAAAGGAATTTTTTCTGTTAGTTCACTAAATAAATGGCTTGATTTTGGGGAATAAAAATTTAGGAGTGATGCATTTGAAAAAAACAAAGTACCTTTTAAAATCAAATGTTTTGTGAACCTGATCAAAGTTTCCTCTGGGCCAAGGGTGGGCACACAGTCAGCGTATTTAAAGAATTCAATGTAGCTCACTGTTGCATTGCTGCAACTCCACTATAGTTATATTTAGACACCAAGCTTTTAAAATGCTCAGTTTTATCACCGATTAAACTGAATTATCTATATTTTTAGCCATTACGCATGACCGTTTATCACCGTATTATTACCGCATAACCGTTTTATCACCGTATTATCACCATTTTATCGCAAATCATCACCCAATCGCTAAACCGCACAAATCGCATTTTAAAACCTTGTTAGACACTAAATACTATGAAGATTGAAGAAAAATGTAGCTATAACTGCTATTGCAGACTGCTAAAGCTGCTATACCACTATTTGCTATATAGTTTTTCAGTTATCTGGTATACTATACGAGTCACTTTGTCATTTTTTTTTTTGTTGTTGTTGTGAACTTCTAAAGCATGGTCAGTATTCAGTTGGATATTTTTTCAATCTCCAATATGTTTTGTACTTTTATTTAGTTGAATTTGGTTCAGATCATAACAAGAAATGAAAATTGGTTAATTTTTTATAAGTAATTCCTTTGCAGCAATGTTTCTTCCACCTAGCACGACTGAATATGCGATCATATGTTCACTTAACCCTTATTCTCTCATTTCCGTCTCTTCTATAGATTCATCCCTCTTCCTCTTCCAGCACATTATTTGTTCAGCTCTTGATCTTATAATATAGAGTTACGCATCTATAAGCTGAAGCTTCATGTGAGGAATTTTTAAATTGTTTTGTCCTGCTAATCGCCAATATTACACAATCTAGTAATCAACAGATAATTTTCAATTTTAAAGTGTATTTCATACCAATTTCTGCACTCATTTCTTATGGTTGGTCACCTGTAAATTAGAAGACTAATATATAAAGGTAGTAAACAAACATTATAACTCGGTCACTTCACTTGATAATCTAATCAGCTACAGACTAGTATGAACAGTACCTTGAATCAGCGGTATACTAATAATTTATGTATTGCTTTTGTGGTGCTACAATAGCATGCACTAAAGTTACAGACTGATATATATACATGTATTAATTTTCACTTTAATGTTTAGATTTTCTGCAAAAAAAAGGAAAAAAAAAGGTAAGTTGAATGAGTGGAATGGATGACTACCTGTCTACATTTAATCTGTATTACATTTTTATCATTTTGTTAATAACAACCATGACATGGTACCAATTAGTACACTTTTCAGTTTGAAACATTTTCTTATACATGCTTTATGTTATGTATTGGAAATGTGGATTTGTTACAGAACTTATTTGAAAATTTGCACTTTAGGTCATTTTAAAATATATAGAAATTTGTATTTCTATCATCTATAGAAATAACCTTATTTTGGCAGACTGTGAACTGCTACTATAAACCTTGCTACCTGTCAACCATTGCATGTTAAAAATTTGGTTTGTTGGTTGACTCAGGGAGTGGAGACAGAATGGTGGGGCCCAGTCTAGCATGCAACCACAGAGTAGCCGTGGTGCACGTCAAGCAGAGCCTGGTGGGCCTGCCTTGTCAGGATCTAGAAAGAGACATCTATCTCCTGTAGCTGCTCCAGTAGCACCTTCTAACCAGCCCAGCTCCAATTGGGGCCCATCATCTGCTGGAACAAAGTCTAAGAAACCTAAAATGGTAATTTGCATTTATTGTGTTATTGTCTAGACTGCATGTTTCATCTTGTTTTTCTTCTCTTTTTTTCCTTGTCAATTTTCTGTATGGTTTTTCTTCTTTTTCTTTCCTTGTCAATTCTCTACATGGCTGTGAAGAAGTATCAAAACCCGAAGTATAGCCCTAGAACTGTCTTACTACCAAAACATGTTATATCTGTTGTATGTCTCCTTGATCGTCAGTCATTACTTTTGAAAAGTGCACAATTCTCTGTCTTCTCATTATAATGAACTATGGGAGGACGAATATATGTAACAGTTCCATTTTCTTGTGTATGAGACCTATGCCTGGCAGTAGTTAAAAGTTGTTTTTATGTTATGGTGGGATCTGTATTGAACAGATCCTTTTTCTTTTCTTAAACATTTTGTAACAAGCAAGTTGGGAAGTTTCTTCTTGTTCACCAGCTTGGCATGGTATGATGATATACATAATACATATGCAAAGAAAAAAAGGAAAAAAGAAATGGTGATTGAGTGTTTGTCATAACTTGCTCTTACTGGGTGCATTAATACAGAGCGCACCAGTGGGTCCCAGTAATAGATTCCCAGTTCCTGGCGATCAGGTTCCACTAGCAGGACTTGAAAACCCAGCATCATTAATTGGAAAGAAGATTCTGACAAGGTGGCCAGAAGATAATACCTTTTATGAGGCAATCATAAAAGAATATGATCCCAATAAGGTTTTTGTTCTACTCCTTTTAATAATGATGTACTTTATTATTCATTTAGTTGCTTGTCTGACAAACTCATTTCATTCAGGGTAAACATGCTCTTGTATATGATATCGGCATGACAAGCGAGACTTGGGAGTGGATCAATCTTAAAAAGGTTAAAATCTCACCTTAGTTAAAGGGGAATCTTTTAATTGTATATTTATTAGCTTTTGTTCATTTATTTGATTTTTCTTGCAGATTGCACCTAATGATATAAGATGGGAAGGTGAGGACCTAGGTGGCATCACTGGTAGGAAATTTCTACACAATGGTGCACATGCTCCAGGTGCAGCGAGGGAAAGAGACACGCCAGGATCACAGCACAGACCAAAGAAGGAAGAAAATGTTGGGCCTGCACAGAATGGCGTTCTGAAAAAAGACTCTGACAATATACATGTTCCTAATACAGAGACCATCATTAAGGAGGTATGCACAGACCAAACAGTTTAGTAGTTTCTATTTCAGCCTGTTCCAGACTTCCAGCACGTCAGAGAATAAGGATGTTTATAACCCACAAAATATCTTTTTGATGGTTTTTTTCTGACATACGCCCCCACGGAGAGAGTAAGAAACTTGAGGAGGCTCTCATAAGAAATAATCTGGTTTAGAATACTGTGCCTTTTGGGTTTATTTATTTTAAGAATTTTCTTTTGAGGTGCTTTATCTGTTATCTTTACCTTTTTTTGTAATGAATAACTGTTATGTTTCTCATGCTTCATATTAATAACTGGGATGTTTTAGTGGAGGGGGAACGTTCCATTATTAAGGGCGATTGTTATAGTAGTAATCCTCGTAATGTATCTAATTAAGCACGCATCTCTGCTGCAGGTGGAGAGGGTTTTAAGCAATCCAGATATACATGAGATTGAAAAGGCAAGAAAGCTACTTAAGGTAGTGCCTTGTCTCCTATCATTTATATATGGTTATTACTTTTAGCCCCAAGTAGAAGGTTAACATTGGATATTTCTGTAATTCTGTTCGTAAATTTTCTAGGAGCATGAACATTCTTTGCTTGAAGCAATCGCAAGGCTTGCTGAGGCATCTGATTGTGACAGCGGTACATTGTTTATTTAGAGAGTAAAGATTTCAAAATTGTCTAGGATAAATTCATCTGAGGAAATAAAATTCTTATATAATCTGAGATTGAGATAAACTTCAGTGCAAAAAATGTGCAGTAGAGATTGATAGGTTCATTATTCTCTTTCTTTAAACTTTGATATCTGGCTTAGTTTCCATGCAAAATGATAATTAGAAACATAAAAGAAAAAATATTCACCTGTGATTTACAAATCATACCTTGTGATTTAAAACTTAACAGAAGGACATCAAGTACATGAAAGCTCCAATGGAGATCGCCATATGGATAGAAATGGAAGATCTTACAACTACAATTAAGTCGTAATTTACAGTGAAGTATGTTGACATTACATGCTCAAACGCTTTGAAGAGAAGATTTGAAGGAAGCATGCAGTTTTTGAACTTCTAACCTTGTGCGATAATGATCTAGATATATCCAGATGGTTGGATTAGCATTGTATTTGGTGTTGCTATTGGTCTTAATAAACGGTTTTAGTTAGGGAAATGAGTCCCCTGTAGTGTTGATTAGTTACTAATTGGTTGGATTTGTTATGTATTAATTTTGGAACTCATCTCTGTGTTAGTGAGCCTGTAGCCAGTTGGGGGTGATTTGCTGTATCTCTGTTCTGTTTATTAATTCATTTTATTGGATGCAATTTAATATTGAAAATTTTTATTTTAGGTGATATGCAAAATGTTATTTTGCACTGGTTTCTTTATTGTGTCATTGAGATTCAGCTAAGCATGTTAGTTTTCCCTGTTCAGGACGATACCATTACATAGTATGAACCTCTAGTCCTCTATACCCGTAACTCTGTAAGACACTATTTTGGTGTTCAAAAAATGGATAAATCTAAGTTCAGAAAATCAAATAAAGAGGACTAGAGAGGCCTAAGAAGTACAATTAGTTAGAGAAATCTATTTTTTGTTGGCGCAAATAGGCTAGGCAACAAATTAAAATGTTATACATATTCTAATGACGTAGCATTGTTTTCATGTCATTTCTTTAAAATACATTTTGTTATTCCCCTTACACTATTTTCATGTCATTTAACGACTCAATTCATTGTAAAATTACAATTTTGAGAAAACGTTATACATATTTTAATGACGGCAACACTCGAATTAGGCTAAATTTTGGTGCACGTATAATTAACCATTGTTCTGAAGTATTGCACCAAAATCAAGCTAATTGAGCTTGTTAAGTGTACTTTGGAGCCTTGCAATCTAGCTTACACGTCCAGAACACAGATTAATTTGTACGATTAATTTATGGGATGATATGATGAGTAGATAAGATGCAAACATACACAAACAAAAGGGTCCCATTGTATTGTG
This sequence comes from Rhynchospora breviuscula, assembly GCA_027562975.1. NCBI lineage: Eukaryota > Viridiplantae > Streptophyta > Magnoliopsida > Poales > Cyperaceae > Rhynchospora > Rhynchospora breviuscula. Next base: position 48,532,006 of record CM050398.1, read on the forward strand.
TAAGGTACCCAAATTTCAGGGATTAATTTATCTATAATTTTGTCAAGTCCCATGGGCCATGGTGCCTAATTTAATTTTCTGAAGTAGCAGCAGCATCAAAAGCGAAAATATAGGCGGGAATAGATGAATGGATCTACCACTAAATCCGTCTCATAGCTCTCTTTCGACCCAAAAGGCCAAAACCCTAAATCCCATCTCCCATTCCTCTCTCTCTCTCTCTCTGCCTCTCTTCTCCTCCGTCTCTCCTTTATCAATTCAGGTAACATTTCTTACTTTAGAGGATAAGTGTTGGATCTGACCTTGAACCTGCTCTTCTTTTGGCCTTCGATTCTACCTCAAATTTTCTCTCTTTTTTTTCTTTCTAAAATTTCAAAATTATTATTTGTCAATGTTTTGATACTTCTAGACGTATGTACTGTTTCTCTGTACCATTTCATAATTCATCTGTTGGGGCTTTTATTTGATTTATTTTTCATTTTATCTTTCACATTTTTAGTTGGTTTAGATCCTTCAACTAGTACATACCGTCAATCTATGGTCTCCTTATTTCTCAGTCCAGATGTTCTCTCTCAAGTTACTCTCTCAAAGCAACTTATATCTCAAGGTCTTTCCTCAATTTCTTTTTTATCTTTTCACAGAATTCGTTTTCCCTTTTGTGAAATACAAAGCTACTGGCTTGATTCATCAATATTGTAATTGTACGATGAATTTCTAAATAACCAAAATTCTGTACCGTGCCTTTTCTGTATGCTACTTTGTAGACAATTGCTTGTGCTCCCAACTTACCTTTTTTTTTTTTTTTTTTGAAGGCCCCTCAAGTCCGAATTGCAACTTCATTCAACATAAAACATCTCTCTTTGATTAGAAATCTCACCAGAAATATTCCAACAATGGCTTCTCACACCACTACAAGCTCGATCAATGGAAACGTGCCACCTGTAGGCTTCCGACCCTACCAAGTAGTTGTGGCTGCAACACGAGACATGGGTATTGGCAAAGATGGCAAACTCCCATGGAAGCTCCCATCTGATCTCAAGTTCTTTAAGCAAATTACTCTTTCAACCTCAGACCCAAACAAGAAGAATGCTGTTATAATGGGAAGGAAGACTTGGGAGAGCATCCCTTCCCAATACAGACCGTTACCAGGTCGACTGAATGTGGTCCTGACCAGGTCTGGTAGTTTTGATATAGCTACCTTGGAGAATGTTGTTAGTTGTGGAAGCATGGGGTCGGCACTAGAATTATTGGCCTCCACACCTTATTGTTTCTCAATTGAGAAAATTTTTGTCATAGGAGGTGGCCAAATTTTGAGGTGCGTATGTCTTCTTATTTTCAGAGAGATTAAAATTTTTCATTTTAGCCTTACACGTTCCAATTACTCTAGTTATTTGTTTCAATTAAGTATTTTCCTGCATGCATACCTTTTTACATTTAGTTGGTACCTGGAGGTACCAGTATTTACCTGCATCATATACCAGTGTACTATTGTGTACACCTGACTTCTGAATATGAAATGAAAGGGCCATAGAAGCAGAAGGCAAATGGAGAAAACTATTATAGATGTAAAAAGAATTATAACTCAAGCTGTGTCCTTTTACCACAGCATTTACAGTTATCTTACCCAGCCAAATCAATTTCTTTTTGTTTCTATTACTTATACCAAACATTACTTCAGGGAATCCCTCAATGCACCTGAGTGTGAGGCGATTCACCTCACTGATATTGAGGCGCCAATTGAATGTGACACATTCATCCCTCCCATCGACTCATCAGTATATCAACCATGGTATTCTTCATTTCCAGTAAAGGAGAACAACATCCTCTATTCTTTTGTGACATATGTTCGCATTCGAAATAATAATGGAAACAGTAACGGTAACTTGAAAAAGGACAAATTTGAGGTGGACAATTTTTTATTTCTACCCAAATTAGTTTATGAAAGGCATGAGGAGTATTTGTACCTTAGACTTGTTGAGGATATATTAAAGAATGGAGCTTCCAAAAACGATCGTACTGGTACTGGGACTTTATCCAAATTTGGCTGCCAGGTAATTGTCACATATTAATCTCCATGTAGTTGTACTTATTATTTTATCTAATCAGGATCTAACTATTTGTGTTTGTGTATTAACTTGTAGATGAGGTTCAATTTAAGGAAGTCACTCCCCTTACTGACTACTAAGGTGTTGTTGATTTCTTGAGTAATTTTTATAGAATATTCTTATTTATTGAGGAATTTTAAACGCTGTATGTTCTAATAAAAATTGATTGTTCTATTTTGTGGAATTTTTAGAGGGTTTTCTGGCGTGGTGTGGTAGAAGAGCTCCTCTGGTTCATCAGTGGTTCTACTAATGCAAAGGTAACCCTACTTTACGATTAACAATATCTTGTGAATTATATACAAAGATCACTGGTATGTTTATAACACTGTTTAGTATGGAAATTGTAATAGTTTGTTATATATTGCTTGTTTTTTTTAAAGAAAAAAATAATTCGATGATATTTCTGCAGGTATTACAGGAAAAGGGTATACATATATGGGATGGAAATGCTACAAGAGAGTACCTTGACAGGTAAACAGGTTTTCCTGCTCAGCAGCTATCCTGAAATTCTATACACCTCTACCTATCCTACAAACATCCCAATCTTTTTTCAAAAAAACTTTCTTTTGCAGTAAGAACATGAACCAGAAGTTAATGTAAATAAAGCTTTAAGGCAATTTGTTTGTAATCCCCAACTTTTGAGTGGCATAATTGGACCAGCCAAACACTATAAAAACCTGCATTGCTCCAAAGGGACCAGACCCCCCCTCAAAAAAATAAAAAAAATTGATCTTTCATACCCATTGATTGGAATTGTTAACCCCTCTCTCTGATTTTTTTTTTAAATAAATTCTGGCTTGAGCTAAATTATTAGTTTTTGTCAGTGTTGGATTAGCACATAGGGAAGAAGGTGACTTGGGTCCAATTTATGGTTTCCAGTGGAGACACTTTGGTGCCAAGTAAGCTCTTTCTTTATCCTTCATTATAAATTTTCTTTTGAAAATTTTTTTAATGTATTGATGAGAATGACAATTAATTAGTTTTCTACTTTTCTGAATACCAAATTTTCAACGGAAGCACTGAGTTTTCATATAGGACTTAGTTGTTGAGAGAATTAGGATTTTTGAGAGTACATGTAAACTTGATTCTTATGTTTTATTTCTGTGAACAGATACACAGACATGCATGCAGATTATACAGGGAAAGGCTTCGACCAATTGAAAGATGTAATTGATAAGATAAAGAATAAACCAGATGATCGCCGCACCATTATCTCTGCTTGGAATCCTTCAGATCTCCAACAAATGGCACTCCCACCTTGTCACATGTTTGCTCAGGTTAGTATCTTCCCTCCCCCAGTCTCTCTCTTTCCATTCATTTTTACATGCAAATTTATTTTTACTGATTGTACTTTTCTTTTTTGAATATGACAAGCTTTTGGTGAAGTATCTAATCAGATGATCCTGACAGGAACAATGAAACTAACAATGGGGAAACCAGATTAAGGGCTAAAATTTTATTGTATGCTTGTTTTGCCTCATCTGCAAGAACGATGAAAGGATATTTATGTAATTTCATTTGCAGTTTTATGTGGAAAATGGTGAGCTTTCATGTCAGATGTACCAAAGATCTGCTGACATGGGGCTAGGAGTACCTTTTAACATTGCCTCGTATTCCCTGCTAACATACATGATAGCACAAGTGTGTGGTATGTTAATGTTATTTTGCATTTATGCTCTTTAATCCCCAATTCCCAAGTTTATATTTTCCTGCAGAAGACAAAGGACTTTATTCTTCAATTTTCACGTATACAGGTCTCAAGCCAGGGGATTTCGTACATGTAATAGGGGATGCTCATGTTTATCGAACACATGTCAAGCCTCTAGAGGATCAAATTCAGAAGCAGCCCAAACCTTTCCCGGTAAATATTTAGTTTTCTCCTTAAGATGTGTTTTCTAGTAGTTGAATGGATTAACAAAAGAAAATAAGGAAATGCTTTCTCTATTAATAGAAAGAAGAAGAGTGGGGGGGGAGAACAGAAAGTTCAGTTACCAACATAGTCTTAGTCCTATTTGGTATCGGTTGCTTTTTAGTGTATTTATTTGCCTTTTGTTGTACCGGCAATGAAGAGTACTTGCAATATTTAGAATATTTTGCGTTGAATTTTGTAGATCTTGAAGATAAATCCTCTGAAGAAGGATATAGATTCATTTGAAGCGTCTGATTTTAAGCTTGTTGGATATGACCCCCACAACAAAATAGAAATGAAAATGGCTGTATAATCCGATTCAAAATTTTTGCATCAGTTACTGAACATCAAGTAATTTCTCTTAGTCCGCTTTTTTTTCAATTTTGAGCTCATTATGGCATTATGTTAAGAATTATTAGCAACTCTTTATATATCTAACCTTTGTTTACATATCTCAGCACTGATGGTTCCCTTTATCCAAGAGTTCTATTAAATTTTGTAAAATTAAGGGATATAAAATAGCATGTTTTATTCCTGGAAAAGTTGGCATGGTCCTAATATGCATCAGATTAATCAGCTTGACAATGTTCTGACTTGGTTGTAAAATTATAATTCAATTATAAGATGCCAGATGTAAAATGTATCATATTTAATGATTTTAAAACCACTGTTTTAAAATCACATAATAGTGCAGCCTGTTGAGCAATATTCATCTACTATCGCAACTGTGCGGTGGTAAGACATGGGAATGTGCACGCAGTGTGGTTGTGGTTTCTTCTCTTCTTTCTTTTCTTCTGCCTCGTTTTCTTTTCTTGTGATTTTGGTGGCGGTCTGATGACACATGATATCTGCCCATTTTGCAGTGATCGCATCTACTGGGTCTGCACTTCCGGTCATGGCCACGGTGCTCTTTTCTGAATCTGCCTTGATTTTGTTGATGCCTTGAGCAATATGTGCAGACTTTAAACAGTAGAATAAATATAGTTGGTACTTGACACTTTATCTATTATGTTTACTAGTGAGTATGCTAATCTTGTGTTGATGAACCATTAGAATATGGAATTGCACCGGAAAATTCTCCAGTAAATTTAAGCTCTTTAAAAACTAAAGATGGACAATGTCACAATGGCCGATGCATAAAAGAGGTTATTTTAAAAAATTCCACATCTCCCTCTTTTCCTCGAAAAAGTTTCAAGCTAGTATTTAATCTTGGATTGGACAAGAATTAGCCAATCATTGTTATAAAGCATAAAATCCTAAAAAAAAAGAAGGGAAAAAGAAAGGTAGGTTTAACCCTTTACACATCTTTTTCAATAAAACATGGTAATGTAAATTGATGTTGTGTTTTGATAATTCCAACAATTTCAAAAGAAAAGTTCCAGCAGTTATATTTGATTACCTTGTAAATCTACAATGGCTTTAGTGAACTTCCGTTTGGCTTTTGTGGTGGAGCTGTCAACCTTAATCTCTGTCCTTTCTGCCAAGTAAAGCACCAAATACTAAAAGTAGGTTGATTTCTTAGAAATATTTGGTGAGATAGAGAGGTTCGATCTATATTTTATACTCCAGAAAAAAGATAAGATAGTCGGCTTATAACAATTGGTTGATGCTATTCTATTGAACTGTTATATACATGACCAAATTGTCAAATGTACTACTTTTGTCGTATAATTATTGGTATATCTAGTTACTAAAGCTCAATTTCTCTCCTAGATTCGAGAACACACACAAACGAACACTGATAATTAAAAGCATAACAGCTCGAAAACAAGCTTAACATCAAGTCAAATTAGTGAACGCCTTCTAGGACCGGGCCGGGCTCTCGGGAGGCCGGGTCTAAAAGGGCCTACTCAAGGGCCAGACCGGGTCGGATTTAGGAAGGTTTTTGGAAGGGCCAGATTTAGAAGGGTTTAAATATGAAGATTGAGCCTGACCCTTCTCAAGCCTGCCCTCCGGGTTTCAAGAGGCCGGGCTAGAAGGGCCTGAAGGGCTTGAAGGGCCGACAGACAGACAATATATTTTTTTACATATTTATTTAAACTATATTTAAAATGAACAATTTTTATTTGTAAAATATAATAAAAATACTATAAATTATTTAAATATAATTATACACATTTATTTTTCATTATATATAATATTTTTAATTTTTTCATCTTTAATTTGGATTTAAGACCAGTTATATTATAATAACATAGAAAAAGTAAAAAAAAAATAATTTTTGTTAACATATTAATGAATTAAAATAAACTAAAATTACGAATGTATGAAATAATATAACGTAAAAGATGAGAAATATGTATGTATTTTTAACTTGTCTTAACATCATGTTCAGAAATTTCAATATTATTTGAAATGATCTGTTCAATTTATATTGGATCAAATATGATCTTACCTTTCACTTGAGATTGTGCCTGATTATCCATATCTTCGGTCTCTCTAGGCCTTAGGCCCTTTCTAAGCCTAGCCTTTCTAGGCCCTGGCCCTTCCAAAGCTTAGCCTCTCTAGGCCCTGGCCCTTCTTAAGGGCTTAGAGAGGCCGGGCCGGCCCTTTGTGTCAGAAGGACTTGGCCAGGGCCGGGTTTAGGGCCAGAGACTTTTGGATGTTCACTAAGTCAAATATACATCCTCTGTGATAAAATTACCATATAAACATTTGAAGTTTTGTATATATGAGAACTTAGTTGCGTGATCAGTTTATAATTTAGTTAATCTCTGAAGATTAATTTGATATAAGTATAGTCTAGTGACCCGTTAGAAATTTACTGCCAAAAAAAAAAGGAATATGTGAAACTTTTAGAGGTAGGGTTAGAAGTTATAGATAACAGCCAGTGAGAAATCTACTGTATAAAATAGAAACAAATCCCGTGAGTTTTGGATAGAGGCGAATGAAAGCAAAAAAAATAAATAAATAAATATTGCGTTATATAAGATAAATCGGCAATTAATCACCAAGCGGGGATAGCTCAGTTGGGAGAGCGTCAGACTGAAGATCTGAAGGTCGCGTGTTCGATCCACGCTCACCGCATTAGATATTTTAATTTGTATATTTTTATATTCTTTTCGACTTGCAATTTGTCTTTACCATACAACAATGCCGCTCTATTCCTAATACTTCTGTAGTAATTCATTTTTGTCTTTTGTCTGTTCCAGAACAAATGAAGCTACGAAAGGACATGCTGCTTCGTATTACTAATCCAAACAAAATGCTAAAAAAAAACAGATAGTTAGATTCCTCTTCTTTCTTTGCTGTAATGACTGTTCCATGGAGATTCTTTGTTCTTCAGGTGTGTTTGGATTTCTGGGTATAGCACTAAGAATAGCTATTTTAAGAATAGCGATGAAGTATAGTGTTATCCCTAAATGGGTGTGTTTGGCAAATACAAAGTTAGTAGGGTTAGTGGTGTAAGATTAGTATTTTTTGGGATTAGAGGATTAGAATGGCAGGGGTAGTGATTGAGTAGGGTTAGTGCTAGCCTAAGGTTAGTGAATGTTGTTTGGTTTGGTATATTAGGGTTAGTACTTTGAGGTTAGTAATTATTAGCGTTATAATTATTATTAAAATTTTAGTTAATGAATAATAATTAATTCTGATAAAATATTATTATTATTAATTAGAAAAATAAAGAATTATTTATTATTAATTATTATTATCATTGTTATAATAATTATTACTAATTATTATTATAATTTTTATATCACGAATTATTTAAAATTGATCATTATTATTATTACATTGACTATTATTAATTATTACAATAATAATTATTCCTTATAAAATATTACTAATTATAATTAATTAATAATAATTATTTATTTTTAATTTATTAATTATATTTAATTATTATTAATCAGTTACTAATTATTTTAAATTATTATTACTTATTAATTATTATTAATTTATGTTAATTAATTATTTATTATTAAATATTAATAATTATTATTCATTAATTATTGTTGATTATTAATCATCATTATTAATACAAAATTAGCACTAAACCTTCGTGGGTGAAACTGCTAACCCACCTCTTAGGAGAGTTAGTGGGTTAGCACAAGGTTAGTGCTAACCTCAATTCATTTGGCAAGTTGAGGTTAGTTGGTTAGTTTTACCAACCTTGGGATAATGCTAACCCACCTCTTGCCAAACAACCCTGTGTTTGGATAATTTTTTTAGCATACTGACGTAATTAATGAAAAGCTAATGACGAAGAAGAGTGCTTCTAACTTTTTGTAGGAATAGCAAAATAATGAATTTTTGAGTATTTTGATTGTTGAAGTTATGTCCTAGAAGTCAATAGTTTAATGACTTAAATATTAGTTTATGTTATTGATGATATTTGATCATTTGTTCCTGGAATTTATTATTGACAGATCATTCAGGTTGAGGATCTGAATTGTGGATCTCTGTGTTTCATTTATAATTAAATGACAATAATAAATCTGAATCGTCCGTAATCTTGATAATTAACAAGGAACATTAATTATCATAAAAGATTAGTATGCAAGTTAAGTGATGATTAAGTTCTACAAATCATAGGTAAGAAGTTACCAACTTAATTGCATATGTGTATGTTACTAGAACATAGCACATGACTTGACCTATTGAAATAAATATATGGATTATGTTATGTGTCATTATTTATTTCATAAGTTGTTTGATTCTAAGTTTGAGATGGTTTAACTTTTCCACATGAGGATAGGTTCAATAAATATCGTCTAACGTTGATTCCTGATAAGGGCTGCTATACGGACTTTATTTATATTCTCTTGAATTGTGCGGGAAAAAATTGTTCATCAAGAAAACCGTATGTCTCTCATTAGTATACCTAGTGAGTGATGATATCTATTTGGACCCCTTAATGGAGTTGGATCGTATGCATGCAAATTAGACGATCATCTCTAGATCAAGAAATGTATAATCTGCAAGAATGACACATTCATATCTTAGATTATACAGTGATATCATGTGACATAAGAATCAAAACAAGAAAATACTTTATTTCTTATGCAGGATTGAAATACTATAGTTGTACAATGTTTATTTATGTTAATTGGAAATCATAACGTGTTGCTAGATACCGCTTATGATTATTGGAAATAAATAGCGATTTGATTTCCATGGCCAACATGACATAAATCCTCGAGGGTCACACGAATTAAAGGCTCTTAATCAACAGTGCATTAATATTAGTTTACTTGCATTGGAGAATGCAATATATGATATGTTGATTAATTAATTATATACCGTTGCGAACCGTTATAATTAATTATTTCAAATGGATCATATGAAACTAATTAATGCAAAGTCTAATCCTATAATAATTATCAAATAGTTGATAATTAATTTTGTTCAACACATTTAATATGATTATAGGAATTATATTAAATAAATGGGTTATCTTTTGATTACCCGATATGAGCCCAACTTAAATGCAATTAAAGGAGAGTATTAAAGGGAATTAAAGACCAACTAATATGGGTTTGGAAGCCCATATTAAGGCCCACCACATTCTAACATGGAGTGGTCCCTAAGGGTTAGGTTTGGATGGCTATATAATGATCACAATTTGGAAGAAGCAAAATCTAGTTTTTCTTCTCTTTTTTTCTCTTCTCTAGCCGCCACCTTCTCCTCTCTCATGAAGCAATTAGTTGCTGTCATGGAGAGCTCTTTTAATTGCATTTTGTAGTTGCTCATGAGTTGAGCAATAGCCACCTCTCTTATATATCGATTTAGAAGAGAAAGACAAACCATTAGATTAGGCGATTTTACACGTTTAACTAGCACGAAACCTTGTAAAGTTGATTAATCTTTTAGTGGACCTTAGAAATGAGAAGAAGAGAAGAAGACGAGCACGCCACCGCCTCCTATGCCGTGGTCGAGCCTTGCGGATACGATTTCGCAAGAAGTATACACTTCCTATCACTTCTCTCTTGAATGTATGTGCATGAAAGCTTGAGACTAGATCCGTTCTTGTTGCTTGTGTTAATTCATAGTTAATTAGTAACTTAAAATTAAAATTGAGCACTTAAGAACACTTTCTAATATTAATCTTACTTATTCAAAATGATTGGATTAATACATAGAAATTACGCTTATAATGTGCAAATAATAAATATTCTGAGCATCATTTCAACACTTCAAGCTATTTTGCATTCACTTTAAATCATTTGATCACAAAAATCTAAATTTAAACTCTTTATATAGTCTAGAATAGGTTTATGGTCTTACTTATTCAAAATGATTGGATTATACATACTAATGAAGCATATAATGTGCAAATAATGAATATTTTGAGCATCATTTTATCATTTTAAGCGATTTGCATTAAGCTATTTGATCACAATAATCTATATTTAAACTCTTTATATAGTGTAGAATATGTTTATGATCTTACTTATTCGAAATGATTGGATTAAACGTAGTAATTACACATATAATGTGCAAATAATGAATATTATAAGAATTATTTCAGCATTTCAAGCGATTTGACATTTATTTTAAGTCATTTGATCACAATAATCTATATTTAAACTCTTTATATAATCTAGAATATGTTTATGATCTTACTTAATCGAAATTATTGGATTATACAAAGTAAATACACATATAATGTGCAAATAATGTATATTCTGAGCATTATTTCATCATTTCAAGCGATTTTGCATTCATTTTAATTCATTTGATCACAATAATCGATATTTCAGCTTTTTATATAGTCTAGAATATATTTCCGATATAAGTTATTCAAAATGATAGGATTATACATAGTAATTATGCATATAATATGCAAATAATGCAAATTCTGATTATCGCTTGAGTATTTCAAGCGATTTTGCATTCATTTTAAGTCATTTGATCACAATAATCCATATTTAATTACTTTATATAGTCTATAATATGTTTTTGATTTTTTACTTATTCAAAATGATTGGATTATACATAGTAATTACGCATATAATGTGCAAATAATGAATATTTTGAGCATCATTTCAGCATTTCAAGCGATTTTGCATTCATTTTAAGTCATTTGATCACAATAATCTAGATTTCAGCTCTTTATATAGTCTATAATGTGTTTCAGATCTTACTTATTAAAAAATGATTGGATTCTGCGTAGTAATTACGTATATAATGTGCAAATACATAATATTCTAAGCATCATTTCAGCATTTCAAGCGATTTTACATTTATTTTAAGTAATTTGATGACAATCAACTAGATTTAAATTTTTATATAGTCTATAATATGTTTCTGATCTTAGTTATTCAAAATGTTTGGATCATACATAGTAATGACGCATATAATGTGCAAATAATGCAAATTATGAGTATAATTTGAACATTTCATGCAATTTTGCATCTATTTTAAGTCATTTGATCACAATAATCTATATTTAAGGTCTTTATATAGTCTAGAATATGTTTATGATGTTAATTATTCAAAATGATTGGATTATATAAAATAATTACACATATAATGTACAAATAATGCAAATTCTGAGAATCATTTGAACATTTCAAGCGATTTTGCATTCATTTTAAGTCATTTGATCAGAATAATCTATATTTATGCTCTTTATATAGTCTAAAATATATTTATTATCTTACTTATTCAAAATGATTGGATTATACATAGTAATTACGCATATAATGTGCAAATAATGAATATTCTGAGCATCATTTCAAGCGATTTTGCATTCAATTTAAATCATTTGATCACTATAATCTATATTTAAGCTCTCTATATAGTCTGGAAGATATTTCTGGTTTTTTACTTATTCAAAAGATTAGATTATACATAGTAATTACGCTTATAATGTGCAAATAATGAATATTCTGAGCATCATTTCAGGATTTCAAGCAATTTTGCATTCATTTTAAGTCATTTGATCACACTAATCTATATTTAAGCTCTTTATATAGTCTAGAATATGTTTCCGATCTTACTTATTCAAAATAAGTGGATTATACATAGTAATTACGCATATAATGTGCAAATAATGAATATTCTGAGCTTCATTTCAGCATTTGCAAGCTATTTTGCATTCATTTTAAGTTATTTGATCACAATAATCTAGATTTAAACTTTTTATATAGTCTAGAACATGTTTATGATCATACTTATTCAAGATGATTGAATTATTCATAGTAATTACGTATATAACATGCAAATAATGTACATTCTGATCATCATTTCAAGCGATTTTGGATTCATATTAAGTCATTTGATAACAATAATCTATATTTAAGTACTTTATGTAGTATAGAATATGTTTCTAATCTTACTTATTCAAAATGATTGGATTATACATAGTAATTACGTATATAATGTACAAATAATGAATATTTTGAGCATCATTTTAGCATTTCAGGCTATTTTGCATTCATTTGATCACAATAATCTAGATTTAAACTCTTTATATATTATAGAATATGTTTATGATCTTATTTATTCAAAATGATTGGATTATACTTAGTAATTACGCATAAAATGTGTAAATAATAAATATTTTGAGCATCATTTCAGCATTTCAAACGATTTTGCATTCATTTAAAGTCATTTGATCATAAAATCTAGATTTAAGCTCTTTAAATAATCTAGAATACGTTTCTGATCTTACATATTCGAAATGATTGCATTATACAAAGTAATTACGCATATAATGTACAAATAATGCAAATTCTGAGCATCATTTGAACATTTCAAGCGATTTTGCATTAATTTTGTCATTTGATCAAAATAATCTATATTTAAGCTCTTTATATAGTCTAGAATATGTTTCTGATCTTACTTATTCAAAATGATTGGATTATACATAGTAATTATATAATGTGCAAATAATAAATTTTCTAAGCATCAGTTGAGCATTTCAAGCTATTTTGCATTCATTTTAAGTCATTTGATCATAATAAGACACATGATGTTAGGAATACCACATTCTGCATAAAATTGGTTCATTTGGAATGATTTGAATTCTAACCCGTTATCACTTCTAAAGTTCTAATGCATTTAACATATTTGATAATTGTGTGTGAACCATTTTACAAAAACTTTACAATAACTCACCCGTCTCACTCTTTTCAGCCATCAAATAAACCCACACTACTCGGGTAAAATCATCTACAATAGTAAGAAAATAATATGCACCGCAATGTGAACTAACTTTATATGGACCCTAAATATCACAATTGTATAAGCTAAAAAATTTTAGCCGCTTTATTCACGCTATTATGAAACACATCTTTAGGTAGTTCACTATTATTAATACCACAAAAAAAATAGAGTCATTTGCTTAGAAGGATGACCCATATGTTGATGGCACATGCCATAGGAAAATTTACCACTCACATGAAAAACCTTTGCCGAGGCAGCTTGTGTTAGAGTTATGTCCTAGAAGCCAATCATTATATGGCTACTTCTATGGTTTATGTTATTGATGATATTTGATCATTTATTCCTTGATTTATTTATTGACAGATCATTCAGGTTGAGGATCTGAATTGTAGATCTCTGTGGTTCATTTATAATTAAATGACAATAATAAATCTAAAAGGTCCGTAATCTTGATAATTAACAAGAAATATTAATTATCGGATAAGATTAGTATGCAAGTTAAGAGATGATTAAGTTCTACAAATCATAGGTAAGGAGTTACCAACTTAATTGCATATGTATATGTTATAGAACATAGTACATGACACGACCCAATGAAATAAATATATGGATTGTGTTATGTGTCATTATTTATTTCATTTGAGTTTGATTCTAAGTTTGAGATGGTTCAACTTTTCCACATGAGGATATGCTCAATAAATATCGTCTACCGTTGATTCCTGATAAGGGCTGCTATACGGACTTTATTTATGTTCTCTTCAATTGTGCGGGGAAAAGTTGTTCATCAAGAAAACCGTATGTCCCTCATTAATTTATTTAGTGAGCGATGATATCTGTTTGGGCCCCTTGATGGAGATGGATTGTTTGCTAGCAACTGATACAGTCATCTCTAGATCAAGAAACGTATAATCTGCAAGAATGACACATTCCTATCTTGGATTATACGATGATATCATGTGACATAAGAATCAGACAAGGAAATACTTTTATTTCTTATGCAGGATTGAGATATTGTAGCAGTACATTATTTATGCGAATTTGGAATCATAACGTGTTGCTAGATACCGCTTATGATTATTGGAATTAAATAGCGATTTAATTCCATGGCCAACGTAGCATAAATCCTCAAAGGGTCACACAAATAGGACTTTAATCACACAGTGCATTATTTATTTATTCGCAGCAGTATATTGTGAAAATATGATAAGTTGATTAATTAATTATATACCGTTGCGAACCGTTATAATTAATTAAGTCAAGGAGATCATATAGAAATAAATTAATGCATTAACTAATCCCAAAATAATTATTAATAAGTTAATAATTAATTTTGTTCAACACAATTTAATTATAGGAATTAAATAGAGATTATGGACCTTTATTTAATTAGTAAATTAAAGGCCCGATTTGAGTACAAGAGAAAGATCCATTAATTAATTGAATTAGTGGACATTTAACACACCACAAAATGGGCTTGATAGCCTATATAGTGGCTGCCCTAATAGGGGTAAAAAGGTCTCTAAAGTTTGTGGAGTAGTTGGTCTATAAAAGGAGGTCATTTGGAGAGAGAAACCATAGCCACCATAGTCTTTTCTCTCCCTCTTCCTCCTAGAACGAAAATTAGAGAGAAAATTTCAGAATTTTCATCTCTTTCTCTTGCTCCTTTCCACCTCATCTAGCTCATGTGTTGAGATTTCTCCCTTCTTCATTAATTAAACTAGTTAATTTACAAAGGTAGAAGAGAGAAAACCTTGGGGATTAGTTGCTCTCCTTTTTCTTGCTAGCACAAGTTGAAAGAGGAGGTGATTAAACTTCTTGGTGGACTCGAGGCGGCCGTCGACGGAGGAGAAGGCGAAGGAGAGCACGCCATCGATTCCTACGCCTTGGATCGAACCTCTTTGTTGCGATACAAAGAGAGGTAGCCTTCCTATTCTCAATCTCTTGTGTGTGAATGCTTGGACTAGATCTTTCGAGGTCTAAGTCGTTTGGATTGTTAATTAAATGGTTAATTAGCATAAAAATTTGAAAATTAGACTTCCTAACAGCTTGATGATAATAATAGACCCCATTTCTTTGCTCACCCACACCAATCAACCTCCTCGTACTATGGTCCTATAGAAGACAAAAATCATTAGTGAACGTAACAAGACAATTCATGATTTTGATCAATTGATTAATAGAAAACGAGATTGCATTTCAAGCTAGGAACATATAGAACTCTTTCGAGAACACGTCCTTCGGTGAGCATCACACCTCCTTTATGTTTTGTCACTGTTTGCTCTCTATTTGGAAGTCCAACAGTTGTTGGAGTCACATCACAAATGTTCTATGTTGAGTCAAACAAATCTTTAACTCGATTTGTCGATTTGCAAAACAACGTAACTCTTACTAATCTTTCGTCTAAGTGTCTAATATAGTTTAAGGTGGAGCAAGGCATTAAAGTTATGCATAGCGCGTGTTTTAAAGACCCACAAGACTCCAGAAGATCAATTAGGAAGTCTAGAACTTAAAGGTTGTAATTCTAATCAAACTTCCTCATTTTGTCTGAATTAAAATGCTCAAAATTTGCTGGTAACGTTATACAACGTTTGATAACGTTATACAACGTTACAGAACTCCTCGTAATGTGCCAAGTTGCAAAAACAGTCTTCATGCGTTACACGACGCTTCTTTCAGTTGTGTAACGCTTGGTCAAACGTTGTGTAACGTCATCAAGCGTTACACAACGCATTGACCAAGTCAGCTGAAAACTGAGTACTCCATGACAAAGCGTTGGGTAACGTTTTCTGGCGTTACACAACGGACCAAAATCAAGCGTTACACAACGCTTGTTTCGATTTTTTTAACGCTTTGTTTTTGGCCACTTTGAGGGCGTTCTGGCCTATGTTGTGTAACGTTATAGTCCGTCATACAACGTTTCATTGTTCACACGTTGCATAACGCTTCAAAGCGTTGTGTAACGTCTCTGACATCTTTTTGAACGTTAGAGGTCACTATTCATTGCGTTGCACAACGTTTCCAAACGTTGTACAACGTTTCTGACACCCTCCAACGTTATTGTCGGAATTTATTTTATTTAACGGCTAATTTGAAACGTTGTGTAACGTTTCGGAGCGTTATGTAACGTTTTGTACAGAATTCGACTGGTTTAGAGCTCTTGACACCCACTATTAATACCAGACCTTTTTGAGCAGTTTGGACTGATCAATCACCTTGCTATACACTTGCTTTTGAGCTCTAATCCTGAGATATCATCCCTCTTCCCTATTTGAGCATTTTTCTTAGACTATTTTGAAGAGATTTGAGTGCATCAACCAAACCCTTAGTTTTGAATTGCTAGACTTTTGAGTGTTTTGGTTGAGAGCCTTGATCCTTGGTGCTAGTTTGTGATTAGCTAGAGGTTAGGCCGATCCGCTTCGAGTTATTTGTGACGAAGCGATTCGGTTCGAATTTGTAGACCCGTTCGGTTGGAATTGAACGGAGCGCGCCCTTTCGTGGTTGCGAAACTCCCAGAGACGTACGACTAAGGCTAGCCTTTTCTAGCGGGTCGGAACTCCGTAATATATCGCGTGTCAACTCTTTATCTCTTCTCTTTACTTGCTTGTATTGTGTGATTAGACCAAACTTGAATTGAACCAAAAAATTGACCATAGCGGTTTAAGAAATTGAAATTGTGCCTATTCACCCCCCTCTAGGCCTTTCGTTAGGGACAACAAAGTGGTATCAGAGCGGGGGTTATCTTTTGACCTTTTTGTGAGTTAGATAACCTCGATTCATGGCCTCTAGGGTGATAGAAAAACCGGACAAGTTTGGTTCCACTTGCAAGAACTTCCGTTATTGGAAGAGGTGTATGGTTGTATACCTTAACTTGATTGACCTTTGGGATGTAGTGGATAAACCATATGCACCAAACCTAGATAGTGAAGGTAGGGAGATTCATGCCTCAAAATTGCTTAGGGCCAAAAATGACAATGCCGTAAATGTCCTTCTCAACTCGGTTCATGAGTCCATAGCGGCCATTTTTGGTAGTTCAACCAATGCACATGAAATGTGGGTTTCTCTCTTGAACCGTTATGAGGGAAATTCTCTAATCAAAAGCTCCCGTCAATTTGAGTTGGAGTCAAGATTAGATAA
This sequence comes from Rhynchospora breviuscula, assembly GCA_027562975.1. Taxonomy (NCBI): domain Eukaryota; kingdom Viridiplantae; phylum Streptophyta; class Magnoliopsida; order Poales; family Cyperaceae; genus Rhynchospora; species Rhynchospora breviuscula. The sequence goes on from CM050398.1 coordinate 48,549,265, forward strand.
TTTCCGCATAATGGATGGTGAATGCATCGAGGAAATGTATACTCGGTTTATACAATTGCTCGATGAATTCAACAACATTGGAGAAACCCTATCTAATAGCCGTGTGATAGGAAGATTGCTTAGGGCCTTGGTGGGAAGACCTCAATTCGACAATCTCATCTCGACTCTTGAGACACAACAAAGGTCTCACAACAACCTCACACCGGAGATCATCTACACTCACTACCGGTGTGTAGAAGAGAAGCTCAAGCAACTTGGGGAGTTGAGATATGAGCCTAAAACCGTGGCATTGTCGGCTAGTGACAACAAGGCGTCTCCCTCCAAGAACCGACACAATGACAACCAACAAGGAAGGCACCGTCGCTCGAGTGACAAGACTAAGGGCATATTGGACCTTGATGAGGACAAACAAGGTGCCTTGCTCTCTAAAATGTTTCGGGCCGTCATGATCTTTGAGGGAAAGTTCAACAAAGAAAGGCTTGAGAATGATGAGAGGGCTCTTTGTTTTGTTTGCCAAAAGGAGGGCCACACAATGTACACTTGCTTCAAGCTCTTCCCACACTTAAAGAGAGATAAGGAAGATGGTGGTAAGAAGAGAAGTGATGGCCAGTACAAGTCCAAAAGGGGATATTACAAGGGCAAGAAAAAGGGTGAGAAAGCTATGCAAGCCACTTGGGACAATGATTCCGACTCAAGCTCATCCTCTCAATCCGATTCGGAGTCCGAGTGCGACTTTGACAACCTTGCTCTTGTGGCTCAAGTCAATGGTGTGATTATGCCGGTGGATGACAACCTAGATGATTTGGTGAAGGAAGCATTTAACGAGTTCAACCGAGGCAATATCTATGTGCATCCATTGAGCAAAGCTAGCATTGACGAGGCGTCAACCTCTACCTCAACCTCCACTCAAACTCCAATGGTGATCCAAGAGGAGGTACCTAAGGTTGCTCTTGAAGTGCCTAAGGTCACCAATGAGGTACCACTAAACTCAATCTTTTGTAGTGATAGTGATAGTGATAGTGAAAATGACTTGTGCTTGAATGATGATACAAACTCTCAAATTGATAGGTTGAATGATTATCTTGATGAGTCCCTTAAGACTATTGCTAGTCAAAAAGGGGAAATTAGCCTTTTGACGGCTAAGTTGCATGATCTTGAAACTTTGGTGAGTAAGTATAAGGGTATGATTGAGAGTTTTGAAAAATCCAAAGATTGTGAAAAGTGTCAAACTCATTTGAGTGAGACAAATGTTTTGAAAAACAATGAAAGGGCATCAAGTTCATCTAGTGTTTCTTGTAGCACCAAGATGGATCTTGACAAAATGTATGTGGGCCAAAAACCCAATGACAAATCGGGACTTGGGTTCAAGAAGGGGGATCAATCCACTTTTAGACCAAGAAACTCGATTAGCCCGACACAAAATGAGAGGTATTATAACAAGGGCACCAATGATAGGAACACACACGGGAAAGGGCAAAAGAATTTCTTTGGTTCTCAAAATGGTGCTCAAAAGAATTTTGGTAGGAATAGAAATGGTTCCAAGGGTTCTCAAAGGAATTTACAAAACAATCGGGCCCCAAACAATTTGTATTTCAAGGGTCCCGATGGGTGCTTTCATCTTTTCCAAAAGAATGGGGGGAATAGGAATAGCACACACACTAGACCTCAAAATAATGGGAAAAATAAGAATACCTCTCAACAAAACAAAACGAATTTTCAAAAACCCAATTTCAAAGACTCTCAATCATACACCTTCTCTAAGGATCCAAAGATCAAGGCCATGGAGCTTAGGCGTCATTATGAAACCCATTTTGTTAGAGAAAGCTCACAAATGAACAAACCCACTAGTGCTTGTTGCAACTATTGTGGTAAGAATGGTCATCTCACATTAGAATGCAAGTTTAGGAAAGCTAACCATACATCCGGTTCAAAGAATATGGTTTGGCTTTCTAAATTCCCTTCCACTTCCACCTCATCTAGTGGAAGCGGTTCTAATGTGGCTTGAAAAGCCATTCTATCTCCCCGGACCTTATAGTCAAATTTTAAGGGGGAGAAAATACAAGAATTATGTTAGTTGTTTGTTTCTAACTAATATACATTCTTGTAGGTTTGTTTGTTATCATCATTCAAGAAGAGTGCTTGGATCATAGATAGTGGTTGTTCACATCACATGACCGGTGATGAAACGTGTTTCAAGGCACTCGAATCTTTTGATGGTGGTGAGGTTACTTTTGGAAATAATCTTAGAAAGAGCACTATTATTGGTATAGGCTCGGTTGGTAACCAAAACCTTACGGTATCCAATGTTTATCTTGTTGATGGTCTTAACTACAACCTTTTAAGTGTGAGCAAATTATGTGATGCCGGATATTATTTGAAATTTGATTACTCTTCTTGTTATGTGCATCAAACTTCGGATAATTCCCTTGTTTATACCGGACAAAGAAAAAAGGATGTCTATTACTTGAACTTTGACCATTTTACCACCGGTGAACAATGCTTTAGTGCCATAGCTACCGGTTCATGGCTATGGCATAGAAGACTTGGTCACGTTTCAATAGACTCCCTAAAGAAACTAGTCAAATTAAATCTTGTCCGTGGCCTTCCATCACACAAACTTGACTTAGATGGGTTGTGTGAAGCTTGCATGAAAGGCAAGCAAACCAAGTCTAGTTTTAAGACCAAAGAAGTCATCTCTACCTCTCAACCTTTGCAATTACTTCATATGGACTTGTTTGGACCAATAAATGTTATGAGTTTGAGCAAAAAGAGGTATGTGTTTGTAGTGGTAGATGACTATAGTCGCTTTACTTGGGTTTTCTTTCTTGCTCATAAGGAGGAAGCATTTGACTATTTTGTCAAATTTAGCAACCGGGTTGAAAATGAAAAAGGGTTGAAAATCTCTAGAATTCGTAGTGATCACGGAAGGGAATTTGAGAATGCTAAATTTGATGAATTATGCATAGAAAAAGGATATAAACAAGAGTTTTCCGCTCCACGCACTCCCCAACAAAATGGTGTAGTGGAGAGGAAGAACCGAACCCTACAAGAACTAGCACGCACAATGCTACATGAATTTGCCGTACCCAAGTTCCTTTGGGCCGAAGCGATAAATACGGCATGTCATGTAATAAATCGTGCATGCATTCGTTCCAAACTCAAGAAAACACCATTTGAATTGTGGGTTGGTCGAACTCCAAATATATCCTATTTCCGTGTATTTGGGTCTAAGTGTTTTGTCCTTGATGAGTCTCCTAAAGTAACCAAATTTGATGCTAAATCTTTGACCGGAATTTTTGTTGGTTACTCAAACACAAGTAAAGCGTATAGAGTTTATTTGCCTACCTCAAGGGTTGTAATTGAGTCCATAAATGTCAAATTTAATGAAAATGCTAATGAGAAAACCGAGGAAGGTAACTCTATTGTAGGTATCCAAGATGGAGCAACAACTCAAGAGATTGAGTTTCAACCGAAGGATGAGCTTCCACCGGTGATAATTGAGGAGCCTTTGAACCGGGTCGGTGACAATTTGATAGGGGGAGTGAATCATGAGGAAAACACAATTGACTCGACTCAAGATGAGACACCTCATGATGAACCTCAACCTATGCCTCAACCGGTTCATGAGCCTCCCGAAGTACTTAGAGAAGTGTCTTCTCATCCTTTATCTAATGTTATAGGTGACCCTAGGGAAGGTGTTAGGACTAGGTCGGGTTTAAACCAAATGGTAGGTCATTGTGCCTTTGTATCTCAACTAGAACCAAAATCTTTCAAAGAGGCCAATGTTGATCCAAATTGGATTGTTGCCATGCAAGAGGAATTGAACCAATTTGAAAGAAATCAAGTTTGGGAACTTGTATCCTTACCAAGTGGTAAGCAAGTTATCGGTACTAAATGGGTGTATAGGAACAAGTTAGATGAACTTGGTAATGTGGTTAGAAACAAGGCTCGTTTGGTTGCACAAGGTTTCAAGCAACAAGAAGGTATTGACTTTGAGGAAACCTTTGCACCCGTTGCTCGTCTTGAATCCATTAGAATGCTCTTGGCATATGCCTCTAACAAAGGTTTTACCTTATTCCAAATGGATGTCAAGAGTGCATTTCTAAATGGATGGATAGATGAGGAAGTGTATGTCCAACAACCTCCCGGTTTTGTTGACCATTTTAACCCCGACCATGTGTTCAAGCTTCACAAAGCTTTGTATGGTTTGAAACAAGCTCCTAGAGCTTGGTATGGTAGACTTTGTACCTTCCTTCTTGACAATGGTTTTATTAGGGGTAAAATGGACACGACTCTTTTCACCAAGAAAAGGGATGACCATTTGTTACTTGTGCAAATCTATGTGGATGATATTATTTTTGGCTCTACTAACGCAACTCTTGCACAAGAGTTTTCCTCTTTGATGAGTAGTGAATTTGAGATGAGCATGATGGGAGAACTCAACTTCTTTTTGGGACTACAAATCAAACAACTCCAAAATGGAATTTTTATTAGCCAAACCAAATATGCTAAGGAGTTAATCAAGAAATTTGGTGTTGAAGATAGCAAGAGTTTAGACACTCCAATGGGCAAGAGTGCCAATATTGATGCGGATGAAAAGGGCAAACCGATGGACATAACTCTCTATCGAGGCATCATTGGAAGCTTGCTCTATCTCACGGCGAGTAGGCCGGATATTATGTATGCCGTATGTCTATGTGCTAGGTACCAAGCCAATCCTAAGGAGTCTCACCATAAAGCGGTAAAAAGGATTTTGAGATATGTTAAGGGTACTCAAAACCTTGGTCTTTGGTATGGTAAACAAACCGAACTAGACTTGGTAGGGTATACCGATGCCGACTTTGCCGGTGACCGTATGGACCGAAAGAGTACTAGTGGGACTTGTCAATTTCTTGGTGGTTTATTAGTTTCTTGGTCAAGCCGTAAACAAACCTCGGTTGCCCTTTCAACCGCGGAAGCCGAGTATGTGGCGGCCGGTAGTTGTTGTACACAACTACTTTGGATGATGCAAACTCTTAGGGATTATGAGTTAGAATTCCAAAAGGTACCAATCTTGTGTGACAATACTAGTGCCATCCTTATATCCAAAAATCCGGTATTGCACTCTAGAACCAAGCACATAGAGATACGACATCATTTTATCCGAGATCATGTTGAGAAAGGTGATGTGGAGTTGGTACATGTTGATACAAAGGAGCAAATTGCCGACATCTTCACTAAACCATTGCCTACACAACAACATCTTGAACTTAGGTTCAAGCTCGGTATGCTTGAACTCAAAGATTAAATTACTTTGCATACCTGGTGTTACCTGTTTATTAGCTGCATTTATTTGCTATTTTTGCTCGAATTTTCAGTCAAAATTTAAGTTGTTCTTGATTTCGTTTCAGTTTTCTGTCTGAAAAACAGTTTTTCTGATGCAAACGTTGTATAACGGTTTCTAACGTTATATAACGTTTTGTTATTTAAAAATGGTTGTCTTGCGATATTTTGTTCTGATTATCTATAACGTTGTAAAACGTTATGAAACGTTGTGTAACGCAACTATAGCGTTGCACGACGTGTCAAAAACGTTGTATGACGCCTAGATAATTCTTTTCAGAAATAAAACGTTGTATAACGTTTAAAAACGTTGTGTAACGCAAACGTTATCGTTACATGACGTTATTGAACCGTTGTACAACGTTTTAGATCTGGTTTTTGAATCGATTCTGCGGTTTTATTTCGAATCTTTTCTCCGAAACGTTGTACAACGTTTTATAGCGTTGTATAACGTTTGAGCGGACCTTTTTGTGACTGGCGTCCTTTCTTCTTCTTTTCTTTCTCTCTTTCTTCTCCAACCCGACAGCCTCCTTTTATCTCTTCTTTCTCTCCTCTTTCACACCCCTTCAACTACACTCTCAACTCTCTCTCTCTACTCACTCTCTTACTCCAACCAAACACTCAAAATTACTCTCCTCTCTCTCCTCTACACCCTCATACCAATCTTTTCTCCTCTCTCCTCCTATTTCACTCAATCCGCCGAAACCCTAGCCTTGCTCTTCTCGTCAATTCTGGCAAATCCGACCGTCGGATCTTCAATCGGCTTCAAGGACTGTCTCTCCAAGGCATCCTCTTCTAGCCTCTCTCTTTAATTTCAAGGTTATTCATTTTTTATCTCTTTTTCAATGGCTCCACCCAAATCCCGTAGCGGAGCACCACCCAAGGCACCCGCCAAAAGGGCTAGAACCGGTGCTAGTACCTCCTCTAGCATTGTACCAACCCAACCGCCTCTTCAAGGCACTGTACCCGGTTCTCTACCGACCGAACCGTTGGAAAATTGGACTCTTTCACCACTAAATCGATTTTTATTCAAGGAGGATGAGGCCTACCGGTATTATAATGGTAATATCCGTGGCAATGACCGGTCCGTTGGTAAATGTTACTACTTCATTCAACCAAGGGAAAATGAACCGGGATGGAGGGTTAGTGATCCGGATTGGGATCGAATTAAGCCGCATCTTGACTACTTGCGTGCTTGGGGGCTTCTCAATTGCACCCAACCTTACAACCCCGACCTCATCAAACTTTTCTATGCAAATCTAAATATCACATGGGAGGATGGCATTCCGATTGCCCACTCCTACGTGTGTGGAAAGCCGATTACCATTGATTACGACCGGTTGGCTCGGGACATATTTTTGAGGAATGAAGGTATACAAGTGTATATCTCCAAGTCTTGGCCAAGGAATGCCGACATTGAGCCATTCGAGAAGTACCACGAGTTCTTCTATTGTTGGCGGGATTATCACCTCAAGCAATTCTCCGCCACCGAGCTTCCCGCCTATCACCGTCTCTTCTTCCTCATCATCAACAATGTCCTAGCTCCGAAGAAACAAATCAAAACAAATGTGGAGCTTCGCGAAGTCTTTTTCCTTCGGTGCATAATTGAGCGGAACCCGCAAATCAACCTCGCTTATCTTTTCTTCATGCACATGGACAAGGTTAAGAACACTTGCAACACTTCTCTTCCTTATGGCAATATTATCTCATATCTTCTTGCCCAAGATGGTGTTCCACCAAAAACAAATACGTTCGGTCTAGAAGCCGAACTCTTGGAGCCCACGGATCTCATGGACACACTTCCTACCACCGGATGGACTCTTGATGAGCGGACCGGCATTGTCACTCCTGATTCCAACTTTATCCGGAACCGCTATCTTCTCCAAGAGGGTGCAAAACCAAACCAATATGCACCGGTGGGTCAAGAGCCAACGGGTTCTCTCCGTGGACCCGGCTCCTCAAGTCAACAAGCAATGGACCCATCCTTTTTTGATCAACACTTCGGTGGTTGGACCACCACGTTAACGGATTATGGCACTCGTTTGACCAATCTAGAGAGTGATTGGTCCAATTGGAAGACCGAGGACACAAAATGGAAAGAGGAGGATGCTAAGTGGAAAGAAGATGAGTTGGTATACCGGGCCAAAAATGATGCTAAGATGGACAAGATCGAGACCGATGTCCAAAATTTTTGGGGGTCCATGCAAGAAGAGTTTAGGAAGCTTCATGTAGCTATTCGCAAAGGATCTTCTAGTGGTGACGGCGGAGACGATGAGTCGGAAGAGGATTGAGCCATTCATCCGTGCCAAGCCTTGCCAACACCTTAGCCTATTTTTTTCTTATTATTTTTCTTTCGTTTGTGTGAAATTATTTACTATTTATGTGAACTAAATGGTTATCTTCCTCGTTTAGTGTTTGTGAAACTTATGAGCTAAATGGCTAAATATTTCGTCGATTGTGGTTTGTATGAACTAAGTTAGTTGATTGCTATGTGAAGTTTTTGTGCTAATTGGCTAATCTTACTCTATCTTCAATGCATTTACTTGCTTGCTACTATATTTGTTATATTATGTGTAGTACTTGGCTATAGTCTTTGATAGTTACCTCTCTTTCAATTGAATTCACTTGTGCATCAATTGCTAAACTTGACTTGAGAGGGGGAGCATTTTTGTTATCAAGCCATATCGGTATAGGACCAATTGGGTACCCTTTTATCCATTTGCAACAAGGGGGAGAAAATGGATGGTAAAGCCGAATTCTTTGATTCTATTTATACTTGCTTTACCTTGTGTTGTTTTGCAAATTGACAAAAGGGGGAGATTGTTGAGTCAAACAAATCTTTAACTCGATTTGTCGATTTGCAAAACAACGTAACTCTTACTAATCTTTCGTCTAAGTGTCTAATATAGTTTAAGGTGGAGCAAGGCATTAAAGTTATGCATAGCGCGTGTTTTAAAGACCCACAAGACTCCAGAAGATCAATTAGGAAGTCTAGAACTTAAAGGTTGTAATTCTAATCAAACTTCCTCATTTTGTCTGAATTAAAATGCTCAAAATCTGCTGGTAACGTTATACAACGTTTGATAACGTTATACAACGTTACAGAACTCCTCGTAATGTGCCAAGTTACAAAAACAGTCTTCATGCGTTACACGACGCTTCTTTCAGTTGTGTAACGCTTGGTCAAACGTTGTGTAACGTCATCAAGCGTTACACAACGCATTGACCAAGTCAGCTGAAAACTGAGTACTCCATGACAAAGCGTTGGGTAACGTTTTCTGGCGTTACACAACGGACCAAAATCAAGCGTTACACAACGCTTGTTTCGATTTTTTTAACGCTTTGTTTTTGGCCACTTTGAGGGCGTTCTGGCCTATGTTGTGTAACGTTATAGTCCGTCATACAACGTTTCATTGTTCACACGTTGCATAACGCTTCAAAGCGTTGTGTAACGTCTCTGACATCTTTTTGAACGTTAGAGGTCACTATTCATTACGTTGCACAACGTTTCCAAACGTTGTACAACGTTTCTGACACCCTCCAACGTTATTGTCGGAATTTGTTTTATTTAACGGCTAATTTGAAACGTTGTGTAACGTTTCGGAGCGTTATGTAACGTTTTGTACAGAATTCGACTGGTTTAGAGCTCTTGACACCCACTATTAATACCAGACCTTTTTGAGCAGTTTGGACTGATCAATCACCTTGCTATACACTTGCTTTTGAGCTCTAATCCTGAGATATCATCCCTCTTCCCTATTTGAGCATTTTTCTTAGACTATTTTGAAGAGATTTGAGTGCATCAACCAAACCCTTAGTTTTGAATTGCTAGACTTTTGAGTGTTTTGGTTGAGAGCCTTGATCCTTGGTGCTAGTTTGTGATTAGCTAGAGGTTAGGCCGATCCGCTTCGAGTTATTTGTGACGAAGCGATTCGGTTCGAATTTGTAGACCCGTTCGGTTGGAATTGAACGGAGCGCGCCCTTTCGTGGTTGCGAAACTCCCGGAGATGTACGACTAAGGCTAGCCTTTTCTAGCGGGTCGGAACTCCGTAATATATCGCGTGTCAACTCTTTATCTCTTCTCTTTACTTGCTTGTATTGTGTGATTAGACCAAACTTGAATTGAACCAAAAAATTGACCATAGCGGTTTAAGAAATTGAAATTGTGCCTATTCACCCCCCTCTAGGCCTTTCGTTAGGGACAACATTCTAGATACAAGCGAAATTGCTCGTCATATGGTGAGATGCTCCACTATCGAGCATCCATTATAGTTTAGGTATTTTACTATACAACTTCTCACTGGATGCACCTGCACTTACGTAGGAGGCACCTGCATTTGAATTAGCTATGGCAGCTAGAACCTGTTGAACTTGCACCGTAGTGAGGCCAGGTATAGAGATGCGCACTTTATGCTTACTGTTGTTTATGTCATTGGCCAAGTTGAATACAGTTTGGACAACACTAGTATATGCATAGCCACTACTTCTTCCTCCTCGACTACCATCGCCAACAATGATTTTCTTCTCATTGTTGACTCTGTTATCATCGATTTTAGCACCGCCACCGACAGCCACCATGATGGTTCTAAAGGTGAATCAGGATTGCTCTGATACCATAAAAGGAAATGAAAGAAATGGAATTTTGAATTTTAATTTGCCAAAATATGTTTTACATTTACAAGTACACATGTATATATATTAGCCAACTACAACTATATAAAGAAATTATCTAAAGATACAAAACAAATCTTTCTAAGATAGTAGGCGTTATTAACAAACATTGGTAACTATGTTTTTGAATATTATTTTGTGTTTAGTTTTCCTATAAATTTAAATAAACATGAAAGTTAAACACAAAGAAAAAAAAAATCATAGAACCATGAGAAATTAAATTAAACAAACTCCTTTAATTTTTTTTAATTCTCTACTATTTTTGTACTTTTAATTTTTTTTTACCGAAGATAAATTGAGCTTTCCTTCAATGAGGGAATGATGCATGCTCCTGGGTTAGAGGAATTCCCAAGCCAATTATTGTGATTCTTGAGTTGATGTAGGTTATTAATTTTGAATCTAACAGTCTGCGATCAAATTAGAAATTTAAAAAAGAAATTAGAAAAATCGGGAAAAAAATGGAAAAAGTTCCAATAAATCATATAATTGTTTACAACTAAATTCCGTAAATTAATAATTTTATTATGGTTTTAAAATCTTTTAGTTACTCATTCAAAAAATGCGGAATATAATATAAAGATAAAAAGGTGTAAAAATGATACGCCACTTATTTACAATGTTTAGAAGCGATAACATATCAACATGACGGGAATGAGATCCTCTGGTCGGTAGACTAGAGAGATTCTCTGGTCGTTTTTAGATTCCGATTGTCTGATTTAATCTCAACGGTTAAGGATGCCCCGTGCATGATACCAGGATTGATAGGCCCGAAAAAAGTTAACCGTTGAGATTAAATCAGACGGTTCGGATAAAAAAAACGTCCAGTGGTCGTTTATAAAAAACGACCAGAGGATCCGACTCCCAACATGACACGTTCGGGTTCTGTAGTAATAAATTGATTACGATAAGCTGTCAATGAGTTGAACTCGAGAGAGCTACTCATAGTTTGTGTTTGATGTGGCTTCAAAATTGAGCAGAGCAAGTTTGGTTTGGCTGGAATTTCAAGTTAGAATGATTAGTTTGTGTTTGGTTTGAATTAAATTCAAAATTGTTTGGTTTGGTTTGATAATTATTTAAATTTATTCATTTTAAATTTTATAAATGTAAAATTTCAAAATTTGTAAAGTTTTGAAAATTTAAATTTCAAAATTTGTAAAGTTTTAAAAATTCAAATTTCAAAATTTTAGGCTTAAATTAATGTTATGAGATAATGCACTAAGTTTGACCATGAATCCCAACCTATTATTCGGCCCGAGGCCTGCTTATGGGCCAGGGTATCCGTGGGCCTACGGACGGGATATCCGTTTATTAATAAATGGACCGAGCCAAGATCGGACCGAGCTGAAAACTCGGCTCGGCCCTCATAAAATATTAGCCCTGATGAAAGCTTGACTCCTTCATCGGCCCTCAGTCTATCACTTCGAGCCGACCTGAACCCTACTCCGACTATCCGTCGGGCGACGGCTCCGCTCGAGACAACACTAGAGCTAGTCAGCTAGATCAACGAATTGCCTTTGTGACTTCGTCTCTCTCTTGCTCAAGCGCCAAGCCGCCAAGGGGGCTCTCAATTTCCTTTGTGACTTCGTCTCTCTCTCTCTCAACCGCCAACGAAGCACCGTTGACCTCCACCTTCTCTCGTCTTAACTAAGGTAAATAACTGAGTCTTATGGATTGACAGTGGTATATTTGAAACATGGTTAGACACTAGTACGAATTTGACAGTGCATGTTTAAACCTTAAATTGCAAGTGTGACTCCATTCTTATCTTTTTTTGCAAATTAGAACCTTTATTTGCATATTTGAAACTATTGCAATACTTGGTCATTGAAAATAACTGACAAGTGAAGGAAAAACGGCTAAATTGCCTCAAGCCCCCGACTTACTGTAATAGGTTTATGAAAAGTTAGGGGCTTCTCAAATTGGTTCTTCTCAAATTTAGTTTTAGTTAACACCTTTTAATCTGTGTGGTATTGGTGGTAAATGTAATTGGTGAAAATTGAATAATTATATAGTTCTAGACTAGAAAGCTTTATGATTATAAGTAGACTGGTTATGAACTTATGATGTCTGAAATTTTATTCACGATTTCGTTTATTTCTATTCCAGCGATTCTAGATTTCTGTGATTTTGTTGCACCAACTCTTGAAGAAGCAGTCTCGAATTGTAGCTGTGCAGAGAGTTTCAAATCCACTTAAGGTGCTGCTACATTTTATCTATGTGCATTTATCAAATTTCAATTACATTATACTGGTATCTTTTATATTTGTCATAGAATTCTAGTTATAATGATAAGTTACTGTTGGTATTATAGCAATGTTGTACCTTGTTTAAGTACAGTTCTTGAATTTTGACCTATGCACCTTTGAAAGAGAAACTAATAGTGTTGTAGATAAGAACCTAGTATGTGGGGTTTTGACCTTGTTTAAGTACAGTGCTTGAATTTTTTCCCCCTCTCTTTTGTGACAGTTTCTGAGGACTTGAAGGTTTATTTTCCAACTAATTAAGGGTGCACTTGAAGGTTAATTTTGCACTTCTATTTTACACTAAATCGCTTCAGGCAAAGTTCAATTTCGTGTGTTTTTGGTTATACTGGGAACAACCCAATTTCCTAGATATGAAATAACATAAGAAAATTGTATCAGGGAAATGATATATGAAATAACATAAGAAAATTGTAAGGAACTCATTTACTTTGACATTCGGCTAGTATGAGGTTTTGCTAATAAAATGTCAGTAAGTCTAGGGATTTTTGTTACAAATACATGACCCCTGGCAATTGCTATCTGGCTTGTTTGCTTGAAAGAATGAGAAAGATAAAAATTAAGTATTGTGGTGGGTCAAGAACTTGAAATATTTTGCAGCAGTATGACCACATGCAAGGATTACAACATATTGCTCAAAAAAAGCTTAATTTTGAGTCTTACTTCATCCATTCCTGCAGATTCTGGTACCTGTTTGAGCTGTGTAGAGTTGGATCTATTGTTTCAACTTCCAATTGCAAGGACATTTAGGTACGTTATATTATACGTTATATCATTTAACCATTTTTCTGATTTACAATCTTTGGTAACTGCTAGATTGAATATCCACCATCCAAAAATTCTTCTTTTAGTTGGCATTTGTTAGGACTTTGTAGTTGTGCATACTGATACTCTCATCCCAAAAGTTGCTAGCTTCAATTTAAAAATAACAGCAATTTTGAGAAATGATGTATGAGGGGTTTCATATGCAAAAGCAACCTAGAAATTGTATTTCTGAATCCAATATATATTAGAGGGCTTGAATTCAAAGGGAAGGGTGAAATTTAGTTCATAACTTACTTGATTGTTGTGATTTAAATTTACAGTTGCAACCGGACAAGGTTAAAAGAGAAATATCAGTTTCAGATGGCAAGATATTTGTGTACACCTCTTTTTTCTTTCTCCATTTATATCATGCAAAAACTATTTATAGTTCATATATAGTTAATCTACACTTTCTGTTCTGAAGTAAGTAAAAACAAGGGGTAGTTTAGGCTTTTGCTTTTTTCTTCTTCTTTTTTTCGCTAAAAGAAATAGTCAGGAGCAACTGGTGAGGATTACTGAGGAAAATTTACAACCTTGTGTAGGTGTGCACAGCATTTTCATAAACTGGTAAAGTTGGCTACATGTCTGTCGTGGACCTGACCAAGTATAGTACCTTTACCACAGTGTATGTTAGATTAATTATACAAGATTTATATGCCCCTAATAAATATCAAATATGTTATGCAATCCCCTACAAACTGAGAGAGATATGTTTTGATATCTTGCATTGCAAATTCCTATCTAAAATTGTTACTTTCTTCAGAATACCCAAACTATCCTCCCTGTTCTCCTGAGAACAGCAGTGGGTAAGAAAGGCCAGGTTGGACCTTTTTTGAAAGAAATAGGATGGAATGCAGATTATAGTATTAGTAATTGAGTTACATATGCTCTTTTTTTTTTTTTTTTTTTTTTTTATCTAGGCACTTTAAAGCTGTGGAGGCTCGGTTTCTGAGGGCATTGTTTAGTTCACTGGTTGACCTTCTAGTACTGGCAACACAATTTATCGAGGAATATGGGGGTAGCCCGGAAAAATGATTAGGATCATAGGATTTCTCTTGTGCCTTGTTTTATGAATAGGTAACAATATTTGGCAGTTGGCACTGTTTTCAAGCATTAAGTCTGTCTATTGTACTTGATTGAGCAATACTGCATATATTAGTAATTGAGGGATTATCCATATCCATGCAATCGCAATGTTTTTATTTTAATCAATTCCTGTTAAATTAACTCGGGAAATGGGGCATCATGAAGTGGGCTTCTCGTAATATGCTATAGGATGTTGTCAAATTTTATCAAATTTTGTATTCACGACCTTGTTGATTGAAACAATGCTTTAGTGAGAAAACATATTTACCGTGAGTATTTAGTCAAAAGTTACTAGCTAATTAATATTTGGTTGACTTACTACGACAACCGCTGTCTAGTGTTTCAAATAAAAAAATTACGCATTTCTAATAAGGGATGTAATGTGCAATTGTATTGAGCAAAACATATTTACCGTGAGTATTATATATTTCGCATGACATTGGGCATAGAAAGAAAAGGGCGAAAACTAGGAAATAGAGAAAAACGAGAATGAGAATCGAGGGACATGCTAGCCAGGCGTAAATCAATAACTGGATTGGTGACGTTAGGGCCGAGTTCAAGCCAGTCTAGTATGAATATAGTTTGGTAAGGGCTGGGTTCAAGCTTTATCTTTCAAAAAAGGGCCGAATCAGGATTTGAGCATTCCATCCACAATGTGGATACGGACAGGGCTTGGGGCCGAGGCCCTCCCATAAGGCCTTAGCCTATTATATGAGACAACATTTACTAACCAAAAAAAGCATGGTAGTAATAATTTATAAAACAACATACATAATAATAAATTAAAAAATAAAGTTGCAAAAAATCATTAGAACTACAATAAACTAACATTCCAATTAAAAGTAATCCAAAAAGCATACAAATGCATAGTTCTAAAATGCTAGTTAAAAATAACACATAATTGGAGCTGAATCTTGCTCGCGAAGGTTAGCTTCAGTCTTTTTTTTTTTTTTTTGTTGCCGGTCCTAGACTGAGGTATCTTATTTAACAAGGTCCCTTCCCTGCACCCGATGTAAAAGGTATTATTAGACTGACGGGTGGGCCTGTGCCTAAAAAAAAGACTTGCCAAGTCGCGGTTAGAGGAAAAGTCGGCTAATTAATCGTGCTATAAAAACGATTGGGCCGGAGTATCGATCCCTTATTTCCCGTTTTAGTCGCAAGAAACCTTTGAAATTTCCTCTCTGTCGTCTCTTTCTCTTTGGGGTTAAGGTTTCTGATTTTCTATATTAATTTTGCACACTGTAGTTCAATTCAATTTAGGGTTTTCCGATGGATAACGCTAGCGAGAGCCGAGGTAGGCAGCAGGGACTCATGGAGAGACGCCTCCTTCGATACAAGTACCTTTCCGTGAAGAACCAAATCTCTGGTGCGAGTTCAATTTTGTATTCGCTTTTCTATTATTATAGCTTTTATCGCTTGCTTCCACGTTTAAATTATCCTTGCATAGTCGTAATTTGTATTTGTTTCAATTTCGCGCGTGCGAGTTTCAGACGTTGCAGAAGATATAGGAAATGTCGATTCCAATAAACTCTGTACGGTCATCAGAGAACTCGAGAACCTTCATCAAAATGGTATTTGTTTACCTTTTTATGCTTTTCTGATTTGTTTAATGAGCATCATGTTTGTAAATATATGTTAGATCATGTTCTTATCAAATTGAGATAAATTAAATTGCATTTATCTTTACCAGAAAAATAAAACAGTGGCCATATCTGTTCCATATGTTATCTTAAAACAGCAACATAAGGAAACTTTGCAGATTAGAATCAGAATATTCCTGAGAAATTAAACCGCTCCTGAATATTGAAATTATTTTATTTTCAATGTTTTATGCAGTTCAAAGGCCGAGAGAACAGGTGTCAGATGCCGAGACTCTGCTTGACATTGTGACCTCTTTAGTCACATCTGCCAGATCTCTAAGAAACGGGCCTACACCATCGGACTTTGTGGATGGACTTCTAAGGAAATTTGGCGTGCCTAGAAATTACAACTCTACTAAGTATTTAAGCAAAGCTTCATGGGCTAGGATTGGAATGTCAGCGTCTCAAATATTCATGAGGGGACATGGATATTGCACCATGTAAATTTCTTGTTCTCACCTTATATTTAATTATTTATTATTAATATATATGTATGCTTATTTTTAACAATATTTTATTTCTTGATGGTAGGAATGGGCCGATGGATGCTGAGGTAAAGCCACGACGGTCCGTAGCACGTCGAAAGCGAACAAGACCAACACAAAGTTCTCGACCAGAAGATGTAAGTAGAATCCTTTACCTCTTATTTTCTTGTGTGCACTATGTTGCCAGTTCTTTGTTTTGAAGTCCTGAGGATTGGTAAACTTGTTTGAAGCTTGATAGCTAGACAGTAGACACACAATGATATGAAACCATCAACTGCAACAACAGGCAGAGACATCAGCTCTGAACTGGTTCATTTGGAAAGTTTACAATTTATTGATCATTTCTTCTGTTTCATCAATGGTAAGATATTTAATTGCACTTGTGTTCAAGTATGTTTGTCTGTACATTTATTGCGAGCTAAGTTTATTTATGCACAAAGATAAATAACTGAAAAAATAATAGTGATCACCACTTATAATCTACGACAACTGGGAATTTGCTACATTTATTCTAATTACTAATGCCTTTCTCAGATTGGTGATAGAGAGGGCGACCCCACCAAAAGAACTGATACTGACAGAAACATGTTAACGATGTTTGCTATCTTGAGGAAGCACAAACAGGCAAAACTCGAGTATTTGGTGCTAAATCGCCATTCTTTTGCGCAAACAGTTGAGAATGTATTTGCACTTTCATTTTTGGTGAAGGATGGCCGTGCACAGATTACTGTGGACAAGAACGGGTTCCATTTTGTTTGTAAGTAATTTATTTATTTGTTTATATTTTTACACCTTTTGGTTAATTGAAGTATGAGACCAAAATAGAAAATATGGTATCTTGTTGTACCAATTTATGTAGCCCCAAGAAATGCACCAGCAGCTGCTGCCATAACATCTGGAGACGTTTGTTTTAGTCATTTTGTATTTCGATTTGATGTCAAGGACTGGAAGGTAATTGACTTTTTTGTTTATTTATAATATCTTCTTTTTACTATGAATGCTAGTTTTATGTGTACCACTTATAAGATAAGAACACTTTTAACCTATTAAGAATAGTTTATTTTAGCAGTCTTGCTTTGATTTTGTTTCAATTAAGCTCTCTTTGAATTGTATAAACTAAAATTAGGCCAAACCAGACCTGACAGACCAGCAGGTCCAACCTGGATCCTAGACTTGACCTAATAATCCGCCTCTCTGGGTTTATGGGAAATTTTATTGGGTGCCTGAATACTCTGGGCAGCATCTGGACTGTCTGAATGATGCACACTTAGGCCAGTTCGCTTTAGGATACATGACTAATGGTTCAGATGCTTCCTGATGTACTCAGGTAGGCAAGCCAATGTGAAGTCAGGTTGAGGTGGGCATATGGTAGCATGAGCCAACAATTCCAGCACTAATTCCTGGTTTTTCCTTTGCAATTTGCAGGCAATGAGAGAAATGGTGGCACCAGGAGCAGAGTTAATGCCACATAGAGTTAGTTCGTTAAATTATTCCACACTAGCACCCAACACTGGCCAAGCCAACTCTTGGCCTTCTAATTCGGAACAGTATGCCACACTGGCATACAACATCAGTGAAGACAACTCTGATTCTTTTAATCCGCTAAAATATGCCACACTGGCATCCAACATCAGTGAAGACAACTCTGATTCTTTTAATCCGCTAAAATATGCCACACTGGCATCCAACATCAATGAAGTCAGCCCTGGGTCTTCTAATTTGGTAACTAGTGCTCTGTTACCTGACCCTTGTCAAGTAAACACTGTTAGGCCTAGTGCTACAGGTTCAACTTCAACTCCGATAAAGACTCTGACACGTAAAAGGGGTCTGATCATGAGAGAAAACTCAATCATGAATGATTCACAAAACAGAAGTGCTGACAGAGAAGTTTTGTTTTATAGGCGCAAGTTTAGGCGCTTAGATTCAGCCAGCAATGATTCGCAAAAGAGAAGTTCTGACAGAGAAGTTCTAAGCCAGCAATGATTTGCAAAAGAGAAGTTCTGACAGAGAACTTTTGTTTTATAGACGCAAGTTTAGGCGCTTAGATGACAGAACTACATAGAAGATGGACATTGATTAGCAGTCAAAAGTTTAACTAGTTATTACCTACTTTATGCATATTTCAAGTTATAGGTATGAGAGGAATAGTATTCTCAATGCATGAGAATTTTGGAAATTTAGTGCGATTTTTGGCTCAGCCACGGGGTGAAATATTGGGCAATCAACGTATAAGTACTTTTGTGTATATAAGTATATTACATAATCTAAAGTCAAAGCATGGTAATTTATCATACCACAGTTGTATGCTTGTATGTTACTATCTGGAATATGAAAGAAATTTCGGCTTTGCATTAGTCATTAGTAGTTTGATCATAAGAAGCAAACACGTCAATGCGCAAGTCTTTGCACTCTTTTGTTCTCATGGGTTTTTTTGTTATTTGTTTTTTGTTCTTTTCTATTTGCAAAGGGAGGATATAAAATACATCCGACGACCTCATTGATCTCTGCTTGTTAGCGATCAAATAAAAATTCAATATTGATATAAGAATTAAAACCGAGAAAGATTAGGATTGACATGATCAGAGCAGTATGGACACTAAGAAATAGTTTTCGTAGCCTTGCAAATAAACAAACTCTAGAGAAACTATATAAAAGCCCAGTTCTCTTTGGGCCTTCTAGACAATTAGTTCTTGTAACTATATGGGCTGATTACAGGCACACGTGTCTTGTAGATAAGCATCGAGTTGTGCTGGTCAAAAAGAGGGAGACACAAGTGCCAAGTGGGTGGTCGCCGCGTCTCTCGGCCTCACTCAGTCACTCTACACACTCCACGTTAACCCTCGTCCAGTTCTGCATGTTCCCTTCCATTTACAGTCGACACGCGTCCCATCATGTGGCACATCCCCGTGCTCTTCATAACCTTATTTAAACACATCCGCTTCCATTTCTCATTCCATCACAGTCTGTTTGTATTATCTGATCCACAGTTCTACACTCGTTTGTACTGATCTTAGTAGTGACTAGTGAGAGAGGAAAAGTAAGAAAAAATGCAGTCGGTTAAGGAAAAGACCTCCAATGCAGCTGCCTCCGCCAAGGCTGGCATGGAGAAAACCAAGGCCTCCGTTGATGAAAAGGTATTGTAGATTTTCTATTCTATGCTCATTAATTCATTTCTATTATTTGTGACCATGGTGCAAGAGCTAATTAAAAATGTTGTTCTAGATTTTGACGGAATTAGATATCCAAGTTGAGGTTACAAATTTATGCTTCATAAAAGAGAAATGTGCATATGAAATAAATTGAGGCAAGTGAAATTTTCGATTTGTGGCAGGGTGAATGTTTTATATATCTTAGACCTCAGCGTCTATCAATTGTACAATTTTTCTCTTGTTCTAAACCATCGTTCGGCACAGGTTGAGAAGATGAAGACGAGGGACCCAATGGAGAAGGCTGCTGCAGAGGAGCACAAGGAGGAGAGGAAGATGGCAGCGGAGGCTGAAAAGCAGGCCGAAAAGCACGCTAATGCTGCTCAGAGGGGCTATGGTACTACTACTGGAACTGCTACTGGAATTGCTACTGGCCGCCCGCACACTGGTGGCACCGGTGGCTTTGGTAGCAGTGTCTAAGTAGTTCCTTTACAGTGTCTTTACTTATTTTTCTTCCTTCTACGCACCTGCTGCGCCTTGTAGTTTGTGGGCTTAAGTAGGTGCTTTATCTTGTGTAGTGTGTGTTAAGCCGCAGTGTGTCGGTGTTGGTTTTAGAGGTGATCTGTGTTTCGTGTGTATGCTTGTTGTGTAATTTTTTAGTTTTGTGTTGTTTGAATAAAAGTATAAAACATCTTAGTTAATACTATTTGTGTTGGAGGGCGGAGCATCTATGTATAGTACTCTTTAACGAGATCAATTTAGCTCTAAGATAATTGAACATGCATAGTAAGAGGGAGTTATGATTTCTTTATAATCTGACACGATTAAATAAATTAGAATTTAAAATCTAAATTCGTAGTGCGAAAAAAACATGAACTTCGATTGTGACGCTCATATCGTGTTTTGGGACAATTTTACAGTGAATACGAACTTCGGTTGCGACTCTCGTATCATGTTTGCAGGTATATATTTAACGGTGAATTTGATGTTTTTGTCTTTTTAGTGTAATAATTTGCTTAGATTTAACATAATATGTTCGGAAATGCACCGGAATTTATGCTTTACGGAAATACACAAATTTATCACTACATTTAATTTCCATGGGTCTTAAGCATGCAATCCGTTTTGGAAACGCCTTTTTTTAGATATCGACGTGTAGTGTATGAGGAGCAAGTCGAAGAAAAGAACTAACAATTTGGGGGCGTTTGGATCATCTAAGAATAAAATTAAGATTAAGATTGGTTATTTGGAGTAAAAAAAATATTATTTTTAAATCAAGAGTAAGTTTTATTCTTAAATGTTATTTTTGAATGGTCCAACATCCAAATTAAATTTTTATTTCTAAGATGTTTGATGGATGAAGAATAATATTCTAAATTAAATTTTTAATCTAGATGTTTGGACCATTTAAAAATAATATTCTTGATCCGAAAAAGTTTTTTCTTGATCGATTTTTTTACTTCAAATAACTAATCCTAATGATCCAAACGCACCCAAAATGATTTAGGACTTTCCACTCGAAAGCCTCAAAGAAAATTGCTCGGCAGGAACTTCCACAAAATTCGTTTTTGGAGTCGCTACACTCTACAGAGAGACTAATTAACAAATAAAGTCCTTTTCAGACAATAAGGCTGTTTCTCATGATGATCAAACTGATTCAATTTCATTAACGAACAAAATGATATAATATTGGAACTCAGTTTTTACTCGTCGATGCAAAAGAAACGGGAAGCTACAAGTAATCATATATCCTCAAGTCTCCTTGCTATGTTGGAAATTAGAAGTGTGAATCTGTGATATTGCTCTCTTTTCTTAAACTGGCAAGTTGGACCAGTCCGCAACTAGTCTTCACAAGTGAGCCCACATATTGAGCAAGCTTTAAATAGGCTTGTGAAATTCCAGCCTGGCCCGCATTAGGCCCAGAATAACATGGGAGTCGTTAGTGTTTCCAATCGTCCACAAAGGTGAAGTGCTTTTAATGCAAGAACCCATCTTTTAATTAAAAAAGAGACAGGGGAGCAAATCTTTTCTTTTTTTTTAAAGAAAATAAAAATCTTAGGCTAGCAAATCTTCTAGAAAGCAACTTCCTTGCAAAAGCAATAATTTTACCTAATTGTACCCATCTTCTCAAACTTAATAGGATACTTTCATTTATTATGCAGATAAATAAAAAAGTGTCAGATATTAAAAAAAAATAAAAATAAAAACGTGTCAATTCACTTCCTCCTAATTGAAAGTATCCAAGAGAAAACATTGAATTATTTAGGATCAACTTCTTGTGCCATCCGATCAAATAATCGCATCTAATCTCACAAGGAGAAATATACTGGATATCAACTTATCTTAAAAAGTGAAAACCGGAACAAAAATTATGTACCCAACTATAGTCATATATATAGATTATTATGCATTAAATTTAGTACATTTTAAAATTGTATGTTTTTCAAATAAATTTCATAAAATTGAACGGTCATATATCATAGCTCTATATGAATATATGAATATATGAATATATGAACAATATTTTTAATTGTTACAAATTTAAAATTGCTAACAACTGTCTTGATTGTCATGCTGCAATAATTGGAGTAATTTCTTGTCAATATAATATATGCCATAAATTTTTGACACTGAAACAATGGTAAATTACTAACATATATAGTCAAACTCTTAGACATTAATTTTAGATATAAAATAAGTAAAAGAGCCAAGAAAAGAAAATTATGAAATCCAACAAGGATATACTAGCAAATCTTTGTGCGCCAACTATATCAATGACAATATTTTCACTTTTTTTTTTGTAAGATATACTTGCTTCAACAACGTAACACACTAGTGACGATATCTTGCGTAAATTTAATAACATAAGATAGATAATTATTGCAAGCATAGAAATTCATATCGACCCTGCATTATATAAAGGACCCTTTGGTTCATCTTACTAACATAATATTGCTCCCTTCTATCATCAGCATTACTGGCATTATGAGGATTAGACATGAATACAATAAGCAAGAGGCTAAAAAGCCCCCTCAAGAGCGTGAATCAGCAAAGATTTGCCATTGCAACACTCTAGTTCTGATCGTTGACAAAACTCACCGTGCAGTTTATCGCGATCACTTCAATCACTGCCCATCAAAGGCAAGCAATCTTAACCTTGTGGCACCAAATGAGTTCAAGGGAAGTACCAATTGGCAAGCAATAACCGAGACACCATCTCAAGGGAATGGCGTGGCACTTACCAATAAAAGCTGTCCAAGCTCCAGTTCAAGTGCTGCCTGATCTACTAAATTCGCAAGCATGTTAGAAGTATAATAGACTAAATAAATAATTAAGTTATCCCTCAAATTAGTAATAAATATAAATAAGATCTTGTAACATGCTTCTCTAAATGTACTGCTTGAATTTCCGCACTTTTGTGTTCTGTTTACATTATTTAAGCATGCTTACTATCATAATTTAGCACCGACAAATTGAGATTTATCGCAGTATTAATTTGCGTCACACTCATGCGCAGTTTACGTCTCTAGTTAGTACGAGGTAATACATATCATTTTTTTTTTTTTTTTACATTTCCATTCTGGTTTTTAGGAAGTTTGACCAGGTCAACCAACTTAATTAGTAGTATCCTTCTGTTTTCCTTTAGTTAAGGGGGAAAAAATAGGAAGTGAATCGTTAGAAAGAAACTCACGGTCTTAACATTCACTTAACATGCAAGACTAGGTAAATTTCATCAAATGCTCGCAAAAAGTGTATAACAATGAATGTCATAAGCATGGAAAAGAATGTAAGAGTTCCATTAAATATTATAAGTATAGATAAATAAGCCGTTCTTTATTGAATACGAGAGTTCATTGCATGCTAACCGTTTAGAATTCTCTAGTCATCATGAAAACATGTTGATACCATAAGGATTTTGGAACAAGAAATTCTTTACTCAAGAAACAATTTTATGGAGCGTTTCCATGCATAATTGAACTGAATTACTGACGATACATATTGTTGGATAGGTGATATGTTTCTCCAGTGCACTCACATTGATGATCCATGCATATAGCATATCTTTCTTACATAAGTACAATAAATAATGCATTTACAAGTAATTAAGGTATTAATTAATGTGCTTCCCGATTAGGAATTAATGGACATCCTTCCGTAGTCCGTACGCACTTTAGATTCACTCAATATAAGTTTGAGTTATTACGGGCAGCATTTAAATTAAATCTCAGCATATTAATATATTATGTACTGTCAAAAGAAGCAGCATGAATGCTAAACTGCAATTAAATAAGCCGATGGCATTCTTAGTCCTCTATTTCTTTTTATTTTGAGAGTGATTTATGTCAAATCAATCTCATCATCTGAGAACCCCACGTCATGCATGCCCTGCACACACCCGATCCCGCATTCACACCTCTCTTCCAGGAGCACTAAATACCAGAATTTTTTAATTAAGACCTATCAAATGATCATACATCTAGGCTCTAAATTAATGACATCCATCCATCCATCCATCCATCAATCAATATTTTGGAAAATCTAAATATAATCACATCATCCCAATAAAAACAGGGTCCATTGACATATTAAATATAAAACACACATAACTTTGGTACCAAGAACCCTAGCTTTATAAAAAAAGGGCCCAAAAGTACTAGTTTGCTCAGATATTCATGCACATATCATTTCATCATAATGTCCTAAAATATATATGATATATCTATATAGAATTAACTACTCCTAAGATATCAATTCAAATTCAGATACTCCAGTACAATTGGGCCCTACAAAGCTCGAGTCATAGAGAAACGGGTTTTGTAGAAAAATCTCAAGCCAGTTAGTAGGAGCAGCAGGTGTTGGTGTTATCTCCTCATTAGGGTTTATATCTGATTGAAGTGGTGGAAGAGCGAAAGTAGGCAAAGGGAAGGGACCGGGCTCTTGGTAATTGAGATCACAAAGTTGGTGGTTGTGGAAAGAATGCAAAATAGGATTTTCTAGGGTTTTGAAGTCAACGTAAGGGAAGAGAGCATTAGGGTTTGGAGGGGGAGAAATGGGATTGTTTGGGTAGAACATTGGGGTCTTTTTAAAATCTGATCCTCCTGTTGTCTTGTGAAATATCCTGCAGATGACCCACTCTTCCTGTAAGATCGATTTGACGCAAACCAGATCGAAACATCAGAAAACAAATTAAAAACTGTGATAGGCTTAAACTATTAACAAATTAAAAGTCAACGGGCTATTGTAATTTGTTATTTGTTGTTTTGGTATCTCGAGACGTTCAACATTTAGGGACAACTAAATGTATAAATGAAAGTGAATAATCTTTGTAACTTTTTTCCTACGAGGAATGTATGAATAGACTATGCTTTTGATGACGCAACTGCGCAAGTAATCTGATCTACTATTCTACTGTTTTTTGCTGTAATCATAGGAAGATTCAAGTTAACTCAGCTTCTTCAACAAAGTAAACGTTGGTGTAAACACCTATTTGTTTGGGTTTTGATTCTGATTTCACTCTTTATTTTACTATTTAAATTGAATACAACTTGCGGTCGTGTTCTAGTAGTTCTCTGAGCAAGTCCATGTTATATGTGAATGTACCACTCAACAAGTTAGGTGGGTGTTCCTAATATTGCTACAAATTGCTTCTCTATTAAGCAAATTGAAACAGATTTAATGCTATATAACCTCCATTAATTATCGCACATATGCTTTTCATTAAGCCTCATAATTCAAGTCAGAAACGTGAAAAAAAATATTGTGGCTTGAGAGATGTAGTTGTGCTATTTGAATTTAATTTGCAGAAAGGGAGTGTATTAGACCAATTGCCTATAAGGAATTCAAAAGAAAATTGACTTCATCTAGACTGCTTGAGCAGTGATATACATAATTCCGAGTTGCATACCTTGCAAGCATGGCGGCACGACAAGTCACCTTCAAGGCGGTACTCATGCAAAACCCACTTTGTCTTCTCGCCACGAGGGGCCCTTCCTTTGTAGAATACAAGTGTCTTCTTCATTCCAACGAGGGCTCCTGTGACATTGCTTCGCACCTCCCGATCTTTGCCTGTTGCCTTCCAATAGCCTGCACCTGTTGCCCGGTTTGTTCTTAGGCCGGTTGGATACTTCCTGTCCCTCAGACTGAAGAAGTACCATTCTCTTTCTCCCATCTTTGCCACATCTATAAATTAATCATTTTCAGTTTAAAATAATTAAAGGAAAAACATGATTGCCGCATAATGATATCATCTGCATACATTTCATTCCATAAAAAGATAAGGATCTTTAGAAAGAATCTGCATCACAGGTGAGCCTAAAGTACTCTATTAGAGAGGAGATAGCATTAATTAGCTAAGTTGGTAAAAAGGTGCTGACTATGTTAAGTACGCTAGCTAATCCAGTAATCATGCATCCCAGCTAGCTAGCCCACCTATAACATGGGCCTATAGGTAAAATCCTGAAACCTAAACTTGTTGTTCAAGCGCCATTTCCAATGGCCCTGAAGATTCTTGGTTAATTGTTCTCTTGTTCTATTAAATTAGTAACTCCTTGTTGCCTTAAATTAATTTTTTTTATCGTTATTACTTAATACATAACTAACAATTAATGTCAAGGTCACCATGTTTTTCTCCCTTCAAATTAATGTACAGAAATTATAATTAAACAAAAATAATTAGTAGAGATGCATGTGGTTACCAGGAAGTTCCCAAGGTTCAATTCTGTTCAGGTCGACCTCAACAATATCAACCCCAGAGAAGCCTCCATGGAAAACTTTAGAGGCCAAGTAGAAAGTGATAAGCTCTTCATCCGTGGGGTGAAACCTAAAACCAGGTGGCAATCCTTTCTCGCTTCTTTCTTCTCCATATATCTCCCACAATAGTTCCTCCATTGCATGCATTGTAAGTTTTATTTAATTAGCAGAAGACTGATCAAAAGGGGCGCGAGGAGGAGAGAAGACTGCTTGATAGATAGGTTGATATGTGTTTTGTTTGTGATTTGGTTGAGTTTGCTAAGGGCTCTATATAAAGCAAGCACTGAAACCGGGATATATATCCATATAGGTCTTTATCCACTCTGGGTAGTTTAATATCCATTACAATAAAGAGTAGTTTAATATTAAAAAAACCTTTCAATATTGTTTTTCTTTTGAAATATTTTACTATCTGACCTGTAAAGTTTTCATATTTCTAAATTGTACTCTAATAATATGTTTATTCTCTCCTGTACGAGCACACGCATGCGCCTATTAATCAAGCATTACAAATTACAAAGACTGGATTAAATGGTGTGACATGACTTATGATATAGTATTATCATATAATATATTCATGGTGCTATGACTTGCAAGACATTATAGGATGTCTTCTGCTGCTTTTCCTATGTGTATGCATGTTGATTTGCTATTCATTTTTATAAATTGATGTGGATTTCTGTCAATTTAATTCTACAAAAATTACTCAAGCTATATATAATCGTAGTTTTATAGGCATATTAAAGTAACAAGTATATATAATTTGGGATTTTATAATAACATAGTAAGATTTATGTACTAATGTTAGTATTTTGGTGAAAAATAACAGTCCGACTCTTGTTATATTTCATGTCTGAACCGTTGATCTATGGTGTTTAATGTATTCTTCATATAAAAACTCTATATAAAAATAGACCAATTTTAGTAATTTATAGAATTATTAATATTTTTGGATTTTTGAAAGAACTTTAAATTGTACAAAAAAAATAAAAAGTTAATGTATCAAATGGAATATCTATTTTAAAAATTTAAATATAATTATTGGAAAAAAATTAATATTGGTAAAAGCAACTTCTTTCAATATCATCATCGTCATCATTATTATTACTACTATTACTATTTTTCTGTGATCCTCATTACTATTTTAAGTATTATTATTATTATTATTATTATTATTATTATTTTATATAAGGCCGTAGCCATTATTATTATTATTATTTATCAAGTTATCGTGTGGGCTGTGTAAAAATTTACAAGTTTGAAAGGATGGATGTGAACGAGACATCTACAAACAAATAAAATAACGAGACATAATAAATGAGGCAATGGCAGATTGGCAGGGCAAAGCAAAGGCTGGTGAAGGCTAAGGAGCACCTGAAGAGGGCACAAATGGGGAAACTTTGTGTGGTTTTAATAGCAAACAAACGAAGGACAGAGGGGAGCATTAAATGCAGAACTGGTTTCTTTAGGGATTTATGCGTGCATGTGTAACCAAACCACAAGTGAGCTTCCAAGTAGGGAAACTAGGGCTATCAGAGTTAAAAAAAAGTACAAAAAAGAAATGGTAGAAAGTAGAAACAAACAGTAGAAGTATGGTTGTTTTTTCAGAGGACGGTCTTAATCCAAGAGGGCCACCTTCTCAATTGTTGCCACTATTTACTGCATCTCTCCTCCTCTACTTGTCAAATAACTATGTTCCATTTATTATGTGTTTCCAAAATCCAAATTTTATACCAGGATGTTCCTTTTCAGCTAAATCTTCTATGACGCAGATATATTGCAATGATAGGAAATTATTAGTTTTATTACATTTCTAACAAGCTTCCTATCTTTAACTATATATATTTGTACTTATTATATATGAAAATCAAATTAAAACTTATAAACAGATAGTACCAAGCAGATTAAGTTAATAAAAATACAAATATTAATTACTTCTAAAATGATATACAATTAAGTTCCAAATTTAGATATAATATGTAACCGGTCCGTTTCCAATGATTAAAAGAAAATTTTAAGTGATGTCTCTTGTCTCCGAGTACATAATTTATAATATATAAATTGGAGTTTAGATTATTAATTCTTCATTCTATAATTAAATGTTTTACAAGATTTGTTTATCCAAAAAATATATCTGATATTTATTTGTCTAATGCTGCTCTTGCTTTCTAGATGATCAAAATCATTTTCAGAACTTCTTCACCAAAACAACGCTGTACTGAAGTAAATCTCATATATGTTTATATAATTAAATATGAAACATGTATATAAGTCCATGTATAGTTGGTTATTTTAATTTTTATATTGTGAATGATTGGTGAAATTAAACACAGGATGCATATCCTAATTAATAATAATACTAATAGCGAATTTTCCAATATATATATTCAGAACAAAATTATTCATATTGCATCACATAGTTTAGAAGGTCTATTATGGTAGGATAATTCTGGCTCTATCTGTGCCACTCCAGCAGCACATGAGGCTATTTTGACGGTCTACATAAGAACTAGAATCTATATGCAGACTCCCTTTTCTCCCATATTTTGTCTCTTTGTTTTGGTGCTACTACCTGATATGACCATGGTGATGGGCACATATAAGATCGTACCCTTTATCCCTCAGTATCCTTTCGACTACATATGTGGAATTCTGGACGAAATGGCTATTCTCCAGTACTCCCAACTCAAAGTGGAGCTATAAACCTTCACAGTAGGATGGTGAAATAATTATATAAGTACACGAGTCTAGTTTTCTTATCAATTGTGTAAAGTTATACATACAAGAGACACTGAATGCAATCTATGCACACCCAACGTTACATCCTTTTTTTTTTTTGCTTTTTCTCTTTTAGCAACGGCCATAGCATAAGAAAAGTAAAGCCCGTCTTTTCTTTTCTTTTTTTTTTAAATTGCAAATCTTTTCAAGAAGAAATTCAGTTTCGAGAAGACGGTCCAAAACTTTATTTTGATCAAATTAGTCCATCAAACCATAAAAAGAAATTAAATTAAAATAATTTATTTAATCGACTTGAAAGGAAATGACTATCGTAGGTTTTGCTTCTTAAAAAAATTCATGACTGTTTTGATGCGAATGAAAGTTTGACCAATGTAATTTTAATATTGAAGAGTCAGGATTGAAATTTGAATTTTTCAAAGCCACAATTAATTGATATAATTAATTATTTCTTTTAGAAAAATCTTGATAACATTAAAGGACAATTGATGTAGAAATAAAGTATATCCAATTAATGAATAAAGTTCCACCTAGGTATAAAAAATTAATATTGACATGGACATATATAATAATAAAACCGATTTACTCCAGTTCCTAGTCATGCCTAGTATGTTTTCCTCTTAGATACACATGGGTCGACGGACATATTTTGCATGGTGAAACTAGCTGTAAGGTACGTACAGGTCCTAGTTATGTCTTCTGCGTTTCTCTGAGCAAATTATTTAAAAATTAAAACACAAGCACACAACCATATATATAGACCAATGCATGCAAAATATATATATAGATAATTAAATTTTTTAGTATTTTAATTATAGACCAAATAATATAAAAATACACATATATATCTATACACACATATTACTTGTAAAACGGCAACGAAACAAATAATTAATACAATTAAAATTACAAGCTCAATTTTATTTTAGTATCTTTTACCAAACTAAAATACATTAAAAATTGTAACATAAGTCCACTAACAGCATTGTAGAAGGAAATGGACTTTCAGTTTTGGATAGGTAATGGAGAAGATGTGATAAGGGGAATGCAAGCAAAGTAGAAATAAATGATAGGTTAGGGGTTGGTGGAAGGGGGAAACAGTGGCACCGTGTTTGGGCGGTGGGGGACGATGGAAAAGAGATTACACGAATTGGGAAGATCCATCTTTCCGTAGCCGTACCAACTCACTTCCAGCTGAACCGCAGTCCCTTCAATACCCCCATTATCATCTCATCTCATCTCCTTTTGCAACTCACTTTTTCACATACCACCCCTTCTTCACGAAATTACCATTTTATCCTTCTCTACTTTCGCAATATTTTGTCCCTATTGTAGCTGGGAAAATGAAGTGGGTGTGGGGTCCTGGGGATACAATTTCACGGGGGCCGGAAGAATTTACTGGTAATGATAAAGCATATTGATTTCGAGTTAAGACTCGTTTAAAAATCAACTGCGACTCACGGATGAGTTCGTTAGCTACGATTATATTTTAATTTTCGAGATTTAAACGGCCGATCTGAATTGTCAAATACGTTCTTTACATTGAAATCTCATTAGAGACCAAATTTTACATATTTTTAAAAATATTTAGTATTTTTTTGATATTTTATAATATTCTTAATCTAATTAATTTTGGATCCTTCTCAAGACCAACGATTTTTAAAAATCTAAAAAAAAAAAAATTTTAAAAAGTGTAAAATTTGGTCTCCAAAGAAATTTCAGTATGGAGAACGCATTAAGGGGTTTGGATTAGTAATTAGAACCTCAAAAATTGAGATATAATCGCGACTGACAGGTCCATCCGTCATTTGTAGCTGATTTAAGTCTACCTCTTTTACACTGTGTTTGGATAGGTGGTAATGGATGGGACGGGATGGGAACAGAGGTTAAATTCAGGATGTTGCATTGTTTGGATGGAAGGAATTATGAAGGAAAAAATTTTAGGGAGGGGAAAAGTTTCCATCCAAAATTTTACTTCCTATAGAAATATTTTCTCCTCCAAATCGGAGGAGAATGGATGGGAAGGAAAACTGGACGTCTGAAGATATGGTAATTGACACATGCTGCCCTTTCCATTTTCTATTCGTATAGCTTCCTTGTATTTCACACGATGGAGGAACTCTTGATTACAGAATATATAATTATCACATGTCAAGGACATTTGATTGATTTTTTTTTTTAAATAGCTGGAATCATTATTAATAACCAGACGAAAGGGTAGTATAATTTTCTATCAATCTGGAAAGTGTTATTTTAATGAACGACATTGATATTTGAAATTTCATTTATAAATTCCGCAATGAACAAATTTGTATTATTTAAATAAACAACTTTGTTACTCTCTAACACACATGATTTAATATACACGAGTCATCATACACAGAGTAAAAAACTAATGTCTATGGTAAGTATGCAAAATGATACGTTATAGTACTGGATTTCTGTTAATTTTTATAGGATAATAAACATATAAAACTAAGGTATAATTATGGAAAAAATAACAAAGTAAATTTAATTTGTATTAACAAAGGCAATATAATTTTTACTTGCGGTTATCACTAACAAATGCAAGACGTCTTGTACGAATTAATATGTTGCTTTTTTTATTTTAAAATGTTATCATTTCATTATTTGAATATCTTGATAAAGGATTCAAATTTCAAGGGGCATAACAGTCCTTTGCGGTTAATTTGTACAATGTTACCATCCTCAGATTAGATTATCCAAACAGGAGAAAGGTTCGAATGGAAATTTATTTTTCTTCCCCTGCATTAATCATCCAAACATATAAAAGTAAATCAATTTTCTTTCCCATTCCATTCCATTCTCTTTCCTCCCATATTTTTCTTTCCTTCCCATTCCCATTCTTTGAACCAAACACAGTGTTAATTTTTCTTTTTTTGGAGTAGTCATTAATTTTTAGCATGTGATTTCTGATAATATTGTATTGAATAGAGGACAACAATTTCTTATTAAATATTTAAAGTTAATGAAATGTTCTAATTTTTTTAGTTTCCAATTGAAATATTTAAGTCAGCTTTAAATTTTGAGAAAATATTGTTTTATAACTGATTGAGTTATACAGAATTTACAAATTTTGAATTTAGATGAAAGCTTATAGATTTAATAAAAAGTTCACCATATATTGTTTTTAGCAGCCGCCTTTGATTTGATTGCTCCAAACGACTTATTAGTTATTATTAATTTTTATTTTCGCTCATTCGTTTAATATATATTGTACCGTCTTATTAATCTAGAATTTTTTTCTACAGATACGATAATTTAAAAATCAGCAACACCGAATTTGGATATCACAAATTCACAGATGCGAGAATTAAAAAATCAATTTATATCAAGTCGTACGGAAATATAAGAAGGGATTGTGCAGTTTATGCTGCGAGAACGATTAGAGAGAATGCTTTCATTGTTACCAAAAATTAGGGATTTGTGGAAATGCAATGGGTCTATTGTCCAGGTAATATCAGTTTTTTTCTTTTTTCCGAAAGGTGGTATAATTGAGTAGCCTAATCTTTTGAACTAATTATCTACCCAGTCAATCACATTGCGACATCATTTTGATAATAATAATAATAAGGAACAAGACTTACCTGAGAGGATTCGTGATTTCGTGTATAAGATTACATTTAAAATACTCTTCTGTATTTTTTTTTTAAATTAAATGGCGGATTTTTTTTTTCCAGTGGTGTTATCGAAATATACTTCTGTGTGATGGCCAATGGAAAAGTTTATTATATTCTAGCCACAAATTGGAACTTTTTATTGTGTTTTGCCTATAGCCTTGAGTGTGGCGGGCCTCAAAACTTTCCGTGAGGAACTGAAAAGTATCACAAAATTATACAAGGAAAAGAAGCAGAGATATGGAGAAAATGAGAAGGAAAAAAGATGCGGATCTTGTATTGCCATTTTTGTACAGCCATGAGTGTAGCAGGTCAAGATTAGTAAGAAAACATAGAGAAACAGCTCTACACCTAATCTCGGTCTTCATTTTTGTTCAACTGATATTATATATATGATTTCCTCTCGATGGACGACGCCATCACCATATTTCCGTTAAGTATAAAAAAGAAATAAGATCTGATCGAAGAGATGGAGGATGCTACATCAAACAATGGTGTGATTGTGAACTAAACAGTTAATTTAGAGGTTTCAGTTATAATGTTATAAATTATTTTTACCAAAAATATTAGAACCTAACGTTTTTACGTATATTATTATAAAATTTAAAATTTAATTGATCTGACAAGTTAATATTGTTTTTGTTCTAAGATGCATCCAGCCACACTCACAAAATATTTTAAATTTTTAAGCTCATAATTGATAGTTCGATACTAGTCAACATGTTTAAAAAAAATAAAAAATCAAGAATAAGGCTAGCTAGAATTCAATGCGTTGGATAGAAGGGTCCTGTCTAATTCGTTCTCTGATTTTGGATTTCAAATGATCAATAAAAATTGCTTATGTCTATGTGATCTCCACATTGAAACTAGTACAAAACCAAAATTTGCACTTTTTTAAAATTTTTTATTTTTTTATAATTTTTAAAATCGTTATTCGAAATGGTTTATAACTTTTTATGTAGATGATTTTCTAAAAAACTATAATATAGTAAAATACTTCAAAAAATTATAAAATTCGGTTTTATTCTAGATTTTAATATAAATATTACATTGAATAGTTTGGATCAGTTATTTGAGATTTAAAATTCGAGAACAAGCGTGCCTTCATCCAATGCGTTGGGCTTTTGCCTTACTTAACAATCAAATAAATTTGACATAGTATCAAATGTTAGAGATATGTCCTAGAAGCCAATTAGTTGGTGGCTATTATATTAGTTTATGTTGTTGATGATACTTGATCATTTGTTCTTAGAGTTTATTATTGACAGATCATTCAGGTTGAGGATCTGAATTGTAGATCTCTGTGGATCATTCGTTAGAATGACAATAATATCTCTAAAGAGTCCATAATCTTGATAATTAACAAGGAAAATTAATTATCATATAAGATTAGTATGCAAGTTAAGTGATGATTAAGTTCTACAAATCATGGATAAGGAGTTACCGACTTAATTGCATATGTGTATGTTACTGGAACATAGCACATGACATGACCCAATGAAATAAATATATGGATTGTGTTATATGTCATTATTTATTTCATACGTGTTTCATTTTGAGTTTGAGATGGTTCAGTTTTTCCACATGAGGATAGGTTCTATAAATATCGTCTAACGTTGATTCCTGATAAGGGCTGCTATACGGACTTTATTTATGTTCTCTTGAATTGTGCGGGGAAAAACTGTTCATCAAGACAACCGTATGTCCCTCATTAGTTCACCTAGTGAGTGATGATATCTACTGGTCCCCTTGATGGAGTTGGATCGTATGCGCACAACTAGGCGATCAACTCTAGATCAAGAAACATATAATCTGCAAGAATGACACATTCCTATCTTGGATTATACAAGGATATCATGTGACATAGGAATCAAAACAATAAGATACCATTTCTTATGCAAGATTGAAGTGCTGTATTGGTACAGTATTTAATTTATGCGAATTGGGAATCATAACGTGTTGCTAGATACCGCTTATGATTAATGAAATAAATGGCGATTTATTTTCATAGCCATCGTAGCATAAATTCTCAAAGGGTCACACAAATAGGACTTTAACCAAACGTGCATTATTTATTTATTTGCAGTAGCGAGTACTGCGAATATGTGATAAGTTGATTAATTAATTATATACCGTTGCGAACCGTTATAATTAATTAACTCAAATGGATCATATAGAAATAATATAATGTATATGCTAATTCTAAATTAATTATTAATATGTTAATAATTAAGTTCGTTCAACGTATATTTATTATACTGAGTTAATCGGTCTTTTGTTTAATCAGTTAATTAAAAGCCTGATTTGAGATGGATTAATGGAGTGGATTAATGGGCTAATATAATATGTTGTGTAGCCCATAATTACCCATTAATTTTCGGATTTTGAGGGGCAAATCTGTCCAGATAAAATTAGAAGAGAAATAGGCTTCATATATAGCAACGTCGTTTATGGAAACACCAAGGCTTGACCTAATTCTCTCTCTCCCTCTCTCTCTAGCCGACGGCTCAAGCAAGAGGGCAGAATTTGTTCTCCTCTTGCATGCGCCTCCATCTCCCTCTTTAGCTCATGTGTTGAGCGATTTTCCTTCCAGTTAAATAGTTAACCGCGCGAAGGAGTAAAACAGAAAATTAGCTATCGTCTCGGACAAGCTAGACTTGTCTTGAGACTTTGGTTAATCTTCTAGGTGGACTCGAGGCAACCGGAGGCAGCCTTGCGGGTGACGAGCACGCCACCGACTCCAAGAGATTGGATTCGAGCCTCGCGAATACGATTTCGTGAGAGATAAACCTCCTACGCTTCTCCTTTTACGTGTTAATTACTTGAATAACTAGATCCGTTTTTCGTGCGTGTTAATTGCTTGTTAAATGTTAATAAAAATTAAAATAGCACGTGGACTTGAGTTCCTAACATCAAATGAGTTTGATAAATTATAGAATTATAAGAAGACATCGTATTTCTCTAAAAAAAAATTTCCTCAACTTTACAATTTTATATGCACGTATTAAAAAAAAAACAGAGAGTTGATCAATCCACTTTTGTTTATAAATTTAAATTTAAATACATTGTTCAGTTGAAGTTGTTCCAACGGTGCTGATTAACCTACCACAACCTGGCTTGTGTAGGTGTGTATGTTACTTTTTGTGACTATCCGTATCCGAGGAAATGGACTCAGATGCGCAGTGATGGATCCAGATCCCAACCTTTTTAATTTTACCAGAGGATCCGCAGTCTGAGCTGCTCTATAAACCGGGTGCAGGGAAGAAAATGCTGGAGAGACGGGAAGCAGAGAAGCCACGTGAGAACTGAAGCGCAGAGCAGAGAAAGAAGAGGAGGTGATGACGAGACGAGACGAAGGTGCAAGCGGCCGCTCGTGCACACGCGACAGGCCTACGTGCCGACGTGGCTGACAGGCCTACCCTACTCCCTCCTCCACACCACACCTCTCCGGCCCCTTCTCTCTCTCCAGTTTGGGTTGGGCCAATGCATACGAAACTTGTCGTTTGTTTATTGTTACACAGAAGGAGAGAGAGAGAGAGAGTATAGCCCGTAGGGCCTAAGGAGTAGGTCGGCAATTTTATCAGCCCACCAGCCGCTGCCCCCCCGGACTCAACCACCTCCCCTCCCTCCCATTAATTCTTTCTCAGAGAAAACACAGAGACACAGGATTAGATTATTATTATTATTTGTAATGTTACCACATAGCTAGTATATTTCAACAGAGTTATGTGGCTAATCCAGGAAACTGCAAAATACCTGTGCTTAGTTGTACGTGAGACCCCTTTACCATTTTGATGCGTGGGGACACTTGTTACAATTACCATATCTTCTAACTAACTCATGTTTTATTTTGTTAAATTTTGACAAACAAATTTAATTACAAATGTTAGTGTTGTTCTTGTTATGTATTTTGAACGTGAATACTCTTGTTCAAACAAGGCAATGGCATGATTTGTATTTTTCACTATTAAAAATAAGAAAAATATTGCCAAAAGAAAAGAATGAAAGAGGAGAATCAATTTCTGCTTTGTCATCATCCAATTTTTGGACGGTACAAAAAGGAAAAGAAATATATTATAAAGAAAAGGCAACGGCATCCTCAGCAGGTCCATTCAGGCACTCAAAAATTTAAGGAGACTATTTTCTTGCAACAGTGGTAGGGGGAGAGTAGCTCTACAGCTAAGGGCTGCGGGGTTTGATGTGGGTTTGGATCTTACATAGTAACATGGGGTTTTGGGCTCTGCTCCTTTTGTCAGCAACTGAAAGTCTCTCTGCCACACCTCCGCTTTTGTTTTGTTTTGTTTACGATTCAATTCAAGTCTGAAGTCTCCCATTATTTCTTTAATTATTTGGTACTAATTTATCCGTACGCACACTTTCTGCGCCTCTGTCGTGCCTTCATCTTCACTCAAACCACTCGTTTTATTTTAAAATGCGGTGTCCAACTGATTTGCGCTTTCTGATATTCAATTGCATATGTAGTCACATGATACAAGCCACACACGATTTTAAATGAAAACAGAACAAAACATCTCATCAACAAAAAAAGAACAAAATATCTCAAGTAAAATTGAGAAAAATCTGCTGGAGATATTGCCTTAAAAAAATTATTGAAACATAAAACGAAGGGCCAACACAGACTACATAATTTGCTGGTTTGGCACAATACACTGGCAACGATATCTTAATGCAATACAATTTGGGTCATCGATCTTCTTAATTTCTCAAGTTCCTTCCCCTTGACAGCTTCTGTCAAGTTTTCGAAAAAAAAAATTTCTCAAGTTTCTTCGGCTTTGTGGTTGTTAAATTGATCTAATTCATTGTGCTTTCAATTTTGGGCTTGCATCTAAGGATGCTCAAGTTGGGCTGCTGCTTTCTCAGCTCGTGAAAAAAAATAATTTGCCAGCCTGCCATCCCACACAGACCCACGCACCATAAACACCGAAAAAATTAAATATGGTTTTACTGTTCACTCGAATTTCGAGATTAATTATAAAAAACTCGGAATTTTAAAAATGGTGGTGTAGGATCGGTATCCCGAATGACGATCCTACAAATTGCTTGGATCGGCATCCTAAAACCCGATCCAAGCTTGGATCGGCATCCGGGATGCCGATCCAAACACAACCTTAAATTCACGGCAAAATCAATCACTTTTGTCACATTTTTTTAATTTACAATTTTGCTTTTTAGCCCTCAAAATTTTTGTTATTACAAAATATATAATTTGTAATTAGAAATTAAACATAATTTAAACATCTATTATAAAAATATAAGTATATAATTAAATTATGCATGTTAAATACATAATATTGTATATGTTTATAATACTTATTTATACATATATATTATGTATCATATATTTTATATATTAAATACATATTATTGTATATAATTAAAATATATGATACATAATATATATATATATATATATATGTATAAAGCTATTCAACATGCATAATTTAAGATATAAAAGATTTTTAATGTATAAATAAATATACATACATATATATAAGATTTTTTATATACATTAAATATACATACAAATATGTACATGTAAAATTAAATATGAATGATAGTATTACACATGTCACAATATAAATTATATTTAATTTTATACATATATATATATTATATATATTTATATTTACATTTAATGTATAACAAAAAAATTTATTGGACTATATTGTAAAAAATAATAATTTTAGGGTCATCGGCGAAAAAATTGAATATATTTTTATTGAATTTTTCTCCGATGACCCTAAAATTATTATTTTTTCAAAATAGTCCAATAAATTTTTTTATTATACATTAAATGTAGATATTCATATACAAAAGATTTTTAATGTATAAGTAAATATACATACGCCTTAAAATCCTTCTGTATGCATTTTTGTATCGATATATCGAAATCTGTAGATTGGAGGTGCTAGTGAGGCGGAAGTCGGTGAGAAAAACGACAGGGTTATTGATGCCGTAAATGCTACTAAGGTTGCTGTAGAAGAGGGTATTTTACTCAGTAAGCGTTTTGAAATTTTTTTCTTAAACAATATATAGCTTCAGATTTAGAATGTATGGTTGAACATGCATAATTTAAATCAACATGCATAATTTAACATATTATTGTATATAATTAAAATATATGAGACATAATATATACATATTATTGTACATAATATGTACATATATTTATATGTATATTAATTTATACATTAAAAATATTTTATATATTTATATTTACATTTAATGTATAAAAAAAAAATTTATTGGACTATATTGTAAAAATAATAATTTTAAGGTCATCTGCGAATAAATTCAATAAAAATATATTTAATTTTTTCGCCGATGACCCTAAAATTATTATTTTTACAATATAGTCCAATAAAATATTTTGGTTATACATTAAATGTAAATATAAATATATAAAAGATTTTTATATACATTAAATATACATACAAATATATATAATTATAAATATAATATATGTATAAAATTAAATATAATTTATAGTATGACATGTTTAATACTTTTATTTGTATTTAATTTTACACATACATATTTGTATGTATATAAAAAAATCTTATATATATGTATATTTATTTATACATTAAAAATCTTTTATATCTTAAATTATGCATGTTGAATAGCTTTATACATATATATTATGTATCATTTATTTTAATTATATACAATAATATGTATAACTATTCAATATATATAATTTAATTATATACAATAATATATATTTAATATATAAAATATATGATACATAATATATATGTATAAAATAAGTATTATACACATATACAATATTATGTATTTAACATGCATAATTTAATTGTATACTTATATTTATGTAATAGATGTTTAAATTAGGTTTAATTTTTAATCACAAATTATATATTTTGTAATAACAAAAATTTTGAGAGCTAAAAAGCAAAATTGTAAATTAAAAAAATGTGACAAAAGTGATTGATTTTGCCGTGAATTTTGGCTTTTTCCGTGAATTTAAGATTGTGTTTGGATCGGCATCCTGGATGCCAATCCAAGCTTGGATCGGGTTCTGGGATGCCGATCCAAGCAATTTGTAGGATCGGCATCCAGGATACCGATCATACACCACCATTTTTAAAATTCTGAATTTTTTATAATTAATCTCGAAATTCGAGTGAACAGTAAAACCATATTTAATTTTTTCGACCATAAACACCCTGGTCCATACGATATGCGCTCTGCGATCTTCGCTCCAGGCGCATAGGGTTGGATGCTGACGTCACCATACCGCTGCACGTCGACCTCATCTGTATGATAGCATGGCCCATACGCGATGCGCACTGCGATCAGTGCGCCAGGCATATACGGCTGGACGCTGACGTAACTATACATTTGCACGCTAACCTCATCTAGATATTGGGAGTATTTAACCTCATGTACAGGAGTATATAAGTGCGTTTATAATTAAAGAAATTCAGCCATTTGACGCTAGAGTAAAATATAGGAAAGTATATATTTCTACACACGGAATTAAATTATCCATATTAAGGGAGTACTTATTTTTTGAACAATTATTATAAAAAAAATTATTAATTGTATATTAGGTAGTAAAAATATATACTTGATCGTGTGGGATTCAAACAAGCATGGATAATATAAAAAAAAAATTGCATATATATAGCAACTGAAAATCGACATTTACACAAAGACTCCAGCAAATATTCCTAACAGTAAGCCAACATTAAAACCAAAGTTTATCAAAGAATTCACTGCTTGAGCCCAGTTATATCTACCAATTTTGTTGAGATCCTCAGCTAGTGGAATGATACTGAGATTGACTCGACCACTGATTTGATAGTGGAAATAGAACCATTTTGAAGAGATGGAGGATCATGAGAAAGATGAAGTCACCAATCTTTTCATCGTCTCCAACAATTCATATGATCTTCTCCTCTAAATTGACATAACTGACTTTCGTCTCATCTTTGAAGAGATGTGACTTACTGTCTCCTATATTTTTCTTCTTACCATCAAGATGTTGTATTTTTATGTAGGCACCTTCATTCTTCAATCCTACCATTTAAAAAAAAAAATCATAATTTAGATGAATCTCCTTAATACATGTAATTTTATTTAAATACTCCCTAAAAGTTTTTTAAATACTCCATGTGACTTATTTAGTTACTTCATTACATATCAGTACATTATTTGAAAAATTAACCATGAACTAAATGAATCTCCTCTACAAGTAATTTTATTTAAATACTCTCTAAAAGCTTTTTTAAATACTCCCTGTAACTTATTCAGTTACTCCATTGCATATCAATATTTTATTTGGAAAGTTAACCATGAACTAAATGAATATCCTCAATACAGGTAATCTTATTTAAATACTCCTTAAAAGATTATTTAAATACTCCCTCTAACTTATTTAGTTATTCCATTGCATATCAATACTTTATTTGAAAAGTTAACCATGAACTAAATGAATCTCCTCAATATATAGAGGTAATTTTATTTAAATACTTCCTAAAATAGACACTGGTACAATATGATCCAAATAAATTCCAATCATCAGAATAGACATTATCAAACTTTGATTCAGCACAGAAAATAAACTCCATTGCATATAAATATTTTATTTGACGCTTCATTTTTTCTCGCTAATTTATGAAATGAAGTTTTGAAAATGGAACGCTCTCTAGTTAAACACCTCTTACTTAATTAGATTTAGATCTCTGTGATATCTTACCAGGATTTGGTCTCCGCACGTAGTTTATCATTTCGTTTCTTCAATTAATCGCTCAACTAGATCTCATTGTATATGCTCCATGGATTCACTCATAGTTTTGACATGCTACTTCCATATCTTATTTTATTTTATGTTTTCTCCCATATCTTATTCGGTTTTGGAATCTAAACTCAATAGAACCATCAAAATTAAAAGCTACTTCTATGTTATGTTATAAATATATATATGTATATATTATATAATTTCAATCACACAAATGCAATGATGACACTCTTACTACATGCTAAACAAGATATGTATGATCTATATGCTTGATAGATGAGATGTATTAATTATTCTTCTTATTGTTATTGTTACCGTAATAAATGAGTAAGGTGTTA
Source organism: Rhynchospora breviuscula (assembly GCA_027562975.1). NCBI lineage: Eukaryota > Viridiplantae > Streptophyta > Magnoliopsida > Poales > Cyperaceae > Rhynchospora > Rhynchospora breviuscula. Next base: position 48,590,930 of record CM050398.1, read on the forward strand.
GTAACAAATAAAAATACCTTTCTGATATTCTTCTACCTGCGTGGTATAGTTTCTTGTTGGAAAGTCTAATTTACAACATTTGACCAACCTTGAAAATTACATGAGATCCTCTACTGCATTTTTCAACCGAGATATTATATAATTGCCCAATCCAATACACGACACACTAGAAACTATCAGAGTTTCTGCAACCTTTAGCATAACCTCCTGTTCCTAATCTGACTTGTCAAAGGCTGTCTTAATATCCTCTATTCAAGTATTATAGGCAAACAGGCAAAATTAAAATTAACAAAATACAGACATTTGTATTTTTTTTCCCTATATAAATATATTTATATAATACTTTAGGTATTATATATGTAAATAAATAGATTTTAGTATCGTACGATACAAGATGCCTATCGTACGATACGGTACGATTCAAGCTCCTCTTGGGACGTACCGTGCGTGTGTATCGGCGATGCAGGGAATCGTCGGAATGGCAGGCGATGCAACGCGCGATACGCGTATCGTATCGATACGTACGATTCGCTTTTAACCAACTTAAAATGCGTCGCTTCTCCAAGAAGATTCGATTTTTGAATAAAATATTACCTTCTACCTTTTTTGTATCGCTCAAGAGAGAGAAGATGGATAGAAGTAGACTAGGAAGGCGTGGTCTACATTTTTACATGAAATGGGAAGTTTCAATTTTAATTGGCTCACAGAGAACCATGTGTATACAAGATAAGATCAGAAACTTTATTGGATTTATCAAGGCGAGAGTTTTTTTTTTTTTTTTTTGAAAGACGTCCTTAGGCACAAGGCGAGAGTTTCTACTTGTTTGTTCTGTTACGATCCATGCAGTAAATCGATTGTATTTGCTCCATATACTATAGTGATGGCTCGCTATATAAAACTGCTATAATTTTTTTTAAAACTCGACACTTTATTTGTAAAATTTCTAAAGTATATAAAAGTACATAAGCATAACGAAAATTAAAATAAATAAAGATTATATTAATTAATTATAATTAATAGGTTATATAGAATAAACTAATATATGTAATATAATATTATAAATTACAATATAACGATCAATAATGATGTCACAATTATATATTATATAGTATAATATTATACAAAAATATAGTGATTAATAAGTGTAATTATAATTTATATAGATTATGTAGTAGATAATTATAATATATTAAATAAATATTAAATATTTACCTATATAGGTGTGTAATTATGACTTTCTTTTAATAAAATTCAACTAAGATATAATCTAACTAATTATTTTACTTATTTTAAAAAGATTGTCTAGCGTAATTTTAACGATTCAATACGATGCTAAATCCAACGATTCTAAAACTATGTATGTAATTGCTTTAAGAAATTATATTATTAATTTCTTTAAAAAAGATCATTAAATTTAAATTTTATATACCATTTATTTTATGAATATTGTGATCTGGACCATAAATAAGTCTACCAATTTTACAAGTTTAGCCCAAGAGATCCATGATCATTTTTGCACTGCACTCGAATAATTAGGATAAAAAAAAAATAAAAGCGCACCTAGCACAAGAAAATTTCTTGATTGTTTGCCTGATTTTGATTAATCGTGTTGCTTTGATTGAAAGTGCTTATTACTTACTTCCTACAAACGATGTAATATAAAGCTCTGATTGGAACTGTATATTTAACGTGAAAAATGTAAACGAAATTCACTTTTTTCTAAATCCGCTGATCGAAACCTACAAAGGAAGCGGAGGAATTCTCTTCCGACGGAAATTGCCGAAAAATTTTTAGCCCTGTAAATTTCCGTCCAAAAATAAAAAATTTGACAAGAATTCTTTTCTTTTCTCGCTCGTCTCCGATTCCGATCAGAGCCTAATATTCAACCTCATTCAAATTAATATTTACTCAAATGTTTATCAGAAAGAACGTAATGTTATATTCAAATTTAGTAACTCAGTTATGTAACTGAAAGAATGCCTGCTTATAAATTTATTCTTTTTAGTTGGGTACAGTCAAAGAAAGACTCGGCAACGTATCCGCTTTTAAAGGCCATGTTGACAGACGAAATACACTTCGAATGAATTAATTAAAATGGCAGCTGGGGTCACGTTTTTACATTTTACTATTTTAGTTTGTTTACAAACGCACAGCTAGGGCTGTCAATTAATTTCGTGCTGTTTCGCAGGTTTCTGTTCCGTTACATTTGAAACGGAGTGGAAATGGAGTGATTTTTTTGTTGCATTTCACTCAGCAGAACGGAACGAAAACGAAACGGATATCGGTAAATGTTAGAGTTCCGTTTATTGAAAACTGGACTGAAATCAATGGAAAATGAAAAATGGAACATAAAACGAAACGGAAAACTGTCCTGTTTTACGAAACGGAACAGAAACGAAACACAACTCAATTACATTACTAGGAACGGAATGAAAACAGAACATACCAGTTCCGTCGCCGTTTTGTAGGCTTGACACCCCTACGCACAGCGCACTATGGAGATAATCAGATAACCAGGCTATTGTGTGGCTAAGAATGGGACGCTACCCTGAAACTATTTTTTTCTTTTTTATATTTTTTTTATGCCTTTCGTGTAATGTTATAAGAACAGAATCAAACATCAACCCATTTACAAGCACTTTTTTATTTTTATAAGTTCGCAAATAGAAGTGCAAAAAATATTATTTTTTCAATGACATATTAAATTAAACTGATTGTTTGATAATTGGTGAGAGGAAAAAAAATGTTTCTTATATTTTTAGATTCTAATAGGGAATTATTTAATCCACGTGATTAATTATAATATATTACCCATTTTGAAATTATTTGTTTAATGCATACATGAAGACAATATTAAAAAAAAAAAAGCCTTGTCTGATTCAAACATTTTTTTTTTGTATCTACTTTTTCCACACACAACGAGAATGGAACCGTTCCTTAATTAAAGAAAAATAGTAGATTCACTAGCAATTCGTATTGGAGTCCCAAATTCACGAACGAATAATTTTATAGGTCTATAATATAATGATATTGATATACGGGAATTCAGAAATAATTTCAACAGGGGAAAAAAAATGAGTTGGATTTCAGACTTAAAAGGACGTGTTACATGCTTCTAATAAAATAAAATGTTTGAACTCATGGTGACATTTAATGTTACCCACATTAGTTGGTTGATGAAAACAGTATTTTCTTATTAATTTTTTCCCAAGATTGAAGCACCGACAGAGGCTTCTAATTAAGTGGCGTATTCTATGCACCGACACTTTGATTGTTAGCTTGTGTGAATCCCACTAAATTTTGTTTAATTCTGGTGATTATTTTCTACATGGCCGTCTTGAACAGGAAAAGGAAAAAAAAACAAAAAAGTTTTCGCCTCCATTCTCCCTAGTGAAAGTCAAAAGGGCCGGGCCGGATTTCAAAGGACCGGATTTAACGGGTTTGACATAAGGGCCGGACCGGACCGGACCGAGTTCAAAGAAGGGTCTAAGAAGGACCGGGTTTGATGGGTTTATTTCATAATAGGTAGTCCGGACCTTTGAAAACCCGGCCCTTCTAAGCCCTTGGTCTTTCAAATGGTCGGGCTTAAGAATCCAAAGGACTCAAAGGATTCCATATTATATATTTTGATATTTTTCTCATGATTTCATAATAAATTTTTTTATATTGCATAAATAATCATGGTAAGTAAACAGACATATTTGACGAGTAAATTTTATGTTCACTAAAATTATTTGGTCAACACAAAAGATATAGCAATTTTTTATATCGAATGCTAATGTTTACAAGAACTCATATACCAATTGGTATGTCAATGTCTCATAATTATGCTAGTTTTCAACTTAATAATTGTCAAATAAACTGGGTCGAATTGGGCTAGTAATTAAAATAATATGAGACCTGAAATTTATACACCTTTTTATTCTATTAACTTATATTGAACCGGCCCTTCTAAATAAACCGGGTCGGATTGGGCCGGACCTAGTCCTTTGATACCCGTCCCATCCAAATCTGTCTTCGTCAAAAATTAAATCCAGCCTTTTTAAAATCCGGCCCTTCTAGGCCCTAGCCCTTTATAAATCTTTCGAAGGGCCGGTCCGGTACGGGTTTAAAGACGGTCTTCCGAAGGATGGGCTAAGGGCCAAGGAGTTTTGGCATATCACTAATTCTCCCAAAGTAAATTATATTTGCTGACTTATTTAACTCCATATCCTAATTATTTAATTACTAGAGATCTATTGTTTTTCCTAAATTATTTAAATCGATATTTCGTATTATATAATCATTTATAAATAATAATCACGGGTAGAAATGGCTGAATGACTAAAATATCGTTAACGAACTGGAGTAGAATAGAAGAGATGGAAAGAGACAAGATGTAAAATTAAACATTTTTAAGAGCAAAACTTTTTAATGTTTCTCTCCAAATTTTTCCTCCAATACAAAATTTTTTCCCTCCTAAATTGGAGGATAACGGAAGAAAATTTTTTCTTATTCCTTCTATGTAACTTTTGTTTTATTTTTATCCCCTTTAATAAGACCATTTAAACATAGGAAAGAAGAAAAACAATCTTTTCCTTCCTTCTCATAAAATATTCTAAACATATCATTCCATCCCATATCATTCCATCTTTTTTTTTCCTGGATTTGTCCTCCCTTTCCATTGCATCTCTATTATCTAAACACAGTAAAAAAAAAAAATTTACAATGAATTTTATACCTCTCATGTTTACATAAAAAATGATGTGATGACCTAGTAAATAAGGATCATACTAACAATATATCACTTCACGTGTAATAAATTAATTCACATCTTTTCCACGAAAGTCATACACAAATTATTTTCAATATAGTTACATCTTGTAGATATTAGAACAGTGAGTTATTTGCTGAACTCGATTTCACTTGACGATAAAAAGGTAATACCTTTTAAATAAGTTCTTTCTTTACGCATGAACTAATTGAATAATGAAGATTATTTATAGGAATACAGTCATTCTTTTAATTTAGATGCCAAAGACAATACAATTTTATGTGAAGATTATGAATTCGAAATGCTAAGACAGAATAATTTTCTATAATTATCTAAAGATGAGATATAAAACCGTCGTATTTTTCTTAAAAAAATTCTGTAATAATGAGGCCCACAAGCGCCAGATGACATGGACCCTGTAGCAGAAGAATTGCTTCATCAAGTTATCTGTTCTTTTGCCTTTCTAACAACCTCTCGGTTCTTTATGTTTTCTTTTTTTTTTTAACACAATTTTCATAAATATAATAAAAAATTATTACAATGATGGTGATGGGATTGCCACATGATTATTCACCTAATTTCAGGACCTTGGTATCCTTTCGTATGTGTATTAAAATTTTAACCAACAACATAAAAATTTACTGAGCAAAAAGTCGCTGCTGGACCAATTTTGCAACTGTAAAATGTTTTTTAAGTGGCATTTGGAACATTCACAATGATACAAAAACACAAAGATCTGCATTCAGTTTTGTAGCGCCATTTGTACAAATAATGGTGAAACAAACATTTGATTTACAGATTTAATATATTTCGACATTTCAATTCCAGGAAACTATTCTATTAACATTTCCACTAACAATAACATACAAGAACCTCGTCCGATTAACTTCCAACTCTTTTGCTCACTTAGAATTATGATATATATAAACACATCTTTGGTTTCTTAAAACATGCTTGTTCGCATGTTTAACAAAATTACCACAAAATTATAACAATTTAACATAACAATCGCTTGAAATCATTTTGCCATCTACAAATGTGCTTTCTCTCCATCATCGAAGTTCTGAGCGTAGCTAAACGAATCATACCTGAATTTATGAGTAGTAGGCAACTTATCAGATCTAATAAGCTTCCTTAACTCAGATCTAATCTTGTAAAATAAATGCACAAATGCATTACTGGTGCCGTCTCTACCGAGCATTGTCGTCTGCTCTCCCTCCCCATCCATCTCCAGGTCTCGCGAAAACTGAGCTTTCTTAGAAAGCAACCAACTAGTGCCCCAAGACCACCACTTGCTCAAAGGACCAGAGGTGATATCTCTAAATGATGGCATCGATTGGGATCTCCGAAAAGCCCATTCGGTGGTGGCGGTGGAGATGGGTTGGATCTTGACAGAGAAGGATGCGATGCGGCGTCTCAGTCCGTTGATGTGCTCGGGGTTGTTTGTTTCAACAGTGGCTGTGATGGTTTGAGATATTGGAAGAGCATCCTTTGGTGCCATGAATTATGTTGTGTGTTTTGTTTGTGTGTAATTAGGGCCTCTCCTTCCTCTCTCTCTCTCTCTCTCTCTCTCTCTCTCTCTGCCTTCTTTTTCCTTGTTTTGATCTTGGAGGAAGAGTAAAAGACTCAAAAGAGAAAGAGAAAAGGAGTAATCAGTAATGTGTCACAATTAGAGACAGGCTGGTTATCTGTTTGCATAGGATGTATATTAATTGTGGCTGGGAAATGGGTTTTAGTTCTCTTTCAATCTGTATAATATATAAATATTGTTTTATTTTTATTGTGAGGTAATGAGAAAAAAAATTAATGGATTATCAATGTTTTAAGCCCATGGGCCAGGATTAGAGAGAACATAGCTCCTGTCGGTTGAGATGTCCTGCTCTGACAGCTTCTCCTCTCCTGCTATTAACACCTCCACATAATTTAAGCACGTCCTAAATCAAATCTTTGGTCCCAAGGATTTGATGAATTCATTAAAGAAAGGAAAAGCTCCTGTCGCCTATAAGTCGTAATCACCCAAAAAACAAAAGGTTGTTGTTTAATATATTTGGATAATATGTTGGAGTTATTTAGGTAAATTTTATATTGTATAAATGTTCCTATAATTTTGCCTAGTGTCCTCATAACACTTTTCCTTTTCCAATGAAATAGAGAATTGGAAGGATTAGAAAGAAATGTGACGTGGCAGCATATTAATGGCTGGATATACAGGCACAACAGTTCTCGTATTCCTCCTGAATCCTGATGGTATCATGGTAGGTGGCAAGAATATGTACAACTGTCACCAGACATGGGTGTGTTCTATATATTCTTAAATCTTAATTAATCACTGAACAAAAGTTATTTGTGGGCTTCATCTGAGCTTCTAAAATACAAATTTTAGGCCCATATAAAATCTTGCACATTATGCTTTTCCGGACCTCCTCTTTCGAAAAACAAAGAGAGAGTATCACCAAAGACCAAGCTAACAAGAGTGTATAACGATTTTAGTTACTAATAACAGTCTAATACATCTCGATCAAACCGTTATAGCAGGTAAGTAGGAATTATATCTTCTAATTTCTTTCATGAAGAATGCTTAATGCCTTAATGCCTTGAAACATTGATCAACATTCAGTATTTCAGTCAAATAAATTGTCCTCTCCCAGGCTTTAAACATAGAAGTTCAAGTCATGAATAAATTTGTATTTATTTTTAACCATGTATAAATCTTTATTGTGCCAGTATGCGACTCCCTATATAAGCGAATGGCAACCTGATGTTGTTCTATGTCAACAATCCGAAAAGAACGCATCAAATTTCAGAGCTAATATAAATGGATTTTTATGCCTAAAATTGGGTCGAATGTGTAACAAGAAGTAGAAATAAAATGCTGTTAATGCATTTAACAGTACCTGTGATTTGTTGACGGGAATTAGATCATACGCTGCTTAAAGCTTAAAAGTTAAAATTCCATATTACATATTGTCAAACTATGTAAATGTTGTTATGCCAATTATTTTGCAGTGGTTACGGTGCATATTACAAAATTACCTTTGCAAAATACTTATTACGCATAGCTAATTATCACTGTTTTTTAATATTTACGGTGTAAAGTAGGCAATTTACCCCTTGCAAATAATTTACAAGCATTTAGAGGCAAAGAGAATTATAAACTACTAAAAAAATTCTGCATCGCAAACTCGTGCATCAAATAGAAGTTGAATCGTAAAATGTATCGTGTATCGTTACATTAAGTATCGTATCGATTCGTTTAAGATACGCTAAACTATCCTTAAAATTATGTAAAATAAGTAATTAGAATTTATATAGAACTATTTTCATTAAAAAAAGTTCTAATATCGCACTATATCCTTATAATCATTCGATAATTTAGGCATCTTCAAATATAGTGTATAAATATTGGAATTTTACTTAAGTTTTATAATATATAATATGTATATATCATCTACAATTATTTTTTATGATATTACACTGTAAAATCTGTATAAATAATACTCATTATTAATTATTTTTGTATGCATAAATTATTAATCATTATATTTTTTATAATAGTGTAATGTATTTTTATAACATTATATTGTATAATCTGAATATATTTTTTATTTGTATAAATTATAAATATTATATTGTATAATATATATAGAAAGTATTAAACTATTAATTATTATAGTATAGTATTATGCTATATAATTTGTATAAATGATTATTATTATTATTCTACTAATATTCTATTATAATCTATATAAATTATAATTGAAAATGATTATTGTTATTATTATTCTACTAAAATTGAATTGTTTCACTATTGATTGTTATCAAATCGTTTGTACCTTAAGATACATCCTAGTATCGTAAGTTACGTATCGTGTATCTTAAGATACATTAAGATACACTGCAATTGAGATACAATGGTCAAGATACGTATCGATTGGGCTATGAATCGTATCGTATCGTGAGTTACGTATCGTGTATCTTAAGATATTAAATTCTATGCATGCATGTGTAAATTCCCATCATGTTCCCAATAAACAATAGAACTGTGTATAACATAATTAAGTTGTCATACTCTGATTCTTGACAAACGTTGTCAAGGCTATCTAAGGCTGGGCTAGTGCTGTCAAATGTTCAGAGAAAGCACGGAACCACGTGATTTCGTTTATGTTCCGTTCCAGGTAACGAAAGAGATCTAGTGTTTCGTTTCCGTTCCGTTTCGTTTGCTGTTTTGCCCTTCATTTCCATTGATTTCAGCCCATTTCTGTTTCATTTCAAGTAAAGTTTATAAATCAGCGTTTCGTTTCCGTTCCGTTCTCAGAAACGAAACATATTTTCTCTTTCGTTTTCTGTTCTGTTTGGACGGAATGAAACGAAAACGGTCAAAACGAAAGGATATTGACAACTCTAGGCTGTGCTCCAGGCGATGATACAGCGAGGGACGGAATGGAATGGGAGTTTCGATTTTTAGTGTGAATCGGTCAATTGAGTGTAAGGAAGAATTGGGGAAGGAACAGTGCGAGTCTAGTCCATTTTTAAGCATGGGCACACATAAATATGCATAGTGGGCCACGCAAAGTCCAGTTTTGAAATCAACTAATCAAGTGTGGGCACCTTATTTTTTTAAGCCTAGGCATCTACATAATATGCATATATGGGTCCCTTAATTTTGGAAAATAAGCCTGGGCAAGTGCCCAGCCTTGCCCTCTACTGGCCTCGCCCTTGAGAAGGAAGAAGAAAGGTAAAAGATTCCTTTTTACTTGCTCCAGCACGATACACAGAGGAAAGGAAGAAACATAAAAGTTGGGACAGAAAATGACTATTTTATCCTTTAGCAAACTATTTTACTTTTGTTGGCGCTGAGTTTTTAAGGATATTTCAGTCATTGCCATCCAATTTTTTTTTTTAAATTAAAGATGCATGCGGGACTTGAACCTTTGACCTCTTGGAGGCCAGCCTAGTATTCTTACCACTGAGCCACCAGACCACATGCACAAACTGCAGAATACATGTCCATCTTTTACATAATTTTTTTTTTGGCTTTCTAGTTGTTTATTGGCAAAAAGAACTAATATATATAGGCAGCATATTATCAAAAATCAAATATATTAACCCTAAAAAAATCACATATATGTCATTGGAATATGCCATTATCCTGACATAATTTAGTTATTAGAAGTTCAATTGTAACAAAATTTACTGAACATACAACGACGAGTAATTATTATTAAACTTTGCTTCTTCATTATGGCAATTGACTGTAACAAATAATACATTTTAAAAGTGACTTCGTCAATTTTAAATTTATGAAACTTAATAGATAACCTATCGAATCTAAAAAAAAAAAAACAATCATATCTATAATTTAATTGTTAGTTTATGTCAATAACAGCCTGAAAAATCATCCCAAAACTTTAATTGAATCCCACGCCAAAAAGATCTATGTAATATAAATTCATCCTTTCTCCTTGATTTTTGTAGTGATTACGTTAAGATTCCTCATATTTAAAAATTTTAAATCTAATAGTCAAATATAGAAATTTGTTGCAATTAATATACTGATATAATGCCAACCATTGGTTGCACCATAGATTGCATGGGTTACAAATTACAATTCTTGTATGTATACTAGAATTATCCAAATTAAAATACTCTAATTACGGAGATTTCGTTGTTAAACTCAATTTGGATTCACCAGCGTACTAGAAAGATCTCAATTGTATTGTCCTTTTAATCAAGACCTGAACAGTTTAATTTGTTCTTCCTCATAATTCTTGTATTTTTTTTTCATTTCACTGCCAGCTCCTTATTCTTTATCTCGAAAAGTCCCTCTATTTCATTGCTGCTTCCCACTAAATTTATAGAGTTTGTATTATATGTTTTAAATGAAAAGGCTGAGAATTCTTAACGTAGTAAAAGTAAAAGTAAATGAGCAAGACTAAAGTCCAATGATTTGGATTCCATTGGACGGAGTGGGCTCATTCTTGGATTTTGAATCTCAAACTTTTGATCCAAATCATTCATTGTAAGCTCCATATTGAAACCTAGTGTTAAACTGATTTATATCTTTTTTTCTGAATTTTTTCAATTTTTTTCATAATTTTTTAGATTGGTGATTTTTTAAAAATCTAAAAAAATAGTAAAAAAATTTAAAAAAAATATAAAATTCGGTTTCATACTATATTTCAATATGAAGATCACATTCAATGATTTGGATCGGTCATTTGAGACTTTAAATTCAAAAACGAACACATTGGACGGACCCACACTGTCCAATGTATTGGACATTAGCCTTACTCAAAGTAAATATGCAAGAGAAATCAAACTTTGAGCTTGGTATCATTAACATATAATAATAGATACTAGCTGATGGTAATTCTGAAGTTTTAAAATGTTTTCTCAAGTTGCTCTACTGTTCGTCCTTTAATGAAAGAAAGGTTGCTCCAAAATTGTCAACTTTATAATATCGGGAGTAGTCATTTCATCAAAGACTTAGAATATTGTCAAACCTAAAATAAGAATTTGCTTTAAGAAAAATCGATGGTAGCTTCTACAAGATTTTCTTTTATTTCTTATTGGCTCAACATAGCACGCGCGAAAAAAAAATTTCTAGCACCTTAATAAGTTCTAATTTTTCATGCACTAGTAACAAAGCAGGAAACCTAAAATAAAAAAGAAGTCATCGAATACAGAGACTGCAGTTGTTATTGAGAAAAGAAAAAAAGATAATTACATGTATCAGTAGTATTCTCTAAATTTACCTAGGAACTCTGCCAAAACATGTTACCATTATGTTCCCTTTTTCTTTCGAGGATGCAAGAGGTGCTAGATTGTTGAACTCCAAAAAACAAAAAAGAAACATAAAAGGAAAAAGAAACAGAGATTCAAAATTACAAACCTTAATCCACAAATCGAGAAGAAACCCCAAATCTGTACGCAAATGATCCACTCCTAAAATATTCCTCCTCCTTCCACAAGCCTTCGTCAAAGTTCCTCGAATAACTGACCGGATCATATCGCATCAACACTTTGCGGCCACTTGGCATTCCGATCAAACTCCTCCTTACTCGATCCCACAGCGTGCCGCAGCTCAGTTTTCTGGCATATCTAACAACCCATCTCCGCCGAGAAATGTACCGCTTTAGAAGATTAGTTACAACCCGCTTAGTCATTGTCATCATCTTTCTCTCGTCTTCTCTCTATTTAACCGATGAGAAGATGCTGGATGGATAAAATAGGGAGCAAATTTTGCATGGTTAGGAAAGGGAGAACCTCTTTTAAGTTTTAAGCGTGCATATTATTTTAATTTAATAAATGAAAATCCATGCCTGAAATCTGATTTTGCTGTTTTATCTTTCGGTGTAGTAATTTGTGTCCCGGACTACAATATGGCTCTTTGGCTTTGTACGGACATTGTTATTTGATGGGTCAGAGCCTTATTATGTGTAAATAATGTTAGTCATAGTGAAATTTTATGGCAACAGTTGTTTGTTTCTGTGGGCGGATAATTATCGGCACATAGAAGTTAGTATATATGCGGAAATGAAGCATGCATGCACCGTCCGATGAAACCTCAACAAATCTTATCTTTCACCAGAAATCAATACTTGGATTCAATGTTAGGCGATGTCACTTGACTCTATACTATATAAAAAATGATCCACATGTATAGCAAAATGTTAATTCGGGAAAATTGTTCATTACTAAAAATTTAGAAATTAATTGCTGACATCCAATCAAATCTTCAAATAATTATTCATTTTCCACTTTGAAACGCCAAGAGTTTCTACTTTTCCTCAATACCGAGTGTTAAATTGAACCAAGCTACTCATTAAAATTCAACAAAATTGTCAGGAGTAAACGGATTGTGTTGGTCGAGTTTCGCATAGTGTCAATCTGATTTATACTAGATGAGTTGATGCATATAGTTTTAATCGGTAACTAACCAATTCAAACTCTAAAATCACTCAAATTATACAATTTATTATGTCATCGGATTATGGATGTGCTTGGAGCAAAATACTGGCAATAACTCAGAGCATTAAATTGGCCCCCCTCAGGTGATCATAATAACTTCATCTCTAATTTATTTCCTTAACAATCATGTTAACAGCCACTCCCTATGCAGTCATCAGCATTAAATACTTGCCACATGGCATTTTTCATTTTTCATTTTTCATTGGATGAATGAATTGACAATTGAGAATCATTGATATAGCATTTTAAAGAGTCTGTTCTTGCAACCACACTTGTGAAGTTAAACATTGGTAATAATTTTGCTGACTTGAGGACGCTGCAAAGGCCAATTGGACATTTGGAGTTAGAATATTAGGTTTTTGAAGCTGATTCCAATTCACTAAAGTACAAGTCACATTAATCTCTTAGTTTTCAGTAAAAAAGCATGGTTGTTGGAAGCCCCTTCAAATTATTTACTTTACAGAAAGAACCTCAACAGATTCCATCTTTCCAATTCCATCAGGCAAAAACCCTTCAAACGGTGGTAATTACAAAATATAATGCTAAGACTTTATGTTAAAAAAGTTCATCTTTTAGCACTACCCTCCCACAAAGTACCAACAAAAGTAATGCAAACCAAACACCCAGGAAAAATGTTAGGCACATATTAAATTATCTTTTTACGTTAAAAGATGACATGATCAAAAGAAATATCCATAAATGCCCCTCTTAACATCTACCGACCTAAATCTCCCTACTTCCTACGTTCTACTATCCATAAGACCCCAAAACAAAAACTAAAACTCCAACTACTAGAGCTGATAAATAACCACGACAAGCCTACACAATTTACACGCACTATCATCTTAGGACCTACGGCCGCCTCGCCTCTTTGCTGCTGGCTGCGGTTTGGCTGCCTCATCTTTCAACCTCTTGGCTGGAGGTGGCGTCACAGATGGCGCAGGCCTCTTAGGTGGACGACCCACAGTCCTTTTCCCAGGTGGGGTCCCTCCCTTCTTGGATGAACCCTGCTCCCGTTTACCCTCGGTTTTCCCTTTCTTACTTGAGTCCCCCTGAGAACCCTTAGAAGATGCGATTTTTGAGCGATCATTCAGCCTGTTTAGGAAATCAACTGCATTTCTTTTCTTTGCCACATTTGCTGATCCAGCGACACTCTTATCAGATCCCTTATCAGATGATTGCTTTTGAGATTTCACATTAGAAGCAATATTGGGGTTAGAGTTCAAACCACGCAGTGTGGTGTTGCTACGTGTCTTGCTTGTTCGGGGCCCCGTTGTTCCGGTCTTTCTCAGGTTTGGATCAGGATCCAAACCTGAACCTTTATTCTGCTTCTCTTCCTTGGGTGAAGAGTTAGTTGAATTGCCAACGGCAGCAGAAGCAGGTTTTGCCAAGGAGCTCCGCTTTCGACAAACAATAATTGCGGGTTTTTCCAAAAGTGGACCCCGGACATCTGAATCAGCTTTCACTTTTGGCAAGTCTGTCACCTTTACTTCCTTGCGAGATGATGATGAGGATCCATGAGGTTTGAGAAGATTGGTGGAGTTAATCTGTTTGGTGACAAGAGAATAGATGTGCAAGGCTGCGGAATGCTCCTCCGAGGACTTGGGGAAGAATACCAGTGCATTGGCACAGAGGAGGAAGAGATCTCGGTAGAACTCAGTTGCACTGGTATACGAGTCAGAGCTGCTACTGATGTCCAGTTTGGTTCGGATCATCTCCAAATCCACATGTCGCCTTATCAAGCTCTGGTATGTCTCACTTTGCTGAGGTATAGATGAAAGGAAGATATTAATATCTTGCTGGTGCAATTCAGCATTCAATTATGCAATTTTTCTCAACCCAGAAACTCTGTTACTTTTTGTAATAGTTCGATTAATATTAAAATTCAAGAGGTTCCTCTACAAATGAGGTCATTGTTGAGGGCCTAAATCTTGCTTTGGGCTATGGATCAGGCTAGCAAAAGATCATTCACTCATGAGTATACAAAAACTTAAAGCCCAATTTATAGGAATCTTATTTAAAGATCAGACTTGTCGTCTATTTTATATCAGGAAATTCGATTATTGGACCCCCAAAGGACATTAAAATTGAGGTATATTTTAGGGTTCTTTCACCACACCGCGTGGAAGCATATTAGTGGCTTGATGTCAACATCTATGACCCGTCAATACAGCCACGAAGGCGAAAGATCCTGCTTTAGTTGCCACAGGATCCTTCTCTCTCCCTCCCTCTCTTATCTCAATAAGATAATTTCCTCTCTTCATCATCTCCCAACCAAACCTAGAATAGAATCAGATCCCTCACACGTGTTGCCACCAAATTCCCACTAAATCAATCGGACGGTCAAGAAAAGACACCTCTAATTGGGAAATACTTTAACAAACCTCAAATATTGATTACACTATTTTATCCGTTAAACCCTCATTAATACGACTGAACCTTTTGAAAAGTCAAAATCTCATCTCGCGCAATTAATCAAGTGAAATAAATTAATATCGCGAAAAAATTACTAGAAAGTACCTGAGACTCGAGACGGCGCTCGAAAACGGACCCTAACTTGTCAGAGCGTAACATCTCTAGAAACGCAACCAACGGCTGAGATTCGGCTAGGGAAAGAACGGGTCCCACCTCAGCCTCACCGCTGGATACAGCCTTTCGGCGCCGCGTAGAGAGAGACGCCGAGCTCTGAACGTCGCTACTCTCCTTCGACTCGGCCACCGACTCGCCAGACTCACCGTTCCGTTTCCCCACTGCTCCGGCGGTACGGTCCGTTCCGGCCTCCAATCCGGTACCGGACTCGTCTCCGGGTTTCGCCTTTTCGTCCTGTTTCAGATCTGTGGAGTTCGATTCGTTCGACTCCTTGCACGACCTGCCTGAGATCTCTGCGGCCACAGATCCCGGCGATCTGACGTCATCCTTTTGATCCTCGACCGTCGGATCTTGTTTCTCGTCCTTCCCACATGGATCCGCCTCCTTCGATCCGCTTTCTCTCTCCTCTTTCAGACGATTCACTTTGAGCTCCAGTGATCTGAAAACCAAATAGACATAAATGAATCATTTAATTAATCTCATTGTTTAAGACCATAACAGAATCCGAGAAATAGAGAGAGAGAGAGGCTAGAGAAGAGAACAATAGACGAGAAGAGAACAGAGGTATGGGGTTGATTACACGATAGAGAGGTCGCATCGCTCTACCTCGCGGCGGAGCTCGGCAACTCTGACCTTGCGGAGCTCTTCGACCCAGGATCCGGCTTCGGATGGGACGGGATCTCCAGTTTTCTCGGATTCTCCATCCGAGACGGCGGCGTTCTCCGGTGAGGAGGAGGAGGAGAAGCGGCGGTGGAGGTGGAGATAGCGAAGACGGCACTTGGTCGGGGTCAGGAGATGAGAAAAGGGGCTGCGCGACTGTACCTCCATGGCCACCGAGTCCCAGCTGGAGGTGCCATGGCGAGTCACAGCACACGCTAGCAAGAGCTCCTCCCAAGTGCCCCAGATCTCTCTCTCCGTGTCGTCCGTGTCGCCTGATCTACCCATGGAGCTTCTACTGGTCTCTCATGGCGCCTCCTCCGTCATGGAGTGTGTGTGGGAGAGGCGAGGCAACTCTTCCTAGGGTTGGTTTGCTGTTTTTCTATCTCTCTTTCTTTCTTTCCGCTCAACTTTTTTTTGTATGATTTGAATAATTTAAGGAGGTGATAGTTTAATTTGAACTTGTTTTGTTTCGAACCTTTCCTATCGTCTCCTCTTTTTTTTTTCTATTCTATTCACTGGATCCGTCTCCCGCGTCAAAATGAAAATGGTTCCAGTTCCCCAACGAGCGAGCAGGTGGTTCAAGAAATTGAGCGGGTTCTCTGCGTTTTTACACTCTTTCCCTCCTTATTTCCTAATATGGCCTCAGTACCCTACATCTGGTTCAGATTTGCGAGGTGCGCTGCGCTGCGCTGGGACCTGGGAGAGTGGGACCAAATGGATCATTTTCAAACGGGCCTAGTAATATTTTATATTTGTGAACCAACTCTTTATTTTTTTTTGTATTATATCTAGACCTGTCAAACGCTTGAAACGGGCACAAAACAAATCTGTTCCGTTTCAGTATATAACGGGACAAAATTGTTTTTTCTTTTCTGTTTTCTTTCGATAAACCAAACAGATTTTCTGTTCTGTTTCCGTTTCGTTTTTTTTATTTTTCATTATATTTTCTCATTTGCGTGTTCCGTTTCGATAAAACGGTATAACAATCTGTTCCATTTCCATTCCATTTTTTAAAATGGAACACATTTCCTCTTTGTTTCAGTTCCGTTTTGGATGGAACGGAAAGGAACGAAAACGTGAGGGACATCAGAATATTGACGGGTCTAGCTACCCTTTTGTGCTGTGTCTACCATTGTGTGCAGTGTGCATTAGAGCTGTCAATCCGGCCGTTTTCCACGTGATGTTGTTCCGTATAATCGAAACAGAACGATTAATAGCACTGATTTTGTTTCGTTTCAATAGCGAAACAATAAACGGAACACGAAATTGTGCCGTTTCGAATCGTTATACATGTAATTTATGAAGTGGAACAGTTAACGGCAAGCATTTTTGTTTCGTTTTCAAAACGGAACGATTTATGAAATAGAACACCATACCGTTTACCTCACCGGCACGGCAAACAGAACAGGATGTTCCGCTGCCACTTACCACGTTTGACACCCCTAATTATATCCACTTATATGTGATGTATGTATAAGATTTTACAATGATGCGAGACAAAGCTGAATATTTGCAATAATAGAATATATCTTTTGCTATTTCTACGATTCCTTTTCTCCGATAGGCTTATTTACAAGTTCAGAATATATTAAAGTACGAACATTTGTATTCTAATTTTTTTCATGTTAAAGATGTTTTAACAGTTTAATCAGTTGTCGTATATGTGGTGATATGAAAATGATGTTATATTTTATGACCATGCTTTATATTTGATTCAGTAATGTATTATTCACATGTTTGCAATCTCACTTAACGGTCATACGCCAGATGGCGGTAAAAATTAATCCTATTAGTCTATTTGGCAAGAAGCCGAACTAGCTAGTTCGCAAACTAGACTAGTTTGACGTTACCAAACATGAGCCGAACTAGAACAAGACCTAATTCGCCTTCTAGTTTTAGTTCTACCAAAACTATGGAATTAGAAGCCGAACTAACAAGCCTTGTTTTAATTCTTGTTCTAGTTCGGCCCATTTGCCAAACATAGCCTTAGTCTATTACCATTGAAATTGTTATTGCCGATTTTTTTTTTAAAAAAAATATCATCTATTATGTGGACAACTCATGAACTTTGAAACTTTTTTTTTTCAGATTTTAACTGGACGACACTTCTATTATATAATAAAATTAAATTTAAAATTTTTATAAATAAGGAATTTTTATGAACTATCATATTTGTTGTAATTATAATTTTAATAGGCATGATGCTTGTGTATTAGCAAAACTTACAATTCTTTTTTGTTATTATATCTTCTTTGATCATATAGAGTATAGACATAAATTAAATTTTTTTCACAAGATGTAACACTATCGAGATGCAAAAAAATACTAACATGGCCTGAGAAGAATAATGTACAGCTACACGCCATACCTTTTGTTGCATTTTTCACCCATGTGGAAGGGACCAGCATCCTCTACTGCCGTAAAAACGACAAGCGCTATTCTAAAAAAAATTAAAATTTAAATACTGGATTCAAACAGTTAATCTTATTTAATTTTATAGACGATGCGTTTTCATATAAGATTTATAAAATTTAGAGTCAATTTGGTACTCTATTAAGTGACCAAATTATGAACGTATGAGAATTAATCAGTGATAGTTAACCAGATTCGTTCATTTGTTGACCACTTGATCTAAAATCAAATTAACTCCAAAATTTATAAAACTTATATGAAAACGCATCGCTCGTTAAATTGAAAAAGATCAGCGATTTAGATTGAGGGTTTGAATTTTTTAAATTTTTAAATATTAATAAATTTTTTTAAGACAAATCTATGAAACGATAACAGAGAATTTCATTTCCAGGTGGAAGTGGGTAGATTATTTTCATCCCCACGCCACGCTATTTCATAGACTATGTCCATCCAGAAAATTGTATTTGGTGAAATTTTCTATTTTTGCTTTGTTGAATTTTTCTTTTGGGTTTTTGGTGGGAACTGGGAAGAGTTAGGAAGGTGGGCACTCTCGTGGTGTGGGGCCAAGGGACCCTACGCAGTTATTATACTTACTGTGTTTCTCTCAAACGATCTGGACCGTCCATCGAGTTGTCGTTAACATCTGTCTGAATTTCGTTTAACTTGCTTAGTAAAAAGCACACCGAAATGTAAAAATCAATTATTGCAACGGCTGGGATGGAGGCACTGTCAATCGGAAAATATCTAATATGCACACGGCTTACAGTTCTATACCGACTCGACATTAAAAAAACAATCCTTGAAAATGTTTCCTCCAGCGAAAAGAGAGTATGGACGATTGCGTCTCCATCGTCTAATATAATCTAATTATTTAACATAAAATAATATGCGTTATTAAGTCCAAAAAGATGTCTCAAAAGAGTATCAATTAAATTTAATTACATGAATGGGCGTCGATCGAATAATATTAATTTAAAAAAATTGAAAGACTATCAAATAAAATCAATTTAAAACTGTACAACAAGAATCCAAATGATGTCAATGGTACATTTAAAGGTACTAATAACGTGTCTAAGTTGAAAAAAAATAAAATAAAATCTACCAGTCTATAAATATTGCTTTTCTTTTTATTTTGAACGCTTATCCAATCATAAGCCATTCTTTCGATAAATTGCATGCCGACAAACTATTGTCATAGATATTGCTACACTGGCAAATAGGACCCGGAAATAGTATGTACACTCTTATAAAAATTTGGCTACAACAGATGCAAAGACTTATAATTTCAACTGTCATGAAATAGTATGTACACCCTGAAATAGAATGTACATCATCTCATTTGATATCAGGTACATATTTCTTTTTTTTATAGTTCCAAGTATAAATTGTTTCTTTTTATCAAAAAAACGTGAAACCTGATATTCTCGTTAGACTGTGCTCCATAACAAAATAAAGAGGGGTAGGTGAGGGGAGAAGATTAGGGTAGAGAAGGTTGAGGAAAGGTTGAATAAAAAGTTTGCCTAATTAAGTTACACCCCGATTTTGGGGTGAAAGAATTTTTTCACCCGAAGCAAGTAACACAGCCTCCTTATCTAACCTTCTCCAGTGTTAACCTCTATTTTACATTTCTGGAGTATGACCTAAAATTTTTTTTCTTATCTTTATATATAATTTTTTCCTTTACAACCTCCTATATAGTATTACAATACATATTCTTATTACTATTATTTTATAATCTTATTTCTTTTTTCCTTGAAGGGAAAATTATTTCATGCCACCCTAAAGATCGAAAAATTAGAAAAATCACCACCTTAAATAGAGTTTACTTAGAAAATTGTCGCTTCTACTTTTTAAATAACCTCTTTTATATTTATTTTTTATATTGACTAAAATATCTATCTCTCTCTCTTCCTCCATCTCAACTCCATCGATCTCTAATGGTGAAAGAACATTTTTTTCTGTGATTGTCATATGCGCGTTAGAACCTTCCATGCTCAAAATGCACATCATTCTTTTTTTTTTCTTCTTTGAATTATACAAATTGTCCTACATGCAAAATAATAGGCAAATTTATGTGCTTTCCCAAAAGGATGCAGCTTGCGTACAGCTTACCAGAAAATATTAGCATATACTCTTTTACCACACACTGGCCACTGACCCTTCTATCCAAATGCTATAGCTATTAATTTACGTTTTTTTAATGACCAGATGAGAACAATAAGGGTATAAAGAGAGATCATTAATATTATATATATATATATATATAGTAGTGATTAATTCTTCAACTGTGGTGCTGGCCCTTCCCGTTGTCTATATCGATTCCAACATTTCATCAAATGTATTCAGATGGGGCACGTGTATTTTTTCCCAGTTGGAGCAACAAATTTAGTCAGGCTCGCATCTTGCCAATCGGAAACGAGTTGGGTTTGGCAACAACATGAATTTAGATCTCTGAGACCACTAATGCATAATCAAATGTGCAGCGAGTTAGAGAAAAAAAAGTGTTTCTTGTTGTAAAAAACTTACAATTCTTTTCCGTACAATATTTTGGTGTCTGGAGTTTTTTATGATCTTTAAGGCAGCTGTCAAGGGAACAAATGGTGTGAGTTATCAATAGATATCTATAATTTGACAAAAACAAATTCGCATGTAAATTTCATTTCTTATTGAACTTACAAATGAGTTATGAGTCATAATTATGTGATCCATCTGATTTTCAAAGATAGAATGTAATCACTTGATTTACGGGTGAACTTGTCAGTCGCGACTATATCTTAATTTGGATGTCTCTAGCAGCCAATTTAAACTGCTCAAACTGAATGCATATTCAAATCTTGTTGAAAATTAAATTTTATATATATTTTTTAAATTTTTTACTATTTTCTGAGATTAATAAAAAATTAACTAATTTGAGAATTACATATCTTTCACGAACAATATTTTTTTAAGATATGTGTTTATCAGACATATTCGTTGGGCATATGAAACAAAGTGAATCTTGAGAATGATTCATAATAACTAGAAAGAAGGTTATATTTGTTTTTCCTCAGTTGTTCTATGTTACGATCAAATTATCCGCTGAGACCTTAAGGCTGTGCTCCACAATTTGTATAATAATGGAAGGGAATGGAATAGAAAGGTTGGGAAAGGAAGAACAAGGAAAGGAAAGAAAATATTTATCCAATTTACTTGCTCCACAACTCCACACGGGGGAAGAGAAAGGAATGAGATTGTGTAATGTATGTAAGAGGGAGATGACTAATTTATCCTTGGTTGTTATATACAACATATGAAGGAACAAGGGTATTTTTGTAATTTGACTTGTGTTACCTCTTGTACACTCTGATTTGGGAGGTAACAATTATCAAGCTGCGATGGAACAGACTCCCATACGTTCACTTTCCATTCCATTACATTTTTAACACTGGAGCGAGTAAACCTTCTGTCCAATCCTTACCTTCCGTTCCTTTCCATCAAAAAACACTTCCTGGAGCACAACCTAAATTAGTCATGCATTCGTTTCTAGAGAAATGCTAGTGTCCAATATATTGGACGGATAGGTCCGTCTAATACGATCGTTTTCATATTTTTAAATTGCAAACGACCGATCCGAACCGTTCAATATGTTCTTCATATTGAAAACTTATAAGAAACCAATTTTTATATATTTTTTTGAATATTTTTTACTTATTTTTTGGTATTTTGAAAAATTCATGATATAAAAGTTCTGTATCGTCCAATAATAACGATTTTCTAAAATACCAAAAAATAGTAAAAAAAATTGAAAAAATGTAAAAATTGGTTTCTTATAATTTTTCAATATGAAGAACATATTGAACAGTTCAGATCGGTCGTTTGTAATTTAAAAATGTGAAAACGATCGTATTGGACGGACTTCATCCATCCAATATATTGGACTCTAGCATTTCTCTTCGTTTCTATCGTTGGTTTATTTAATTTTTTTATTTATTGGAATAACTGAGTCAATCTTTCAGGCAACATCCGACCGTCCACGTGGCAAGCACTAACATTTGATTCGTGTATAAATACCTTTGCAAGTAATATTATTTTTTCGATTTAATCATATATATGTCAAATTAACAAGGGTGTGATAACACAATACAAAGAAACCCGGAAACAATAATGAACCGATTTAAACCGGATCATTGAAATTATACGATTGCCTGTATATGTGTATCGCTTCAATAGTTCAATTCTTTCTCTCTTGAAAATATTTTACATACATTCGCAAAAGGGTACTTCAAATTCTCTCTCTCTTGAAATTATATCACACATGTACTTCAAATTATCTTATATATATAGAGTTTTGCCATGGTGAGTCGCGCTTAAAACTTCTAGATCTGGTTCAAAATGACCGATCCAAACCGTCTAATACGATCTCCCTATTGAAATCTCCATGCAGACCAAATTTTACATTTTTCGAAAATTTTAAGTATTTTTTTTGAAATTTTAGAAAATCGTTAATCTAATTAGTTCTGAACCGTTAAAAAACAGCAGTTTTTAAAAATCCGAAAAAAAATACTTAAAAATTTCAAAAAAATATAAAATTTGGTTTGCATGGAGATTTCAATAGAGAGATCATATTGGACGGTTTGGATCGGTCATTTTGAACTAGATTTAGGAGCTTTGAGCGCGACTCACCGACCCTTTGATGAGTTGCAACTCACCATAGCAAAACTCTATATATATATATATATAACGAAATAGAAACCTTGATAAAAAAAAATAAAAAATTTGTGTGATATGCCTCACGTTACAAGTGGGGTACAGTAGTGTTTCCATGCTCCTTTAATAGAATCCACAACACCTATAAAATGTCCATTCTGTATTTTCGTTGCTTCCATTTTGTGACTTCTTCTTACATGTCCTATTGCCTCGCATCACATAAAAAAAAAAAAAAAAAATGTGCACTTATATCTAACCCAAGACTGGATTTCCGCAAAATTTTCCCATTTCAGTTGAATTTTATCGTCAGTGTTATTTCAATTAAAAAAAAAAAAAAGAAATCCGGTACCACAATCAACCAACCATCCATTGGATCTTCTTGTGATTCAAATTGCAACAAGGGCTAGTTGATGGTGACCTCAAAACAAAGTGCAGTACAAACGGGGCGGGGCCTAATTGGGGCAACCTGATTCTTTATGTTGGGCGATGCTTACGGGTGGACCGCCTGTGTACCCACAATTCCTGTTTAACAAAAGAAAATTGATCTAGTGCCTTAATTATATTCTTATGATGTTTCGACTTCAAAAATATATACAGTGCTAATTTTATTTTCAAAATATTGCTGTTAGCATCTTATATCAATATTTCTGAGCGTTAGTGGGATGATAATATTTGGACTTTATTTTAACAAGCATCAATATTTTTGCCTTTTTATTCTATCAAATGCTTTAGTTTTTTTTTTATTTTCCAGATAAATGATAGGATGAAGTCTACCAATTTTTATTATTTATAAGAGATCTCTCCGTTTGATTTCGAGAAGAAATTAACAGAAATATTTTATATCAAAAGGAGAAAATTTTTATCATTTATGGGATGTGAAGTTTGAAAATAAAATATGGCTTTTGATGTACAAAATTTCTGTTTGTTTGCTTCTTTTGTCTTAGATTTTATATTTTTCTACTCCATTTATCACCTATCATAACACATTTTATTTTATTTTATTTAATAAATCTACCAATTGGTAACCAGAGTTTCTTTGCCCTACTCCAGAAGGAGAAAACCTAGCTAAGGAAGTTGAGTTCCTTCACTTGTTATTTTTGGGTGAATCGAAGGAAATTAAAGGAAACAAGACTTTCTTATAACCTCATTCGTGGAGAGAGATGATCACCCCAAAATCGAAGTGTGACAAAGAAAACTGGCAATTAATTTTTTTCTACCGAAAATGTCCTTATCTCTTAACCCACAAAATATTGTCTCAATTCAAATAAAAAGGTAATATTGTCCTTCTGTAAGTTAAAGAGAAGGTTACAATCATTAATCCTATACATATATTTTTGAAATCTAGAGCAATTTTTTTTTTCATACAATTCCTTCATCTTCCATTGCTTCTTCATTCCCTCTTAGCCCAGGTTTCCTCCTTGAGCATAGCCTTAATGGGCTCGTTTGGATCGTATGAGAATAAGGAATAAGAATTTTAGGAAGAAAACGTTGGAAAGTGTGTAACTTTGTGAGAGAGTTTTATGTCTAGGAAGAAGCTATTCCTAACCCATCCAAACGAGCCCAATAATGTTAACGCATGCAGGGAATAAGAAAGATACATGTGGAGACGAGAATCATTTCAGGAAGATATTTTTTATCCGACTCTCTGGTCTCTGTTAATCAAACAAAATATAAATCTATGCATGGATCAAATTCATCAGGGGGGCTTGCATTTATTTTTGGGCTTAAGGCAAAGAGGGTAGGCGTTCGTCTTGTTGACATCCTGGCCCATGTCCAGCTCATTTAAAAATTTGAATACCAAAAGTCAAAAGGATTTTCCCTGTCCAAACCTGCCAAGTCGCGAACGGTAATTATCGTAGCAGCATTATTATTTGAATTTTTTTTTTTTGTTTCATTCTAGTACTCTGTTTTTCTTCCAGCATACTATTACTAGACAAACTGATGAAATTAAACAAACGTCTGTAATTTTATGAATAATATTGGCATCATTCTGGGATCTTTAGCTTAGTTTGTAAATTTTACGAATGATATTTTATTTATATCCGAATTATTTACGAAACCTATGGACTCCATTCATATTTTTTCTACGTTTGGAAATATTTTGATGTATTTTTTTTTCAAATATAAAAAATTAATTTATTTAATTATAATCAACACGTGATTTTTAATATTTTTATTATTATTTTTGAAATTTTAACACATTACGTAGAAAGCTGTAGATATATTAATATTCAATTTACTCTTCTCATTAGCTTATTCGATCTTAGAAATTATGTGAATATTACGAACACTACCATTACTTTTATAGCAACAAAAGAAGTGGAGTCCAAAGATATCCCACCTTGTAAGTAAGGAGTTCAAAAGGGGGGAAAAAAAAAAAAGGCATGACGTGTCATGTATCAGCACGACACCGGGCACCGGCACGCGCGCAACGACATCGACACGTAGTGTATCACATGCTAGATGTGCATCATGTGGCGTGTCACAACGTATTATGTGTGAATTTTGATTGAGATGACACATTTTGTTAACAAGCATGACACGACCCGTGCTAGGTATATTTTTTCTAAAATATTTCCTTCTTTATTTTAATGAAAATTTAAAATTAAACATGAAAAAAGCTGTCTCAGATGCCAACTCGACTATTAACAAGCTGGGACTGATAGAATTACCACTATATACTCAGATTGTTACAACTTGGTAAAAGCCGTCTCAGATGCCAACTCGACTGATGCGCCGTCGTGGCAGGCTGTGCAAGTGGTTCATAGGATAATTCAGATAACTTAGGCGCACATGGACAAAATTCTAGTAAAGCATGTAAAGAAAATGGCAGTGCAACCTTCACATATTATCTCAAACTGGACTAGAAGAATGAGGGTTGCGGAGGGCAATGCTGCTCAGGCACAGGTTTTTTAGGCGTTAGAAATTGAAATGAATCTTGATAGTAATCACTTTAGGAGTTTAGGATGATTTAATTTTGCTCCCGCTTTGTAGTGTCTTTTATTTTCTGCTTATTTTGCTTTGTACCAGGGTTAGTTTAGGAATTCAGGTTTTTATTTTTTTTTTCTTGTGAAAAGGCAGGGAGTATCAGACTGAAGCTACACAAATGAGCGGAACTAACTTCATTTGTAAGTTGTAATTTTAATTTTATTAATGTAGTAGCCCATGGGCAGTTCATCGAAAGAAAGATGAAGAACTATTAATTCATTTCAAATAAGTATGCATTCTAAGTTTCTAACCTATCAGTCAATTTTCATTCGTTGATAAATATAATTATGTGAAAATAATTAATAGTTCTTCATAAACTATTAATTGTACATGTCAATTCGAATGGTGCACATTATAACTTCAAATGAATGTCCATTATTATTATACGTTCAATTTTGAATAATGAGTCTGAAATCTAAGATAGTTGTTTGTAACGCCGTCAAAATTCAAAAAGTCAAAACACGATCACAACTATTTTGAAGCAATGTGATGCAATGTGGTCCTGCACACACTTCACAAAATGGGGTGTAACTTTTGATCCGGCCGTCTGATCAAGCTAGCTGAAATTTTGACAAGAGCTCTGTGACCTAAAGCTTTGCCTATTTGTGAGCTCAGATTCGCGATCTGTGTCTTTTTTTTCCCTCCATATAAGAAATTATTATGTGGCTGTGTGATTGCCATTTCTCTGGGCTGTTCTTAAGATTTTTTATTTTTGTTTTTTCCCCTCTATTCTAAATGAAGAAACGCGATGTACCGTGATAGCCATTTACGTGATTAGTGCATGTACCCGATCGGATATAAATTAAAATGATATGATGAAATATTGATATGTAATTATATTTTTTTGAGAAAAGACACGTCGCTTTAAAACATGTCACATTGTGTTAATTATATGGACTAACAATATTTTTTCCAACTTTTTTCCCTCCAGATTTTGAAATATTGATAATTAAAAATAAAAAAGGACTAAAATCACGTGACAGCCACGCATGACATGGCGTGACCTTCGTGTATCGGGACAGAATATAGTTGAATAATAATGTAAGCAATAGTGGAATTTGCAAATAATTTCAATGTGGTTATCCTGTATATATAGGATTCAATTTCCTGTCAATATGATAGACAATAGACAAATAGTTATCGGATCCTTTCTCTATTACAGAAGTTGTAGAGTTCAATATCCATTTCACATCAATTATCTAGATTGCTATCGGCGAAACCTTCTACATGATCTTAACCGTCAGGCCTGAGATGGACGACCTACGTACGGTCGAGAATCTCTCAGTTCCTGATAAAAATTTGTTGGATTAAACAATTAACTCTCGATTTGTCGATTTGCAAAACAACACCAAACCTATCAACTAACGCTTCAATCTAGTGAATTTTTAGTATTTTACTTGAAGAATGGCTTGAAACAAGTGTAGCACAAGTTATGGAGCATCAAGAGACTTCATTAGGCTAGCTAGAGTTATTAGTTTGGGTATATTTAATCTCTAAACTAATCTCAATCAGTTTGCTGTTAAAATGATCAGTTTTTCTATCTAACGTCATACAACGCCATTTGGCGTTACAAAACACTGAGGAGAAAATTCAGACTGAAATAGCAAAATCTCTGACAAGCGTGAAGTAGCGTCACACAACGCTTACTGGCGTTGGGTAACGCTGAGTCACAAAGTTGTATAACGAGATATTGAGAGTTCATGGAACTTAGTCTGTTCCTCTTATTAGAACGTTAGGCAACGATCCATAGAGTTGCACAACGTTACTGACCACCATTGTGTAACGCAAAATCAGCGTTGTATGACAATTTATTGACTTTGTCAGATGTGTTTCTCGTCGATACCGTTTCGTTTACCAACGAAACAGTCGGAATTTTTAGCTTTACACTCCTTCGTTGTGTAACGCTCTCGGACGTTGCACAACGCTCTGGTAAATGAAACAGTAGGAACTTTTGATTTTTTCACTTCTTCGTTGTGTAACGCTCTTTGACGTTGCACAACGCTCTGACAAATTCCAACGGAACTGTCAGAGTATTCCTTTGGTTGTACGTTCCTCCATTGTGCAACGCTACAAAACGTTGCACAACTTTCTGACAAATGTCAACGGTAATATAAAATAGCCGTTTGAAATTTCAACGGTCATATTGAACGTTGTACAACGCCATATAGCGTTAGGCAACGTTAGAGAGAATTTTTGACTGTTTTGGAGCTGTTGACGCCCCCTATTTATACCAGTCCATTTGGGACTGGTTTAACACTTTTGAAACCTAGAAAAATCCTTCTTTTTGAGCTCCAAACAGCTAGAACATATTCTCTCTTGTTCTTGAGCATTTCTCTTGCAAAATCATTGAAATTAGAGTGCATCAACCAAACCCATAGTTTTATTAGCTAGATTATTGAGAATCCCTTGAGTTATTTGGTGATTAGCTAGAGGTTAGGCCGATCCACTTCGAGTTCCTTGTGACGAAGTGATTCGGTTCGCATTTGTAGTCCCGTTCGGTTGGAATAGAACGAAGCGCGCCCGATTTGGTGGTCGCGAAACTTCCGGAGACGTACGACTAAGGCTAGCTTTATCTAGCGGGTCGGAACTCTGTAAACACATCGCTTGTCATCTCTCTCTCTCTTTATTTACATTATATTTGACTTGTGCAGTTGTTTGTTTGTGTTGAGCCAAACTTGAATTAAATTGAATTATTATTTTCGCAAAATTATCTAAACCGGTTTAGAAATTGAATTGAGCCTATTAACCCCCTTTAGGCCTTTATTTAGGGACAACAAAATCTATTTTTTATTTAACATGGAATTTCATTTCATTAAAAAATTCCTGATCAAAATGAAAGGATTTGGTGTCATTTGGTTGGAATTTCCATGTAATTAGATCTAACGAAATCCTAAAAAATCAATTCAAATGAAATGAAATGCAACCCGCGTAAAAAATATTTTGATCAGGGCTTATTATTGTGTCAAACAATTTAAGAGATCCTAACCGTTGGAAACAAACAAGGCGCAGAAGCAGTCCACAGTGCATGATCTTGTTTTACGGAGGATTTTTATTGATTATGAGATGCCTTTACCACAGCTGTGGCCCTTACGGCCTAAAAAAAACCTTGGCCTATCATCATCTATACAACTTTATATAAAGCTAGGTGCCAATGGTAAAAATGCATTTATAGATTATTAATGCAAAAACAAAATACAGGCTGAATTATTTTTAAAGAAGAAAAACAAACTCTCTACTCAATTAAACTGGAGACTTATAATGATATATATTCAACAGGGCAACATTAGGTTGAGATTTGTGATGTCCTGATATAATCTCTACACGAGTATTGTTTTTACTTGTTCCTTCACGAAAAATTACTCCAGTAATTGGGTCTTTCCTATGAGGCAATTGACATTTGACAAAAAATGACATTCTTAAATATTAAGGAAAAGAAGGTACATTAATTTAGAATGAAAAAAATAGCATTACTCATTAACAAATTCTCTCTTGTACCATATAGATAATCTGCCAAACATGTTAAGCTGTTAAGAACCAAAAGAAAAATATGAAGAAGATATGAACATCACCATTAATTATCATCCCACAACTCGCCTTGAACCCCCAAACCGGTATGCAAACGATCCACTCCGCAAATGCTCCACCTCCTCCTTCCATGATCCATCATCGAAGTTCCTCGCATAACTAACAACTGAGTCGTATCCTGTCACTACCTGTCGGTCTCGTACCAGTCCAACACTTTTCCTAACTAGCACCCAAAGCATGCTCCATGTGAATTTTCTCATGTATCTGACGGCCCACTTCTGGTGGGAAAGGTACCGCCTGAGAAGCCTTGTCGCCAACTCTTTTGTTACCATCCATGCTCCGTCTCGTTTCCGACTTTTCAGCATGATCTCCTTCTATTTCTTCCTCTCTTGCTCTATGATCTCCCTTCTCTCTCTCTCCAATTGGGGAGATAGTGTGGGGATTAACAAATAAGGTACTATCGAGTTGTACAAGGGGAAACGGGATATTCACTCTTCAGGTGGGCATTTAATGAGAGAGAATGAGGTCTCAATAATCTGTTTCTATTTTATATAGCATTTTATGAGGTGATCAGATTTGCAGTAAGCATTATATTTATTTTAGATTGTCCACCCGTTATGCAAAATATAGTTTGCTCTCTATATAGACCCATATAAATTCATAGATTTATTCTCATAAGAAATTCTTATATTCAGCAAATTTTATAAGATCAAGTTCTATAAATTACATAAATGTTCATTCAAAGATGAATTAATTGGAATTTGTTGAGCATTTGGACACATATTTAGCGTCTTATTTAAATAATAAAAAATATTAAATTACATAAGTTGTCCGACTAAAAATAATTATGAGTGAAGCAAAATCCTAGTGATGATGTGACAAGATAAAAAAATTTAAAATAAGATTAATTCATTTTATGTATTTGCTGGCGTGGCTCTCGCCACCTAGCCTTCAAAAAAAAAAAAATCCATTTTATGTATTGATAGTAAATGGTTTGAAATAATATTTCTCTCCAAGAATCTAAAAAGATAGGCGATGAAGGATTAGAATTCAAAAAAGAAGCTTAATTTTGTACGTCCGCTGCATCTACATCTCCAAATAATAATTAATTAATATTTCCTTTAGCACGAGTAGGCATCATCGTTCTGTGTCCAGCAAGGATATTACTCATGCACGCCGCGGTTTGCTTTCAACTATAACAACTTATATAATAAAACATACACAGAAACTAATTAAGGGCTGCGATTTGCTTAACAAAATATTTATATGTGGTTGAGAAGGAATTTATCTAATGATTGCTAATTAGTATGCTTATGATTCGTTAGACAAACAAGAAGTTGTACCGTCCAATTATTATCTAGCTAACTTTTTGATTGACATGCCCTAACTATATGCCCATTGCCCATCGGGTGCCTTAATTTATGCCAAATCACCAAATACATTTATGCTCTACTTAAAAAACAAAATAAAAACATGACTGTAGTTCTTCATAAAAAAATAATAAAAAAAGTAAAAGATTCAAGTAAACCATTAAGAATTCCGACTATTTTTGTTTGTTGTTAGAAAAGTGATATGGACATGCATTTAATATTACGTTATATTTGATAAACCATTTCAAATGTTTAAGTTTAACGTCAAGTCCTCTGAGCATATAAGATTAAAGTAAAAAGAGAAGACGGCGGGAGAGGAATTATTTTGTGGTTTCGACCGATGATGAATGATTAGGTGGTACGAGGATCGAGGAGAGGCCAAGAGCCCAAAATACAAGCTACAATATATGGTCAACGCATCAGGTTGACCATGAGGATGGGTCGAGTAGCGCTGTCAAACAAATGCCTTTTAGCCAATGTTTTGAAAACTGAACCGGCTATCAAACCGGTAGAGCTATCGGATCGATGGTCTAACCGGTTGAACCGGTTATAAAAACCGAATAATATAATTTATATAAATAATTTCATAAGTTAAAACACAAAAGCCCATATATCCTAGTGGATAAAGCATGTTGTTGTTACCTTGGAGAACCCAGGTTTGATTCTTGGTTTGCTCCTTTATTTTTCACAATTTTTTCAAAAACACAGAACCAAAGACAACAAAACAGATTGAAAAAATAAACCGGGGGTCCGGTTCACCGGTTCTATTAAAAATCGGATTGGACCGGCCGGTTCGTTGTGGGTCACAAACAAGCTAAAAACCGGCTAAGTTTGGACCGGACTAGGACTAGGGTCCGGTTAGCGATTGAACCGGTTGAACCGGCCGGTCCGGTCCGGTTTTCAAAACATTGTTTTTAGCATGTTTTTGTTTCGTTCTATCCGGAACGGAACTAAAATTAGTTTCGTTTTTGAAAATGGAACGAAAATGAAATACAGACCGGTAAATGTTAATGTTTCGTTTACTGAAAACTGTGCTGAAATCAGTGGAAAATGGAATGAAATCAATGGAAAATTGAAAATGAAATAGAAACGAAACAGTAAAATCGTTTCGTTTAACAAAACAAAACGAAAACAATAAGATTTTTGTTTCGTTGCCGAAATGGAACGAAAACGAAATGGGGTATTTCCGCTGCCGTTTTCAACGTTTGACTCCCCTAAGGTCGAGGCCAAGGTTTTAAAATGTGATTTGTGCGGTTTGTCCATTGGGTGGTGATTTAGCGTTTATCAGTGATAAAACGGTAATAAAACGGTTTAAACAGAGTTTTTTAAAAGCTAAGATAAAACGGCGATAAAACAGAAAAAACAAAATTTTTTAAAAGCTTGGTGGAGGCATTTATTGCTGCCATGCTGGAGGATCAGCTATTCAGATCAGTACTGGGTCAAAACAAAACAAAAAATTCAGATCAGTATGGTTTCACACAGAGTTGAAAATTTCACATCAATTTGTTGGTTTAACGTCAATGGCAGCCTATCTGTGGCAATTTCTGATGAAATTTAAAAGGGGGCGTTTGGATCGTAAAAGAATACAAATAGGATTAGTTATTCGGAGTAAAAATTATTAATCATAAACGATTAAGAATAAGGTTTTTAAGGGTTTAAATAGTTATTTCTAAGTGGACCAAATTTTAGAATAAATTTTTATTCCTAATGTGTTTGGATCATTTTTTTAATTCTAATTAAGAATTTGTTGGAACCACATTTTAATCCCAATTAAAAAGATGATCCAAACACATTAAGAATAAAAATTTGTTTTAAAATTTGGACCACTCAGAGATAATTCTCTAGACCCAAAAAACTTATGATCGTTTAAGATTAATATTTTTTACTTCGAATAACTAATCTCAATTTTATTCTTATACCGCCCAAACGCCCCTAAAGTAATTAAAGGTACTTTGTAGCTGGATCTCACTCCCTAATTAATAGGCAATGATTGGGTGCATGACTGAGTCTTAGGCTTTCGACGACTGTACTCTTTCTACTGTGGAGTGGAGCCTGCTGACAACACAATGCATTTGTTTCAAGATATTAAGATTTTCTTTGGCTGAATTCAACAAACTCTTTAAGATATGTTTCGACGAAAATTAAAACAATATTAATCAATCTTCCTTCATCCAGAGGCAGAGTTGGAATATAACAAAAAAATATGACGGTACCAAAGAAAATTCAAATTTATTATTGAGATGAATATAACATTTAATTTCTTTTTATGTGTGAAAAATATAGATAAACTAATAGATGCTTTTGTGGAAGTCTGTGTGTTGTACTGTTGTTGATGGGGTGTGACTGTGTGAGGATTTATATCTGTTTCGGATCAGAGAGTATGTATTAAAGAGCTCTTTACGCTGACCGTTTCAAAGACTAACAGTGGTGGCAATATCTAGACCGTCAAATCCATGATAGATGATCTAGAATCTTCAATTTTATTCGTCTTGAATATACAATTGGAGAGAGTCAAGCCGTTAATGCATTATTGTCACATATATAAAGATTAAAGAGAGAGAATAAAGATTAAAATTGGGGCCCATTGAATAATACGTGATCTGGTTGTACCACATAAGTTTGGTGCTGTTATGAGGTGTCGCTGTCATTTTGTGGGCCTGGTGTCCAATTAAAATCTTCGGCCCATCATGCCTTAATATAACTATTTTTAAAGCTAAGAATGGGAAAGAGGGCTCTCAAACTACAGTGGAAATTTTAGTAACGTGCACATAACGACTTGGTGGAAAATAATAAAAAAAATATTTTGAGAAAATTGAGCTTTCAAACATTGATTTGAACTTCAAATAACTTTGATATTGTTCAGTTTTCAAAAGAGATGCATCAACATAAAACATTTTACGAATCGACAATTTTTATATTAGATCAAAATGTTACAAAAGGTAATTACATTAGGAATAATCTATCGTACTTAGCTATATTGTACATTTTTTTCAACTACTTCATCAATATAAAAATTGAACTCCAGGAAATTACAATTTTGTTTGTGAGCTTATTTCGTGAAGTAACCAAGATTATTGATTTAGATTCAGCATTTAAGATTTAAAATATATATAAAAAAAAAAGATTTCATATATAATGATGCTAAAAGCTTGTGACATCCAACTTCTGCATTGAAAAAGGGGACACAGCTAAATTGGACCATGGCATACATATAACATCCTTCAAGTAATGAAACACAAATTGAGTAATCAGTCTATCAAATTCACTCATCTTTCTCTTCTCTAAGCTAATTCCATGTTTGACAGGTTTGTTTGTTACCACATAACTTTATATTTGTCATCGAATACAACTCCAAAAAGAGAATATCAAAAGTCTTTTGCAATATATTTGAAGAAATTGGAAACAGCATCCAGAATCTAGATAAACCAAAATATCAAAACAATAACGAAAAATCATTAGCTATATGATACCTTTGCTATTTAATTGAAGGAATTGAAAAAATAGTATGCAGACAAACCAAAATTTCAAAACAAAAAAAAAAAGAAAAATCAGTATCTATATGGCGACTTAGGTCGTAGCATTATTCAATTTCTGATTAAAAAAATACTCCAGAAAGGGAAACATCAATGACACCTCCCTACAAAATTACAGGAACTCAGATACATTTTGCAGAAAATGAAAAAAAAAAAAAAAAGAACACACAGGGAAGGGATCAACTATATGACAGCAGATACATAACTTACAGGAATTTTCTAAACACTATGGTACAACAAACAACAAAATGAAATAAAGAAATATAAAGAATAAGACAGACTCAAAATTCCTATTGGTACATGCCGGCAATAGTTAATGTCACACACCTTAAACACCTCTTGCAAAATTCAAAAATTAACACTTGGAGAAAATAAACGACACCAAGACATGCCAGCTCGAGAATGCTGAATCTGACAAAAGCATATATAATATTAGCTCAAAGTCCAAATTTTGCAAAGAAAGCGCAAACAGTATTCCTCTTAGGCTAAGCATGAGAGCAAAATAGTGGGAATAACTCGAGCAAGAAGTTATCCCCACTAAGAGGTGATGACAACTTCATCTCTGATTTATCCCCCTACTAAACACTTAACAGTCATGTTAACAAACTTGCCACATGGCATTTTTGATGGGATGAACAAATGAATCTCCATTGTTAGCCTTTGTACCCAATGTTGTAACTGTGAAAATGGCTAAACATACCTATTTTCATTCACCCGAAAATTCCTATTGGTTCATGCTCAAGTTAAAAAAGAAAGAAATTGAAAATTATTAAAATATTATACATTTACTTTTGTAAGTGACAAAGAGCTTTATTTGCTAACAAATAAGGAGCTCAGGAACCAACAGGATACTTGATATGTGGATAGTAGTTAACGTGAACAACACATAGGGTGCAGTCATTCATGGTATCTGTTGTTTAATTCAAAATACCTGCCAGTTCAGAAAGGGAAATTAGGTTGCTGTAGTCAATCGGTTATGCTTCCTTTTGGACGATCTTGGGAAAATACAACAGCCAGACCAGTTCTTCTCAGCAAAGATTGGTCTTTGCTGGCTGAGACTTCCTTTTGGACGGTCTTGGTAAAGATTGGTCTTTGCTGGCTGAGACTTCATGTCCCTCTTTGCAACATGCTCAGCCATATATTGGACAACAGCCTATAACCAGATTTACAAGCACTTATTAAGTATATAAATAGTTAGCATCAAAATTAGATGAGAATTGAGAACTCACAACAAAATATCTCAACAAAAGAACAAATAAATCTTCTCAAGGACTGCAATATTTCTAATATATTCTAGTTAGGCTCCACCGATTGAACTAAAAAAACGAGCATCTAAAAATTACCAAAGTGACCAATCTTTACCACTAATTAACAGAAATAAAGATGTCAAAGTGGACGGCACTTTTGGCACCTTGTGCATTTTGGAACCAATATGCTTTAGCTGTTGTTCTCTGGTGTAAATAAGGTAGTTGGTGTAGTTTTTTAACTTTTAAAAACTTTTACAGGTTACCGTTTTAATTAAAAATGTGTACTAAGAAGGTAAATTACATAGTTAATTTGCAAGTTTTCCAATACAGCATGGAAAAAATTATAATTTACTATCTTCAAATTTTTTTAGGGACAGATTTGAAATTTTACCTGAGCTCCCATTTCAGCAATATTCCTTGGAGGTACTTCTAACGGGTTCTGTTGTGCACGAAGCACATGCAATTTTGTCAACATCCCAAATGAATCCGGCAAAAACCTAATTTGATTATTACTTATATCCAACTCCTCCAAATTTTCCAAATTTCCAATTGATCTAGGCAGTGTTCTCAAATCAGCAAAATTATTCCCAATATTTAATTTAACAAGTGTAGTTGCAAGGCACAGGCTCTCTGGTACTGATTCCAACTCATTAAAACTCACATTAATCTCTTTAATATTCGGTAAAGAAGCCATAGTTGTCGGAAGCCCCTTCAAATTATTGTACCTTACAGAAAGAACCTCAAGGGATTCTATCTTTCCAATTGCTTCAGGCAAACCCCTCAATCGGTTGTAATCAGCTCTTAATTCAGTTAAAGCAACACAATGCCCGATTGTGTAAGGCAATTCCTCCAAGCTGTTGGTCTCAACAATTAATTTCTTTAACCGAATTAGGTTCCCAATTGAGTCGGGTAGAGACACAAGCTCATTTGAGCTCAAGTTGAGTTCCTCGAGCTGAACCAATTTTCCAATTGTTGAAGGAAGGGAGCTTAACTGATTCCCTTTTAGATCCAAGTAGAGTAAATTGAATAAATCCCCGATCGAATCAGGAAGTACTGAGAGTTGATTTCCAGAAAGGTCAAGTCTTTGCAAAGAGACAAGACCTCCTATGGTGATGGGTAAGGCCACTAGCCTGTTCTCTGACAGGTCGAGAGATGTCAGACCAGAAAGCTTACCGATTGAATCCGGTAGCCATTCAATTTCACTAGATAATTTGTTTTGCAGGTTTAATTCTTTCAAGCCTTTCTTTGCACAGATTTCTATTTTGCTAGCCAGCTGGATTAAGTTTAATTTATCGCCGGCTTCACCTAAACAGGATTAAATAATGAACTTGTTAACTACAAACAATAATTTTACAACAAAGGTGCCATGGAATTTGAAATAGGCAAGAAGACTAACCAGAGGTAGCTGATGCGGTAGGTGCTCGCACTGGAATTGTGGGAAGTACCTGTGATGTAAGCAAATTTCCAGCGATTCCATCAGGGTACATACTCACCTTTCCTTTCTTCACATAACTATCATCTCTTGTTACCAGAGCAGTGCTCTTTCCAATCTCTCCTTCTTTTTGGTCCAGTACTGATTTAATCATACTGGAAGAACTAGCTGCGCTGTAATTACTGCTCGTACCACTGGTACCGATCCCTCTGCCTGCCCAAGAGGCAATAGATCGGGCCGAGCCGTTCGAACTGGAGGGGGCGCATGAAGATGCTCGCTGGATCATTTCATCAAATAGTACATGTAAGTTCTCGAGATCGAGAAGCTTCAAGGCATCCCTCTTTTGTTCTTTGCTCTGGTAGTGAACCAAATTCTTTTGCATCTCTTGTACCACAAAGAAAA
Source organism: Rhynchospora breviuscula (assembly GCA_027562975.1). Classification (NCBI taxonomy): domain Eukaryota; kingdom Viridiplantae; phylum Streptophyta; class Magnoliopsida; order Poales; family Cyperaceae; genus Rhynchospora; species Rhynchospora breviuscula. The sequence continues at coordinate 48,628,498 of CM050398.1, forward strand.
GTTCCTCTGGTACTTCAATTCCCTTTCTCTGCCTCAGAATGGCTTCGATTCGGGAATTCTCTTCCATCTCTACATTTCTAACAACGGCCATGGCGGCCTCCACCTCATCAATGCTCGGCCGAGGCGGGAGCGACCGGTGGAGCCGCATTACATCTTGGATAACGCTGTCTACTGATTTGAAAGTGGTACCCATTTTTACAGGAATTGAATTCAAGCTCAAGCATCAAAGATGAGGAAACAGAGAGGTAAATCCCTTTAAATTTCTCTTGGTTTCTGTTATAATAGGGAAAAATCACAGCTACAAATCACGAGTTAGGATATAAAGATGTGTACAGATCGCTTCCTTAGGTGGGAATGACAGCGAAACCAAAAGAAAAGAAAAACACAAATGTTTGGTAAAGATAAAAAAGGTGATAGTCACGGATAGGTTCACGCGTAATCCATGAAATTGAACCTGATTAAAGACCCAAAAATCTCTTTTTGCTTCAGGGCTTCAGGCTAGCCCCATTTGAAGAGAGAAATAGAAGAGGCAGAGAAGAGAACAGACTCAATCAAGCCTCCAATAATTTCTCTCTGGGATGACGAAGCTCGTGCAAACCCACAAAATAATAAATGTCCAACTGTGGGAAAAGGGAATATATATTCGTCACAGAGAAAAAGAGGGATTATCTTTTTTTTATTGGAAAAAAAACAAGTACACCAACATAACAGAGGAGAGAGAGAGAGAGGTGGGGAGGGAAAACGGTATAAAAATTTTATATATCCACAAACGCTCACTTCGTTTTCTACTTTTCTTTCAGACATGACATGAGCCATTTGCTGGCTGCTAAAGGGCTATATTTGTCCTTTTACTTTGAAAAGGAAAACTACATTAGTTGTTAATGTATTATAAACTCAATTTGGCAATTTTAAATAACAAATTTCCCTTTTTCCTTGGGGAAAAACAAAACAATTGACCAAATTAATACGCCACAAAACCCAATATTTCGGCGGGAAAAAATACGATATGAAACTGACGTTTTGACTAAAGTATGATTTAAAACTAAATATATTTCAATCAAATTAAAATGCAGAGCTTGAAGCACCTTCTGAGCATTTGGATGGAATCTCTCTTGTAATTGTCGTAAGGAGAAAAATAAATAAATAATAGAATCTATCTGGTGGATGCAAGGTGTAGCAATCAATGTATGAGTTGTTTTACTTGTTTGAAATGCCATTTTTTTTTAATATTAGCACTATTAAATCCCAATGTTCAGATTTTTATATTTGAAAATTGTTGTTCAGAAAAATGCGTCCCCCAAATTACGTTGTTGGTTTGACTCAAATTCAATTTTAATTATGCAATTGGCTTGTGTTGTGGTCTTTTCATTTTCTATGGAGAGATTACTCGTCGTGTTTAAGGAATACTGCCAGAAAAATAAATAGACTAATAATAATATCCAGCATATTTGAATTAATGAAAAGGGCAAGAAAAAAAATCGACTCAAAATATAAGAAAACCAAATATGTCAATGTATAGGTAGTTGGTTTATAATTTAGATAATAAATAGCAACACTCTAATGGAGAAAAGACAAATTAGTGTTGACATCGTTAGCGACTCACGTTAAGTATTGACAATACTTCAAAAATTAACCCTAAAATAGACAAATGACAGGATGCAGGACAAATAAGTTTCCAATGTACAGAGATGTATTCAGTTTGTGCTCTATCCACGTTTTTTAGGGTCAAAATTGATAAATTCGATAAACCATATAATCACTAAAGAAAGAGTAATAAATTATTGCGATACTTTAATGTTTGCTATGTTGCATGTATAACTCCCGCCACAGCTTCGGTTCACTTGAAAAGTTTCATACATCATAATTTTAATGAATATTTCGGGAATCAATTTTAAAATGTTTTAGAATAATGTATTGCAAAAGGAGCAAATATCATGCACGTTAGTTCAATCAATAATAAAAAAAGAAAGGGTTAGTTGACCTCATTATTATCTTGTGTAGTACCCCCATCATTACCTTGCGACATTTGCTAATTTTTTGTGATAAATCCTCGGTAGTTTTTAATAACATTTATCAAAAATAATAAAATATATATGCCGTCTTACAACAAGTTGTATTAGAAGACAGTTTGCAATGATGCAAGAGACATCAATTTTCCAAGCAAGATTGGCCAGATTGTGTGTAGTCTCATCGGCCATACTTAAGAATATTAAAGAATTAATAAAATTATTCGTTTGTATATTTGCTCAATTATTCACAAACTTCTTCACATTTAACTTCGCAGAATACTTTTCTAGGAATATTTCCTATTATTTTTTTTATTTTTTTTTTAAATATTGACAATCACAACGGAGTCCCAGATAAGCGGAGGCATCTGGAGATCAATAACATAACCTCGACGCATGTACAGTATAGGTCATCCCAATTTCTTTAAAGGTACAGATTAAACAAAAACTATAATATCTGATTATAAGTCAAGCTTCCTCGTCGGAAGGGTTCATACATCATACTCTTCATAGACATATTCTTAGAAGCGAGTAAGCGACTAATAATGACGAATTTTAAACTGTTAACGCTAATTACTCCAGACCGAAGAATTATGTTTGCGTCAAAGAGTTCAAAAGCTATTGAAAATAAAAACGCACACCAAAATAATTTATTTTCTTTTGATTTTTTTTTTTTTTAAGAGTATGAGCCGTCATCATTTAATGTTCCGCAAACAACGTGAAAATTATAAATTCTGAATACAAACACTTGGTACATTAAACGCATTTGAATGATTTAAACTTGTCATTTGAAGTCGATATGATAATTTTTAAATTAAAATTTACAGCTCTCTTAAGTATTTAAACTCATATTAGTTATTTATGTGTAATTCGTCTTAAAATATTTGAGACCAAATTTACTTATATATTTATGAAAACACATATTCAGTGAATAACATTGTTAGTGATTAAAAATGAGGTTCGTTAATTAATCTGAGCTTTGAAACCTTTTCTATTTTCTTTTTTTTATTTCTTTTCATACTATGCTGCCCTCGATCTCATTTGAGCAGCATTGTCATTCGATTAGTTTTCTTTTTTGTAAAATTCTCTAATACTCTTGTGGTTCGATAAAACAATAAGGCTGTCTGTCCTTGGTTTGGTGTAATTACCAATGACATGTTACCATTTTTCAGTATAGACATCTCTCCCACACACAAGGAAAACAGATCATGTCCACATAAGATCTGAAGAGAGTTAATGTTCCAGCAAAACTGTAGCTGGTACTAAGGGGGCATGGCAATCTGGCATGTGGCATGGAACCACAAACACAACATGACATGGTGGGCTGTGGGGACAACTCCAATTTATTATACGGTTTTGGTCTTATCCCTTTCTTTGTACTTCAGGGGTGTGTTTGGCAACTCCACGAACGGCTAGTTCACAAACAAGTTGTGGTGGTGCACGAACCAAATATGAAACAACAGTTCACGAACTGGCGAACAGGGGGTAGTTCCTACCTGGTGTGTTTGGCACCTCTACGAACAGCGGACGAACAGCGGCCCACGAACAGGCCCACGAACAAGTTGAGGTCGGCCCACGAATATCTTCTAGTTCGCGAAAACTGAGAACTAGAAACTACCCCTGTTCTCCAGTTCGTGAACTGTTGTTCTATGTTTGGTTCGTGCACCACCACAACTTGTTCGCGAACTAACTGTTCGTGGAGGTGCCAAACACACCTCTACTGTCTTTTTTATTATCGGACTCCCTATCCTCAGAGATACGCCGTATAAAGTGAACAGCTAATACGATGTTGATCGTTTTTTTTTTTTTTAAAAAAGAAAAGTTTTAAAGAGAAGTAGCTTTAGCATTTATGAATCCATTGCAATATTTACATCAGATTTATATATCTTAGGCGTTCGTATCTTCAATGGATATATACACGACGTGGAATAGACAGCTAATTAATTATACGACCCGGATTATTTTATACGATTATTGGCAAATTTAAAAAAGTATTTAATACAAATTATGGTTCAATTTTAAAAGAACGCGCAGCTTCAATATATGTGCTAAACGATTTAAATTTTTATCTACTTTGATATAGTGCTAGAGGTCGAAGCGTTCACGAAAAAAAATTGTTATTTTAAATCAAAAATAAATTTTTATTTAAACGTTAAAAAATCTGATAAGGAAGGAGTTTCATGGCCTCTAGTCAAGATTTTAAAATGTGATTAGCATTTAGATTTATCGGTGATAAACCGGTTGTTCAACCATATTTATATTTTGAATTTCATTCTTATATTCAACTATTTTCATATCTATAACACAATAAGATTCTTATATTAAATTTCTAACTATCAATACAATAAAAAAAACCCTTATAAACTATTAACTTTTAAATATACACTTTAATCATATAATATAATATTAGAGGAAATTGGACACTTGGCTGAATAATTAAGCTAAATTATCGGTGATAAAACTATTGTGCAGTATGGCTGGAAAAACAAAAACTGATATTTAGTTTCATTAATGATAAAACGGAACATATTTAAAACTTGCCTCTAGTGTTGTGACATTTACAGCGCAGATCAGGATGTACCAAAACATATTATTGTTTCTTATTGTTTCTGAATTTACTACACGGATTGAGAGTGTTGGATGATTCGCAGTTGTCAACTTGGTAGTAGAAAATAAATAATAATTAAAATATTTTAATAAGAAAGATATTTGGACTTTGGAAACATAATTTTATTCCAACACTTTATAAATTTCAGAATTGTTAGTTCGGAAGTAGATAACAATTAACATTTTTTTTTTAGAAAAACGAAAGCGGGATTTGAAAAGTTCGTTTGTATAACTTTTGTTTTTCTTAACATTGGATAAAGTTTTAATCCGTACCATTTTCAGCTAGGTGGTAGATAACAATTAAAAGAAATAAGAAAGTTGACTTTGAAAAGTATGTTGCAATAATTCTTATTTCTCTAATATAGATTAAAACTGCATCATTTTCAGTTCCGTAGTAGATAACAATTAAATAAAAAAAATGAATTTGGAAAAGTCGTTTCAGTATATATTCTAACACTGAATTTGAAATAAAAAATTTAAGTTGAGAGCGAACTAACATATTCCTATTCCGAAAGGTTAGGGGGGACCTTTTTTAAAGTACGGACCCAACCCAAATTAGAAATAAGAAATACCTGTCGCAATTCATTTATGGAGACGGATCATCCAAATCTGATCTCAAGTTTGGGTTGCAATTTTCAATTCTCTCTTATCTAAATTTTCGTCCTAACATCTTTTCTCTTTCATTGCTTTCTTTTTTTCTCGCAAAAATCCTCAGCCAACTCTTGAATTGCATAAATATTAATTCTTAAATTTTTAAGGGTGTCTTTGAAATCGAACAGCACAAGAGAAAAGGAGAAAACAGTAAAGAAAAAGGACATTTTGTAAATTTTGTGAATGAAGAGAGTGTAATTTACATTTATATATATGGAATTTTAATTTAGATTTTGTAGACAATTCAAGACTGTGACAGAGTAGAAAAGAAGATAGGATACAAAAGAAAAATAGAAAGCGAAAAAAGATCTCTTGATCACATTCTAGTTTTCAATTATTTTTATAATTATGCTAATGGAATCATTCTATCTACGACGATTCTACTCTTTTTTTTTTATTAAACATTAAAATAAAATAAAGAACTTAAAAGTCAAACCAGTCGAACCTAAAGCTCGTTCGTTATAATGTACTCAATTCGTACTTTTGTAAAAAAATATATATATCTTTATCTTAACAATACAGTAGCTAATATTTTGGACTATTTCCATTACACTTACACAATGCTATAAGATCTATAGCATTTTAAAAAATCTTAGCATGAAATAATGTACTCAATTGATATTGAACATATCTAAGAACATTAATTGATATATTTGCTCTTCATTTTATCTACCACTTTTTTATGCGGTGAAGTATTTTTTTCATATACATTCATCTATGCGCCAAGATATGTTACTCCTCTCCTTAGCAAACAATGGTTGTTTGGTTTCGTCGAGATTCATGTTTTTCATCAATCTCGACGATACAAACGGGTAGAAGTAGATATTTCGCACTTATTCTACATAGAAATAAATTTGCATGCAATTTATATTAATATATTTATTGCTTATGGTTCGTCCTTGCATCATGTCGAAAAATTGTGCCACATGCTAGACAAAAATTTATTGTCAAATTCTTAGAGTATTTCAACAGTGTATAAATTTGTTTTGCTAATTTTTTGTGTTAATTTATGTAAATTTTTCTTATCTTGCTCTGCTCTGTGCTTGTATTAGTATTCCAAAGTATGCATGTTGATCCTGGAATTAACAAGGCAAGATGTACAATATGCTGGTGTTCCAAAGTCAAAGCTTTAATAAAAAAAAGATGAGTTCAATCAATGTGTATGATACTGGAAGCCAACAATAAGCGAGAGTGACGTGAAGAATCCGCACCGTAAAATTTTCTATTAGCAAAATGAATTGTGACGTTTATTGTTTTGGACCGATCAAGCAAGAATCCAAAAATGTATTTTGTGCAAACAAGTTTGACCATCTCCCGTACGGCATTTGCAATAATTTAAATGTAATATAGCAGATGTTTAATGTGACTGAAAATGTGTTCAAATTTAGCAAGAAACTTCACAATCAAACAGAGATATTGGACCTTTGGAATGTTTATTTTCTTAAGTTATGCAGTAATTCAAGAGAGAAGACAAACGGGCACGATATCCAAATGTACAAAAATCAATTAATAATTAAACAAGTAATCTACTTTTCAAAGAGAAAAATGGGCAATTAAAGTAATCCAAATATATAAAACCAAAAAAGTAAAAAAAAAAGGAGATATTTGAATATTTCTGATCATATATTGAGGATGCTTAAGATTTTAGTCTACCTCTTGTCTTTTTGCAAGGATCTAAATTTTTTTATGTTCATCGAGGTTTATTATTCGGTTGATAAAATCCAAGATGACCAACAAGGCAACAACTGAGGCTAGTGACAATTATATGCGGGGTCTAAACTCTGAAAAGTAAAAGGCACACCACACGTCCACACATCTTTAATATGGTCATACGGTGCATGTACGTTTCACCGTTTTAGACTGTATCCCTATTTCGAGCCACAAGTGAATTGCGCTAAATTAGGTTTCATACTCAAAAAAAAAAAAAAAAGAAAGAAAGAAAAAAAAAAGGGATTAGGTTTGGAGCTATACAGTTGCCAGACTAAATTTCCTGACCTGTGTTTCTTTTTCTCTTTTTCTTTTGAGCACATTTATTTCAATACGTCATGTACATGCCTCTGATTCAAACCTTTTATCGCAAAGTTGGACTTATAAGCAATCGACTAGCACAAGTCGCATCATTTTGCATTAAAAAGTAAAGAAGTAGATAAGGAACAATCAACATTAATTAAAAATTTAAAAAACGCGCTCTGAAACTCAGCCAATTTAATGTTTATTTAGTGACGACAGATTCGTAGGCTAAGCCACTTTTAATGGACTTCTTAAGTGAACATGTCAGTATCCCGTAATTTTCACTCGCTTTTCCTGTATATTATTTTTTGTTCTGGTAATATTTATACTGGTTAATAAATTTGCCTAAGAAGGCTTTTCACCTATTTCCAAAATGGAAAAATAATAATTTCCTTAATTGAACATTGAATAGCAGAGGTATAACAGCCTAAGCTGACATTAAGAAAGTAACAATATTTTTATATGTTAAGGATAAGACATCAGGTCAAGTGTTATAGATATGCACTTCCTATTTCTTCTTTCTTGGTCCGACCTTTGTGGCCCAATAATAGTCATAGGATCAACTGCAAATCATCAGACTGATAAATAGCTGTATCAACTTTTAAGAAGAAAGTATATAAAATAAGCATCAAATAAAATTACAAGTTAACAACAAGGTCCATTAAAAAATTTTATTACTATAAAAAGCATTTGGTTGTTCGTCAAATAACCCGCCTTGTAAACCTGGATTTACAATAAGAATAACTAACATTAGGTTTTTATGTTTCAGTTTTTTTCCCTAACTAGTTCTACCTTATAATTTCCAGCTTCCTTGCACTAAATGCGCGGAGGTAATACTGAATTACTGACCTTACATAGCAAACCCTGATAAATGAACCATTTAGTAGTTTTGTACAAAGAATGGAACAGCTGAATCAGTAGCAAACAATATTTGTCGTCATTTTGTAAAATTAAGTAATTTCCAAATAATTGACACACTGTACCTGCGCAAAAATGAAAAAAAAAATAAATATAAAGTTTCAGCAATAATGGAGGAAACATTATTTGCAATTTACTAATTAGTGAGACTAGAGTCCTAACAACCTGACATATTACTTCCAATGAAATTCTCTTCCTATACAGTTTTACCAACAAATAGAAGGTAAGATGGCAAAAAAGCCAACAAAAAAAAAAGTGTGTTATTTCTTGGCCTTAGAGAAGCGAAGGCAACGATACTTCTCGCCACCAACTGTTATCTCAAGAGCACCATCTAGATTGTCTTGATTGGACACCGTACCCATTAGCACACTCTTTTCTTTCTCTAGGTTCTCTCTCTCCATCTTCAGCCTTGCTTCTTGCCTTGCTATTTCTGCCTACAAACAATAAGAAGACATTTCTCCTTTAGAAAAACAAAGAGCATATTCTTAATAATGAACTATGCCTGTCACCAATGCTGGTATGGTAGGCCCATAAACTATCAGAAACTGTGATCTGATTCAAATACATAGTGATCATTAATCAAGGAAATTACAAAGCAAGCCAAGTGCTTTCTGCAGTTCGGATATGCTTTATTTATATATGAAATAAAAGGGGAATCACAAGGGTCAAGATTTTAGGGGCCTAAAGAAGCAGGACATCAAGCATTTTTATTTTTCAATCTTGAAGAACCAAGACTAAGAAATCTGATCCCCAGAAGAGGGATCCAAGCCAAAGGTTTTGGTGCCAATCAAACTAAATTTCGAATAATCAATTTTTTAACTTTTAAATTACTAAATGCTAATTAATAATGATATGTGTAATGCTAATTACACATATCATACATTCACACAAAAATTACATCAATTCAACTCTTTTTCAGCAAGCATAAAAAGCTAACAAAATCAACAGACGAAATTTAGCAAACCCGACTCTTGATAGCTATTGAAAAGAAGTTGAATCATAAAAAAATTTATATGCATGTAATTGAGACAATATGTCAGTTTAAGCAGGAATCAAAAAGTTGGGACAGTTTACCACCAATGACCATTGGCACTGATCCCTTCTCATATGAAAAACCTCTGCCACAAAAAACCCTTCTCATATATTATGCTTTATATGAGAAGTACAGTAACACATTATTTATTTAACGTTTAAGCATGAGAAGTACAGTAAAAGATATAAATAATGTGTTAGTGGCGGAGGGCAGAAACACCATGCAAGGGGTGGAGTTCCTGTGTGCATCTACTTCCCCTCACCAGAGGACTTCCTTCGGTTTTTTTTTTTTTTTTCCAACGGCGTCTATTTTTTCTTAAATTATCTTTTTCCTCTTATTCTTTTCTTTAGTTCAGCCAGCAATTGCGCAAAGGCAATCACACAACACCCCCCCACCCCCACCCAACCAACCAAAGAGTTCAGAATAGGCACAAGGGTTCGATCGCTTCCTTTATCGAACAAATTTTAAATTTTCACACAAAACAATGCCAATAAGACCTTTCTATATTGACACAACTGGTCAGAAACTCATAACTGCTAATGATAGAAAACTATTATTTTAGTAGTTTTAACTCATAAAATTTCCTCATCAAGAATGTCACCCTTTAGAATAATTGTTGCAGATTGTGCAACACAAATTCTTAAACATGGAGCTGCTTGCTTATCTGTATGTTGATTCCTAGTACTTAAGCACTGAAGAGCTGGTAATTTCAATGTCAAATACTGTTCGGTACAATTGCACACCACTATGTATGAAATCATAAATTGAAATGAATAAAATCATGAAATCAATCTAATTCTTCTTCTCTAAAGGCTCCCATCATCATCATCATATCCCACTTTGCCTTCCTTTGTACCAACACCAAAAACCCTCCAAACCTCTCTAACCAATAATTAAGAAATGAGGTGATAAATTACAGAAAATACCTCACGGCGGGAGAGCTCAGCTTTCCAGGCGGCCTCTCTCTCGGCAACCTCTCGCTCTCTCTCCTGAATATAGCTCTGCATCTCGCGCTCCTTCATAATCCGATCCTGTATATCCGCATCCAGCGCCTCTTGCAACTCTCGCACGAACTTCTCCACCACCGCCTTGATGCGCAGCGACATCGCGCCGTCCCTCTCAATCCGATTCAATTCAAACCCTAGCTTGGTTCAATTCGTGACGCCGTATTGCATGATTCGTCGACGATGGTGGTGTTTCTCCGAAGAAGAGGTGGCGGCGAGAGGCGAGAGGAAGGGTTTGATTGAGAGTGTTTGAGAAGGAGAAGAAATGAATTGGAGGCGGGTAGTGATTTGAGCCCCGCAATGCCTGTCTCACTCTGACTCTGTAGCCCGACTCTTTCTTTCTTTCTTCTTTCTTTTCTTTTCTTTTCTGGTTCGTATTGTACAGCCTCTAGTTTTCTGGACTGGATTCCCTCCAATTGGTATGTACCCGATGGGGAAAGAGATCCTCTAGAATTTTTTTTAAAGAAGTTCAGTGGTCTTCCTTACATCTGAGCCGTCGAAATTAGATCGGACGATGATGAGTTCCCCGTGAATAGTACCGGATTGACGGGCCCGAAAAAATTTTAACTGTTGAGATTCAATCGGACGGCTCCGATTCAATCAGAGGATCTCGGTCCGACACGATGGGGTGAGTTTTAGACGGATCTAGACCGCTTAGTTCGTCTCACGTGAGGAAAGTTTTTGCAAATCACTTCTTGGGAGGGATGAAAATGGAGCCGATTTTATCCGCTTCCAACCGTATCTAAATCGGCAAAATATGTTTAATATTCAAACTGTATATGTATCAGAACATATTTGTATTCGTATCTGTATCTAAACATATATTAGAATTCGAGATTTCAAGGAGTATAATCGATGGAAAGTCATCGCTTTAGCCCATTTACATAAGGATACGGATGTAAATGGCCCTTGAATAAAGTGTTGTCGAAATCAGCAAGTATAATCATGGACCCCTTGTAAAATAACATATTATATGGGCTACCCATGAATAAGGATTAAGGTCACATAAATATGTTTGTTGGCTTGGACCCATTGTTGTTTATTCGCGAGGTTATAAACACTAGGCCAACTGTTTATATATGCAAGCTCTTACGAGTTACGATCGTATATTATTCACATGATTAAATTTTGATTCTCACGCGGGTCCATGTGTTCTATTTGCAAACGTACATGTTGTTTGTTTGGAAGTGTATTTTACTGGGTTCATTGTTTATTTACAAGCGCTTACGGTCGTATATTATAGACATGATTCAATTTTCATTCTTACATACATGCCCATATTTTTTTATTTGCAAGTGCATTTGTTGTTTGTTTGTAAGAGTATTTTGTGGTGTAAATGTCGGGGTTACCATTGCTTATGTGTACACATGATAAACTTTTATTTCTTACTTGCGGGGACATTCTTGTTTATTTGCAAGCGTATGTTATCGGAAAAAACAAGGACATGTTACGCATAATGAATTTTAAATTCTTACAGGAAGGTAGGTCCATTATTGTTTAATACAACAGAATGAAATAAAAGCATTAATACAACAGAATTAAATACCACAAAAGCATGAATAGTAACATGCATATAGATACCATATATAATTTACAAAATATATACCAACAACGATATCGATCCATGTATCTCAGATCAATAGTTATAATTCGTACGCTTGCGATAATAAACTGAGTACAATAGAATATTTATTTGTTACTGTGAGAACACATCATGCACCAATCTTCACGCCTTTGTATGGTAAAATCTCATAATTATTCTTCCAATCACTGGTTTTTCACCATAAAACTTAGGAAAATTCAGATATGTGTTACTTTCACTTTCGCTCTCTTATGCAACTGGACCAATCCTGAAATTCTTCTTCAAATTATGTAGAGCAAAAACTTTGAAAAAAATATGACAGGACCAATACTAATATTGAATGAGAAATACGACTCAGAAAATTAAGCTATCGATAAATAACATCTTAGGTGTTTGCTGATACGTTGTTTTGTCATATGCTAGTTTTGCTTCGTCTTAGATCGACAAGATCATTCGTTGCTTTCTCTTTTATCTTTCAAAAAAATATATGAATTTTGTAGTTCTCTTCAAAGGGGTGTGTTTGAATGGTTTGGGAATAAGCAAGAAAGAACTCTTATGGAAAGAAAGAGTGTTATTTCAAAAAGAGTGGAAAGAGTGTTATTTGCCGAAGCTGTCTCGGCACAGCTGGTAAGGCACCATCTTCCCATTGGGGAGACTTGGGTTCGAGGCCCACCGTTGGGAGGTGGGTTAAAATGGGTGCGTGAGTAGGGGGTGTGTGCCTACGGATAGTGATAAAAAAAAAAAAGAGTTTTATTCCGAAAAGAAGTAATATTATTTGGATGGTGAGTTAAGAAGAAAAACGGAAGAGATGAAATAAAATAATCATTTCTCTTTTTTATCTAGTTGTAGTTTATTCATTTGTTCTTTTTATCATTGTAGTTTATTCATTAACTGATAAAATATAATATTTACCATTTACTTAAATTAATGTTAATGTTAAAAAATATTAGTTTTAATTAAATGAGTAGGCCGAGTTTTATTAATTTTGGCATTAGCCGATAAAATATACTATTTGTGTATGGTGATTTGAGAATAAAAATGGAAGGAAATAACAAATTGATTGTTTATTTTATTTTTTACAACTAATTTCTGATTTATTATTATTTCTTTATTCCAATGTTTTGATATTATAAAATAAACTAATTATTTTTATTGAATACTAATAATCATAAAAAATAATAAAAATATTATAATAAATTTTGAAATAATTAGTATTGTAATTATAATATTATAAAAATTATAATAATTTTATAAAAATATTTGATATTTTAATATTATAATAATAACATTAAAATAAAATATTAATAATATTATAATAATTATATTATAATAAAATAATAATATTATTATTATAATATAGTAATAATATTATTAAAACTAAATAATCCTACGAAAAGAAAAAAAAAGTAAACAAAAGGATGAAGTAGGTGCGCATGAATGGGGAAAAAAAAAATTCATGTTCAAGTGGAAAGGATAAAAAATAATAGCATTTCCGAGTCTTATTATTTATTAGGTCAAGTGCATGAAAATTTATATTTTATTGAACATCTTTCTTCCCAAACCTTATTCCAATAAAAAACTAAAAGAAGCACTTCCAAGAAGAACTCTTCTTCTGAGCCTTATTCCAACTTGTTTGTATGAAACATTTCTTTTGAAAGAGGTTTGTTCTAGGAAGAGGACTTATTCCAATGGCGGAGCCAGAATATTTCGTAATGAGGTTTAATATTAATTTTATATTTTTAATATTATAAAAATTAAATAAATTAACATAATGCATATTTTTATTTTTATTTACAAATTGTACCAGTTTCAAAATTATAAAGATAACAAAAGAGCTAAAAAATTTTAGTTGAGCACTTATGCAAAAAAATATTAGGGCCCAATATAAAATAATTTTATGAAATTTATATGTTCGTCTATATTTTACTATTTAAAATCACATCTTTTAAAATTTAAGTATTTATAATTTGATATAATTATAACCGAATAAAGAAGAGAAATATGTTAAATTTATAGACCAAAAGTAACCATAGTAATTAATTGTATCTTAATTTTTTGGCACATCTAATAAAATAAAATAAAATCTATGTATAAAAGATTCTTCAATATAAAATTACATATTCAAGTATTTGTTATTAATGAATTTTATTTTTTCAAACAAACAAATTGACCGAATCAGATATGGGGTTCAACAGTGGAATACCTTTTGAATATATATGGGTTCAAATATTACATATCTTTTAAAAAAATTTCATTTTGTAAGATTAAAATTTTATTTGTAGTTGTTTCATTCATAAATAAATGGGGTCAATTGACCCATTCCATTTATGTAGCTCCGACTTATTCCGATTGATCCAAACAATTTAAGTCGCATCTCCAATTGTTGTCCAGTCAGCTGTCAAGCAATATTTCCATTATTTTGTCATTGAACTCATAACAATTTTGATTATATATATATATATATATATATATATATATATATGTCTAACTTTGTATAGATTAAGTCGAATTAACCTTATAGAGCGTGCTAACTAAAGTAGACAAGTATTTTTTTTTTACTGAATGATGAAATTTTGCGTCTTATTCAAATATTCATTCTTTGGAAAACCTTTTTATAATAGTATTTTTTTTTCTTTCAAAATAGCGTTTTAAAATTGTTTTGTTAGATTAAGTTCTTGGAAAACAAAGAGAAATTACGATTTTCATAAATGTTCCAAAGTTACAGTCGTTTTTCTTTCTTTCTCTTTTTACTTTTTTTTTTTTTTTTTGAGACTTTTGGGGCTTGTGGCATGAACCTTGTAACAACTTGCGTTTCAATTTTGGGACTATGTGACCTCAGTTACGATGACATTTTTTTTTTTTTCCAGTTAGCTATGACATTGTTTTTCTTTGCTGGCAAACCTTTAAATTTGTGTATTGTTAGTTAAAACTGAGTATCTAACGCAAAATTTTTACCATCGGATATTTTGTTTATATGTGCCAAAATAAATAAATTATTTTAGAAAAAATACTATTTTTATATTAAGGGTAAAAATTTAAAATGCAAACCTTTGATAACAAATTATATATTTGATTTTCTCCAATTTCTTAATCCAGTTGTTGGCGGTCTCTTTTTCAATTCTATAGAGTTCCTTTGCGCGCGGGCGCACACTTAGTGAAAAAATAATAATAATAATCAGACATAAATATAATCTATTTGAAGGCAAAATGAATGATCAAGCATAGAATTTGTGCGTTTGGAAATGTGATTCGAATGAGGCCAGCAAGTTAATTAAGACATAGGAACCATAAAAATAATAATAAAAATATAAAGCTCGAAATTTAGTCGATTTGTATGATTCATTACACCTAAATGGTGAGGTGAATTCGTGATGCGTACTAGCCACAAAAGGATGTAGCTTAGCTAAGGACAGTGTACACATCAACATCATTCTTTCTTCTGTTTTAAACATGCTTTAAGTTTGATTTTTGTACATTAATAATAGGCGAACATATAACAATAAATAATTGCATGTAAGATTTAGGAATATTGTGCGGTGGACAAATTTGTAATATCGGACTTAAACCCTGATCACTTGTAGCTGTTTGTAATTTTGAAAGGACAATTAATATTTTGGTCTATATAAAAATATTAGTCCATTGCGAAATTTGAGTTTTTAACGGTGTTTTTAATACCATACCGACATCAGTTGGAGTTATGTCATAGAAGTCAATATTTTAGTGACTTAATTTTAATTTATGTTATTGATGATATTTGATCATTTGTTCCTAGGATTTATTATTGACAGATCATTCAGGTTGAGGATCTGAATTGTGGATCTCTGTGGATCATTCATTAGAATGACAATAACAAATCTAAATCGTCCATAATTTTGATAATTAACAAGGAATATTAATTATCATATAAGTTTAGTATGCAAGTTAAGTGATGATTAAGTTCTACAAATTATAGGTAAGGAGTTACCAACTTAATTACATATGTGTATGTTACTAAAACATAGCACAAGACTTGATCCAATGAAATAAATATATGGATTGTGTTATGTGTCATTATTTATTTCATATCAGTTTGAGATGGTTCAACTTTTCTACATGAAGATGGGTTCAATAAATATCATCTAACGTTGATTTCTGATAAAGGCTGCTATACGGACTTTATTTATGTTCTCTTGAATTGTGCGGAAAAAATTTGTTCATCAAAAAAACCGTATGTCTTTCGTTAGTTTATCTAGTGAGTGATGATATCTATTGGACGTCCCTTGATGTAGTTGGATTGTTTGCTAACAACTTGTACGATAAACTCAATATCAAGAAATGTATAATCTGCAAGAATGACACATTCCTATTTTGAATTATACAGTGATATCATGTGACATAAGAATAAAAAAAAGTAAATACTTTTATTTCTTATGCAGGATTGAAATACTGTAGTAGTACAATATTTATGTTAATTGGGAATCATAACGTATTGCTAGATACCGCTTATGATTATTGGAAATAAATAGCGATTTATTTTTCATGTCCAACATAACATAAATCCTCAAAGAATCACACAAATAGGACTATAACCATATAGTGCATTATTTATTTATTTGCAGCAGTGAGTACTGTGAAAATATGATAAGTTGATTAATTAATTATATATCATTGCGAATCGTTATAATTAATTAAATCAAATAGATCATATAGAAATAAATTAATGTATTTGATAATTCCAAAATAATTATTAATAAGTTAATAATTAATTTTGTTCAACATACTTTAATTGTATTGAGCTATGGGCTTTTTATTTAATTGGTTAATTAAAATCCGATTTGAGATCAAATGGAAAGATAAATTAATGGAATGAAATAATGAGCCATTACAACATGTGATGTTAGCCACATGGCCCATAAAAGGGGGCGGCGGGCGGCTCGGAGAGGGCATTTATGTCCAAGTGAAAATTAGGAGAGCTATGTCTTGAGATGTCTATATAAAGGGGTCTCATTTGATGAAACTCTAGCCTCTATCTCACCTCTCTCTGTCCTCTACCTTAGGCCACCACCTTCATCCCAAGGAAGAGAGCTCCTCTCTTCTTTCTTGCTCTTTCCACCTCTCATCTAGCTCATGTGTTGAGCGCTTCCATTCTTCCACTTAAATTGTTAATTGATAAAAGAGGTTCAAAAGGGGATTAGCTTTAGACTTGAATTTGCTAGCACTTATTTTTAACCTTTGGTTAACTCCTTGGTGGACTTGAGGCCGGCCAAGGTGGTGGTGGTGGTGGTGTTCACGCCATCGACTCCAAGTGATAAGGGTCAAGCCTTGCAAATACAATTTTGCAAAAGGTATAACATCTCCTCCTTCCTCTTGTGCTAAAAAAGGTAATTACTAGATCTCTCTCTTGTTGTGCTTGGTTTAATTGTTGTTAATTAGTAATAAAATTAAAATTGTGCACAAACTTGAGTTCTTAACAACATCCCTATCGGCCAGGTGACCTAGATCCGGTATTTTTAAAAAAATTTCAGCATTTCCTCTTACGATATGTAATACCGTCGTTTCAGTCATTGTTTCGATTTTCGATATTACCAAAATGTTTCGTATAAAAGACAGGAATGTTTTTTTGTTTTCTTTACATTAGAGTATGAGTATCCATTTAATTCAAACCATAAGAATATAACGGTAACTTTCCAAAAATATATATAATTGTTTTATTTCCAACTAACTCTTCTCCTCTACATGCTCCCATCCAATGATCATCAATTCTCACTCCTCGTTCCATTGTACCAGCCAGTGTTTTCAATATCGTACCGGATACCGGAAGAATTCGGAAAACAGATACCAAAACAGCGGTATATGGTATTGTGAGATAAAATACAGGAAAATTTAAAAAAATATCGGATTTTGATCGCCTGGCCGGTAGAGATGCCGGTATGGTATTAAAAACACCGGTACAAGCAAACCAGCAAGAAACAACTGTCTTACCAAAGGAAAAAAAAAAAGTTAAATAGAAATGGGACGATAACACCTCTCTCTGTGTCCGTGTGGAGCCCGGCTCTTCCTTTCTTATTTCTTTCTGGTTCGTAGAATAGCATCTAATTTTTCTGGCCCGGATCCCCTCCAATTTGCATGCGACGATACTCAGCCTGTTTAATAGCTGCCTTCGAGAGTTCGGAGGCATGGGTAGTGTTCTAAATACGTGCCGTGCCGTGTCGTGTCGTGTCAAACACGTCATGTCCGGATCATCTGTCGTGTCGTGTCTAAATATTTCACGTGCCGTACCGTGCCGTATCTAAATTCTAAGAGATGAACACGACATACATAAGGACACGCCACGCCTCGTGTCCCCGTGTCGTGTCTTCTTTAGACGTGTCGTGCTGTGACGTGTTCGGACACATCTAATTTTTTAACATAAATATAATTTGGTTATGAAATTTAAAAATCATGTTTGATAAATATGTCAAAAATTAAGAAAATAAACATGCTTTACAATTGAATTAAAATATAGAGTCAATTTTTATTTTTAATTTTGATGTGAATTTTTTTAATTTTATAGTAATCATTTTCTCTTTTTCAGGCTTGAGACCAGTTATGTTTGAGAGAATATAAGCGGGACAACTAATTTAAAATTATATTTATTATAACAAATGATAAAATTATGCTATCCTTATCATTTATATAAGTATTCGTTAATTTCAATTTTTGATATAGATGAATAACTTATACTATTCTTACTATTTAAAGTACAAGAGATGACAAAATTATTTGATTTTTTTAGACATATGGATAACACTTTGTGCCTTTGGACCTTTATATTTTTTTGTGCGTTAATTATAAAATCATCCTAATTATAATATAATATTTTTATTTCCAATTTAATGGATAAAAGTACTTGATTTGGAATTTAATTGATTTTATAATTGAATGTAGGGCAAGATTTATGAAAAAATATATATAACATCTACATAAATGTGTTTATGTAAGCTTAATGTGTGTCTTTTTTTTCGTGTTTGGCGTGTCTGTAAAACGTGTCGTATCTTTCGTGCCGTGTTGTGTCATGTCTCATGCCGTGTCGTGCCGTGTCGTGTCTGGAAAATTCACGCGTCGTGTCGTGTCTATTTCATCAAAGTCAGACACGACACGCCTATGTTCTCGTGCCGTGTCCGTATCTGTGTCTTGCCGTGTCGTACCACCTCCGTGTCGTGTCGTACCGTGCCGTGATCGGACACGCCGTGCTTTTTTTAAACACTAGGCATGGGTATAAAGCCTTCGCATGAATGCATGATTAGAAATAGAAGTTACAGATTTCTGACTTGTTCACGGTGCGATAATTAATGGCCGAGGGGACCCAAACTGCAGTGGCCTTTCAAATGTGGGACCGACGGTCCCATATCCCCATTTTAAGCCTTGACCGTTTACAAAAATTATTTGTAGAGGGCTATATGATATCTCGACAATGTAATTTGGTACGCTGGATTATGTGAACACAATGAGCATGTAACCACTAGCACACAATCATTTTCTCAATTACTTATTTATTTTTTTAAATGATACCATCAGTGGGATGAAGTTTAAGAATCGTAGGTTCATAAATTGACCAATGAAACAAAACTTGTATAATTAAAGTTTTTACTCTTGGTATAACATGCATTAAAATGATTGCATTATCGTGTTTAATATAATCTGTATGAAGCGCATTCCCTTTTTTCTGTGGAAGGAGAGAAGCAAACCATTTAACTACGTTGATAGCATTCCTCTAATATAAAGAACAAAAAAAAAAAAAAAAAAAATCATCCACCAAGCAATAGCTTCTTTATTTATTTATTTGATCCACAAATATGTACCCACTTAGCCTACCCAACTTGTTTGGGGCTAATAGACTTTGTTAGTACTCTTAACGAGTGAACATAAGCAAACCAAGGAACCAAGAGGTACAACGTTTTTCAACATGATTGAACCAGATTAAAATTAAATACTAACAAGAGTATTAAGATGATCTGACGAATCAATAACTCAAATAAATATAATCTAGAATCAGCTTGATTACACAGACTTAAACATCTTAAAAAGACTTATTTCCTCGTGCTTATACAAGCTGGTAAAGAAGTAATGTCATTTCCCCGCTATTTTAACAGTGGCAAAAGTTTATTAACAATCAAAAGTATCAAAAAGGCTTCACATCCTTCATATCCACTAGATTCTTAGGTGCAACTCGTCAAATCTTGGGGAACCGACTGCCTTGTATTATCTTACATAAGAATTGTTGGATTACTGTAACTTCTCACAACTCTGCTTTGCTTTCATCATCAATAGTATTTCCATGATAGGATGCAAGCTCCTTGATTATGGATTCATATATTTCTATTCCTTTGAGATACTCATCTTTACTCAAGAACTGAAACCATGGGAAAATATTATTACTAGCTTTACTTTTTAGCAATGCCAACGTAAGGAATCAAGGTTCAAATAAATTGATTTATTAATTAGAGACGTTCCAATAACTAAAAGGTAAGTTTGATCCTAAACAAGTAGATAGGATATTCCAAGATCTAGGTGCTGGCAGTATTTCAAAGAATAAATGGGAAATTTCTGTTCAGAACCCTATAAAACCTGAAATGCTTCAAATATAAACCTGCAGAAAATATCTTTTTTCATTTATGCACCTTTTATGTCGGAAATATCACCTAGAATACATAAATCTCTTCTCTCCTATTTCCAGGACAACTTCCAAACAATCTATCATTCTATCTTATTTAACCAGAGATAAAACAAGGTCATAAAAGATGTAATCAGGAGAGTCATGAGTTGGGAGAGATTTTGAAGAATTATGGGAGTTGGTTTCTCTCTGGAGTTTTGAGATATAGTTTTTGTTTCGTGGGCAAACATGAGATTGTCTTATGTAATACATATGCTCGGCCCAGGAGAAAAGGAAAGAACAGAAAATAAACCTCATTGTGATCATGGAGCAAGATTGGAGTGTTAGCCATAGGCGAAAATCCAAATGCAGGGATTCCCAGTTCCCTGAAGTAGCGAGCATCTGTTGAGGCTGGAAATATCTCGGGTTTTCCAAGTTTGCCTCCTGCTTTCTTCACAGCTTCCCCCAACAGGCTCCACCAAGGGTTTGAATTGTCAGCCACTGTTACTGCTGGTTTTCCATATATGTCAACAACTGGGACCTTTTGCTTGAACTACATGTGAATGAAAGAATTCTAAAAATAAGGATAAAATGTAGCCTGATTCAAGAGTTAGAACAAGAAGCAAATTTCTAAACCAACTCCTATGCAGCGATAGAGTAAACTAGAAATAAAGCAAGTGGGCAACAGATAACAAAATGACAATATCACACTAGACAATTAACAATTTGTCAACTTCTGTACTGTGAAAGTGATGCACTCTTAAATCCTAATCCCTGTAATTTCAATTTAATTAATTTTGTCCTCCCTCTGGCATTATTCTATTATAAGAAGCTAAAACATAGTCTTAGATAATAAAGAGAAAACAAAAAAATGCATCAAGGTAAAAGTAAAAGCAACATGTAATGCTCTGAAGCACAATCCCTTAATTCAATTCAATTGTTTTATCTCGTGATTATCGTCGACCTAAATCAATATGTTTCAGAAATCAATAAAACAACTCTTCCGATATTACCCAGCTGAATTTTTATTGCTCAGCAAGGTAATCATTAAAGCCATTAAGTAGGTGCACTAAAAAGACTACCTCATAAGTCAAGTTCCGTGAAGAAGGGGCCCACTCTTCAGCAAGGCGCCTCTCTAGTGCCTCAGGGTCAGCACTAGGTGGTACCCTTATGTCCAGACCCACCTCCGCTTCTGATGGCTGCAGATTCATTACAAACCCCTGACAAATACAAACAAAATATACCCAAAAACCTCAGATTAGAAACATTTGAGTGCTTCTGTAAGCAGTGCAATTTAGTGCTGAACCATGTAGCAATCTTGCAAAGTGATACAATCACCAACAGCAACATATTGGCATGCAAAATTTGTTTAGCTCTAATATTTCAAGCTCAGGTACGAAATCAATAACCTAATTTAGCATACACTTCAGTTCAGAACATGAAACCATAAGCCAAATCTCTGCAACCTCAAATAGAAAGAAAAAGGAAATAAAAATAAAGGAAGGAAACAACTCACAGTGGGAGTAGGAGTGCCAGCCTTCAAATAGACAAAATTGATGGAAACAACATCACCTTCAGCTTTAACACCGGCCTTAACCAAATCAAACTGAGCTGTTCTAAATCGCTTAATCGCCTCGATGCTCTTCAACAAATTCTCCATGGCACTCCCATCATACAATTTGGCACCATGACCGGGTGCTCCTTTAGACCTGATCACAGTCCACCAAGGGCTCCGTTCACCATAAAAAAGCCTATACTCAGCCCCAGGTGAAGCAAGGCCTTCATCAAGAACTAGACCAATATTTAATTTTTTGAATATTTCAGATTTGACAAACACTTCTACACCAGCATGGCCACCTATTTCTTCATCCGGGACGAAGGTGATGTAGATGTCTCGGTCTGGGCTGAACCCAGCTTTTTTAAGGAGGCGAATCGCTTCCAGATATTGCATCCCTACACATTTCATATCCTGTGTATATGCACAAAATTTAATAAAAGAGATGTTTCAAGCCTATTGTGTTTGAACTTTGTCGGATTATATGATTATTGATCAAATTTTAATAAAAGAGGTTTTTGTTTGCATAAATTGACGGTGATAATATATATAGCTGCAAGAAAAGTTTTAACTTTTCATCATGATAGTCTTCATTTACGTTGCAATTGCTAATTGGTTAGAGTGCAGAGTAGTGGATTTAATTGTATTGTTTTTTTTTTACTTTTAGTTCTCACTTTAATAAAATAATAACAACAACTCACTTGTTCATCATCATCTTAAATTTCAAGTTAAAATTACAAATTCCACTTCCTTATTCAATCAAGGATCCAGCATACCTGAGAACCACGCGCATAGATACGACCAGAAGAATCGATAGCAGCAGAAAAGGGGTGGTGGGCCCACTTGTCAGTTTCGAACGGGACGACATCAGTGTGCGAGTTCAACAAAAGAGAAGGCAGCGAGCTCTTCTTCCCGGGCCACTTGAGAAGCACCAGCGGCTTACCAGCGACCAACTCGAGAGTTTGCGACTCGAGTCCGATGGACTCAGCTTGAGACGTGATGAAAGCGGCGGCTTTGGCGTAGTCGGGAGATGGCTGCGCCGTGTCTATGCGGAGGTACTCTTGAAAGCGCGACACGGCTGCTGTGGACTCGGAGGCGGTCAAGTCGCTGGGCTTTACAGCGGTAAACACCGCGGCCAATAGGAGGAGGGAAAGATGGGGTAGGAATTGATTCATGTTCTCTGGTGAGTGTGTGGGAGAAGAGAACTGTGGAGGAGCAGTTGAGACTTGAGAGGTTCGGAGTTCAGCAATGAAATGAACTTGGGAATGGGAAGATTCCCAGTAACGGGTTATTGGGTTACGGGTTGTCGTACCTGTCCGATAACTGATACTAATCCTACGAATTTACGAGGAATCTGAATATGAATTGTATCCATTTGATACATAATATGAATTTGATCCTAAATCTATAATGCATATTTGTATCCATTTGTATTTTTCAAATTCTTATTGGATACTAATCTACATGTTGGGTAAAATCGTAAGTACTTAAAAAAAAAAAAAGGGCTAAATTTGCTTCTGTTCCACCTTAAAAAAAGGGGGGGGGGGGTATAGTACAATACTATCCTAATTAATATTTGATTCGTCCTATCTTAAAACGGATCAAATTCTCATTATGTACTATCCTAATTAATATTTGATTCGTCCTATCTTAAAACGGATCAAATTCTCATTATTACATAATGAAATTCATAATTAAATTTTCGTGCTAGTGCAATCAACGATTTTTCAATATATAGTGTTTCATTTTGTTCCCCCGAAGTTGCTCTTATTAAAACAGTCAGAAAAATTTTACATGTTATTTTGAGATAGATTGAACGACCAAACATAGTTATTATACTATAAAAAGAGCTTAATTATTTTTTTAATGTAAAGATATTTTATCCATTAAATATTCGGTTAAAGATTGATACTTTTTTCGAGAAAACTAAATGTTTTAGGCGCCTTCATTTTGATCGAACGACCTTGATAAAATACTACAGAGAACCTATACACTTTGATAGGGCCAGAATATAAAAGCCTGGCCCAATATAACGAATAAATGTAGGCCCAATCCACAATGATGACGTCAGCGATCTTCTCAGTGACCTTTGAACAGCAAAAAGAGGTGGGAAACGAAAAGGTGACATACCAACTAGCTTAACAACCTGGTTTCCTGGAAGTACGCGGAGATCCTCGGAAGGAGTTTTGCCATCTACGAATTCTTTTCGGGAAAGAATCCGAAAGACCTTCGGATAGAGATAGGGGACACAGCAAGCAAGTGGTGTAACGTTTGTCTGATGACGCCAGTAAGAGAATCTAATTCAAATGCCTATAAATATAGAGAGAAGGAGGTTGGACATTCTGTAATATAACACACGCACTTTGTACACGAGATTAAGAACAATAAAATACATTCCTTTCCTCTAATCACTCTAGTTGATCCCTCTACTAAATCTAGACGTATCACACTTCTAAATATGTTGATGAAATTTCAAATATTCTTTTATTTTGGGCAATTTGTATTGTTCGAACGACTTGAAAATAGTTAGATCCTAGATAGGATTTTCTATTTCAGAAATTGTGAACGACGTGTTTCATGTCGATCCAACGGTCTCTAAATAAAAGGAGTCTGTGTCTCTAAAAAGTTATTTTTTAACTTGAAAAGGGATATAAATAGGCAGGGCAAATTTAGAATGTCATCTAACATCCAACATTGATTAAACAGTCCAAATGGATTAGGGTACAACTTACAAGTAGAGCTTGATATTTTCTACATTGGTCCACCAATAGTCGTGCCAAGTTTAATAAAATGTTGGGATTCCAAGGGATGTATGATTATCAATTTATTATTTAAAACCAAGGGGGTGTGATTGTCATTTATAGTAATCTGGCCGAGCAACAGCGTGGGGATTTGTTTAATATTGCTTCTGCCAGTGCCATGAAAACAAGACATTATTTAAACAAAAATACTCCAATCTCTAGGTAACTATTGTCATAAACTTGCTGACGACTGTCTGCTTGGTAATCACTTATAAATAATTAAATATCACCACCAGTAGCCCAGTTCAGTATTTAAATAGGCCCTTTTCAGAGGCCCATATTGCATAAAGCCTTCTGTATATAAAGCCCAAACATTATATTTTCCGCGGCAGTTTAACTTTAAACTACTGGAAGTCTCCATTTTCTTGCAAGAATATCCTCATGGCAAATGAATATGAGCTGTAGGAGTCTATGCGCATTTATTAGGATTCACTGAAAATAATTTAGCTCCATTTATATGTCATATATATTTTCCAAATAAAATCTTTTAGTGTGAGATTTTAAACGGAGATGTGCAATTCTTGGAGCTAAAGGAGAGGATTGTACTAAGGCCACTGGCTGCGAAAATTCAAATTAGAGGCCAACGAAGCATACTTCTGACGCCTCTCCAATTTGCTCTTTCTTCTAGGTTAGTTACACCAATACCTTCATCTTTCGTATAGATCTTCTACGACCAGTTCATTATTTTCTAATATGTGTCCTGCCCGCAGTATAAGTTAACTATTGGCAACAATATTCACATGCATAACCCGCCACACAGATCGACACACTTGTATGGCTCTTATAAATAGGAAATAATTCACGCCCCTTGTCCACCTCACCTCCCACCTCTCTCGCTCTTCGCTCTTTCTTTCTGCTCAAAACTGAAAAAAAGGAAGTTACAAAAATAAACAAAAAAACAAACGGGAGAAGAAAGGAAAAAAAAGAAAAGAAAAGAAAGAAAGAAAGAAAGAAATAAAGAGAGAGAGCTCGAGCGGTGATCACAACCATGGCGAAGAAACCGCCTACGTCAACGCAGGATCCGAAGTTCAGCTGGGAGGAGGTAGCGAAGAAGCTCTCTCTTTGGCACACGGCCACCTTCCGCCCGATCCAAACCCACGACGACCTAGAGCCAATCCTCGCCTCCGCCGGATTCTCTCCCGTCCGAGGCGCCGCTGCTCCGACGAAAGGAGGTGGTGGTGCGTCGGGGGTGGTGACGTGGAGGGAGTACGAGTATTGCAACGGAGCGGGAGCGGGAAAGGGAAAGGGGAAGACGACGAAGGGATGGAAGCCGAAACCAAGGTTGCCATTGGGAAGGCTGGATGGGTTGCATCTCTTCACTTACGAGGCTTTCTTGATCTCTCTCGAGTTCTACCTGGGACCCCACCTTGTCCCCAACCTCTTCCACGTCAGGTAACGCTGTTAACTATCTCCCTTCATTGCCCCATAAGTAACCCATCCCCAGGTGCTTCTTTTGGGGTAGCGAAAGTGGGAAAAAAAGGCGAACGGTCTTGGGTTCGAACTATTTCTGGTGTGGTTTTACGGTTTTGTCCCTGGATTAGTGGATTGTTTCGCAATTAGTGGAGCATTAGCTTCGTTCAAATAAAGCAAATTGTTTTAGATTGAAATTTGGATAGTATTTTTAGCCAGCGTGTGAATTACGAAAATGCGCCGAAGCATCCATCACTTAATTTTCGTTTTGGTCGCTCAAGTTGCGTGACTTTCTCTTTCCAATGAAAAACAGCGGCTTGGCTTCCCTGTTATAGAAAAAAGCGAAGTTCTATGGAGAAATAAAAGCTGGTCCCAGTCACACAATATTTTAAAGTTGGGGTACGATACAGTGGTAGTGATGAAAGAGTGGCGCAAATGGGATTCAAGGATCAACCATACTTTATTTTTAGAATAATCGGTTGTCAATTTCTCATGTCAAATTTGTTATTGGTGATTTATGGGATTTGGTTAAAAAAACTATTGTACATCATCACCATCATTTTTTTTTTGCTTATGTAGTTCTTGAAATATGAGTACGGTAAGAAGCCTATCATAGGAATTGGATTAGTAGTGTAAATTTTTATGCTTGACTAACAAATAGGTGATATTGAATATGTAATGGCAGCCATTGTGTAATCTCCTCTTGTGAAAAGTAAAACAGATATGCATAGACCTTATTACAATTCTAAGAACACATAATTTTGTTTTACTTTGGGCAAATTATTTTCTAATTAAAGAATAATATTGTTAAGTATACAGAAGCTCGAAACCCATCAAGACCTCTTTGTAGAAACAACAGTGCCCTTTTTTTAGTTATTAGATGAAGCTTACTATAATGCTTGCAACTTTACATATGTTGTCAAATTCATAAGATTTCATCTGGCTAATGTATCTTTGTTTCTTGAAACAATTTTGATTTCCAGGGCAATGCCAGTGACCAGAAAACATGATACGGCACTGGAGAAAACATATCGGCCAATGCGTGATTGCGGGATAGATGAAGAAGGTATCTTTGTATACAGAGAAGGCACACTGGATCAAATCACCAAGGCTGCGTCAGGTTTCAGCAGCGCTTTCAGTCTTATCAGTAACTCCACTTACAGCATGAGCACTTCCACCAACTGCACTGAAAGTGAAGGTGGTCTCAAGAAAAAGAACCAAAATGAAACTAGCAATGGTAGTTATCCAGATAGCTTTTCTCTGGTTCCTTTGAAAGATCTTTTCCCAAGTACAGTTAGCTTCAGTTGAGCATCTTGTTGGTAGATCAGGTTTAGAGAAAAAAAGAATCGTTTAATAACTGTAGTTTCAGTGAGGTTAGTGAGTCAATATTTAATCTTGGGTTTCGTTATGGATCCAAATCCAATTGTATGCTGAGCCAATTTTGAATAGTAAAATTTTGAGTGTCGGTATGTGCTCATGTGTCTTAATTTTTTTTTTTTTTTTCTTGTCGTATTCAATTATACGAAGGCCTACTTCAATATTGCTCATTATACATACAAAGTTACGAACAGAAGCCAGGCTAAGGCATCTCAGTGTGTACTCTGCTATTTACGAGTCGATACTAAATTGGGCCCGTAAACCTAAACAGGCCATACAGAGGCCGAATAAGTGAGGTTGCTGTATGAGCTTTAAATGTGATTCGTATTCTAACAAAATCCATTCAGAGATACTAAACCCGAATTAATCTGCAAAATATGAATATACGGATACACCCAGTAAGTATTCTGGTGTACATAAACTTTGTCCAAATCAGTAACGATGTTTACAAACAACACATTGTTAGTTTTCCTATGTGACTGAATCAGAATTCCTAGTTATGTTATTGCTCTTGTTCCTGTTACAAACTTTCTGGTAAGAATATGCATGATAAGCAATGACATTTGTATAGTCACACTCACACATTAATCAAATGATCTCACCGAAATGGTTCTAGAAGAGATTAATTAATAACTTAACCGAGTTATTAATAAATTCCATAACTCCTTCCTGTAATCTTGCTGTAACGAATAACATCAGCTTTGGGCAATCTGAGTCATAACTCGTTTATGTTCGTAACATCATCTGTTTCTTTCAACAAAAGCAAGCTAGTTCTACTAGACGTCCATGGATCCTAGCAAGTGTATAACAGTTATTTAAGATAAAGTTCATTCCATCTATATTGTAAGATGTATAACATAATACGATACAAATTAATAAATGCACCGTCTAATATCTACTATTTTTTTTGTTAAAATTTTCTATAGCAATTATCAAAGATCTCCATTAAACATACAGTAATAAACTTCCGACAATTTGGATTTTCGTCGAAGTAATTTATGTCACCAGTTTTTTTTTTTTTTTTTTTTTTTTTTGAAAATTGTGTCACCAGTTTTGTTAGCTTCTTCGTCTCCAAAGTCCAAATGTGATTTGCCAGAAATGGCTAGCTATACAAACTAAAGAAACAAAGGTAGGCTGGATGGGTAAAGAATACCAAACTTGCAAAGTGGTCTAGTAGCGTATTCCAGAGACTGCATTTCTCTTTTCCTTTTGCCTCTCTTTCTTTTTTTTATTTTGTGCCTTTTTCCCTTTTGCTCTTTTACAATTTACCAAAAAAACAAGAGCTGAAATCACCCGACATTCCTAACTGTATTACTGATTTCCATGCACCAAAGATCCTCTTAGACTCGTCAAACCCACGAGACCACCTCATCCCCTTATCATCCCTTTTCATGCTCATTATTTGGATCCTTGATCTTCTTTATTTAACTAGGTACTTGAGTTCCTGTTATGAGTTAATTACTGGTACAAGAACGTGATGAGTTATTACACTCCATTTTCATACTTATATTTCGAGCAACTTCGCTTAATAAATTTTGTCAAACTAAGTAGTAAGTATCTACCAACTTCAAAATTTGGGGCCTCCTTTTATCTAATTCTAGACTAGATTATAATTTTAGTTAAAATTTTGTTGAATTATGGGTATCTGCACTACAAATAGTTCTATGGGAAGGACTACAGAGTCGGCTTTCACAACATCAGCAAGACCAAGAATAGGCCAATTGTTTTGTCAGTATATAGGTACGTAGCTCTCTCTTTGGGAAAGCAAAGCGAGAAAAAAGAAGATCTCACGCTCCCACCTGGTCGAACCACGATCGAATCTGATAGACCCACTTTGTTGGGTTCAGCTCCTCTCCACTCGTACGGAAACAATTGAAAATTGTCAAACAAATTCAGACCATTCTAGACCGTCTGTTCAGATGAGATTAGGAAGGAAGAGTACACTCAAATACCCAACTTGTTCAATGAGTACCATTTACTAAAGTTCGAATTATGATTATTTATCTGAACCGTTGAGGGTTAAATGAATGGTATAAAGTTGTTTGGACTCTCTTGTTTCGCCTGCATTTGGAGAGAATCCGTAAGAAACTTTTTCCCCCGATAACCCATTTCTTTTTCAATTTTACACCTGTGACCAGTAACAGTAACACGCTCCATTGTCGTCTCTCTTTTTCTCAAGTACTATATAAGCACTTTCCAAATGCATTTCATCTGTTGATGTTACTTGCCATCCTCTTCGTTCCTCTTCTCACAAGTAAATTAACCCAGCATCAAGGTATATGGAGGTACGGGTTTTGTCTTTATTTTTATTTTTCTTTAATTTGATCTTATCAAGCACAAATGCTGACTTTCCTGTCGCCAATTAACAACGTAAGGGATCGATCAAACTTTCTTAATTTATGCACTGTAGTACATAAATTTAAAGTGCTTGATATGTTGTATTAGTCTGCCCAACATTTTAGTACGAGTTATTCTTATAATTCTCCTAGTTTTTTTTTCTTTTTTTTTGTGAAAAAAAATATATATTTTCTTCTAAGATGAATTTGGAAAAACGCCTCTCTACTGTTAATTACTTTCTTTGCATTATTTGTTTGTTCTTTCTTTTTAGGTGAAAAAAAAAAAGAATTAAGAAGCACATTGTTTTGTAAAATGCTAATGATTTAAATTATATGGTTGTTCTGTAATTGCAGACAATCGAGCTGAAGGTAGAGATGGTGGCCCTCCACGAGAAGAGGCTAAGGAAATGTCTTTCCAAAGTTAAAGGTAAAGGATATCAACCTCATGATGCTATTCATCTAATTAAGGATGCATGAAGGAGTTTTAATAATCATTAGTGCCAACAGCTTGTAGGCTAAGAATCCTCGTTATACATATTTTTTCCTTAACTAATGACAAACATGATTGAAGTCAATCACATCAATGAAATGACATAAAGTACATGTTGAACGTCTTTCAAATTTATAATTGTAGCACATATTTGATATCCTGCTTTGTACACTATAGGTTCTCTTCCTAGTTCCTTCCCTTTTTGTTCCACTCTTTTCTTTTTATTCGTTTTTAACAATATCATACAGTCCAATGTGTTATTATCATATCAATGAAGGCCGAATATCTCTTAAATTTGTAATTTGTTAACTTGTATATTTCAAGTTCCTTGCAGATAATTAACTTATGGGCATTGCTAACAAACAGGTATAGAGAGAGTTGAAATAGAAGGAAGCATTCAAAAAGTGGTGGTGACTGGATATGCAAACAGGAACAAGATATTGAAGGCATTGAGAAGAGTTGGGCTAAGAGCTGAGCCATGGTCTCCTCGCAATGAAATCTTAAGCACATATGCATCAACAAGTCTCATGTTTCACAACTACAATTTCTTTTAAGAAAGGCTAAAATATATACATCAGATATCCTGAATTAATAAGGCTTGTATGTATTATAGAGTTACCTTCATTTGTTTTCGAAGGTTGTTTGTTTCCTTGTTTAAATATGAACTCCACAATTATATAAGTTCAAACTTTTTTCACTATATTTTATTTATAGTAATTAACATGATATGCTGAAGCAAGCAAAGTTTTCTTCGGTATAACTATGAAGATATATTTACGGTTACTCTTTAATTAGTTCATATGCTAGTCCCCCCCCCCCTCCTTTTCTTTCTTTTTCATTAGTGATGAATGGGAAATCCTTCATTTAATATGTAAGCAAGACGCCATTTCCAACTTTTTAAATTGGAATAACAACGGATTTGCGATAAAATATATAGTTATTCACAAAAAGTATAATCGAAATAATTAATAACTAAAAATTTGATCAACATGCTTTAGATGAGTGTATTAATTTCTCGTCTTAATTATTCAAATAGAAAAAGAAAACAGAATATAGAAAGCACGCAACAAAGTTTGAATCCAACTCGATAATGGTATTCTTTGCAGATATACTGATAAATTAAAGGACGGTGTCATTTTTATCAATCTGCGTTAGTGGCATGAAATATCGAAGCAACATATATATAGAGAAGCAAACATATAGTTTAGTTGATGACCAAGTCAACTTAATATATACATATTGAGAAATGCTAGTGTCCAATATATTAGACCGATGGGTCTGCCAAATACGATCATTCTCATGCATGATTCAAATTCCAAACGACCGATCCAAATCGTTCAATATGTTTTCCATATTGAAAACTTATGAGAAATCAATTTTTACATTTTTTTAAAATTTTGTACTATTTTTTTGGTATTTTAGAAAATTCATGATATAAAAATTATGGATCATCCAATAACAATGATTTTTTAAAATACCAAAAAAATAGTTATAAATTTTGAAAAAATACAAAAATTGATTTTTTATAAGTTCTCAATAGAGAGAACATATTGAACAGTTTGGATTGGTCATTTAAAATTTGAAAATGCGAGAACGGTCATATTGAACGGACCACATATGTCCAATATATTGAACTCTAGCATTTCTCATATATATATTATTCAAGACCTCAAGGTATAGAACCACAGAAAAAAAAAATTAATTAACTAGTAAAGAATTTAAACTAAAACTTCCGGGGTAATTTAGTAGCAAATAAGTAACATCAGTAGGCCCAAAGTTAAAATAATAATAATAATAAATAAATAATAGAGAACAGCAGAAAGATCAACCATCTGTCCTAACTCCTAAAGAGACCAGCTGCTTGTATTAGGCCAGCATTGTCTTCTCCTTGAAATGTAGTTGGAAAGAACTGTACTTGAATTTAATTACGCCAGCTCCTTATAATATTTATTCAGATCTAATGAAGATCTCTTGGGTCTATTTAGTATTTTTGTGAAAAAACTAATTAAAATAAGTTGGATAGTGAATCTAAAAATAACTATTAAAAAGCACACGATGGACAGGCACTCCATTCTATACTGTAGTTGTAATAAAAAATATATATATCTTTATTTACCCGTAATAAAACAGACTTCTCAAAACAAGTCAAAATCTAACTAATATGACTAAGAAGGGGCAATATGGCGTACCTTGTGACCTTGTGACTAGGACTGCATAACGTCCAAAACGGTAACGAAACTGGGGTGTTTCTTTAACCGTTTCGTTTTGGATACGAAATTGACTACCAATTCTGTTAACCGTTTCGTTTTAGACGAAATGATCGAAATCACGAAAATATACATGGACGAAACCATTTCAAGCTTTCGTTAACTGTTTCGTTTCGTTAAACGAAATAACGGTTAAAACAGTTACCGTTTTCACCCTACTTGTGACTTTGTGAGCTGCTGAGTGCTGAACTGCTGACTAATTGAGTGGGCGAGCTCAAATTATTAACGAATCCAACAACTTACCGTTCGACCAATCTATTTCTATTCTAAACAGATCTATACATACATGTACATATTAGGCCCAAGTTTCTAAATCCTGAATTATTTTCTCAATCACTCAACTTCGTTAATTAATTCTCGGCCCAATAGTTAGTAGACCCAGTATCCCTCTTTCCGTTTCTCGCCTCCCCAGCATTGGAATCACGAAAACTCTCCTTCCTCTTCGGCTCTTCCCATTTTCTCTCTTCCCTGTTTCCCTTTCTCCCTAATATCTCTCGTTCGTTTCCTTTTCACATCGGAGTACGAAGCACCTCCCGCCTCTCCCGATCGAATGGGAGAACTGGCGGTAGAGAAGCACGCAGAATACATCCTTTCCGTTGAAAAGGTCTCTCCTTTAAACCCTTTGCTCTAAGCTTCAATTTCTGTTCCTATTTCTCTTATCCCTTCTTTCAAATTCAACAGAGGAAAGATGATTTCGAATCCTTGGTGATGGAGCACTTGAGATTGAATGGTGCCTACTGGGGACTTACTACACTTGACATCATGCACAAATTGGCATCTGTTAATCCTGATGAGGTTGTAACCTGGATCCTCAGCTGTCAGGACAAAGAATCTGGTGACTTAGCTGAAAATTTCTTTTAACTTCTCAGCTTAAAATTTTGTAATTCTGCCATAAGTAAAGGTGTGAACTTTTTATTTTGTTGAATTGTTGATTGTAGGTGGATTTGGTGGGAATGTAGGTCATGATCCACATGTTCTTTACACACTAAGTGCTGTGCAGGTTTTGGCGCTCTTGGATCGTCTCGACGCCCTCGATGTCAACAAGGTGTCCGATTGTATCCTTTTTAGTGAAATAATATAAAATGTGCTGAATATCAATATGTTGTTGTCTTCATGTGATTATATGTTATTCTTTATTGATACTCTTAAATGAATCAAAGCTCCTGTTTTGCTTAAAGCAAAGTAAGATGTTGCTGGGCTTCAGAATGAAGATGGCTCATTTGCTGGAGATATATGGGGTGAGATTGATACAAGGTAGCTGTCATGCTTTTTAAAAGAAATCATTTTGCCTATGATTAGTTATATGTATCCAAAGATCACCATAGAAGCTGGTATTATCGCTGACCCACTTATTTTGTAACAATACCCTATTACTGATTTGGAGCTTCAGGAAAAAGGTTGACAGTAATAGACCGGTACAGGTCTGGTTTTAAATGTCCTTAATTTTTTAAAGGGCAAACATGTTTTCTGATAATAGTTTTCCTCTTTTTAGGTTCTCATATGTTGCAATATGTTGTCTATCTTTACTGCACCGGCTAAACAAAATAAATGTAGAGAAGGCTGTAGATTACATTGTTAGTTGCAAAAATTTGGATGGTGGATTTGGCTCTATACCTGGGGGAGAGTCTCATGCTGGACAGAGTATGATTCCATTATTATGCTTTTGACCTTCTTCATTATTTCAACTTTCAAGTGTCTTTGGCCCAAAAGCTCCCAATATGTTTCTGTTTTTGCATACGGCATTCCTGATTTTTGGCATTTGAAAAGGCACCAGTGGTAAAGAAATGGTAGATAATGTATATAACAGAATACTCTTTAATTGTGTGAAAGCATTTTTGTAAATTTGAATAATTTGTTCCTTATATTTTGCACAAGAACATTGAAAATTGCAATTTAATTCCCTTTAAATATGTGATCAGTCATCATTGGTTATAATTTTGGAGAATGAGACAAAAGATAAGAGGGAGAAGGGACAGAAAGAGAGTTTAGAATGGATTTGTTAATTGAACTTAAATATAAAATCTGGTGTGCTTGAGTGTATGTTGGGACTATATGAATGGTCAAGTAATCCAATTTTGTTCTTTTTTTCCAACCTGCAGTTATTGTTCATATTAGTTAGGCGCTTCTCACAAATGCCAGAAATCATGGATGTTCTTTTGTGAATGCAGATAATGGCAGTTGTATATTGCCAAATCCATTTCATCATTTTAAACTGAATCTAAACCCATATTTGTTATGCTTATATTACCTGTTTTTTTGCATTTCTTGGTGGTATTGTAGTATTTTGCTGTGTTGGTGCTCTTGCAATAACGGGGTCACTTCATCACGTAGACAGAGACCTTCTCGGTTGGTGGCTCTGTGAGCGCCAATGTAAAGATGGTGGTTTAAATGGTCGACCAGAAAAACTCACTGATGTGAGCATTTCTTTTCCATTGTTGGAACTGTTCCTTGATAGGTTTTCTGTATTTTGTTGACTAAGTTTGAATTTTGGAATGAGTAGGTGTGCTACTCTTGGTGGGTTTTATCCAGCTTGATAATGATTGACCGAGTGCATTGGATCGACAAGAATAAGCTCTCCAAATTTATTTTAAACTGCCAGGTCTGGACCTTTATTTACTGAACAGTACGGTGCAGTACACAGCTCAAAATCATAACAACATGGATTTTTTATATGATTGTTTTTATTCTTTGCACCAAACCAGCAAGCTTTTTCGTTTAGCTTTTCTTTTATTAGGCGTTTAACATGTAATGTCATCTAAAACATAAAATTATTTGTTACGTCGTTGCAGCTTAGTATTATATTGGTTGGTTGAGGTACTGGCATGTACCTGTTCTGACTGGCATGATGATCATTGGTGCCTTATTGTCTTCAAGTAGGAAGTACTTGCAGTGTTATTAATATTACTATATATTACAGGACTTGGAAAAAGGAGGGATTTCAGACAGACCAGATAATGCAGTTGACGTGTTCCATACTTATTTTGGGGTTGCTGGTACCCTCTCTCTGTCCCCCTCTGCATTTATTTTTCTGTTTTCACTCGATAAGATATTTAACTTTATGGTTAATGATGATCAACAGGACTATCACTAATGGAATACCCAGGATTGAAGCCCATCGATCCGGCTTATGCTTTACCAGTTGATGTTGTGAATCGCATTTTCTTTCAAAAGTAAAAAAGCTCTCTGCTCCATTTTTTATTTATTTCATAGAGGAAGGCCTTTGAACTAAAAAGCACTGTTTGATACGTTATGTGGCCCTCCATCATGGAGCTAACACTTGAAATGTTTAGAAAAAAGATTGATATTATTACTTGTATGGCCATTAGTTATGCTTTTTTTTTTTTTATATCGATTAGTTGATGCATAAGATGTGTAAACCTGACATGGCTCCAGAGTAGGTGATTGTCAGACATCATTTCAACTAACCAGACGGCCAATGCGCACTTAATTATTTTCTTTTGTTTACACTTTTTTTTTTTACTCCGCCTCGATTTCGGTATCAGTTTGACCCGGTTGTCTGGGTTAAGCAACTCAGATCGACAGTATCAAGTATCAACACGTGTTGGCTACTTAAATATTTGTTCCTTTGCAACTTTTTGTCTCTTTGTATTCATGGCCGTTGAATATTTTATAACCGTCCCTCGTATATTTTGATGTCTCTGAGAAGCAAGCATTGGTTTCTGGTATCTTTTTTTTTTTATTGTGAACCCGTAGGTTAATCCATTGAAAATAATAAAAGAAGTCAATACAAAGCCCTATTCAGGCCTAAATGCAAACTGAGAACTCTTCTACAACCATACCAGTATGTCCACGGAGATCATACCAGTGCTAGCAAACACCCATCTAAGTTATCTAAACCCAAATGAAACTAAAAATTGTTCTAAGCTAGACTTAAAACAGAAAAAAAAAAAAAAAAAAGTCTTACCAGCAAGAGAGAGAAAAAGCAAAAAATTAAAGTAAAGAAAAGGAACTACTGTAAATGGAAGAAATAAACTGAGGCTCAAACTGCGTTGCTGGTATCCTTGGAATCTTTAATAAACTCCTGCTTTGGAAATAAAATTTACAGCATTTGCTTATTTTTAAGCAACATTTCGACCAATCGTGCAATCAAAAAAAAAGGGGGAAAAAAAACGAAAGAAACTCAACTTCTTCTCTCGAGTGAATATAGTAATGAATACAGAATAAATGGAGAAGTTCGGTTGCTACAAGTCTCCTATACAACAAACTGTAATGAGCAAATACAATGGACTATAATTTTTGGAAATGTTCTTTTTTTTAAAGAAAAAAAAAACTCAGTTTGAGATTTATTTGTTGCTCAAAATTAATCACAACCATTCATAATTTAGAAACATGCTTTTTCTTCCTTTCAAGAAAACGTCCATATAAAAGAATCAGTCCACTGCAGAATTTATCTTTTTTTTATTATAATCAACTAAATAAAATATTGTTCATACACCTTCATGCACACGAATTAATTAACCTACAGATACGTAGAGCTAAATAAGGTTATCAGGTTCTCCCTAGTTTGCACAATATATAAGCAGGTCTAGCTAAACATCTCCCCGTTTCTACTGCTACACCTAAGTTGCACAACTGAAAGAAATCTACTCTTTTGAACTTCTTCAAATTATTTCCAAGCCATGCTAGAAAAGCCTGGTTGGCTGCTATTGTTGCTTTGGTTAAGCGGGCTACTGGGTCCGCCCGAAGATTCGCTAAGAGTACCCCTTGAAGGCGGGCTCACGGGTCCCAATGGACCCCCACCAGGCACAAGCTTAACGGGTGCAGATCCAGGCTCTGAGGTGGCACTATGTTTCTTCTTTTCTTTCTTTCCATCTGCTACAAAGCTCCCAATTATAACCTGCTAAGCACATGGGAGGTCTATTGTTAATTACTTGCAATCTGGATCTTATTACAAACAAAATAATAAAGAAAGCATTAAATGACACATTAACCCATTGTGCCAACTGCAGACAGTTCAACAGATTTATTAAAGTTAAATAACGCACTGATGACAGCACAAGTTACTTATCCACTGCCCTCTGGCGTATGCTGAAACATGCTGAACCCATTTATAAATCATCTTATAAAAATAGTATAATGATACTTAGCAGTACACATAATTAATCTAAACCCAATCCATGTTTAAACTATTTGACCAGATCAGAAACATTGATTCATTGTTGACCACTCAATTTGTACACGAATGCTGAAAAAGGTTCTATGCATAACACAAAAACTGTACCAGCATACTAAAGTATCATATAGTTACAACTAGGAGAGGCCAATGCATTGCAACATGCAAAATATATAGCATAATACGAACCCTTCATGCATGTTAAAGTACCTTTATGCATACTAAGTAGCACTAAAAATACATACATACATACTCTGACTAGGTGACGCATGCTAATCAACAAAGAATGGACGTAAAAAGGAGACCTGAACAGGAGAAGCGGCTGTTAGAAGGCCAGCAACACTACCACCTAAGACTCTTCCGTCGGGGCCCGCCAAAGAGACACTCAAACCCCCTGTCCTACTCCTTTGGCCCCCAGTTTCAGATAGCAGAAATGATCCCGATAATGACAATATCTCAAACCGACCCTACAAATTCCAGAAATTAAAACAAAACAAAACAATCAGAAACCCACAAGAAAAATCATTGGGTAGTTATAAAAGTCGTATCAGACATAAATGCAAGAAATAAGTAGAGACCTCATAAGTTACAGTTCCACCAGAAGTAGCAGCTTGTCTGAGTGTCACATTTGATATGGCACCATTTGCTGACAGGATACAGATTGCTCGTGGGCCATGCTGAAAAGACATTATTTTTGACGACACATCCTACCAAAAATTTCAAACAAGGCCAAGATGAAAATTTGAATATGAAAATGATAATATTGTGAAGTGAACTAAACGTGACGTTGATTCCAGAAAGTAGAAAAGGAGTACCTCTCCAGCTTTGACAGTAATAACATGAGGTGTAAATCCGATTCCAGCTGATCCTGAAACTAGTCAATTAATTTTTTGTTTAGCAAATTAACACATTCAATTTAATGGGCATGAAATGTTTTTCAGGGAAAAACTATGTTATCTAATTTTTTGAATTCTGAAGATTGGAACAAAAGGTCCTAAATTTCTCAACTCATGAAGATTACTGAACAAACCTATAACAGCAGATAAATATTGAATGGAAAAAAAAAAGGCAATAAATCATTGATGTTTCAGCCATTTCGACACACACTATTGCACACACTCATACAAAGAACATACCAATGGGGGCATTCTGTTGCTTCTTGTTAGTAGACCCGAGAGGTCTTCCCCTCTTCTTCATCCCATCAGGTGGAACTGAAGAAACGGGTTTACCTGCTCCACTAGCCAAAGGAGGAGAAAATCCTTCCACACCAGCCTGACTCGTCCCGCTCTGTTGTTGCAGCAATGTGAGTGACATGCCCCCATCCGGCCCGTACTTCCTCGGCCGGCCCCGCTTTTTTTTAACCGCATCTCCTCCCATGTTGATACTCAAGCCATGTGAAGAGGTCCCATTGCCACCGCCACCGCCACCGCCACTGGAAGGGACAGTGGTGGCGCCGATTGTGGGGGCAGCAGGACTGCCACTTCCAGTGCTGGTTTGGAATGGAGGTGTCTGAGATGGAGATGGAACCGGCTTGTAAATGGCGGTACCATCTGGTGCATAGGCCAGCCTCATGCTCTGTAAAGGGGACTGGTTTTGAACCGGGCTTTTTTGCATGGACAAGGTAAAAGGTTCCCGACCCGGACCCGGTATCATTCCTTGCTCAGATCTCACTTCCATTAGTGAAATTCACTTATGGTGAAGCAAGGATTTGGTTTTAGAGAGACTAACCTCCCAAAAGAATTGGAACTTGGTTCTAGAATCAACAGTATAAAGCCACGCACTATATACGAACTATATTTAAAAAATCTAAAAGTAGAAAACAAATTGGATCTTCTAACAGAATTACCCACTTCAGTAGGTTGCAGGTACTTCAACTGAGAAGTTGGAAATCACCAAACTCTTAAAATCTCTAGCTTTCTAATGGAAACTATGATAAGCAACACAGAATTCATGGAATGGAAGAACTTGGAATGAAAAAGAGAAAAACAAAAAAAAAAAAGAAATAGAGAAAAAAGAAAAAGAAAAAGAAACCCAAAAGCTCTAAATAGTAAAAGCCTTATCTTGTTGCTACACAAACCCCAATTAATAAGAACAAAACACCCGAAATTCTCCCAAATTTGAGGGAAAAAGGCAGAGAGATTACAGAGCTCATTCTACAAATCATGCACGAATTTCCCCTTTTTACCGAATTTTAACTGGAAATTCAGTACATCCATGGAAATTTTAGACAATAAGTACAGTAGCTAGAAAAAAAGAAGGTATTTTACGTAGGAAGACAGAGAAAGCCAATTGCTTTTTTTAATTTTAGAGTTTCACGAGCAAAAGAAAGCTAATAGAATAGAAATTGGGGAAAACCCACCTCCTTAAATATTTCTTTCATGTCCTGTGTTTTTTCTATTTTTTTTTTCTTTTTCACCCACTCCAATGTTTTTATTTTTCTCTCCTGTGGACCCTTTAAAGAAAAATTTGAGTGAGGAAAAAGGCAGGTAAAGCACGCCAAATTTGCTTTAATGCGATTATAGTTTTTTTGGATGCGTGAATATTTTATTTTCTAATCCTTACATTTATTTTAATCACATTTAAATTTCTAAACCAACGGTTTGCTATTATTCAATTCTGTCGTCAGAGATAGTTATGGGTCGATTATACTTGATATAAATACAAAATTCTAAAATAAATCTTCAAGTAAGAAATAAATGTTTTTCAAAATTAGATAGATCAATATTTTTTTATTGAAAAGTAAAGGGAAATAAATAAACCTAATTCTATAATTTGAAATCCAGGCAAGACCGAAATTTGAAAATCCGGTGTCTGAA
The DNA here is from genome assembly GCA_027562975.1 of Rhynchospora breviuscula. NCBI lineage: Eukaryota > Viridiplantae > Streptophyta > Magnoliopsida > Poales > Cyperaceae > Rhynchospora > Rhynchospora breviuscula. The sequence continues at coordinate 48,669,106 of CM050398.1, forward strand.
GGGCCGTTATTTCAAAGAATCAAAATAAATAAATAAATACACTTGCAATTGCAAGACAGTGGAATTTAGTTAAAGTTTTTTTTTTTTTTTTACACTGGTGTTGAAAGAAAATATATATTTTCGGCCGGAATCTAAATTTAAACTTTTTAATTTTGAGTTAAAATTAAAATTAAAAGTTTATATTATTATAAAATTCGGTGGGCCCAATGGGGCTCTTCAGAAAACTATTCGGTTTTATGTTCTTTTCCCCGATTACAAGTTTAAGCTAGCTTTGATATTATATCCAGTTCAATTCATTTTATACGGATGACAAGAAAATATCATGGCGATGGCAAACATTTTCTCCTCGAAGGAGGCCCCAAAAATAAATCAACAGTTACCAATTATGATAGAAAATTTGAGTTAAACTTGGCGTTGAAACACTTGAAAATTATATGCCATTTGTTATATTGTGTATATGACAACTCATCAACATCAACGATAGTAATAATAATAAATGTGATTTTTAATGAAATTAAATTAATAAGATGACATTCACAAATTTACGGTTCGTAATTTTAGAATTTACAGCAAATTTATATTTAACTGTTTTGAATCCATAATATTAGATTTTATATATTTTTAATGTATAAGTCTGACAATATATTTATATTCTTTTAAAAATGTTGTCGGTAATTTAATTTATAATTATATGGGAAAAAAATAGTTGCTTTTGGTTGCAGTCTCCTCCTGATTTTATTTTCAAATATAAATTAAAAGCATGATGATAGCTGTCTGTGATAATTGCAAGCACTTGGGTGTAACTATTCGGAAAGATTAATGAGGTTTGGTGCTAGCAATTGAGTGAAGAGCAAGAATTAGCTAGCAAATCGAATAAAGTTTAAAATTCCTTTAACCCAAGTTTATTTTAACTTGTACAGCACGTGTAGAGGAGGACATCATCCTTATCTACTGGTCCTTCATCCTCTGCAATTCTTAGAAAAGATGAGTCCTATAATTGTAAATCTAACAAATAACACGACTAGCAAACATGGTCGTCAACGGTCAACTAAAATTTAATTTTAACATAGTTTAAGTACATCATATACCGACAAACTTAGTTTTGAACTGAACGGATCGGATCATCTACTTATACTATCGAATTGTATCTAAAATGTAAGAATATTTATTCTGAACTTTATCAAGTAGTAATGGATATAATTGTGGATAAGAAAAAAGAATATGCTGACAAACGGACTTTTTTTCTGCAATTGAGATGATAGTTATCATTTATCAATATATATATATATATATATATTATTGGAGTTTTGCTATGGTGAGTTGCAACTCACCAAAGCCTCCGTGAGTTGCGATCAAAACTCATAAATCTAATTCAAAATGACCGATCCAAACCATCTAATATAATTTCTCTATTGAAATCTCCATGCATACCAAATTTTTTATTTTTTCGAAATTTTTAAGTATTTTTTTGAAATTTTAGAAAATCAATAATCTAATTAGTTCTGAACCGTTCAAAAACAACAGTTTTTAAAAATCCGAAAAAAATATTTAAAAATTTCAAAAAAATATAAAATTTGGTTTGCATGGTGATTTCAATAGAGAGATCACATTGGACGGTTTGGATCGGTCATTTTGAAGTAAATATATGAGTTTTGATCGCAACTCACGGAGGTTTTGGTGAGTTGCAACTCACCATAGCAAAACTCTATGTTATTGTCATATATGATATATGTGTTGCATCAAATTTAGTGCAATTTTAAAAATTATGTTGTGGTCCTTTTAAAAGACACTTTTCTTCATATCACTTATTGAATGAATTAATTTTCAAATTGCATCAAGAATCATAATGCACATATATATTTAACAATTTTATTATTCTTACAGCCATTTTCTTTTATAATCTTGTATTGCTCATAAAAAAAAGTTTTAAACTTTTTTCTCAATATAACGTGTTCTAATAAACAGATACAAACGACGGTTTTAAAATAAAAATACACAGTACCTGTTCAGAAGAAGAAATTGATTTTAACCAAATTGAAGAATTTGATTTCTCTGTGAAAAAAAATATTTTCTTAACCTATTGAGATGTATTTTTTAATTATTTAAAAAAATTATCAAATTGAATGAACCATTATACCTACAACTACAATGTTACTACACTTACACTTAGTGAGAAAATTTTATTTTTAACGCTATTTGATCTAAACCAATTCTATGTTATTGAATTGTGATAAAATATATTTCCCGCATTATAAAAACGTTTGTTGTTCAGAAAATCTAAATAAGATTTAAATGCTCAAGACTGACCTACTATCTTTTACAGCGGAAAATCAGGCTTAATCACTGCATATATATGCGTCCATAACTCCATATGCAAATAACCGCTTTTGGTCCTGTTACATAAGAAAAATCCAAATACAATTAATGGCATTGTACGAATATAAAATAATTTGACGCGGTGATGGTATTGCAGGGTCTTAGCATCCTCTTAAAATGTCTCCTAGTAGAGAGGTCACCGGCCTATAGGCTGAAAATATCAAGAATTTAGGATTGGTACTTTTATAACATATTAACATACCATGATTTCGCCCATTGGAGGGTTTGATAGCAGTTGCATTACACAGAATAATTTTGATTCAATTCAATAACCATAGGCGCATTTGACACTTGACAGCAGTTGCTTTACTCATCCGGATTTGCTCACCAGCAGTCTGATGCTTATATGATCCGTCATATACAAAATGACCAAAGTAAAACTTATTTCTTGTTATTTAAATAAACGTCTACTTTATTTTTCTATAGTAGTAATTATAAAATTACTATATATTAAATTATTAATTATTGAATTTACTCGCACAGTGTTAGCGTTAAACTTGCTGTAATTTAAATGTAAATAGTTTTCCTTTTTAACACTGACATTGATCGAGGCAAAATAATTTGAGGAAAGGATCGATAATCTGAAATTACGTGAAGAAAATTTTTAAATATTGGAAATTCTGTCGTATCAACACTTCAACAGAAATCCTAAAACTGAGAATTACATTTCCGGCGGCAAGTCAAATTGAAATTTTGCTTTGTTGAAAAAACAAGCGTTGTTAAAAAAAAAAAAAAAAAATGAAATTTTGCTTTCGTTGGGGTGTGAAATGGAAGACGGGCAAAATTGAGAGAGTGGTAAAATCATCCTTTAATTTCCAGCGTTGTTCACGATCAGTTAATAGTTTCCTTATTTCTCGAAAGACAAGTTGAAATTCGAAATTCGCTATTAAAAATATTAGGGAAAAATGCTTTGGCTTTTTAAAGCAGCATTTGTCTTCCTAGACTCCCTCGAATCCTCAATAACCAAGGTCAAATTAAGGGGATTGCAAGATGATTTAAATGCAAAACATGTTTTTTTTCACTGAAAAAAAATTGAGGTAGACTAAAATTAGCCACGACTGACGGATGGATCCGTCAGCTGTGATTATATCTCAACTTTTGAGGTTCCAATGGCTAATCTGAACCGTTCAATGTGTTCTTCATATTAAAAGCTCATTCGAGATCAAATTTTACATTTTTCTAAATTTTTTTTACAATTTTTATTTTTAAAAATCATAGTTATTGAAGGGTCCAAAATTGTTTAGATTAAGAATTTTGTAAAATACCAAAAAAAAATACTAAAAATTTCCACAAAAATGTAAAATTTGGTCTCTAACGATATTTCAATATGGAGAACACATTGAACGGTTCGGATCGACTGTTAGAATCTCGAAAATTGAGATTTGATCGTAGCTGACGGTAATATCCGTCAGTCGTGATTGATTTTAGTCTACCTCAAAATAAATTGATAGATTTCTTCATTCTATTAATATTTTTAATAGCTAGCACTAGAAGTATCCGTGATTATATAATGTGATTTAGAAGTTATACTTTTCAGTGCTAAATGGCTGAGGAAATCAAGTTTAAACATAATGATAAAAGTATAAAACATAATTGAAATAGTAAGAGATGATAATTGTGCATTGTTTGTTACTCAAAATGTGTTGCCAAAATTCGTTGTTACAAGAATCATTAAATCGAGGTTTGAACTGTAACCTTCTTCAAAATGCGCTGTCATTTCTTATGATTTTTTATTTGTACATTTTATATGAATTTTCGTAATGAAGCACACAAATGCGCTCGCTATTAAAATAAGGACAAGTAATAACTTAAATTAAGTAGCGATGCCATGCCTTACTTTTGCATCATTTTTTTTCACCGGTGCGATGAAATTGATAAATTATTTCAGTTATTTGTTAATTAGAAAATTTAATGGTTACAATATTTTAACGTAATAACCATTCCCCATTGAAAAAGTTTTTGTACAATTAATTGCTGGGTATGATTTGCCCCTCTTCATCGTGACATGCACTGACATAACACTCCAAATCAATCGCTTCATAAAAAAACAATAATTTAGCAGTACCTAATTTAGAAGAAGCGTACTCTAACACATCATCTAAAGTGTCTTATACATTTATTTATCAAATTTAAGTAGATGGGCACTTGAACCAATTTATTATAAATTAAATCAGGTACGACTTTTTCTAACATGACACTATGCTAGTGTCAAGCTTATCTTTGCATAAAATCGAAATCAAATTTTAAAGAATTTCTTGGGAGAAGATAAGAACGATACCATTAATTTCTTCTTTTTGCTTTTACAAGTAGGGGCCCTCTCCTCCCAGAAAAAAAGCCTAATTTGGCGAAGAGGAATCTAATAACCTTCAAATGACGACAGAGAAATTGCAAGACAATATTTTGAATAAACAAAAAAGTCAAAAATATTTCGGTGCAAAAGCCAGTACCTACGTCTGTTCAGTGAATGTTGCGCCGATCAGCCTACAGTAACTCAACAAAGAAAATAATAATAATAATAATAAATAAAAATTAGAACAAGTTTCGCCGATCTATCCCTCCTTTTCCAAACTGCTCAATTTCTCCAGTCTAAATTCTTGAAAGTTCACAAAATTACGTCTAGTTCAGGAAAAATGTCTGCTTAACGTCACAAACAAGCGGCCACAATTAGAAATTTGGATATTATTACAGGGATTATTTTTTAGTGCACATGGTCGTTTTAAGAAGATACGAATAAACTAAACATTCTTGTACCAAGATTAAATTTTTTACAAAATTATTTTCCTAGAGTAAAAGCTAATTTTCTGATTGATTTTATGTGTTTCTTCTACAACGGGAATAGAAAAAAAAAATGCACCAAGCTAACCCATTGTCTGCATTTTGGTGACAAAACTGAATACTTTTGACATTTTTTTTTTTATAAAGATTAACTTTATATGGTACCGGCATATATAATTTCAATAATACTAGAGTCAAACGTATTTGACACTTGAGCATGTCAAACGCGATTAGATCTTAATTTTGGAGATTATAGCAGCCAATCCGAACTACTCTGTTAATTCTCCTTGGAGATTAAATTGTATATTTATATTTTTAATTCTATAAAATCCTCAATCTAATAAATTAATTCTATAAAAATCCTCAATCTAATAAATTAATTCTATAAAATCCTCAATCTATTAAATTCTCGACTCTTCAATTTCAAAAAAATTGAAAAATAGTTAAATTTTTTAAAAATAGTTAAAAATTTGAAAAAATGTAAAATTTTTGTCTCTAAGAAAATTTTATTATGAAGATCATATTGAGCGATTCAGAATGATGGTTTGAAATTTCAATAGTTGAGTCTTGGATCGTGTAAAACTCGAGAATTACTCACATAATTTATCTCTCAAGTCCCTCTAAATAATTTTAAAGGTTTTGAACAACTTGACATATTTATAAAGTTTTTTTCCCAGCTGTTAATACGAAAACAATGCAGTATGACTGTGTGTCTGTGTGTATGCGATGCATATTAGCATATATCAATTTACTCCATCATTAAGGCTTGAAAATATCGGTGTCTATAGACTCTATAGGTTCATATTCGTTGGCATGTAGGTTTATAACATGATCGGTTCTGTCATAAAAAGAAAGGAAAAAAAGAAAAGAAAAAAGTGTCGCTTCTCTATCCCAACATGGCAGCTGGACAAGAGAGAGAATCAATATATCAATCTTGAGAGGAAATTATGAAATTGAAACTTGAATACTTGATCTCTACAATTCTCTTGACAGGGTGTGCATGTTACAATTATGGTCCGGAATATAGATTAATTAAAATATAATAAAGGATATATATGAAAAGTATGAAATCAATAACTGGTGGCTGGTGGGAAAAGCATGTGTAGAAATCAATAGCTTATCTTGACCTTTGGGGTACTTTAGCTGGGGAAGAAAAAGGGAAGGCAAGGGATGCTGTGTGTACACTTGCAATGTAAGTTAGGTCGGAAGCAATAAGCTTGTTTTTAGCTTTTAGTTTTAGGTAGGTAAGTAAGTAGTTTGGGTTGAGAAGAAATAAAAGATGAGAGTGATAATTTGAAAGAGACAGACGCAAAGAAAAACAAAAAAGAGGGTAAAAAATATCTATAAGAGAGAGAAAAGACAAGTCTCCCGTTTCCCATGTGAGGACTCTACCCTCTTCTCAGTGGCTGACTGGCTGTTGCCACCTATTGCGCCAAAAAGATGAAAACAAATTGTAACAGCCCCACTTATTTATTACATAGGAAAACAAATTGTGTTCAACTCATCGTTGAAACTCTTTAAATGCTTCAAGGAAGTCATTAAAATAAAAGAATTTTCTGCTGCATTTTTAGTTTTGTTAGATATCATGAGATTAAATTTGAAATATCTACTTTATTAGAATATATGATGTGCAGTGAAAATTATTCTGATGAAATCATACAATAAGAATTGGCCTTAGCTCAAACGAAACCATTTATTGAGTGAAAATTGTGATTTTATTTCGAACTAGATATCGTTCGTGGATATTAAAAATTTCAAAACAACCCTTTTGTGTTTCCAAAAAAAATTGTAGTGAAACGAACATCCATAAAAGATGATCTATCTTCCTATGCTTGGTGTAGCTTTCAGAAAACATTAATTATGTTATTAAGACATTTTTACAATATTTGTTATAATTATGTTAAAGTTTTTATAAATTGTCAAAACTGGATAGTGATAGTAAGTGTTAGGAACATGATAAACATAACAAATGTCATTAAGATATTTTATTAAACATATTATAGCGAGTACATTAAACTAAAGTGTTTGTCGTAGAATTTATTTCTATGGAGCTAGTAAATCCCAATTAAATATCTGATCGGTAAAAAGCCCATTGACCCAATTAGGAGTAAAATATTCTTAACTTATTAATTCAGGCCCATTATATTATACGGATAACAAAAAATGAATAAATACAACTCTTGATCAAAATAGTTCACCCGTACAAGTTGTACTGATATTGGTAAGTCAACAGTTCATTTGTGATCTGAATGATATGATTTTATAATAATTATTATTTGTTAGTCACTAATTAGTTCTTACATAGTGTACCAAAAGGTCCAAAACCAGTCCCTTGGACGGTAGATAGCCAGTGACGGAGACACACGTGTCGGTCAATAATCGACCAAAATAGATAGGAGGATTGAGTTACAATTGTAATTAACTTATTTAATTATATACGACAAATCTCTATTAGTCAGTCCTAATCTACAAACAGTTCGCATGATTTAGCTGAGATAACAAATCCAATCATTTTTTTCGTACAATTATTAGTTCCGTCTCAGACTCAACTGCACACGTTAGGAACTAGGAACTAAGACAAATTATGCGCCCCATCAATGACAGGTGGGCCCCGCACAAAAAGGTAGTGAAACTGCTTTTCAGCAAAGATAATCATGGACCCTATTGTGAGGAAAGCGCCAAATCAAATTCGAAAAAAAAATAATAATAAAAAATAATAAACAGAACTAGCTAAGCTAACCAGTCTCAGCCTCTCAGGTGGATAAGGCATCTTCTTTAACTAAGATGTGGGGACGACCTATCAGTGAAACAACAGAGAGCAGAGTATCTGAATTCCTTCTGTTTGTAAGCAGTAAACCAGTAACCACTGATTAAATAAGAGCAAAAACAAATGGCTACCGTTGCTTCTCTTCACTCTCCTGCCTCTTTCCCTCGTTGCCGCGCCTCTCCTTCCAACACCTCAGCCAGAGGAATCCATAATGTCGGTACCACTGCTTCGCACCGGTACTGCTCTCATCTCATTTGAAGTGCTTGAGTGCATGTGTTTGGAGGGAATGGTTGGGTTGCTGATTAATTCAGACTTTACTTTCTGGACATAATACAGGGGTGGTTCGTCGGTTGCAATTAGAAGGCGGGAAGCATTGTTTCAAGTTCTTCTTTCTGGTGCTTCATTTGCTTCCTTACTTTTAGCTAAGGAAGCTTCTGCTGATACTGGTATATATCATTTGCTTGAATTTGATGTGATGCTGCTCTTGTTCTTTTAGTTGATTTAACTTGTAACCATAAATGGCTGTTAGATGTACAGGGGAATTTCAAGCCATACGAAGACGAGACATTTAAGTACCGCATTATGATCCCTCAAGGTGATTTCATGCTTTAGCTTTACTTATATCCATATCATTTTTATGTAAAATTTAAACTTTAAAGATCGAATTAAGATGATCTGTCGTATTGAATTTATCTTTTCAAAATCAGACTGGTCAGTTGGAGCCGGTCAATCTGATGGTGTGAGGTCGGTCACTGCATTCTATCCAGAAGAAACCTCCGATTCAAATGGTACCAGTTTCTTAGAATAAATATAATATTCCTTTTCAGCTGCATGCTTATTCTTTTCTTTGTATGCAGTGAGTGTTGTGATAACAAGTATCAGCCCTGATTTTACCAAACTTCAATCTTTCGGATCTGTGGATGATTTTGCAGAAAATCTGGTAACACTTTTCTTTCTTTTCTTTTCTTCTTTGTTTATATGTTCAGTCGGTTGATGAAAAGAAGAATTTCATCCAAGAACTGCTCCAAAAATGAAATTTTTTGCCATATTCCTATTAGACTTCAAGTATAAATTCTTGAACTGGCCACAATTTTGGTATGTCAGGTAAATGGATTGGATAGGAGCTGGCAAAGACCTCCTGGGTTGGCAGCGAAGCTACTAGATACAAAATCAACAAATGGTTTCTTTCTTATTTTCCCCAGATATTTTGTGATACTTTTCCTTAATGTTTTTTAATATCTGTTATTTCTAATGCTTATCTTTCTTCTGTGCCTAGGGTTGTACTATTTGGAATACACATTACAAAATCCTGGTGAGAAGAAACGACACATTTTCTCTGCTGTTGGATTGGCAAAAGATGTCTGGTATAACAGGCTCTATACTGTTACAGGACAAGTATACCGTTTCACCTGGCCTTATTATCATTGTTTTTCATTTTTTGGGTTTCTTTGTTGGATTTCTTATATCTCATTTCATTTTTATTTGACAAGATGAACTTGAAATTTAAACTGATCTTCTTTTTGCAGTTTATTGAAGATGAATCAGAGAAATACCGATCCCAAGTAGAGAAGGTGAGTATTTGTGCCTTTTAGTACACTTAAAATTCACGTCTATTTGGATCAATTCAATTTCCAGTTACACATTAGCAACTATTACAAAACTGCGATACACAATTTAAAAGATCTGGATTTAAAGCATGCAAATCTCAAAAAAAAAAAAAAAAAAAGAAAACTGTTCGAAACCACTTTGTGATCTGGCGTGTTCGATTCAAATCAAGCAGATGGATTTCATGCCATGGTTGTGCCATTGTAATAAGTAGGGCAGTAATGCTACACTAATCTATGTCTTACCTACTTTTTGTTTATCGTTTAATTGAGGTCCTAGATATCCTACCAAGTAAACAAAACATAATGACCCTCTTATCAGAAGGATAGCATAAGTATACCTTTTTAAATTTTTGTCAGAATGTGATCAGGCACCTGCATGAACCGATAATTGATAGTATGCTAAACCATTTGTGTTGAAAGCTTGTGATGCCTTAAAAGTTAGAAATCAAGTTCTCTCCTTTATATCTTTAACTATATTTCATTATTTGTTTCAGGCTGTCTCTTCGTTCAGATTGACGACATTGACATGAAATTTTGATAGGGATACGATATCGAACTTTCAATTTGTAATTTACATAGAGAAAAATGAACAGGGTATGCGATCTGTTTTTTGATCCCAAGGCAATAACGATAACAATGCAACAAATAAAATAGATCATCATGATTTGGCTGATTTATCGTTCCTTAAACATGTTTACTCCGATGGTGCGTATTCAATCTCAACATAGTATTTTGTTGTCCAAAAGCACTAGCAGAGTGCATCTTCTAAGAACTGAGAATAGTATAGCAAATTAACAAAGACTGAGGAAGAACACTTTATTTTATTTTTATAAGTCAGAATATTTTTCTTTTGAAAATATATGCGATTGCTAGATTTTTTTTTTCTTTTGGGAAAAAAACTTGAATAAACTTAGCACTACCTTTCATAAAAAATTAATTTATGGTAAATAAGAGGCGTCCGCAATGACATATATGTCGGATACTCGGACGAATTGACATGCTATTATGTAGCCTTGGTCTCTGGAAAGATGATAAAGCTCGATACTCCATATACAATCACAACTATATTTCGGGCTCATACTTTGATGCAGCACAACAGAAATAAAAATTGTGGAGTCAGACTAGAAGTACACAATTGCTTATTAAAAAATTAACTCACGAGTTCAAAAAACAAAAGGGCAAAATACAAGGTACAGCACAATGGTACTAAAATTGGTAAAAGGAAACAGATCACTTCCAGACACCACAGTGAAAGTGAAATAAGAAGCTTGCTTAGAGAGGCCTCCAGCTTATATGTACATGGAAAATATTGCAATCCCTCTCGAGTACTATGCCCGGCTTCAATAAAGTTTTCCACAAGCCACCTAAACTAAAATGAATTTCCACAAACCGACTAAAACAAAGATAGAAACTGATGCTTTTGAATAAACAAAACTCGAATTTCAAACTGTCTCTACAACATTTTTTCTTATTTCTTTTCCTTTGTTCCTTTGTGCATAAAAGGTGGGTTTAATTTATGATGAGGCTGGGGTTTCTAGAAGGCGGTACATAGAAATCTCTTGTTGCTTAAAATACCGCCTGTCTTCTTCATCGACTAACACCAGATTGAGGTAGTACTTCACGCTGAATTTGTTGTTGATGTTGCGGTAAGTTGGTGTGAGTTCATAAGGGCTAAGGAATAGCCTAATGGGAATTGACTCGCCTGTAAATAATATTATGGGTGCTGCTTATTAAATCACACAACAACAAGATCCTGATGAAAAAATTACCTCCCACCATCATTCTTCATAAAAATATTTAACATTTTACAATTACACAAAGACCCATTATATTTTGCATTCAGAATTAACATTTAAATATACTGAAATTGCTTTGTTTTTTTCCTGGGCTTAGAAAAAGATAGGGTGAGGGGGTAAAATTGTCAGTAACTCAGTACCCTTTACATTTCCTGAACCTAAAGGACTGATGCTATTCGTAATCAATTCGGAAAGATTTCTTGTGGTTCAGACATGAGTAAAGGCAACTCCTATTTACTAACAAGAAGACGTACTGGGTATTGTAAAACAAAGATATATTCTATGCAATGGTGCTGATCATCTAAAAGTTACAATACTTGACCAGTGTAAAATAATGAGTAAATCTGAACTAAACTTTAGGTTTACCTCTAACAGGAGCTCCATCCATTAATTCAAATTTTGCTAGGGTTTCAGTCTCAACATAAGTGTTTGGACCAGAACCAGTAGACTCCCTCCGTCTAATCTCAAGCTCCATATTCTTTATCTTAATCCTAACCAGTAGAAAATATATCTTCCCTATTATAACATCTTTCAAATGATACCTGCATCATGTACAACTTATGAGAACAACACAATTATAGAAAATTAAGGAGAGAGACAATGTTAGTCTAGACAAGGAAGAAGCTCACTTGCTTTTGCTGTACTCAAACTCAATGTGGAGGCAATCTTCTATTCCAACTTCCATCTGCAAAAGTTAACCATTTTTAAAAACAAAAGAAGTGAACAAAGGTAAATTACACACTCAAATTTAGACCGCTTTCTGATATCAAATCCAATCATTGTGAATACTCAAATGCAAAGTAGTTTGACAAGTTTCCACAAACATAATTGAATAGTCTTTCTCATCAAAACATCAATCAAAGCTTAAGAACTATATTTCTAAATGCCATGTGCTAAACGACGTAAAAAGGATACAAATTACAGTGCTTCCTTGATTCTGACTTACACGAGCACAGACACGTACCCAAGCAATCCAATTGATCCTATTTATAAGATTGTAATCTCGAAAACGTACAACTGACCTTGATGCTGTTGTTCATTGTAGGCACAGGAGTGTAGTTCCTCACCTATAAAAAACAATTGCCAAATTCAAACTATTAAATAAGTGGGACTCCACTATTTTATGACATGATAACAATAGTATTTTTTTTCAATTCCCAAAGACAGCATACTTACACAAAAATCACGGTGCTCTGTTATATTGCTGACATAATTGCGACTTATTGTCACCCGTAAGATGTACCTACAATGAAGTAAAAAGAATGAGGACCCATAAGGTAAGGATATAGCAAAGCAAGCAACTGTCATAAACCATCTAAAAAATGAAACAAAAAAATGGGCAAAACAAAGCAAACCTCAGTCTGACATTGGTCCCATTGTATGATTCATATGGCATTTCAACAGATGAAAACTCAAATGGGTATGTTTTCTTTTCATATATTTCACCAGGCACGTCCAATTCACGAACTGCAACATTAAAAAGTACGACATCATTTGAGGAAAGTCCACAAATCACAATCCTTAAAAGCTGGGTCATTATTAATTAAATTGTATGTACGCAGTTGGCTTTAAGATTTCCAATACAAATTGTCACAAAGAGAAATATAGAAAACTAGATCGTAAGGACATTTCAGGGAAAAATCAGTGAAATTATAAGCTAAGTAGTTGGTATACACAAACAATCTTTCTAATCTATCATATTGATGCATCAAATCCCAAAAATATAATTACTTCCTGACAAAAGTTAAGATCCACTAATGTTTACCCATTTTTAGTTTAAAAAGATTGATCCAAGTTAAAGTACAATTAACCTAAGAGTAAAGTTTGATTAAAACTCAAAACCAACATTGTGCCCTGAATCAATGACATCTTCCACCCATGTCAATGTTGAGAATGTTACAGTTACTGAGACTTTGATATAAGTACTGGAATATACTGGTTTTGAAAGACCATGGGATGAGGGCACAACAACAATTTTTATCTTAAATAGAGGCTTAATCGTAACAGACACAAATCACATTTTTAAGTTTTGATGAAGAAAATTTTAAATAATGGAGGACTTCGATGGGCATCGACAATTACCCCTTTAGTTAAGCCATAAAATAATATAACATTCAGAATGAATTCCAAAATTGTTGCATCTTTTGGCTTGCTATGTTGTCGGATAGGTACTAATTGAAGTCAGACTAAAGATCTATATAGAGAATTTACCCAAGGAGGTGAAGTCGTAAAAGTTGCCTCTATCAAAGTAGAGCTCTGCAGTAAAAAGTATGAAGTTTAGAAATAATTTTGTCTACAAGAAGTTCAGAATTCAGAAATGAGCTGGACAATAGATAGATCTTCACTGAGAAATAAAACTTAATAAATAGATGCAAACAATAATTTGTCCACAATTAGCACATGATTACATGCCATACCTATTTGGCCAAGTAATTCAATCTTCACACCAGTGTGTTCAACCTTTTTTCCTTGAATAGGTTCAATAGAAACCTGAAATACAACACGAGACGTAAATAACAAAAATTAACACTGAGAAATTATTAAAGGGAATACAGAAATAACAGCCAGTACCTCTCCAGATATAGTTTCTAAGCTTTGGAAAACTGGGACCATGACTGTCTTGCCATTTTCTTTCTTAACTGATACCTGTGATAATACAAGAAAGGTAAGCAGACAAAAGCAGAAAATGGAGTTAAAAACTTCACTGCTCGATATAAACAACTTTACCTGTTTTCGAGTTTTACCATCTGAAAATGTGATGGTGATGTTACAAGGTGGCTTGAATGCTCCAATAAGATAATTCTATGCAGCAAAAAAAAAAGAGAATTAGAAACTACTCCTTCAAGAACAAATCATAGACAATGCTATACAAATTAAAATTCTGAACCAGCTAAAAGGTGCGATCTATGTTTCCTCTAATTCAAACGCTCTAATCCATTTCACACATTTCCTGAACTAAATAAGCGCAATTTGCACAAAATTACCATTTTTCAGCACTGGTAACTAACAGATCACATCTAAATAATCAACAGAGAGCAAGAAAGAGGACAATACATACCATGATGGAATCGTAAGCTCAACCCAATCGACAGGATAGATTTTCTGAAATAGAGAAAAACGCATACAAAATTACAACAATTAGTTGCCGAGAAATGGAGCTTAAACACAAATCATGCGAAGAATTTATAGCTTGATCGCCAAATGGACGGATCAAAGCGAAGCAAACATACCTGAATCCGATCCAATCTAGAACCGGATCGCGAGCAGTAAGGAAGAAACAGAGATCGCGCTATCTATCTCTTGGAGAGAGATCGTCGGATTCGACAAAGAGGGAAGGAGACGAAGCGAGACGAACAGGTGTACTCAGGTAAAGGTTAAACGGGTAGAGACGAGAGTGCGGTTCGGTTCATGTTCTCTCTCTCTCTCTCGCCTCTTTCCTCTGGTGATCAGATCTCGCATATTATTTTGGGAAAGAGCATAGTGGATAATCAACGGAGGAGATGTGCTTAGCGTGCAAGCGGATGGTGGCGATGGAGTATTGTAGTCATCAGATGGGTTTTATCATTTATGCGGTGTGAAGTACGTTGACTTTTGTGTGTATTTTATTTTAACGGTTGGGATTTGTAGTTCGATTGCCGGGTCTTGGGGATCCGACCCGATATGATCGGGATGAAAGAGCGTGACTGGTAGATGGGTTTTAGAGGGCCCGTAACGGGCTGATCCATAGATAGAATCATTATTTTACGGAAATGATAATTACAATACACAAATGATAGGAAATGAAAATTGATTACTGCCATCTTCAGTTTTACCATCCCTGCCATCGCTAAATATAAAGTGAACACATAGAATAGACAAGGTGAACATATATAGTGATCAAAGTGAACACATACAAATAAGTAAGTTTAATAAAAATAAGTTCAATATACATATAAAAATCTGAACAAAAGATGACAATACTTATTTGTTTGTAAGTGTTCACTTTGTTAGCCTAGATGTTTATCTTGTTTGTTATATGTGTTCACTTTGTGTTTAGCGATGGCTCGCGATGGTTTATTTGCCGATGGTGGTTATAATTCCTGATAGGAAATTAGTCTACGCAATGCAATCAGAGTTTAAGCAATCACGCAACGCGACTCTCCTCCCCTCCCCCCACGCGTCTCCCCTCACTTCTCCCATCCCCTCTCCTCCACCTCTACTCTCCCCTCCTCACCCTCTACGGCTTCACATCCTCTCTCTCGCTCCCCTCTTCTCTCTCTCATAGCCACCCTTTCGCTCCCCTTCCCCTTCCTCTGCTCTGAACAATACAACAAAAATGAGTACAGTATCGGATAAAGGGAGTATCTAATAACTTAAAATGAGCAGTTATTTATGCGAGTGATTAATATGTTCACGGGAGTATTTTAATTAGACTTAGGGAGTATATATATTTTCATAAGTGAGTATTTTATATTAATCAAATAGATGTATATCATAAGGAGTATTTTATTTGTAGTCGAAAGTATATAATTAATGGTAAGAGAGTAACTAATAAAATGAAGGGAGTATCTAATAATTTAAAAAGGGAGTACAAATACGCATTTTCATTTAATGGAGTAAATTATATTAAAAAAGAGAGTAAATAATGTGCATAAGGAAGTAACTAAATATGTAGTTCATTTAGGGAGTAACTAATAATTATAAAGGAATAAATAATAAAACTTAAGGGAGTAACTAATAACTATAAGGGAGTATTGATATTCTAGCACGGGAGTAAATAAATAAAATTTAAATACATAGTTTATTTAAGGAAGTAACTTATAACTATAAGGAAGTATTTATATTCTAGCATGGGAGTATATACGTGTTCAGGTGTCGGTGGCAATGGAAAAAAATGGAAGATACGCGTTGGGAGGGAAAAGGTGCACGAGAAGAGGGTGATGCAAGGGAGGAAGAGGTGAATCACTGGCCAAAAGATGAGGCGGGTGGATCGTGGGCACGAGAGGAGGGAGAGGCGCGAGAAGAAGAAGGGGATGGAGAGAGGCTCGAGAAGAAGGAGGGGAGGGAGGAAGGAGGGTGCAGGAAGGGAGGCGCGAGAAGGAGGTGAGAGAGAAGGAGAGATGCGAGAGAAGAAAAGAGGAGGGGAAGGAAATAGACGAAAAAAGGGAGGGGAGGGGAGAGGACGTGAGTTAGGAGAGGGGACGCGTTTTCCTTTTCTGGACAGAGCACCATTTTCATTTTAAGACTTGATTGCTTGATCGCTCAAAAGCTTGATTACACTTATCAGCCCTGCAAATGATAACTGCCATCTAGGGTCTGCTCCAGAAATAAGAAGAAAGAGGAAGAGTAAGGAAAGGAAGTGTAAGGGAGCAAAAGAGATACATCCTAAATTTGAGAGTAATCTTGTTTACTCTTTTCTTCACATTTTTATAGAGGGGTTCACCTTCATTTCTCCCCATTCTCTTTGGTTTCCTTTCAAAATTTTTATTTTGGAGCAGGTTAACTGGTTTGGACAGAGTTTGGTCAGTTAACCTTCTCATTCACTCTCCTCCGTTAATCCCTTTTAGAGCAGACCCCTATAGTTTTGTCATCCCTTGCCATCGCTAAACATAAAGTGAACACATAAAATAGACAAGATAAACATATAAACAATTAAAGTGAACACTTACAAACAAATAAGTATTGTCATTTCTTGTTCAGATTTTTTATATGCACATTCAACTTACTTTTATTGAACTTATTTTGTTTGTATGTGTTCACTTTGAACACTATATAAATTCACCTTGTCTATTTTATGTGTTCACTTTCTGTTTAGAGATGGTAAGTGATGGCAAAACTGCAGATGATAGTAATCAATTTCCATTACAATATGCAACTTTATCATGGCTTACCATCGCTTGAATAAAATCAATATATAAAATAGACAAACTGAATATTTAAATAATCAAAGTAACACGTACAAATAAATAATTCTAACTCATAATTGAATAAAGTGAACACATAGCTAAACAAACTGGACATATATATATATATATGAATAAAATGAACAAATACAAACATGATGGCACATGATGACATGTGGAGATGTGGTATATGGTAATTTCCTTATTTTACTAGTGTGACCTTTTTCTTTGGATCGGACCTATTTTACTACAGAATCACAATTTATTTTTTTATAAGGCTAAAGTTCAATGTATTGGATGAAGAGAATCCGTCCAATACGTTTATTTTCCAAAATTTTGATAACTCAAATAATCGATCTAAACCATTTAATATGATTTAATAAAAATCTAGTACGGAATTAAATTTTATATTTTTAAACATTTTTAACTATTTCTTTCAAATTTTTAGAAAATCATTATTTTAAATCGTTCATCATTTTTTAGATCGATGATTTTTCAAAAATCTAAAAAAATAGTTCAATATGAAATTTATATTGAACAGTTTAAATTTGCCATTTGACACTCTAAATTCAATAATGAACACACCCTCCGTCCAATGCATTTGAGTTTAGTCTTGTTCGAATCTATATATTTATTTTTTGAATGACGACTTTACTTCCATGTAATACTTAAAATACGCATTTTTTGCGATGATTACTTCACAACATGTCCGCGCATGAAAACTACGAAGTACATTTTCCTCCTTTCCTTTTGATAATCGGAAGTCCTTTATCTGAAAAATGGAGTAGCTCAAAATTAGGCTTGCCCTTATTTTTATTAATTATAATCATAAAAGTGGACCACGAACTTAATACTGTTTAAAAAAATAGAACGATGCACAATAAATAGTCAAAGTACTCAAGTTTGTATGCTGTCTTCAGCCGAGTCTGTATCCCTTTTGTCATGGGTATGCATCACCATTTAGGTTATATAATTCACATAGGACTAATTTTAAGCCTTTTTTTTGTTTCAATTTCCTAGTTAGATTGCTTGTTGTTCATGCTGTTCGCATTTCCCAACTCATAAATTTTACACTGCATCACTCAATTTTAACTTCAAATTGCTCATGCTTATTCTCTTTACTCTGAGGCTATGCTCCAGAACATTGAAACAAGGGTGAAGGAAAAGAATGGAAGAGAAAAGAAGGTGAAGGAAGTGCACGAGAATGGAAGTTTCTTGCTCCACAATTGAAAAAACATGTATAAAAGTTAAACTCAGTAACTTCCTTTATAACATGTCAAAAGACAACATTACCCTTCATATTTTATTTAAAAGGGTTTGTAAATTTCGTGGGGTCCAGTGTTAGAGAAATAAAAGTGTAAGGGTGTCATTGGCAAAAAGCTTTGGTTACTCAGTTTTCTCCGTTACACCCCAAATTCGGGGATCACTGATGTTCTCTCTATATTAGATTTTGGGAAACTTATGTTTCCTTATGTTTCCGTCCATTCACCCAATAAGTAGTATTGGAGCAAGATAATGTGTTTAAACTTCCTTCCCTTTCCGCCCAGTCCCTCCTTCTGGAGCAAAGCCTGAGTCTCTGATATAGAGTTAGTGTAAAGAAGGAACTCTATCAATAAATTTAGCAAAAATGCTGCACCGCAACTCAAATGAGAAATTAGAGGAAATCAAATACACTACATTTAAATTTAAAATTTTATAGTGTTACTAATTAATTAAAAAGATTACTATATAATTTTTCTAAATAACATGCGTGTTTTGGCAAATAAAAAACGAAACATGCGTTGGTCAACAATTTGGATTGGATCAACGATAGGAGGGACATTAAAGCAATTTTGGCATTCTTTATGATGTAAGTCATTTGGCTAGAAATAAAGAATTGAATCTAAAATGAAAAGAGAAGCGTCGATTCTTTGGTGTATTGGATTTCCTCTCACTAAAAGCTTTTCAGCAAATTTTGTTAGCATAACATGATTTCTCTTTTTTGGGTCTTCCTTTCTTTTCTCTACCAAGTTTTATCTTAAAAACATTTTGGATTAATGATTCAATTTTACTTAACAATACACATATTAAATATACAAAAGCAACACAAATCCATGCAATTTGTTGGATTTTTTTATTTAACCTTGATCTAGTATAATTGGTTCAAGATTTATACTTAGAATAGAAGCGATCGATTTGGAGAGGTCAACTAAAAAAGTCAGATGAAGCAGACTGACCTGATTACGAATTTATGTACCAATTGTGGTAATAACACAACCATAAACATAACAAACTTCAAAATTGGTACAAACTCATCGGACCAAAGCCTAAAATCTAGTCAAGTTAATTCAAAATAATAATATATTGAACAAAATTATAGTTATAAAATATAAGATAATGACCAAACAATAGCATTGAAATAAAGATTCTATAATAAAGCCACATGAATTAAATATACAATGAAAATCTAAAAACCTAGAATATAAGGGTTATAATGAAAAAAATGATACAAAGTTTCAGTTCAAAATAACTTTAAATTTTGACAAAAGGATATGCTTGATTTTCATATGAAACCTTATGTTATTTTATTCTTATTTAAAAAAAATTGATAAAGAGGATATTGAAATTTGGAACTCCTAACTGAGAAAGTGAAGGAAATCAAATATTTTTTTATAATCAAGATATGCATTTAATTTTTTACAAGGTAAAGGATAAGGTCAATCAGTCAAGAATAAAGCCAATTAGTTTCAACTAGCAAGCACGTCCACTCAAGTATGTGAAGAATTTTTTTTTTTGTGAAAACTGTTGGAGTTATGTCCTAGAAGTTAATATTTAATAACTTAATTTTAGTTTATGTTATTGATGATATTTGATCATTTGTTCATAGAGTTTATTATTGACAGATCATTAAATAATTGATTTAGTGGGCTAATGAAAGATTAAACAAAAGAGCACATGGCCCATTATGGCCCATTTCGTGGCCAGCCTTGGGATGACAATTTTGTCCATGTGGAAATACGAGAGGAAGAGGTTTGGAGGTCTATTTAAGGGGGTGTTATTTAGGAAAACACTAACCGCTAAAAATAACCTCTCAAAGTAACCTCTCTCCTCTCTCTCTTTCCTTCCTTGGCTGCCACTTTTGGAGAAGGAGAAAGTTGGTTTCTCTTCTTCCTTGCTCTCATCCATTGATATACCATAGGAGCTCATGTGTTGAGCATTAGCCACAATTGATTAATTGGTTGATTAATTGAAGAAAAGACTTGTGGATTAGCTTTTCTCTTGTTCTTGTTAGCACAAAAACCTAGAAATTGGTTAATTCTCTTGGTGGATTCGAGGCCAAGGTGAAGAAGACGATTGGAGGCATGCCACCGACTCCCATGTTGATGGTCGAGCCTTCCAATTGCGATATTAGAAGAGGTATACGATTCTACTTCCTTTTTCATGTGTGTTTGATGTCTAATTACTAGATCTTATGGTTGTGCTTAGTTAATTGATATTAATTAGTAATAAAAAATTAAATTTGCACAAGGACTTGAGTTTCTAACAAAAACCATGATATGAGAATATTTTTTTTATTATTTCCAACTCTTATGTTTATATTATTAATATTTTCTCTATCATTTATGATATTTCAAATATTTTATATTTCTTTATATGGTTATTGTTGTGTTTATTTATTTCTCTTGCTATGATTGATCGAGAATAAATAAAAATAGAAAGATAATAACAATGATAAAAATTTGATCCATAGTAAATTTAAATTCCATTTGTGTTTGTTTCTTACCATATATTCTCTCTTGTATTTTAAATTCTAGCATATCTCTTGATCTTAGTCTAAACGAAAAGTTTGATTTTTTTTTTTTTTTTCATTTTGAGATTGTATCTTTGTACGTAATAAGATTTGGATACTTCACGGATATAGTTGATAATATTATATATATAAATAAAATAAATACTTCACGGATATAGTTGTCTACGTGCTTCAACATTGATTTTTCAATGTATGTTAAATCAAACTCGCGTTAATAAAGACAACAGAACTATACGCCCGATATAAATGGTGATAGAGATAGACTCCATGCTTTTATGAAAAGAGATGCAAATTCGATTTCAATAAGAAACATCCAAGAAAAATATATCAGCGCCGAGAAACTCTTCTTCGTAAACATGAACTATTTTCTCGTAAATCATATGACTCGTATAAATTCCAAATAAGTCGTACACAATACAATATCTCTCTCCAATAATCATAAGATCTTTGCTAGCTCTCTTTGAATTAAATCCCATTCGACAGCCGCTGTCAAGATTTTTTTTTTTAAATCCCAATTATATTATTCATATCTTTCTCCAATAATTAGAAGATCTACTCTAACTTCCAACTAAATTTGAGAAAATGATCAATTCCATGCACTATAAAACATTTAATATATATTCGAAAATGATCTTATGAATTCTTATACTTTTAGGAATGGAATTCAACAATCAAGGGCCCTGATCAAAATCTCATTTTTTTAACGTGGGATTTCATTTCATTGAAAAATTCTTGATCAAAATGAAGGGATTTGGTGTCAATTGGTTAGAATTCCTATGTAATTAGATCCAACAAAATCCTATGAAATCAATTCAATTGAAATGAAATGAAATGAAATCCCACGTAAACTTAGGGCCAAGGAGTCTTATTACTCGAGAGAAAATTAACCACCATGGTTAATTTACACACGAAAACCGTTACAACACTTAACGGGTCACAGACCCGTTAGTGTATTGCTTCTTTCTCACTGCACCTTCTCTAGTCGATAGATAAACCCTCTTCTCAGTCTGACCAGACCGCAGACCCGTTGTCGTTGGAGAAAAGAATTCGAAACGGGAAGATTTCTGACAAAAATGGCTAGTCTGGTCGGGCTTAGAATCAGAGCATTTCCCCACACGCCGCCGCTCTGCCTCCGTTCCCGCCTCATCTCCGTTCGTCGGAGAAGTTTTGCCGTGTCAGCTTCCTCTCCCGCCGGAAACGAGGTCCGAGTTCGATTCGCTCCTTCCCCAACTGGAAACCTCCACGTAGGCGGCGCCAGAACTGCTTTGTTTAATTACCTCTTCGCCAGGTATTTCTACGTGACTTGGCTTTACCAGATTAGATTTAATTGAAGTTGGGTTTAGCGTAATTGATACAATTTTGTGTTCTGTAGGTCCAAAGGTGGGAAATTTGTACTTAGAATAGAAGATACCGATTTGGAGAGGTCTACTAAGAAGTCAGAGGAAGCACTGGTGAACGATCTTACTTGGCTGGGTCTCAATTGGGATGAAGGTGATAGTTTATTTTCTTTCACAAACAATTTTTATGTTTAGCTCAAAAAATGCATACTGAAATATATGACTAACAAATTAGAGATAAAACCAATTTTCTAATTCAGGCCCTGACGTGGGTGGAGATTATGGGCCCTACCGTCAGTCAGAAAGGAATGCACTTTACAAACAATATGCCGAGCAGCTGTTGGAATCTGGTGCTGTTTACCGTTGCTTCTGCTCCAATGAGGTAAAAATCCCCCCCCTTTTTGTATAATGTTTTCTATTGAATGCTTAAATTGTCAATGCCATCCTTAGTCATTATTCATTAGCAGGGGCGGAACTAGGGAAAAAAATTGGAGGGAACCAATTTAAAGTTTTAAGTTTTAGAAGGGGCCAAATAGTGTCTTTATACATATTATTATAAAAAATGACACATTAAGAAAAGTATTTTTCAAATTTAAGGGGAGACCAGGCCTTTAGGGCCTCCCCTCTGGTTTTACCCCTAGTTTAATAGTCTTATTACTTCTCTATTTAAAATTGCTAACAGCATAGAGCAGGGAGCTTTTCAGGATATCATCAGTCAATACATATCTTTTCCAAACCATGATTTTTGTATTGCACGTCTTTACTTAAAATGAACACCATTTTTTGCAGGAACTGGAAGAAATGAAGGAAAGAGCAAAGCAGATGCAACTGCCCCCTGTGTACATGGGTAAGTGGTCCACAGCATCTGAGGCAGAAATAGAGGCTGAGTTGGCAAATGGGACCCCTTATACATACCGCTTCCGTGTTCCCCCAGAAGGCTCCCTCAAGATTAATGACCTAATACGTGGAGAGGTACAATTTTTCTTCATTCTTTTTATGATGAAGTCTTGTTTTCCCTCTCTGAAACCGACAAAACAATCAAAAGATAAGGACTAATCCACCTGCAGGGACTATTTCTGTGGTTTCATTGTGATTTAGTGTTCAAAATACTCCTGATTCTCCAGAAATATGCGTTATAATATTGTTTGAAATTAGTCCTTTGCATGTGACTCCAAATATGTAATCTTGCTGGCTAATGCAGCAGCTGGCTTTATTGTCATTGTATAGGTTTCATTTAATTTAATGTGGCATATCAAATATGATGTTTCTAAAATATTGACCATTTAGCTTACTCTGTTTAAATTTTGTTTGCCTTTCAACTTCAAGCACAAATTAAATCACAATGCATATAAGTTTAGATATTGGTTTAAGTTTACATGGAGTTGTTGAATTCAAACTAGATTTTTTTTTTAAGTTGATATGCAAAATTAGCAGTAATTCAGTTTCTTCTGTATGACTTTACCTATGGATGGGTGCTATTTGTATTGTCCAGTATGTTGTTAATTTGAATCCAATAAATGGTTTATCTGTGCATTATTTCCTAATGCAGTAGAATATTGGCCTTATTTCACAAGAATCCCTTTGATTGTTAGTACCAACATAAAGGTGGGTGTATTGCTGGTGTTAATGTTGATTTATTTATAGTAATATAATATCTGATAATGTTGATAGTCTTGTGAAGGTTAGCTGGAATTTAAACACACTAGGAGATTTTGTCATAATGCGAAGCAACGGTCAGCCTGTGTATAATTTTTGTGTCACAGTTGACGATGCCACCATGCACATATCACATGTCATAAGGTAGTAATTTCTGAACCGTGCCTACTTTTTTGTGCTAATATAGTTCAGCTGAATTATATTGTGCTCACCATGTGTTGTTTGGTTTATGGTAGGGCTGAGGAGCATTTACCTAACACCTTGCGGCAGGCTCTCATTTACAAGGTCTTTTTTTTTTTTTTTGGAATTTGATGTCCAAAAGCATAGCGTCCTAGATTTGCAATGAAAAATTTTGAAGTAACTCAGGAACAATGTTACTGTCTTTTGGAGGAGCGACGTCAATGTTGCAAGCTAGTGATATAGGCTGGGGTACTCATTGAGCACTTAAAAAACCCTATTCACTTGGAAAAATCTTTCTTCTTGACTAATCAGGTGCCACATACTAAAGTTAACCCATAAAAAAGCCTGCATTTCAATTGGGCTGACACATGGTCAGTCAAACATGAATGATTCTGAAATTCGAGATATATAGTAGATTCTGATAAAAGAAAAGTCAACTCTGTTATATATTGGATATAATGTTAGTTGCAAATTTCTTATATTTCACAATTTTTGATAGATTTTCATATTATTTTCCCAATGTTCTCCCTGTTGTTGTTCCAAGTACTAGCGATGTTATTTGAGTGGCAAAAATTCTTTGTAGTGGGTTTTGAACTTTTGATTTCATGAGTGGTTTGCAATTGACACTTTGCCTTTAGCTAATACTAGGGAGCAATGTAGGGGATTTTCAGATAATTGGTCAAAGTTGAGGCATATTTTTTGGCCCATTTAATCCTTTTGCTGAAAACATTGAAAAAATAATAATCCGCTTAAAACTATTATAAGACAACTTATCTTGTCGATCTAGTCTAGATACTAAATTATGTTTTAGCAATTGTGTCTCTTATTTTCAGAAAAAGTAGCAAACATTTGGATTGAAACTATTTTGTACCCTTTGAATCAAATTTAATAAAGATGAAAGCAAGTCAGTGTCAGTGAATGTGAGCTCAAGAGAAAACTGGCATAGAACACCTGATGAAAAACTAACAACTAAGAATGAAAGCACAGAGTAAAAATAGCCGAAGAAAAGGAAGCTTTGATTTTTCCAGTGCCAATCTCCTATTGCAGCATAGTGCAAATATGTTGTACTGGTGCTAAAAAAAAATTTTTGGATTTTTTTGGGATAATCGTCCCCCAAGACAGGGATCCTGCATTAGTTAAAAACTAAATGCCACTGTTTCATACAGAGTATAGCCACACTAAGTGACTGCATTAGTTAAAAAAATTGGATTTCTAAATACCGAAGTAGCCGAGAACCTTTGAATTCACACAACTCTTATTAGCTTTGTGTTAATTTGGTCCAAAGACAGATTTATTTGAAAATATATATATCGTTGCAGGCCCTAGGGTTTCCAATGCCAACTTTTGCTCATGTTTCACTGATTCTAGCACCTGATAAAAGTAAACTCTCAAAACGCCATGGTGCAACATCTGTTGGTCAGGTACATACTGATTTTGGAAAAATTCGTACATGATTTTATAAATGTTTTGAGTTTTTTACCTGATTCTTTTATGGCAAACTTTGATTGTAATCTGGCATGTAGTTCAAGGAAATGGGGTATCTGCCTCAAGCCATGGTTAACTATTTGGCATTGTTGGGATGGGGTGATGGCACAGAAAATGAATTCTTCAGTGTTGATGAGCTTGTAGAGAAGTTCACATTAGATCGAGTCAACAAAAGTGGTGCTGTTTTCGACTCTGTAAAGCTAAAGTAAAAGACCTTTATCTTCTATTTCATTATAATTTCCTTCGGCCACTTATTTTGAGGGACTATTAAAAAAACTTTTAATTTGTTGATTAGATGGATGAACGGGCTACATCTGAGGTCTCTTCCCCAGGATGAATTAGTCAAGATATTTGAAGATAGGTGGAAATCTGTTGGCGTTCTAGTTGATTCTGATGGCACTTTTGCAAAGGTATACTTTAGATTGCTATTATGTGTGCAGTTGTTTTCGGTGAAATATGGAATTACTATTATCTGTATAGGACATGTCTTTGTGCCCTCTAAGGGTACTTTTTCTCTTTTGGAAATTTTACAATGCTCTATGTATGCACAGGAAGCCACCGAACTTTTGAAGGATGGGATTGATCTAATACCTGATGCTGACACGGCACTCTCAAATTTGCTTTCTTATCCACTCCATACTACTCTTACTAGGTATTACAACTTACAAATAGATTTATATTTTTTTATTAAAAGCCTTCCAAAATGCATCGTCCATATATGACTTAAAACATGCAAAAAATGTCCAGTGCTGAAGGCAAACCAATTGTACAAGATAAGCTTTCTGAAGTGGCAGCCGGTCTGATTTCTGCATATGATAGTGCAGAACTGTTAGCAGCATTAGATGAAGGGCATGCAGGTTGGCAAAAATGGGTCAAAAGCTTTGGTAAATCTCTCAAACGCAAGGTAGTTTCTTGTTTTGAGTTATGCCATTAGTTCCTTTTTTATCCTTTGGTTTTGTTTCTTTGTAATACTTGGCCTTTCTAAATCTATTTAATTTTACATTCTTGTTAGGGTAAAGGTCTATTCATGCCGCTTCGGGTTTTGTTGACGGGAAAGGTCCATGGTCCTGAGATGGGAGGCAGCATATCTCTTATATACAAAGCAGGTCAATGTGGTGCAGTTAATCTACAGTCTGGTTTTGTTTCTTTAGACGAGAGATTCAAAATCCTTAAGGAGGTTGATTGGGATTCATTGAATGAGAAGACGGAAGCACAGCCTGAGTCAGTTGCGACTGCGACTCATTGAAACTACTGGAAGTAATTTTGGTTATCATGAATTTATAGGTTCTAATTATTTTTTGAACCCAAAGTTGAGTATAGCTGTAAGAGGTTTTGTTGTGATATGCTTTGTTTCGGCATTCTGGTTGGAATTTTTATGCCCCCTCCTCTGTAGTCACGTCTCATTGTGCTTGTTTAAATAACAATTTTCGGCCTTTATCAAATTTAGTTAATTTGAGAATAACTTATAATAATTTTCGCATGGACCTATGCATTGTATAACAGATTACGAACTTAAAGGAGACGGTTGTAATATGTATATATTTTTAGGGAAAATATTTTCGTTATGTCAAACTCAAAATGCATCTAACTTTCCTTCAATCCCTTCTAAAGTATATTCTCATCTCAGATAAAGAGGTAATATAATTGTTTTGCCGTTTTGGTAATATAATTTTCTAGTTTCGCGTATCACAGGTCATTCGAAATATTATGTATGCAGTTGAAAGTTCAAATTTCCCATCTGAAATAGAATGAAATTCTAATCACAAAAGCCCAGGCCCAAGTCCAAATGGGCTAGGTTTTTAGGAGAGCTTCCCACACACGCTCGAAAGTTGGTCTAATGGTCTCCTCCCAGTTGTATCGATTTCTTCTACAGAGACGGGAATTGTTCGGATCACGTCCGACTTGCTCAATCACTTTCAAATTTACCAAAATACCCTCTCATCTCCTGTGTTGTTTTCTCAGATTTCAGTACTAAATTGAGGGTATTTATGTCATTTTAAAAAAAATAAGGGAGTGAATGAGTAAACATGACGTGTCATGAGCAATTCCCTACAGAGACGTCCATTTCACATCAGACGTTCCTGATCAATAGACGGTCTATGTGTGCTTATATGCCCGTTGTGCCTTAAAGAGTCAGGATTATATCATCGCCGTCCAATTTTAAATGAACGGTTATGATCTTTGAAGACGCTCCCACGTGCTTCGAGGATTCGAATTTCAAACCATCTCGCCGTTTCCCCCAAAAGCTCCAAGCCTCCAACGGCTTTCTTCCCCAATACCCTTCCCATATAAAAACAATCGGAACATTTATTTATTAACCAAATCTAATCTCCCATTTCATTTCTTAGAGTTACATTTACAACAAAGAGAGAAACCAAGAACAAGAGAAAAAGAGAGCAACAATGTCGACCCGAGCAATGGATCTGTACGAGAAGTTGGAGAAGGTCGGAGAGGGAACCTACGGGAAGGTTTACAAGGCCAGAGAGAAAGCCACTGGGAAGATCGTGGCATTGAAGAAGACGAGGCTTCCAGAGGATGACGAGGGGGTCCCGCCTACCACTCTCCGTGAGGTCTCTCTTCTCCGTATGCTCTCCACTGATCCACATGTCGTCAGGTGTTTGATCTTTTGCCTCTTTCTTCTTTTTCCCTTATTTTTGCGATTTCTTTAGAAATAATCATTATTTCTTGATATTTTTATCTGTCTCTGAGCGGTTCTTTAATACTTCTGAATACTCAAGTTTTTTTTTTTCTCAAGATCGATGTTCATTTAAATTGGAAAACTAAATGGATCTTGATTGGGGGTTTTCTGCTTTTATTCCAGAATACAAAATTATTTTGTGAAATTTGTTTTTGCCAGATTCAGTCCTTTGTAACTTTAGATCCAGATATTGATTTGTGTTCTTGATTTGAGCTTTGACCAGGCTGCTGGATCTGAAGCAAGGAATAAACAAGCAGGGCCAGAGTATACTTTACCTGGTGTTTGAATACATGGATTTGGATCTGAAGAAATTCATCCGAAGCTTTCGCCAGACCCAGGATCTCATCCCTCCACGTACTACTAAGGTTTTATTTCTAACAAACCCCAAACTAAAAGGTTCAAAACTTTAATTAAAATATCGTATTTATTGCAGTTGTTCTTTTTAAATTCAGATCTTGATGTATCAGCTTTGCAAGGGGCTCTCATTTTGCCATAGCCATGGTGTACTCCACAGGTATAATTATGGCTTCACCTCACATACGTATCACTTTGAAGTGTTGTTTCCATCATAAAATTCCCTTGGTTTACTTTATTATTAACAGGGATCTGAAACCGCACAATTTGTTGATGGATCGCAAGACCATGATGCTAAAGATTGCAGATTTGGGTCTCAGTCGGGCCTATATTTGTCCCATCAAGAAGTACACACATGAGGTATACATTTACCTAACTTGAACTTAAATTTGTTTTACTTTTGGTTATGTTGTAAGGCAACTAATTTATGTTTATTTTCTAGATTCTTACCCTTTGGTATAGAGCTCCTGAAGTGCTTCTTGGTGACACGCACTACTCTACTCCAGTTGATATGTGGTCTGTTGGTTGCATATTTGGTAAGAAACTTTGTTCTTGACTTATCTTGTCTATCATGAGAAACTATAGTGGGATAGAACTGGTTTTCAAAAACTATAGTGGGATAGAACTTGACTTGACCCCATGCCAGAGCTCCTAAAAGGCAAACATAAATTTGACCAAACTTGAATCTGATCAGATGTCACTGTTATGAGAAAATAACCCAGAATGACACATGACTTGAGCTGAACTGTAATGATGGTTAAATGATAGTTTACATGAAAGGTACCATAAGATCCGATGACCAGTACCTGAACCAGACCTGACTCTGATAATTTGATAAGCTGTATATAACCCAACTGGACACAATGTCCGAAGCAACCCAAACTGAAATGTCAATTCTGACTGGATTCATCTCACCTATCTCCCATCTCTACAAATACATAGTGTTCTATTATGATGGTATTACATGAAAAATGCCATAAGATCCAACGCCCAGTACCTGAACCAGACCGGACTCTGATAATTTTGATAAGCGATATATAACCCAACTGAACACAATGTCCGAAACAACCCAAACTGAAATGATTCATACTCAATTGTGACTGGATTCATCTCACCTATTTTCCATCTCTACAATACCTAGTATTTCATTATGTTTTGTTAAGATTGATTTCACTCGTGGGTGGCGAAAGTTGCCTCTGTGAAGTTACCAGGCCTCTTACATTACTAATCTGATTGCTTTGAATAACAGCTGAACTGGTGACAACACAAGCACTGTTTCAAGGAGACTCTGAACTGCAGCAGCTTCTTCATATTTTCAGGCAAGTTTTTTCTCCTTTTGATTTTACTGTGAAATGACATTGATCATTTTGTGGTGAGTTTTTAATGTAAACAATTTCAGGCTGTTGGGTACACCAAATGAGACTGTGTGGCCTGGTGTTGGAAAATTACCAAATTGGCACGAGTACCCACAGTGGAGCCCCAGAAACATCGCCATGTCTGTGCCAGGTCTTGATGCAGATGGTGTAGACTTGCTTTCTGTAAGTGCAGATTAAGCACTTTTATTACACTTTTCTTTCTGTAATAGCCTATTACTTGACTATAATTAAATAGTTTAGTTAACACACAGACTGATTTTTATCCTTTTGCTTATGCAGGAAATGCTGCGGTATGATCCTAGCAAGAGGATATCAGCAAGGAATGCACTGGATCACAAATATTTTGATGATGTCAACAAAGCTGCCTATTGAGTGAATTAGACCTCAATTCTATAATCTAGTGCAAGAAGATCCTCTCTTCTTTTTAGTCTAGCTTGTCTGATGCTGTTTTATTTTTTTCTCTCTCAAGCATCTCTTTTGCTTAGTTTCTTATGTGACTAATTGCTACTTCATCCCTGAAAGAATAGGTTGTGGATTATGTGTGAAATTGGTTCCCTTTCTGGCTGTTTATCAATTATCTTACTGTTTTCAATTCTTTTTTGCATTTTAACTTTGAGATCTCATGTCAAGCTGTAATCTTGATACTAAGCAGATACTAAGCTTAATTTAACTGAAAATGCAACAGATACTAAGCTTGATCGCTTCTTTCTCTAAAAATTGAAAATCAATTAGATCGAAGTATTAGATGCTAATAAATCTAATGATTTCCAAAACTTCTGCTGCAAATGTGTGGAAAACTACGAAACAGTCCACATGAAAAAGGTTGACCACAAAGTGAGCGAGACTGAAGCAAGCGAATAAAGCCAGATAAAAATAACTGAGCATTCCTTTTCACCAGCTCCAAACAATTGTGTCATTGTGCCTGCCAAGTTATGCAGAAAAATTAGCCAAATTAAGCAAATTATTCAACTAGTAAACATTATTATCTAATATGTACCAGTAACCGCTAATTATGGTTATTAGTGCTTAATTGTTTCTAGTATGTTCTATCAACCAGAAACTTAAGTGCATAATTCTTAGGACCAAGAGCCAACAGGGTTAAATATGAAAAGTAGATTGATAATCAATACATACTGATATTCATTGCTGGGGGAACAGCATACTGCAATAGAAGGACAAATTGGTACAGTGGATCTGCATGAACTAGGCCTAGACGCACTGCGCCTTTTACTATTACTACACCCAACAAGGGTAGAATTATGTAGCGCACTAATATAACTCCGGCAATAATCCAGCCACTTACGCATGATCTTCTTATTCCTGAAGAGATCATTTCTAAACCAGTCAATTATTTATAAAGATGACTAGTCAAAAAAAAAAAAAAAAAAAAGAAGAAGTCGTTTGGATGGGCAGGAATAAGATATATTCCTGGAAGATACTAATTCTCGGAAGAAAAACTCATCCAAACAGGTTTGAAGAAGTCAGGAAGAAACCCTCTTCTGTGAATACCTTCTTCCGAGTAATAGTGATTTGGGATTTAAAAAATGTATTCCGTACTTTCTCTCTCCTCCAAAATAACGTTGGAATATCAGTCCATTTACAGTTAGGAAAGTACAAAAAGTTAGTTGTCCAAAATAAAAAAATAATAAAATGATTATTTTAATTCAACTCTTCTATTCTTTATTCCTAACTCACCATCCAAACAACATTTCTTCTTCCAGGAATAACACTCTTCTCACTCTTCCCAAAATAACACTCTTCCCAATATTTCTTCCTAAAATCCTTCTTCCTTCCTTATTCCTAACTCATCCAAACAAGACCAAGAAGAAGAAGAAGAAGAAGAAGATGAAGAATGAAGATTAAGATGAGAAACCTCTGAGCAAATTTCCTCCCATGATAAGAGTAAGAGAAGGAATTGCTCCATCGCTGGATTGCAAAACATAGAGTAAGCAGTATTTAAATTTTATTGTAAGTGGGTTTAAATCAAGTAATTTATCAAAAACTAGTACCATAACTATGTTACCCTATCAAAGTAGCTGATTCTTGAATTGTGCGAAGAGGAGCACTTTCTCCTATCATTGCATTTCGAATGGGGGAAATCAATCCAATAGCAAATCCCACCATCTGTATACAGTAAACAAAACAGTTAATTGAATTGTCAGTACTGAGAAAGTTCTTTGGATATCCATTTTCTGAAGTTTACTTAAGATGAGCATATTACCACTCCAACGGTCGAAGGGGCTAGCAATTTCTTCAAGTCTATTGATTTAAAAACTGATGAGACAGCTTCTGTTGCCTTTTTCCATAATGGAACCTACAAAAGGATTTCCAAACCGAGCAGTGAAGAGCAAGAACAACATTAATTTAGAAGAATATTTTATTTCTCAGATAGTAACATTGAACTTTTTTTCCTTGGTCAAATCATAAATAAAAAATAATAAATAAGGATAAATTGAATGAACCTTGATCTGAGATGATGATGATGGTGATTCTGCATCAGATACAGGTAGATCGCTATACACTGCATTAATCAACTTGTCAGTTTCCTCTAAAAATGGATGCTCTTCTGATCCGATGTGATAATTTTTGTTCTCTTCTTCTGTGTCCATTGAAGTAATTCTAACAATGTTGTACACAATAGACCACAGAAAGATTGCACCTAGCTACAGTAAAACATAAACATATATAATTATCAAATACATGCAAGTTTGCTCAAGAAAGGACTGTATGAACCATTTGCTGGCAGCAACATAAATAAAAAATGGCACAACTTTCATTTTGTAAATATAAGGTTCTCAGTACTCACAGCCATAGAGAGAGAAGCATATCCCAATCCATAGGTGCGGCACCTGTCATGGTCTCCAAAGGGGCTTCCTTTTTCCTTGCATATGGCTGGGATTATAATCAGAAGTAGATTCCCTAAATTTCCTGTAAAATTGTTTTCTTCAAGTTAATTTTGAGGAACAACATCAAGTAGCATGCTTAATTAACATGCTTAGTTAAGTACCAGCTAGGCAGCTATAAAATTAAATTACCAGCAGCACAGCAGCCCAAAATTAGACCTCTGAGATTGGTAGGGGCTCGTGTTATTTGAATAACAGCCCATCCGAGAATTAAGCCGAGTATGAATGTCAGAAGCACATTTACCGGCATGAACCACCTGCTCATTTAACAACATTTTACATTGTTACAATGGTGTTATCTCCATTCTTCACAGTATATAAAGTTGGTTTGAAAATTGATTTTTATTTTGGGACTAACAGAAGGGCCATGCTTTCCATAGTGATTGTACGGGATAAATTGGTTGCGACAAGCGCCGGATTGAACACATAAAACACCACCTGCAGAGGAATTTGTTTTTCTTGGTCAATATAAATGTCTTGTTCGGCTTTAGAAAAAAAAAATAGTTACATTTGAAAAGGGAAAGAAAGAGAATAATAAACCAACATTGTTGAGATGCTTGCTGCATTCTTTGCTCAAAATCCCAATGCTGTCTGTTGCAAGAAATGACCCGACACCAGTCACCAATAACACGTTAAGTACCGGCATTGATGCCGTAACAAATAGTTGAAGTAAACCCATTTTACAACTGCAGTTCTCTCTAGAAACTAGTGAAAAAGAAAAGGAAGTTTCATCATTCAAAATAGCATAATTTAGTCTGTGTATTGCATCTCATGGGATGCATACTGGCTAGAACTTGTGAGCCCCTTGCATAGTGCGCACTTTGTGTGAGTTAGAAAGTTAAATAGGAAAAAGAGAAGAAAATTTGGTAAAACAAATGAATGAACTAACTTTGAGAAATAAAATTTAGGCATAAATATTTGGCAAGAGCAGAAATAGCATAGCTAAAGATACTATTAGCTAATAGCCTAACAGTCTGCTCTCAACTAGCTATCAAAAGAAGTAAAGGAACCACAATGCTAAAAATCCATTTAAAGATAGCAATTTCGGTATGTTCTCTCTTTAGAGACGATATATCTTTTTTGCAAAGCTTTTCCCCAACTTCTTTATCTATTAATTTGATTGATACCAAAAAAACACTGGTTTCTCTTCAATAACAAAAAACAAAATTTTTACTTCAAAAAAAAGAAAAGAAAAATACATATAACAATAAAATAAGATTAAATTTGACAGCTTTAAATATAAAACAGCTCATTTCGAACAAAGTTGAACAAAATTGACTCCTATGAGTTAGAACGCTAATTAATAAAAAAAACTTCTTAAATTTACAAAGAAATAATCCGGCCTCTCCCCTGCATCCAAAGAGAAAAGGGAAACTCTGGCACCGCACTAATAAGCTCCAAACGAAATTACGGAAAAAAATAATAAGCAAACATGTTTCTCATAAAAAAAATTAATTATTTCTAGGTGGAATACAATGGCGTAACAGGAAACACGACTCATGCAAGGAAGAAAACGTACCGTAGAGCTTCAAAGCTCTGCTTTCTAGAATAGCTCCAACCTTCTTTCTTCCCACAATTATAATTATATTATATTCTCCTTCTTTTGAGCCCCCACAATGCACTAAACTTGCGGGGCTTTATTGAAATCTAAACTGACGGAGAGGCGTGAGAAGCTTGTTCTGTCTCTCTCTCTAACCCTTGAAGAAGAAGGAGAAGAGAGGCGCAGAGACAAAAGCGTGCGTGATAATTCCACCTCGATATATATTTAGAATTAGAAAGTGATATATCAAGTATCGGATTCTGCGCCGACCAGGGAGTAGGATTTTCGTGCGGAAGTGAATGTATCCGATCCCGATTTTCTGCGCGAGAACCGCTTGTGTAATTTTACTATGGATCGTCGTTTGTTTGTTTTAGAGAGCAGACCAAAGCAACTTTATATCAGTCAGAGACTGTTGTGATGTATTAGTGGATCTTAGTGGATTATTATTTTAAAATGCTTGCGGAGGTTCGTGAGCTCGTGGTGACCAATATTATTTTCTCAGGGAAATAATAATAAAAGAATTGGCTTAACGCCTTCACATATCTTTGATAGCGGCGTACAAATGTACAATACATACGTCGTGTTGTGAAACGAGGATTTTCTATTCCATATTTTGTGTAGCAGACTGTGTTAAAAATCACTGTCATGTATCTTTAACGAGTTTTTTTTATTTTCGAGAAATTGGTTTTTGTTTTAGACTTCTGGTAACCATAGCTCCAGGAAGATTTAGGTAATTAAATAGAAGTCAGTGTTTTCCAATTAATTTTTATAATGCATGTGTGTGCAGTACTTTTATTTTATTTAATGTTATGTGACTCCGTTTATATACAATGTTGGTATTAGAATAAATTTTTTTACTATGCAAATGATATATCAAAGTCTCATACTTTTTTTAAAAATGAAAATATTCACTAATGCGAAGCAATAAGTGTGTGTGTGTGTGTGTGTGTGTGTGTGTGTATATATATATTTGCTTCAGACTCGTTTTTAGAAATCTGAGTTTCAAATAATCGATCTATACCGTTCAATTTGTTATTTCTATTAAAATTTTGTTAAAATCAAAATTTTTTTTTTACTATTTTTGTTATTTTTAGAAAAATGTTAATATTGGAGAATTACTGATCCTCCAATTTCAATATTTCATTATTAAATTCAAAAACAATGTAATTTTAATTTCAATCGAGATTTTAATAGATAGAGAGCAAAAATAACAAAGTACCATAGTCCATTTCGTAATATTTGTTTGTAAAAATGACAAATCATGCGATAATATCGGAGTTATTTACAAACAACCTTTCAAAAAGATATTTTTTTACAAAAACATGTAACAGAAAATAGTTGGTTATGAACTTCTGTTATCCTCCTTTTTCATTCAAGTTTAAAGTTTTCTCTTTGCCTCGAAGAAAAGGACAGGAAGGAATCCTTATACTGTAGTATTGTGCCTTTCAGTTTCGATACCCAAAAGGCTCAAAGCTAGAGCAACAAGAAAGCTAGACAAAATTAAATTATATATAATAAGCAATTGGAATATCCTTGATTCCTTAAAAAAACAACGATAAGATCATAAGAACGACATAAAAGTACTAATGGACTCGTTTGGATGGGGCTAGAAATAGCTTCTTTCTAGACATAAAACTCTTCATAAAGTTACACATTTTCCAACGTTTTCTTTCTAAAATCCTTATTCCTTCCTTATTCCCATACGATCCAAACGAGCCCAATAGTAATAAAATAACAAAGAAGCTCACGTAAGATTGCTAACTGTGAAGCAACGGTGATATGGTGTCCTCATTTTGATCTGACGCCTTGATATGGTGGTACAAGCATGCAAATAAAGCTGCACTCGGTGACAAAACTTCATACTCCGTAGAAACAAAATACATAAACGATGTTTCTCGAAAATAAATAAATAAACATATTAGATTCTTTTATGCATTGTGAGATATTAGTGCCAGAGATATAAGGAGAGACGGAAACGATGCAGAATTGGAAATCAAGCCGGGAATATTTGGTTGCTTATTTGTCATTCTCAGCCAGCTACTTAACAACTTAATACTATATATATTTTTTTAAGATAAATTGGAGGTGAAGCCTTCCAACTTATTTTTAAATTAAATGTCTATGAAAGACTACCAGTCGGGTTTCAAACTTGCGATCTTTCACTCAAGATGCATTGCTCTTTGCCATTAGACTAAAAGCTGGTTCTCTAATACTGTATTTTAAAAAAAAAATCGCTGAAGTTAAATTAAGTTCAGGTTGAATTTTTTTTTTTTAAATAACATGGCACGACAAGAGTTAGTATATCCATTTAGAAAGAAAGAAATATTCAAAAGATATAGATAAAAATAGAACATGACAACATAATCTTAATGCAAAAAAAAAAAATATATTGTTCTAGTATCTCCAATAAAAAAAAAAGGTACATGGACCATGTCTGATTGACTGCGGCCACAAACACACATCATGTGGCGAGTCAAAATGTGCATTTGTTACTTCATTGGTTAACTCTTTAAATACCATATTAATTGAACCGGTTTAATGGGTTAAACTGGTTTAAAAGATATTATTTTCAGAGCAAGGACAGTCAAATTAAATTAGGTCCGATTTTGAAATACAGAAGACAATAGAAAGATCAATAACTAGGGTCCGATTTTAAGCCGTACCGTTACTACCGTATCGGGCCAACATTTGATTTCTGATTTTATCTATTGAGTCGATCCAATACGGTCTCGTATCCGGTCAGAGTTATGACAAAATATTTTGTATATATGAAACTCAGACATGCTTCGAGCATGTATGACAGCATGCATATATTAATTATAAAGTTATCCGCATGTTACATTAATTGTTTAAATGCCATAACTGATCCTCTAGGAAACAGCAAAACTGGTACTTTTGTTGGTTGGCAGTTTGATGCTTATATTAATTAAACAACAGTACGAAGTTAGTTACAAACAGGGATTGCATTGGATGCAGGACAGAAGCAAGAGTTAATGCTTGGTGGAATGGACGGTAGGGATCTGATAATCTGGATCTGAAAGGCTGGAATTAGAATTGGATGGCTTAGCAACCGACATAACATTGTACGGAGGGATGGAGGTAGGCGACATATTGAGATCGGAGGCTTACACAGTTACACTTGCACTGGAAGGGGGACTGCATCTTTCTTGCATTAATTAATTTATTGATTGATAGTTTCACTTAATTTTTGGTAATTTTTTTTTTTTTTTTTTGTTAAGAAGAGTTTCACTCACTTGTCAAAAAATGAAGTCTGAATAGATTCATAGGTAGATTGATTGATTGATTGAGCAAGCTGGTCAGGAATTTCAGGCTGGAGCCATAAATGTATTTGAATTTGACACATGGAAAAATAATAATTGGATTTGGTTCTCTTCTCCCAGAGGTTGGTGCGAAATTGGGGTTTGGGAGGAAATCTATACTAACAACGCGGCAATGCTGTCAGATGACAATGAAAACCGTATTAAAGGTGCTGATATTAATTCTATCTTTGACTTTGCATTGTATAAAAATTGAAAGATAAAAAGCGGACGGATAGAAAATTTTCTATTATTTTTCTATTCTACATGAGTTTGATGAGTCATTTTCATCTATTTATTATTAGTTGGGAGTTCTCACGTCGTTTAATAATTCTAATAGAAAAATGAGTGTTATTTTAACTATTGTACTCTTTTTTTGTGAAGCAAAAATAAATTAATTCGAGATTTAGAGATGCATAATGTACGGTTTTGAAATGCAGAAGCACAAAATTACATATAATATACGTCTAGTGACTAGGAGTTGATTATATCGCACTATTATAATAACTACAGTTACAACTCAAGATTTCCTTCTGGCAAAAAAACAAAAAATCTATTGAAAAAGATTTTAATTTGTTTTCTAAAGCATATCATTTTCTTAAAAAGATGCATTAAAAAATATTTTAGTTAACTAAAATAGTTGATTTGCTTTAATTCACGATATATCAATAGTCTATTTTTTTCACTAAAAAGACGAATGAAAAAAATATATTTCTTTACTCTATAAATATTTAATAGGCATAACTATACGAGAAAGTTTAATATGCACTATAGTGCATAGGGTTTTCTATGCACCGCGGATTTTTTTGGAGGTATTTTTATAAATTGACAAATCTAATTTAACCAATCTAATCTATATATTGAAATCTCATAGCAAACCAAATTTTACAATTTTTTAAATTTTATTACCATTTTTTCGAATTTTTTAAAACCTGCCATTTTTGGAATGTTGTAAATAGTAGCTTGTTTCCAATAATAGCATGTTTTAAAAAATTCAAAAAAGATAGTAATAAAATTTCAAAAATTGTAAAATTTGGTTTGCTATGAGATTTCAATATGCAGATTAGATTAGTTAAATTAGATTTGTCAATTTATAAAAATACCTCCGAAA
The DNA here is from genome assembly GCA_027562975.1 of Rhynchospora breviuscula. Taxonomy (NCBI): domain Eukaryota; kingdom Viridiplantae; phylum Streptophyta; class Magnoliopsida; order Poales; family Cyperaceae; genus Rhynchospora; species Rhynchospora breviuscula. Next base: position 48,708,056 of record CM050398.1, read on the forward strand.
AAGTCTGCGGTGGATAGAAAGTCCTATACACTATGGTGCATATTAAACTTTCTCTAACTATACTCCTCGCTATTTCAATATTTTTATTTTCTTCCTAAATCATCCATTACTATTCTCCTTATATGTTTTGCATTTCAATGTATAATTTAAATATGTTCTTCACTTATGGCAAAAAAAAATCTTGAAGAAATTTTAATTTGTTTTTTTTAAAGCATATCATCGATGAGGAAGGTTCCACTATCAACATTTTGGTTGCCACCAAATGCCAACATTTTGCTATTAAGTTATTTTTTCAAATTTCAAAATTCAAACATTAAATCCAAACAGTTGATCTTATTTATTTTAACGAGCGATGCATTTTCATATAGGTTTTGTAAATTTTGAAATTTATTTCATACTCGATCAATAGATAGAAAAACAAACGAACCTTGTTAACTATGATAGATTCGTTCTAATATGTTCATGTTTTAGCCTTTGATCGAGTATCAAATTAACTCTAAAATTTACAAAACTTATATGAAAACACATCACTCATTAAATTAAATAAGATCAACGGTTTGGATTTAATATTTAAATTTTTAAATTTTAAAAACCAACTAAATAATAAAATGTTGGCATTTGAGGGCAACTAAAATGTTGGTAGCGGAACCTTCCTCATCATCAATATATCATCAATTTCTTAAAAAGATGTATTCAACAAAATTTCACTTAACTAAAATAGCCGATTTGCTTTAATTCTCGATATATCAATACTCTATTTTAAACTAATTAAGACGAATGCAAAAAAATTACATCCTTTACTCTACAAATATAGAATAGGAATAGCTATACTCGCTATTTTAATATTTTTATTTTCTTCCTAAATCATCCATGAGTATTCTCCTTATATGTTCTTGTATTTCAATGTATAATTTAAACATGTTCGTGGAATATTTTTTTATAGCCATAAAATGATTACTATGTGAGAATTTGAAAATATATTATTGGGCTGCAAAAATATTATCAAAATTGTTGCAACACCAGTATATGCATAGTAAAATATGAATATAGTCTAGTAAATGGATTGATCATTTTAGATCAATTTATTTGTTTCTTCTTCATGAAAAGTAATTAAAGAACAATAAAGAAAATAAAATAATAAATGCACATACACAAGTAGAATTTATAGATACTCACTTCCAATGCATGTGAGAAAAACATGGTCATACTGCAATGTGCCGTATCCATTGCATCAACATATACATTCACAACTACTAAGAAATTGAACAAATGAAAACAGAGAAATAACGAGGCATACGTGAAAGACCTAGAAGCTTGAGTCTCTTTATAAAATACTACCACCCATGGAGGATGGGTAAATAATAAAAATAAAAATGCAAGATGAGAAAATTTTAAGTATTTGCTCTATTTCTAAAATTATTTTAAATAATTTTTTCATATTAATTTGTAGTATTCTCTTTCCAAACACAATACGCCACCAATTCACCGACAAATTTCTTTATATTTTGATGAGTGCACAATCAATCAGTGACAAATTTTTTTCTATTAAAAGTGAAGAGTGAATAAACTTATATCCGTCGCTAAGATCCAGCCCTTGAGTCAATAATTGTTTATACCTTTCGTCTAATTGTTTTAGCCCTTGAATACGTACTTTTATAAATAGTAGAGATAATAAAAATAACTTTAGAAATTATATTTTAAAATTATTTTGCATTATTATTTTATTTATCAAGGTGACTTGATTTATATATGTAAGAAGGAATAACTTTTTCCCTAAACAATTGTTGGAGTTGTGTCCTAGAAGTCAATATTTAATGACTTAATTTTTTAGTTTATGTTATTGATGATATTTGATCATTTGTTCCTAGAGTTTATTACTGGCAAATCATTCAGGTTGAGGATTTGAATTGTAGATCTCTGTGGATCATTCATTAGAATGACAGTAATAAATCTAAATCGTCCGTAATCTTGATAATTAACAAGGAACATTAATTATCATAAAAGATTAGTATGCAAGTTAAGTGATGATTAAGTTCTACAAATCATAGGTAAGGTGTTACCAACTTAATTGCATATGTGTATGTTATTAGAACATAGTACATGACATGACCCAATGAAATAAACATATGGATTGTGTTGTGTGTCATTGTTTATTTCATATGAGTTTGATTCTAAGTTTGAGATGGTTCAACTTTTCCACATGAGGATAGGTTCAATAAATATCGTCTACCGTTGATTCCTGATAAGGGCTGCTATACGGACTTTATTTATGTTCTCTTGAATTGTGCGGGGAAAAGTTGTTCATCAAGAAAACCGTATGTCTCTCATTAGTATACCTAGTGAGTGATGATATCTGTTTGGACCCCTTGATGGAGTTGGATTGTTTAACCAACTTGTACAATCAACTCTAGATCAAGAAATGTATAATCTGCAAGAATGACACATTCATATCTTGGATTATACAGTGATATCATGTGACATAAGAATCAGACAAGAAGATACTTTTATTTCTTATGCAGGATTGAGATATTGTAGCAGTACATTATTTATACGAATTGGGAATCATAACGTGTTGTTAGATACCGCTTATGATTATTGGAATTAAATAGTGATTTAATTCCATGGCCAACGTAGCATAAATCCTCAAAAGGTCACACAAATAGGACTTTAATCACACAGTGCATTATTTATTTATTCGCAGCAGTATATTGCGAAAATATGATAAGTTGATTAATTAATTATATACCGTTGCGAACCGTTATAATTAATTAAGTCAAGAAGATCATATAGAAATAAATTAATGCATTAACTAATCCCAAAATAATTATTAATAAGTTAATAATTAATTTTGTTCAACACAATTTAATTATAGGAATTAAACAGAGCTTATGGACCTTTATTTAATTAGTAAATTAAAGGTCCGATTTGAGTACAAGAGAAATGTCCATTAATTAATTGAATTAGTTGACATTTAACACACCACAAAATGGGCTTGATAGCCCATATATTGACTGCCCTAATAGGGGTAAAAAGGTCCGTAATGTTTGTGGAGTGGTTAATAAAAGGAGGTCATTTGGAGAGAGAAATCCTAGCCACCATAGCATTTTCTCTCCCTCTTCCTCCTAGAACGAAAATTAGAGAGAAAATTTCAGAATTTTCATCTCTTTCTCTTGCTCTTTTCCACCTCATCTAGCTCATGTGTTGAGATTTCTCCCTTTTTCATTAATTAAACTAGTTAATTGACAAAGGTAGAAGAGAGAAAATCTTAGGGATTAGTTGCTCTCCTCTTCCTTGCTAGCACAAGTTGAAATATGAGGTGATTAAACTTCTTGGTGGACTCGAGGCGGCCGTCGACGGAGGAGAAAGCGAAGGAAAGTACGCCATCAACTCCCATGCATTGGTCGAGCCTCGCAGATACGATTCCGCGAGAGGTAATCGATTCTGATGTGAGTCTAGCTAATACCCAAAAGTAACCTAAAAACAACCTCAAGCGCACGGTTATTCGTTGGTACAGTCGGGATCGAATCCACAGGGACGGTAAGATGAGTATTAGACCTTACTTATTCACAAAATCTAGACAATCGAATGAAGGATTTTGGACTTAATCAACAAGTAACAAACACAATCAACTAAAGGTAAACAAGACAATAGCAATTTTTGATGTTTTTGGTGGTAAAATATGGTATAAAGATGTCCTAGGGTTCAGTTTCCACCTTGGTCAGGCCTCAGGCCGTCAACGTTTGTCGCTCTCGCACCGCAACGTTGACGAGTGTGTGCCAGAGAGCCCTGTGCGACCGCACAGCCCTTGGTTAGTGCCGGTTTGCCACAATACTTTGGTTCCTAACTTGTGTGGGACAGGTCTAACCGTACCTAAACTCCTGAACCTCAACTCTCGCATGTTGGTCGCAGTATTTGGTGCGGAACCTAGCCTAAAGTCCCCATTAGATCAATTAATCCTCAACTCTCGTCATGTTGGCTTAATTACCCTAAGTCCACTTGTTGATTCTCTAAGGCATCCACTAGACTTTCGCCTAAGTAGAAACTTGTCCCTCTCGGGCTTAAGTTGGTCACCTCTCGGCTCCTAACCTACCTTGGTTATCTACTTGGTTCAATTAAACAATCTACACCTTTAGCCTAAGTTAGGTGCGGCCGTTCACCTAAAAGGAGGTCCAATTTGGCAATCAAACACAAATAGGCATAATCATATAGCAATCAAGCAAGCAATACACAATAGATATCAAATACCAAGTCAAATCAACAAACCCAACCTTAGTCTCAACTAATCCCTAGAACATGACTCAATCTAGCCTAACATTACACTAAAACAAACAACTAAAGTAAAGGAATATAAAAATACAATCTCTATGCAAAATCCAAGGGAAAAGAGAAAGGCCAATGCCCCTTCTCAAGCCTCAATCGTCTTCTGGATCAGCAAGGGAGATGCTTGGGTGGAATGGTGAGGTATAGGAGGTCGAGACGGCGAGATCCGAGGCGGCAAAGAGGTGGTGCGGTCGCACGGGACCCCTGTGCGGTCGCACAGGGGGCCGAATGGTGGATTTGGGTTGGTTCGGGTTGCGGCGCCGCCAAGGAAGGAGACATCTGGCCCGTAATGAGTCATGTGAGGGTCTGTGCGGTCGCACCATGGGCTGTACGGTTGCACAGGATTTGCTGGATCAAGATCAAGTCAATCTGCGCACGAAACGAGTCCGAGATGCACTGGTGCGGTCGCACCACATTCTTGTGCGGTCGCACTGAATTGACTGGGCCAGGATTGAGCCAGAACCATGCCACATGAGCCAGGAAGGGCCTGTGCAGTCGCACAGGGTCTTCTGGACTATGGTTCGTGCGTTGTTTCGTGCCGAAATGTACTGTTTTCGCAGCGACTTGGCTTCAAATTCCTACAAATCCAAAATGAAACCCAAGCAGTACCAAATTTCTACAAAACACACTAAAATCAAATAAAACCAAATAGAATCAAGGGTTTTGAGTTACGATTTGGGTAAAAGCCCGGCCTAAAACCATATATAAATATGTAATATCAGATTCCTTCCCTTTTCTCATGTGTGTGCTGATTGCTTAACAAAATCCTTTGTGCTTAATGTTTAATTAAGTTAATTAGTAACTAAAAATTGAAAATTGAGCACTTTCTAACAACAATGTCTCGTTGAATATGTAAAAAGATTCCTTAATTATTATAAACTAGCAAACACGCTCATCCAATGTGTGGACAATATTTTAATAAATTAACGAATCATCATAACATAATTTCTGTCAATATCTCTGCAAAGCAGATTGTCTTTTTTTTTTTATATTTTCTAATTTTGTCTTTTTCATATTAATTCAGATTGACTAAAAAACATTTTATTAATGGGTATTAATTCAGACCGACTAAAAAAAAAATATTAATGGGATGCAAAAAAAATTTTGTTACCGTTCTTTCCATTCTTATATCTAGTGTTGTTTCATTCTAAGTGAAGAGTTTAATCTTTTCATTCTGAAATTAAATCTACACGTTGATCAAATTATATTATTATAATCAATGAACCATTTTGTTTATAACTAATAATTTGATATACTTTTGGACTTAAAATTGAATATATCTTTGGTCTATATTGGGTATACTTTCCAATTGAATGATAGTAGGGATAAAAGATAATTTGTACCTTTAATGAATAATATCTGCAATTTACTGCAAAGCATAAAAAACAGAAACAGTTCAACCTTCACGATAGGATAAACGCAAGAAGCGGTAAAGGAATTAAGAAGGAATTAATTAAACGACCTGTTTTGGTTACACATGGATTAATAGAACAACCAACCTTTCTTACACATGGATTTCTCTGATGAGGAATTAATTGCCCAGTTCGCGGCGCTAAGCTCAAATGGAGAAGACAACCCGAACATAATAGATATCCCTCAAAATGCGGTAAAGGCTTGGAATTGGCAAAACTGCATCATTTTTAAAGTAATGTCATCCAGAGTGGTTTTTGAGGCAACTTTTTCTGCTGGACTTCGAAAGGTGTCGCCCATACACCCGGAAACAACAATACAAGGGTTGGGGAATAACTGTTTCATTGTGGAGTTCAAAAGACAGGAGGAATTGTTGAGGGTTTTAGCAAAGAATACTTGGATATGTAATAAAGACATGGTCGTCTCAAGGCTGGCTGTGGGCCCGGCTGACCTTGTCAACCCGGAGATAAATGAATTTGAGTGTTGGGTTGAGGTTCATGGTGTGCCACCTGAATCTTTAGACCAAAATGGCTTGGAGCTTGTTATGAAGGGGATCGGCACCCCTCTCACAGAAATAAAAAATTTTTGGTATGATGGTAGGAAAGTGTACAAGAGAAAAGTACTTGTGAACATCAAGGAGGCCTTGAAACCAAAGTTGCCTATGAGGCATCCACAGCTGGGACTGAAGTGGGTGCATGTTGTGTATAATAATGTAGCAAATGTGTGCATGTTTTGTGCAACAATAGGCCATGAACACTCGGCTTGCCCAAGGAAGCTGAGACTTAAACAGATGCAACAAGATGAGGCGCATAAAGAGAAGCTGAGGGGTAAATCTATACCCGAAACTATGGGCTGGAAGTGGATAACTAACAGGGCTTTTATACCAAGAGATGATGACTGTCAAGTCAACATGAATGATGCAAACAGGCCGAATGAAACAGTAAGTGGGGAGGGTGCTAGTTCTGTGACACATACAGAGGTGAGAGGATTGAAACGGCCTATTGACTTGAACCAATCTCACAGCCATTTGCAAATTGGAGGTAGCTCTACTGGGGCACATGAAAATGATGATGAAGTTGAGCATTTAAACTGCAAACGGGCCAAGGAGGCGAACCCAAACTCGCCTTCCAGGTTTCCCCAATGAATGCAATATCCTGGAATTGTCGCGGCTTTGGAGGGCCGCGCAAGAAAAAATTCCTCGCCGATGCAGTGCGATCTACAAGATCAGATGTGGTGTTTCTTTCAGAGACCAAATCATCCAATAGAAGAATGGCTAGACTCATGCATTCTTTACCTGAATATGATTACTTTGCAATGCCGGCAAGAGGCACTTCGGGTGGCATTTGCCTTGCATGGGATAACTCGGTGAAGGTACAAATACTAAACTCCTCTTGGCGATTTATTTGTGCTAGAATCACAGTGAAAGATAAACCACCTTGGGTACTTGTGGGAGTGTATGGAGATGCCAAACATCGCACTAATAACCTTCTGTGGTCAACATTAACACAACTGGTGCAAATACATGGTAATGTTTGTATAATGGGGGACTTTAATGAGATTATGTCTAGTAATGAGAAGTATGGAGGGAATGCTCGGGTCAAACAAAATACAATTGATTTCCAAAATTTTGTGTTTGACTCGGGTTTGGTTGATGTCGGTTATAAAGGCCCGGCTTACACTTGGACAAACAAGAGGCACGTCTCAAATGCTATTTTTCAAAGGTTGGATAGAGTCCTCGTCACACCCGATTGGCTACAAATGTACCCGAATGCCTATGTAAATCACTTACCCATGATTCATAGCGATCATTGCCCCATTTTGTTGAGAATAAAGAAGCCACCAGAGAAATCAAATAAGTTTAGGTTGGAAAATTGGTGGTTAACCGAGCAATCTTTCAATGATAAATGGGTGAACATTTGGAACTCAAATGAGGAAGCAAATTGGCAACAAAAATGGAATTTGGTTCGGTCTGGAATGAAAAATTGGGCGGCCTCTCACCAAACTCCAAAAAAGAAGCTGGATAACATAGCAAAGCAACTGCATCAGATTCAATGTGTGCACCCATCAGTTAGAGATCATTCCTTGGAAAACAAACTTTTGAAGGACTATGAAATGGCTGAAGAGCAATACAACTTATATTGGCGGCAAAGATCACGGGTACAGTGGCATGAAGAAGGGGATCGCAATACCCGATTCTTTCATACTGTGGCAACCAATAGAAGAAGGCATAACATGATCACCATGGTTAAGGATGATCAAGGGAGGCTAACTGGTGATGAGAAGGTAATTAGAACAAAATTCCTTTCTTATTTTCGAGACCTTTACTGTGTTCAAAACCTGGGCCAGGAAACAGCCCATCAGTCGGCCCATGAGGAAAGATTAAGAGAGGATGTTTTTTCTGAAATATTGAACAGCACAAAGCCAGTTATACCAACCTCGGCTCATACTAAAATTCTCGCCTTACCAACTTTAATGGAGTTAAAACAAAATCTGTTCAGCATGGGTCCTGACAAGAGCGCTGGCCCAGATGGCATTTCAGCGAGATTTTTACAAAAAGGTTGGCATGTGGTGGGAAAGGAACTGTTGGCCCAAATGAAAAAAAATTTTCAAGAAGGATCGGTGCCGGATGATTGGTTAAGATGCAGGGTCACATTGATTCCGAAAACAAATGAGCCACAAACCCCTGCTGAATTTCGACCCATAAGTGTGGGCAATATTTTGTATAGATTGATCATGAAAATGGTGGCAAATAGACTAAAACCGTTCCTAAAAGAAATCATTTCCCAGGAGCAAAACGCTTTTGTCAAAGGAAGAAACATTTCAGAAAATATAGTGCTTGTAAAAGAAACCCTTCATTCTTTCTCTAAGTCAGACTTTAAGCAGCAAGCTTTTGTTTTAAAAGCTGATGTTAACAAAGCTTTCGATAAGCTCAATTGGGGGTTCATAGAAAGGGCAATGAGGTATATCAATATCCCGGACAAGATCATATCTTTGGTGTTATCATCCTACAGTCGGGCTAAGATCACCATTGACATAAATGGGCGGGGTGATGGTTTCATACAACCAACACAGGGTTTGAGACAAGGGTGCCCGATGTCACCTTATATTTTTATCATAGCAATGGAGGTGCTTTCTAGATGGTTGCAAGAAGCATGCACGCGGGGTTCTTTAAAAGGCATTCGTTTGGCACACACTTGTCCGATAATGACACATGCTATATATGCTGATGATCTTATTTTGATGGGAGACACAAATCGGGCTGAGGTCGATATGTTAGTAAACATCATGCATAAGTTTGGGTATGTATCGGGCCTTAACATAAATCCAACCAAGTCAAGATTGTGGTTCTCTAAAGGCACCGAGGAAGAGGCAATACAAAGGGTGCAACATGCTTGGAGGGCATCACGGGTTGAAGGGGATGAAAAATATTTGGGAATCATGCTAAGCCCGAGAGGAGATGCAAAAAGAAATGGAAATTTATTGTTAGAAAAGATGCAGCAAAAGCTTTGTGGATGGAAATCAAATATGCTTTCTCATGCGGGTAGATTGGTGTTGATTAAATCGGTCCTCATGACAATGCCGGTTTACTACATGTCGATTGAGATGTTGCCAAAAGAAATCATAAGAAAAATAAATAGTTTGATGGCTAAATTCTTTTGGGGGAAAACAAACCAAAATAGATATCTAGCACTCATCGCTTGGAAAAATGTTTGCAAACCAGTGGAAATGGGAGGATTAGGTGTGAAGGACTTGCAAACTTTTGGAGAAGCTTTATTCTTGAAGATGGTGTGGTCACTCATGGCAGACGAGGACAAGCTATGGGTAAAGGTGTGCAAAGCCAAATATTTCCCAAATGTCGGGTATTGGAGAGCCCGCAATGCAAATGGAGGAAGCAAAATGTGGAGGCAGATTCTAAGAAATAGAGATTATTTTTCTGGCGATGTTTTGTGGCATGTGAGCAATGGTGAAAAAACTCTAGCACTTTCACAGCCTTGGTTCCAAGATTGGACGGTGCAGGAGGAAGCATCAATTCATAATAGAAAATTGAGAGTAAAGGACTTGTTAGATGTGCATACGGGGCAGTGGAATGTACAGAAACTGGAGGTTTTATTTCAACCCCTGCAAGTGCAACAAATTATACAAGCTGACAATAAGCCAGTTTTAGATGGAAGTATGGGGGACAAATTAATCTGGCTAAAGGCAAAAGATGGCAAATACACAGCTAAGCAAGGATACAAAGAGTTGATACAATTTCAGGGAGGCGCAGGGATCGTTCAACAGGCTATTTGGGAAAGAATTTGGAACAAGAAAAACATTGCGCCAAAAATTAAAATTTTTCTTTGGAGGTTGATCAATAGGGGGCTGCCAATAGGAGTGCATATGCATGCCAGGTTTCCACATTTTCCTCTAAACTGTCAGAGATGTTTTGAAGAAAATGAATACGAGATGCACTGTTTGTTTTTTTGTCATTCCTCCAGACAAGTTTGGTTTGCAAGTCCTTTGGGAATAAGAGTGCATGAACTGCCAATGGAGATTAAGCAGACTTTGGAACTAATTATGAATACTCTAGATGAGGATGGGGTTCAGTTATTTGTAAACACACTCTGGGAAATTTGGAAAGAGCGCAACAAATCGGTTATTGAACATAAAACCTTCAAGGCTGCTGAAGTTTTGCAAAGAGTAAATGTAATGCAATCTCCTATTGCGTTCAATCAAGTGGCAGATTTGGGGGTACCAGATGAAAATATGATTAAGAATGACATATATAATGAAGGATGGCAAGTGATGATAGATGCATCTTGGGAAGTTACAGGGAAGGCAGGGTGTGCTTTCATCCTGTATGAACAAGGTTTCCTTCTGTTTGACCCTATTTTATGGTGCCAAATTCGCGAAATAATTGAGTAATTTCATGGCAAATAAAATTAAGGAGCTTGAAAAATTCATGAAAAATATCAAATGGATCCCAAAAATTATGAAAAATTACCAAGAAATACAGTGAAGCATGAGGGAAATTATGGTGTCCTTAGATTGGCTAGAAGTTCTATGGAAGTCCCATTTTACGCAAAGAGGCCCCTGATTTCGTAGAAAATAAATAAAATAGGTGGAGGGGTCTTTTCAGAAAATTCTCAGTACCACTGAATTCTACATATTTTTATGAGACCGTATATAAAATTTCATGAAGAAAATCCCATGGGAAGGCTCCCAAATAAATTGTTTACTTTCAGCAGTAAATGAAATTGGAATAAAAAGAGAGTAAATGGAGGTGTTCAGTATCTCAAGGAAAACAGAGAATGGGATAAGGAAACTTGATTTCTCCCTCCGTACACAAAGCCATCCCAGCTGCTCTCGGATCATTGCTCCTTCATGTCTGACAATTGGTGAAACGATGTGTGGCTCATCGTATGCCGTGTGCAGCCATAGTAAAGAAGAAGAGATGGAGAAGGGCTCCCAACTGAAAGTCGTTAGAGGAGGAGTGTAACCGCCGGGCTCACAGCTAGAGCCAGCTGGCCAAAGCTAATCCCGTCGCCTATAAATAAAGGAGAGCAAGACAGAGATGGGATTCCGATTCGATTTCAGCTTCTTCTCCAACACAAGAAACATTCACACCATTAGAAACTAGGTTAGAAAGGGAGGAGAGGCATTTGTTCAAACAGTTCATAGGCATAGATAAAAGAGAGCACGAGCAAGAGAAGGAGTATCTGCAAACAAAGGTAGGTGTTTGTATAGAGCGTAGAAATGATCTTAAGGAGATCTACGCTCAGATTGAGATTGATTTGATGTAAACTTTTCTGATGAAAGATTGAAGTTTTGATTGATTGCTTTACGATTTCTTTCCTGGAAGTTCTTGCTGATTGATCTGAAGTATTGTGTCAATTAGAGCGTCGTCTGCAAGAATTGCGATCTGGTTCGTAGGATTAAAGTGTTTCTTCTTGAAATGAGAAGTTATTTCTTCTTCTATTCTCCGTTTGAAGTTGTAAGAATTTGTAATTGTCAAATGTAAAAAACAAACGGATCTGCTAGGAAGCATTGCTCCCATGGTGGATCGCTAATTTCAAAACGGTGGTTTGCTTTCTTCGCCATCTGTTCCTTTTCTTGAAATTAGAATTGTAGTAGTCACTTCTCTTAATCCGTCTAATTCAACTTCAACTATTCAAATCAAAGATTAAAGAAATCAGTTCTTTGTCCGCTAGGGAGCCACGCTCCCATGGTGGATTCTAGATTTGGCATGGAGCCTTGCTCCTACGCTGGACCTCCTCTATGGTTTGCTAGGAGGCTATGCCACCTTGGTGAATCGGGTTTAGACATGTTTGATTGGGTGATAAGCTCAGTTGAACTGTTTAAACCTTCAAAATTAGAGGAGGTCTAGGGGAGATGCTGCCCAAATTTCATTAGAAATTTCATGAATTTAGAATATGCTGAGAAGTCAAGATCGGATGCAAGTTCTAACTTTATTTGGTAATAATCGAAATCGCAAGGACTCATGTGCATAATTCCGGTTAAGCGTTCTTGATATCTTGAGATTGACTTGAATAATTTGTATTCCCTCTCGAATCTGCATTGATTGATAAGTATTGCTACCTGATTAGTAACTAGTCCTGTTTAATTTTCCTGTGACTTCGATTACTGGATTCCCATGGTTATTGATGAGAAAGGTATTCTTTTATTACTGGTTGTCAGTATTGCTATAGAGGAGTATGGTTCCTTTAGTTTGAAGCGTCTTAATGGAGTAAAACTGTGAGAATCAGACTTGATAAAATTTCAGGTCCTCTTATGCGAATTTGACCTTGGTTTTCAGCATTAATTGGAGTTATGGTTTAACATCCCTTGCACAAATAAAAAGTCTGTAATTATGTGGATTTTGAGGAACCTGTCTGAAAAGGGTAAGTTGTTATTGAGGACTCACATTTCTTGATCTTGTTGTCACATTATTGAGTAATATAAGCATACTGTTAGCTCATGAGACAATATATGCCTTTGTAGAATTGAATGAAGCAGCAGAAAGTTATAAATAAATGTTCATATGCGAGATGGTTATGCAGCCTAGAATCTACGCCCCTTTTCTTTTATATGTTGCTTACGTAATCACCTTGACATGATAATAGCTATCTATGTGTATGGTACTGAACTTTACTGGTCCACGTTTTTTTTTCTCTTTTATAAATGTAGCACAAGGCATATGTAAAAGGAGTGTTTCATTTGTGTGTGCCGGACTTCATGTGGCATGGAAATAAAAGCTCAAAGTAACATGTCAATTAAGAATGCTAAACTTGTTAATTATTAGCACACAAGCACATTAGTTAAATACATGTAGCTTCAGGACTGATCCAGAACTAACCAACTGTCCTCAAATTGGCAACACCAATCCAATATCCCACTCGGTACCAGCTCACCTTAAGCTGTACCAGGTCAGTGGTGTCCCCATTGATTTAGACCATCGTAACCCAAGCCAAGCCCACCGTCATGTCCTCCATTTGCTGACGATGTGACAGGATTCTTCCTCAAAGGCTACGGTAGTCAGGAATCGCCGAAAATTGTAAAATAAAACTTATAAGGACTAAATCGAATAACCGTCTGTTCCCATTAAACAAAGGCGACGCGACCAAAATGGAGACCACTCGCGTCTTCCTCTCAGCCTCGCGACTCTGTCAACCTCCTCCAATTCAAATGCGGTGGCCGGAGGAGTTAACGAATCTACGCCCGCTTTGTCGGAACCGTTAACGAAATAAATGAGACCCGTCTCTCTCAATCGAATTGCAGCGCCTAGACTCCTTCGATTTTCTGCGGCAAAACATCGAATGGCCTACTATATACTAGTTGGACGAAACCCGTTTGGAAAATTATGGATAAGGAAATATTAAAACTTCGTTTGGCCCAGTAGCAAACAAAAACCCAATTTAAGAAATAACAAATAGGAAAGAGGCCCAACGTTTAATTCTTCTGCTGATTTCACTGCCACCTTATCAAGCCTGTTTAGCAGCCACGCTAGCCCATTGTCAGATGTGGACCAACCAGAAATTTTCAAATCAGCAGAAACTCAGAAAATTCATTAAAAATAGTATAAAACTCAGAAAAATTCAAATAAAATATCTACGAAATTCTAAAAATCAAAATAAACCAAATTCACTATACTTTGACATGAAATTATGTCAAAGTAGCGGTCTTTTATATTTTTGAAGTATTTTCGCTATAAAAATGAATTTTATAAATCCTAGAAACATAATAAAGTCGTCTAACATTCTCTTTAACAAAATTTTCAAAACCGAAGCTAGTTATTCTCAAAATATAAAAGATATTCAAAGTAATATTTTCAAAGATAAGTATTTTCAGATATAAATATTTTTAAAACTATAAAGAAATTAAGAGAATAAAATTTATTAAATGTCTTTTAATGAAATTTACAAATCCAAAACTTAAGTACCTTCAAATAGCAAGTGATTTTATAATTGGTATTTTCAAACGTCAATTATCTTCAAGAATAAGTATTTTCCAAACTGTCAAAAATGAATTTCTAAAACTCAAAAGTATAGAAGGCCAAAGTGAATGAAAATTATAAAATCACCAATATCCAAAAAGAAATGTCTGAAAATTAAAAGTCAAAACACGAAATCCAAAGACAAAGCCGAAACCTCTTCGTTTGAGGAAAAGTCCCTCGCTGGGGTTGAGATCAACCTCAGATGACTTGAAATTGAAATCTTATCAAATGACCTCCCTGTTTGAATAATTCAATTTTGTTCTCATAAGAAGCCGCTAAAGGGTCCGAGAACCAACTCTTATTAAGAAGGCCGTCTAAGAGGCCCTTAGGGTTGTAAAAGAACCAACTCTCCTGAAGAAGGTCACTGAAGGACCCTGAGGGTTGTAAAAGAACCAATTCTTGTTAAGAAGACCGCTGAAAGGTCCCTAGAATTGTATCCTTTTGTTCTCGCAAGAAGCCGCTAACGGGCCTGAGAACCAACTCTTATTAAGAAGACCGCCCAAGAGGTCCCTAGGGTTGTAAAAGAACCAACTTTCATAAGAAGGCCGCCCAAGAGGCCCCGAAGGTTGTAAAACTCCTTTCATTCCTACAAGAAGGCCAGCCGTTGCCCCAGGAACCCACTCTCACAAGAAGGCCAGCCGTTGCCCCGAGAGCTGTCAAACAACTTCAATCAATCTCGAACAGCATTAAACAACTCTTAAACAATCCTAAACGATTTCAAGACGACTCTAAATAGAGAAGTTCTTTCTTTCAAGCGAAAACCAAAACTAACTCTCTTCTTAGATCCTTTAGAATTTTAGAAGTTCCTTAATTGAGTCCCGTCAATTAGGTCTGGTACCATCAATTAAGTCACTTTAAGAGACGATTATTCCTAGCCCATTACGTATTTTCTTTAAACCCCTTAATCAGAGGTACCCGTAGGCAACTACGGGGTAATTAACAATAGGGGCTTGCGCCTATTGGAAAGAAAGGGCCCACAAAATTAATAAACCCTCGTAAGAAGCGACTCTTGTTCTGGTTCTCTTGTTGTCAAGAGATACTCGGCGCAGAGATCGAACCTTAAGGGGGGTGAATCTAAGGCTTATTCTAATTTCTCGAGGAAACCCTTTCATTCTTCGAGGGATGACGAAAAAGTCCACACAGATTCTCTGGCACGCCCGGTGGGACCTCTTTCTCCTCTCATCTTTGGGGTTAAACGTAAAGGCTAGAAAAATTATTTCTTAAAGTTAAAAGAACATCCCTAACGTTAACATTCAGGTTGTGTCATTGTAGGTTGAGATGGCGCCTACCACCGTTGACATGAACAAACCAGAAGGGGTGATCAATATCGGAGGAGTGCCGATCTGCTATCAGCATGACTTTATGATTGGTGCTATGCCGTACGGATTCTCTTATGTACCGATAGTTCAAGTTAAGGACGGGACTTACCAGTTGGCTCGGGTGGTTGAGGAAGAGTCGCAGCAAGAGACGCTGACGCTCGTCCCGCAGACTGTTGAAACGCCTGTCGAGGCTAAGATCAAAGAGGAGGAATGGTCACTTATCCCTCAGGAACAAGCCCTCCCAAATCCATTTACCAGGACACGTTCCTCTTACCGCCGTCCCAAAAATACTGTGAGGAAAACATACATGCCTGTCTCCCACGGCACAAGGACCTTCAAGAAGGTTCAAAGGGCCTACAAGAATGAGCTGGAGGTGAAATCCAACTTACCTGTCAGCAATCCATTTTCCTCGCTACGTCTAGTGCGGAAGAACTCTCCCACAGCCGTACTAAAAACAATGGAGGAATTCCCTCCTGAATACCAGGCCCAATTCCGGGGCAGGAATCCCCAAACTAGACGATCGGTGAAGGAAAGACTCACATTTCTTCGGACACCGGTTCATGAAAGGTTGGGACCAAACAGACAAAAGAGGCAATCAACCCCGGTACACGAGAAACTGGGACAAAAAATGGTAAGAGGTTCCGAGAAAGCTTGGGTCCCCAAAGAATGGCGTAGGAAAGAGTCCGCAGCGCATGTCCATGTCAACATGGTTCGAATTGATGAAGTGCATGAGATGCACGCGTTTGTGAACATGATAAGCGATGAAGATGTTCATCTTAATAAGAGGGATAGTAAGGGTAAACGAGGTCTTGCATCCGCAAGTCATGACGGTCCTCATGAAGGGATAGAGGATGAAGAAGAGCATCTTGAAAATGGCCAAGATGATACTCGTAACAAGGATCGATGGGGTGAAGGTGAAAACGCCCGATTGATGAGTATTTTAGAGAGAAACGAGATAAAAATGTCTCAATTGATCGGCGAAAGGGAGAAAGAAAAAGAAATGGTCAAGAGAATGTACAAGTTTTTAGAGAAGAAAAACTTACTCGAGGAATTGGATAAAGAATACCCCTCTTCATCTGACGAAGAAGATAGACCCAAGGAAAGGTTGTCTAAAGAGAAAAAGAATAAGAATAGATACGAAGTCTCTGATGAAGAAGAGGAGAGAGATAGGAGGAGAACCATTAGAGAAAGGAGAAGCAAGAGCAAGCATGGTTCCTCAGATGAAGAAGAAGTGAAGATCAAGAAGCGACCTTCTAAGGAAAAGAAAAATAGGCATAAGTATGAGTCTTCAGAAGAAGAGGGAGAAAGGATGTATAGGAGGCATCCTAAAGAAAGGAGAAATAAAAGGTATGGGTCGGACGAAGAAGAGATCTTTTATACAAGGCCTCGGACTGGGACAGGAAGGCGAGAGCCGACGAAACAAATTATCCAAGACATGATAAACTTGCAGCTCCAGGCATCAGGAGCGGGACGATTGGTTAATCTTCGCAAGAGGTGTGGAAGGCCATACCCAAAGGAATATGAGCAAATTCCTTATCCAAATGGGTATCAAGTTCCCAAGTTCAACTTGTTCGATGGAACGGGTAGGGAGAGCATTACGCCCGATCAACATCTCGTCCAATTTAAGAATGCTTGTGCCAATACTGCCCATGATGAAGCTCTTTTATTGAAGCAATTCTCACAGAGTCTCACTGGGGCAGCCTTTGAGTGGTACTCTTCTCTAGAAAATGATTCTGTTGAGACATGGGACGAGATGGAGGATCTCTTTCGTGCGAAATTTGCAATGGTGACTCAAAGGCTTACCATGGCTGATGTGGCATGTGAAAAGCCAAGGTCGGGTGAAGCGCCTCTTGATTACATCAACCGATGGAGAAACATGAATATAAGTTGCACTCACCAGATGCCAGAAAGAGAGGCGGTGGAGTTCTTAATCAGGAACCTCGATGATTGGATACGCCGACCTCTATCAGGAAGTGACATTTACACATATGAGGATCTAGTCACAAGAGTTGCAAGAGTTGTGCACATTGGGCCGCCTAAAGAAACATCAAACAATAGAAGCGAGCCTAGAAATAGAGTGCAGATGCCTATTAAGGTGGCGGGAGCCAATGAGACTTCGACAAGTCAGGGCGGCGATCAAAGGAACAGCGGCAACAATGGGAACAATAACAGCAGTAATAACAATGGAAATGGTCGCCCAGCCACCCTTGCTGAACGATTAAGTAGACCCTACTCGTTTAAGAAGGAGAAGACATGGACACTCCTCAAGCAACTTCTAGAGGAGAAGGCTATAGAACTACCCGTGTGTAAAAGACCGGAAGAACAGCACAAAACAAATGATCCGACATACTGTGCCTTCCATCGAGTTTTAGGCCATCCCACGGGCGATTGCTATGTGTTCAAGAACATAGCAGAAAAGATGATTAAACAGGGGGACTTGATCTTGCCTGAAAGTTTCAAACAGGCACCCACTTCACATGCTCAAACAAACGCAGTGGCGCACAGGGGCAATCCGAGGCGTAACGCAGAATGTAATGTTATCGTAATAGTGGATGAAGAAGAGTGTAATGTGCAAAAAGTGTTGAAAATATGTGAAAAGAAAAATGAAAATAAAGAAAAAGAAAAAGAAAAAGAAAGTGAAAAAGGAAAAGAAAATGAAAAAGAAAAAGAAAAAGAAATGATTGTAAAGAAAGAGAAAATAAAGAAAGAAAGTGAAGATTTCACTAGCCACTATTATGATGACACTGAAGATGAGAATGAAACGCCATATGGAAGCCTCTTCGCCAAGAATATGTTTAAAGAAAAGGAGTGTCACGTGAATTTGCGTTCAGGTACTAATATCCCTGAAAGACAAGCGCCCAAGGAGAATGAAAGAGTGAAAGGAAAGAATAAGCCTCAAGAAGCAGAAGATGAATCGGGGCCAAGTCAAAAGGTGAAAGAAACAAGAGGAGATTACAACATTCTGGCTCATCTAAGGCGCACGCCAGCACTCATAAGCGTATTCGAAGCGCTAATGATGTCTAGAGAGTTAAGAGAAACAATGATGGAAGCTCTTCAAGATCCCGAAAGATTCCAAGTATATTTAGCTGAGAAACACATGACTGAGGCCCTTTATATAGAACCTCGAGGTCAGATTACTTTCACAAGCGAGGACTTAATGATAGGAACAGCCCACCATAACAAGCCTCTATACATTACGGGCAAGACTAATGGAAGTCAGTTGAGTAGAATGTTAGTGGACCCAGGATCATCCATTAACATCCTACCACTCCAGTCATTGAATCAACTTGCTTTAGGAGGAAGACGGCTCTCTGATGAGAATGTTTTCATACATGGATTTAACCAAAATTCAGAGAGAGCTTTGGGAGCCATCACGCTTCCTATGCAATTTGGGGAGTTAGAAACTTTGGTGAAATTCTATGTGATCGATGCGGACACTTCCTATAGAGCCTTATTAGGGAGGCCTTGGTTACACGAAAATGGTCTCGTACCCTCAACACTCCATCAATGTGTGAAATACCTACAGGATGGTGAGCAGAAAGTGATTAAGGGTGATGCTCAACACTATGGAGTACATGAGGTAGAATTGGAAGAGAGAGATCGATTCTACGCTCCAGCATCACAAAGGAGCACTTCCCCGATCCACAGATTAAGGGTTGTAGAACATGAGAATATTAGTGAAAAACCGAAGCTGAAGGAAAAGCTGAAAACCTCATGCTTGGTGAAAACTCCTATCTATATTAGATCATCTGATGAAGAAGACGAGAAAGAGGACCAAAAAGAAGGATTACGCATAAGAAGTGATTCTGAAGATGAATTTCAAAGGTCGAGAAGTGTGATTCATGTGTATGACACTGATCTAGATGAAGAGTCCTATGGTGGAGAAGATTCAATGGTTATCGAGCAAGTTCCCATGGGATATTACAAGGAACTCACGCCAAGAGAAGTGTACCAAATTAAAGAAATGGAGACCTTCTATGTCCCACCAAAAGTGGAGAAAGTGAAAGGAAGATCAGTGTTTCACAAAGGAATCCTATTCTATAAGGCTGAAAATGCAGACCCATCTGGCAACCCTCCTGATTCAAATGATTGGGAAAGATGGTTGAGGGAAGAGGAAGAAAAATACGAGAGAATAGAGGTGATGGGCTACTATAATCGAGGATTGATAAATCTGTTCCAAAGGGCTAAGTGTTTAGAGCCAATCTCAAAACAAAGGGCCAAGACTTTTCAAGACTTATGGAATGGAAAGTCTCGACGGATTATGGGTCTAGATGGAAAGATCAAGAACACCAAGGGCCTAGGCTTCCAAAAGCCTCAAGGAGAAGCTCTATTCGCTGAATGTCATACCATAGAGGTTGAAATTGAAGAGTCTGAGCTAGACAAATCGAGTGATGGAAGAAGGTTGGAAGAAGAAGAGGTGCCTTCAGGAGACAGGAGCATGGATGATACTTCCCTACTAAAAGAGTTGGAAAGGTGGTTTCAAATGGCAAGACAATGCCAGCAAAACGCGGGACGTGAAGCGGCTCGCCTCTTTGTGGATAATGTGGCCTTACGTCATGAGTTGGACACCAGAAAAAATGAAAGTGAGACAATTAAACAAATAGAAGATGTACTTCAGCAAGAGGTTATGAAGAAAGAAGATGAAATAAAGACCTTAAAGCGAGAAAGTGAGGAATACAGACGGAAACTCATGACTTCTCAGGAGGCAGAAAATGAGGCCAGACGGACCGTAGCCACATTGCAAAAGGAGAAAGAAGTAAACACGAGCGATTGGCAAAGAAGGATTGAAGAGATCCAACAAAAGATGTCTGATTATCGGCGAGAGAATGAGAAAAACAGACAAATGGTGGTTGATCTCACAACTCTGGGGAGAAATGATTGGCACATAATACATGAGTTGTATCATGAAAATGAGAATAAGACCAAGGAATTTCAAGAAACGAAGGAGAGTGACGGACAGAACATGGCTTTCTTAATGCAACGAATAGAAGAGTTGAAGGAAGAATTGAAAATTAGCAGACAAGAACAACAAGATAAGCAGCAAGAGATAGATGATATTCAAAAGGAATGTAGAAAGAGTAAATGTGAGAGGTCAAAGTTTCAAAAGAAACTTGAGAAAGCGCGAAGATGGATAAATTTGTTCCATCAAGAGAAAGAAAGAAGCAAAAAGGAATTAGAGATACTCATGGAGTATCTAAAGGAAGTAATTATCCTTCGGAACAAACAAGGAGAAATGAAGGAATCAGGCGTGCTGCCTCATGACCCAACGTTGGCGTGGATAATGGCTAAAATGGATGAGAAGAAAACAAGAGAAGTGGGATCTAATCAAGAGAAAGAAGATAAAAGAGGGAAAGCAGAGAGTCAGCAACCACAAGAGAGACACAATCTTCCTCAAGAAAGAAGGCCATATCCCGCCGAGTATGATAAAGTGCCATACCCAGACGGATATCAAGTCCCGAAGTTTAGACAATTCGAGGGGGGAGATGAATGGCAAAATCCTGAAGCGCACCTGACTGATTTTGTAAACAGTTGTAAAGAGACAAGAACAAGAGATTGTTATGTATTGAGACAATTTTCTCTAAGCCTCAGTGGTCCTGCGCTAGAATGGTATTATTCATTGGAGAAGGGAAGCATCACCACTTGGAATGGTATGACAGCGGCATTCAAAACCAGGTTTGCTCGGGAAGTAATCATGGATGCATGCGACGAAGGGAATAAAAGAATTGGTAAAAGGAAGTTAAGAGAAGAAGTGGAAATCAGTAGCTCAAACAAGAGGCTTATGAAGAGCGAACCCTTAGCAGAAAGGAAGAGCAAACCATACTCCTTCAAGAAGGATAAAATATGGGAAGTGGCCGCGATAGCAGTGAAGCATGGCTTCCCAATGAAGTTGACTGAGAGAGTTGCTAAACCACAAGAAGACCCAACTCTTAATACCCTAAATGCCAAGTTCTGCGCTTATCATGTGAAAAGAGGACATGGTCTAGGAGATTGTTTCACCTTTAAGGATTGGGTCGAAAGGAGGTATCGAGCAGGCATGATACCTCTTCCCGAGCATGTTCTACAAGTACCTGCGCCGCATGAGTAAAGAGATATGGGATGCGCTCAAGCAAGTAGTAAATCTAGTGCGAACCATTTTGGAATTTCCATACACTTCTCTTTGAATCCATCATTCTCAATAAATATAAAACCTCAATAAACCATAATAACAAAACCTATTAAACCTTATTAAATCCCAAACTCCAATAAAGCATGACAACCAAATCTATCAAACCTATCAAATCAAAAAAACATGTAGCAAGTTCAATAAAACCTTAGAATAAAACCAATAAAGCCATAGAATAAAACTAATAAAGCCGTTACATCGATACAAACTACTAAAATCCATAATCCTATACTCATTCTTAACCCAAAATCCAAAATCTTAGCCAATAAAGGGGCAAGTTTTTGGAAAGAGACTTGCCCCGCTATGTGATAATTACCCTATGTCATAATCCGCGGTTGACGATGGGACTCTCGGGTCCCGGAGAACGCGAAGCCGTGTCAAGGAGAGCCTTCGTGGTTTTCCAAGACACCTATGCCTAATGAAGATTAAGCCTTCGTGGCGTCTGAAGGCATTAAGGCACCGCCCTATGAAGGTATCTGAGGGCTCCAACCACCCCCAACCATCGCGTCCATGTCGTGTCAATGCCGCCAATGCCGATATTGAGTGCCATTATAATGAGTGCCTATGCCCAATGAGAGGACGAGTGATGTTAGGAGTGAGAGAGTGAAGAGTGACGTGAGGAATGAGAGGAGTGATGTGAGGATAAGTGAGATATTTCTAACTCCACAAAATCCACCAGCCAAAATGTAGTATAGGAACTTTACTTTGGGACCGATGACGGATTCTTAGGATTCTCGAGAAAGCAAAATTATTCATGTTACTGATACTGTTTGCACCACTGAGGCCGTCACAAAAGAAGGGCCAACAACAACTAAGCTGGGAAAAAGCCAATGATCGACCACTCAGAACAAAAGCGGATAATCAACCATGCTGGGGCAAGGCAATAATCAGAGTGATAGACCGATACAGGAACAAGTTGATGATTAAGGCGATGGTCAATCGCTCTGGGGCAAGAGCCAAAAAAAAAAAAAAAAAAAAAAAAAAAAAAAAAAAAAAAAAAACCGTGCTGGGGCATAGACTGGTGATCAATCATGCTGGGGCATCCATAAAATGCACAGGCAAACAATAAGAATAACAGAGTAAAGAAAGATGCAATGAAAAAGGAAGAATGGGATATAGAGTTGCATTCATTAAGAGGAGACATGCCAGTACAACCATCATATAGGGAGCCTAATACAAGAGGAGCTTAAGCAACAATTACAACAAGGGAGTAAGTCTAGTACAAACTAAGAGTGCAGATTAGAGAAAACATGAAATAGACCCTAAGGTGATACAGGGGCAAAGAAAACAAGCTAACTCCCACTTATTCTGGGGCAGCTACTGCCATAGCTCCACTGCCAGCCAGATTGTTAAGAGTGACAGTGATAGCTTGAAGCATTTCTTCTAAAGCCTCCAGGCGGGCATTCAATTTCCCAAACCGCTGGTCGATAAGAGCCCTAATTGAAGCAGAGGCAGGGGCCTCAAGAGCTGGTGCAATAGAGTCGTCGTCCGGCGGAAGACCTGCCCCTAGAGGACCGTATTGGTTAGGAGCGGCATTGGGAAGTAAGATATAGTCATTCACGGGTTGATTTGGATCAGGCACCCACATGTCCATCGAAGACTCAACCCATCCAATAAGTGGCAGTGAGAAGAGAAGATTGAAAGGATGCTCCACATCAGCATCAGAAACGCGATTGCCCCACAGCATTTCAGGCACTCGAATGCGAGCCCTAAGCATCAAAGCCTCAATGAGATGGCCGTAAGGAAGTGGCTCTCGGTCAGATATAGCCACTTGATGCATGTGAAAAAGAATCATGTGGGCCAAATTGATTGGCCATTGCTTCTGAATCAGGTTGCGCAGGTAGAACAAAGTGCCAGGGCTTGCAAGATGAGTCATAACCCCTTGAGGGAAGATGATGTCATTAATTACTAAGAAGAGAAACCTGAAAAAAAAAAAAAAAAAAAAAAAAAACAACCGAGAATTTGTAATAATAAAAAAAAAAAAAAAAAAGAAGGAAATGGGATTGAGAATGACAGTTAGAAACATGAAATACCTGTGAAGGGCGGGCAAATGCTCAGTAGACGCCAACTCATCCTCAGGCGCAGCAGCCCTAAACCATTGATGACACTCTTGATAACTGCCAAAACCCTGAGGCCAACGCTGATAAGCATAAACAGTGGAGCCATTTAGAGTACCAGTAGCCTGCAAGAAATTCGCTAAGTCTCCTATGGTGATGTACAGATGGCGGCCAAACAAATAAGAAGTGGCAGAAGGAACTCCAAAGTGATTGAAAGAGAGCCTAAGATTGGCATAGAAAAGTCGAGTGATTCGGGGATGATAAGGCTGATCACAATCTGCTAGGCCACCAAGGCTCCACGCATCGAACCAACCCTTGATAAGATTCACCTGCTCTGTTGGAATCTGCCTCATAGGTCGGAAATAATAACAATCAGCCACAGGGCGCTCGTTGTTGCCCATGTCGTTGTAGTAGGAAAGAAAGGCAGTTTCATCCCGAAAGAGATAGCGATTGTCAGGACTGAAGGTCCAATCCGGAACGGTGGTGGGACCGTAACGCACAGCAGAAGTACCAGGGGCTCTTCTAAGGCGTTTGGAAGAATGAGGAGAAGACATGTTTATAAATGAAATGAGAGATAAATGAAGGATTGCCGTGCAATGGATGAAGAAATGAGAGAGTAAGCCGCGTTTATATAGGCGTTGGAATAAGAAGAAACGTGGCTTGAAGTTAATAGTAAACGTGGAAGCATGTGAGAAAGTGAAGGCCGTAGTGGCGAGAAGTGGGAAATAAAACCGTTCATACCAGCACGTAATGGAAGACGGTACGATGTCAAGAAGGTGTAAAAGAAGGCGAAGCGTGCAAGGCTAATTTTAGAAGAATAAAAGAGAGGACCAAATCGGGTCAAGGCCCATATAGGTTCAAGCCCAAGGAAATACAGGAGCAGGTAAAAATACCCTAACCTAAATTGCGGAGTGGATCTATGTGTGTTCTAGATCCCAAAAGAAAGAAAAGAAGAAAGAAGGAAAGGAAAGTGAGTATAGGCCAAATACCCATATTTCTAAGAAATAAAGGTGAAAGTAAGATCACTTGAGCCTCGCCAATCAAGATATGAGAAAGCCTTGAGCGCGGAAGCCCAATCAGACGCAAGAATGACAAAGTATTCATCATGACAGAAAGAGATAAAAGAAAAAAACCTTGAGCACGAGAGCTCGATCAGGCAAGCATGGAAGGAAACCTTGAGCGCATGAGCTCGATCAGGTTTGACCAAAGAGGTAGTGTCGAAAAGGAAGAAAGAGAGTCACTTGTTGCTCCGCAAGCAAGTATGCAAGCAAGCCCTGATCGTGGGAGCTCAACCAGGCACAAGATTGATTGAGCGTTTCAAAGCAAAAGACTGCTACACTTCGTCGTAATAAACAAGCAAAATCCGCATATCCAAACGCCCCAAATGGAGAATGCCAAGCATCCAAACCCCAAACCAGGACAAGAATAAGGATGATGCTCGTTGCACAACTTGAAATTTAAAAAAAAGAAGGTTTTGAGTGCACAAACACTGACTAATCTGGGGCGTACATGTGAAATGGATAACAAGGGAAAAGCGATGCACCTCAGCCGAATGAAACCCTCCCTGAATGAGATCTAAAAGAATAGCAGATGGGTGAGAATGGAAATGAAGAAATGAAAGATTCCACAGAATAAAAGAAGAAAAAGTGCGGACTTGAAAGAAGTGCGAAATGGAAATTTATCTCAATTGGGAGAATATGGAGGAAAGTAGAAAACGGGATGTTGAGATAGAGGCAAAGGAAGAGCCTAATCATCTAATGAAAAGAAGAGAAGAGGAATGAGACTCAAGACTTGTTGTTAGATGAAGAAATCAATTGTGAGATGTGATTAAGGAAGTGGATAAGAGAATAAAGGGAAACATGTGCCCATACCCAAGCAGTCAGTGAAACAAGAAAGGTAGAAGGTGTGATGAAACTGAAATGGATTGCTTGTGATATAAATGGTGTAGCCCAGTACATGGTAAATAAAGAAAATAAAGGAAGAAAATGGAGCAAATCGAGTCGCAAGATGAAATAAAGGATATAAAGAGATGCCACTGGAATCAATCGTTCCCATCCAAAATTGTCACAATTAATTCCAGTGGGGGGCATTTGTTTGACCCTATTTTATGGTGCCAAATTCGCGAAATAATTGAGTAATTTCATGGCAAATAAAATTAAGGAGCTTGAAAAATTCATGAAAAATATCAAATGGATCCCAAAAATTATGAAAAATTACCAAGAAATACAGTGAAGCATGAGGGAAATTATGGTGTCCTTAGATTGGCTAGAAGTTCTATGGAAGTCCCATTTTACGCAAAGAGGCCCCTGATTTCGTAGAAAATAAATAAAATAGGTGGAGGGGTCTTTTCAGAAAATTCTCAGTACCACTGAATTCTACATATTTTTATGAGACCGTATATAAAATTTCATGAAGAAAATCCCATGGGAAGGCTCCCAAATAAATTGTTTACTTTCAGCAGTAAATGAAATTGGAATAAAAAGAGAGTAAATGGAGGTGTTCAGTATCTCAAGGAAAACAGAGAATGGGATAAGGAAACTTGATTTCTCCCTCCGTACACAAAGCCATCCCAGCTGCTCTCGGATCATTGCTCCTTCATGTCTGACAATTGGTGAAACGATGTGTGGCTCATCGTATGCCGTGTGCAGCCATAGTAAAGAAGAAGAGATGGAGAAGGGCTCCCAACTGAAAGTCGTTAGAGGAGGAGTGTAACCGCCGGGCTCACAGCTAGAGCCAGCTGGCCAAAGCTAATCCCGTCGCCTATAAATAAAGGAGAGCAAGACAGAGATGGGATTCCGATTCGATTTCAGCTTCTTCTCCAACACAAGAAACATTCACACCATTAGAAACTAGGTTAGAAAGGGAGGAGAGGCATTTGTTCAAACAGTTCATAGGCATAGATAAAAGAGAGCACGAGCAAGAGAAGGAGTATCTGCAAACAAAGGTAGGTGTTTGTATAGAGCGTAGAAATGATCTTAAGGAGATCTACGCTCAGATTGAGATTGATTTGATGTAAACTTTTCTGATGAAAGATTGAAGTTTTGATTGATTGCTTTACGATTTCTTTCCTGGAAGTTCTTGCTGATTGATCTGAAGTATTGTGTCAATTAGAGCGTCGTCTGCAAGAATTGCGATCTGGTTCGTAGGATTAAAGTGTTTCTTCTTGAAATGAGAAGTTATTTCTTCTTCTATTCTCCGTTTGAAGTTGTAAGAATTTGTAATTGTCAAATGTAAAAAACAAACGGATCTGCTAGGAAGCATTGCTCCCATGGTGGATCGCTAATTTCAAAACGGTGGTTTGCTTTCTTCGCCATCTGTTCCTTTTCTTGAAATTAGAATTGTAGTAGTCACTTCTCTTAATCCGTCTAATTCAACTTCAACTATTCAAATCAAAGATTAAAGAAATCAGTTCTTTGTCCGCTAGGGAGCCACGCTCCCATGGTGGATTCTAGATTTGGCATGGAGCCTTGCTCCTACGCTGGACCTCCTCTATGGTTTGCTAGGAGGCTATGCCACCTTGGTGAATCGGGTTTAGACATGTTTGATTGGGTGATAAGCTCAGTTGAACTGTTTAAACCTTCAAAATTAGAGGAGGTCTAGGGGAGATGCTGCCCAAATTTCATTAGAAATTTCATGAATTTAGAATATGCTGAGAAGTCAAGATCGGATGCAAGTTCTAACTTTATTTGGTAATAATCGAAATCGCAAGGACTCATGTGCATAATTCCGGTTAAGCGTTCTTGATATCTTGAGATTGACTTGAATAATTTGTATTCCCTCTCGAATCTGCATTGATTGATAAGTATTGCTACCTGATTAGTAACTAGTCCTGTTTAATTTTCCTGTGACTTCGATTACTGGATTCCCATGGTTATTGATGAGAAAGGTATTCTTTTATTACTGGTTGTCAGTATTGCTATAGAGGAGTATGGTTCCTTTAGTTTGAAGCGTCTTAATGGAGTAAAACTGTGAGAATCAGACTTGATAAAATTTCAGGTCCTCTTATGCGAATTTGACCTTGGTTTTCAGCATTAATTGGAGTTATGGTTTAACATCCCTTGCACAAATAAAAAGTCTGTAATTATGTGGATTTTGAGGAACCTGTCTGAAAAGGGTAAGTTGTTATTGAGGACTCACATTTCTTGATCTTGTTGTCACATTATTGAGTAATATAAGCATACTGTTAGCTCATGAGACAATATATGCCTTTGTAGAATTGAATGAAGCAGCAGAAAGTTATAAATAAATGTTCATATGCGAGATGGTTATGCAGCCTAGAATCTACGCCCCTTTTCTTTTATATGTTGCTTACGTAATCACCTTGACATGATAATAGCTATCTATGTGTATGGTACTGAACTTTACTGGTCCACGTTTTTTTTTCTCTTTTATAAATGTAGCACAAGGCATATGTAAAAGGAGTGTTTCATTTGTGTGTGCCGGACTTCATGTGGCATGGAAATAAAAGCTCAAAGTAACATGTCAATTAAGAATGCTAAACTTGTTAATTATTAGCACACAAGCACATTAGTTAAATACATGTAGCTTCAGGACTGATCCAGAACTAACCAACTGTCCTCAAATTGGCAACACCAATCCAATATCCCACTCGGTACCAGCTCACCTTAAGCTGTACCAGGTCAGTGGTGTCCCCATTGATTTAGACCATCGTAACCCAAGCCAAGCCCACCGTCATGTCCTCCATTTGCTGACGATGTGACAGGATTCTTCCTCAAAGGCTACGGTAGTCAGGAATCGCCGAAAATTGTAAAATAAAACTTATAAGGACTAAATCGAATAACCGTCTGTTCCCATTAAACAAAGGCGACGCGACCAAAATGGAGACCACTCGCGTCTTCCTCTCAGCCTCGCGACTCTGTCAACCTCCTCCAATTCAAATGCGGTGGCCGGAGGAGTTAACGAATCTACGCCCGCTTTGTCGGAACCGTTAACGAAATAAATGAGACCCGTCTCTCTCAATCGAATTGCAGCGCCTAGACTCCTTCGATTTTCTGCGGCAAAACATCGAATGGCCTACTATATACTAGTTGGACGAAACCCGTTTGGAAAATTATGGATAAGGAAATATTAAAACTTCGTTTGGCCCAGTAGCAAACAAAAACCCAATTTAAGAAATAACAAATAGGAAAGAGGCCCAACGTTTAATTCTTCTGCTGATTTCACTGCCACCTTATCAAGCCTGTTTAGCAGCCACGCTAGCCCATTGTCAGATGTGGACCAACCAGAAATTTTCAAATCAGCAGAAACTCAGAAAATTCATTAAAAATAGTATAAAACTCAGAAAAATTCAAATAAAATATCTACGAAATTCTAAAAATCAAAATAAACCAAATTCACTATACTTTGACATGAAATTATGTCAAAGTAGCGGTCTTTTATATTTTTGAAGTATTTTCGCTATAAAAATGAATTTTATAAATCCTAGAAACATAATAAAGTCGTCTAACATTCTCTTTAACAAAATTTTCAAAACCGAAGCTAGTTATTCTCAAAATATAAAAGATATTCAAAGTAATATTTTCAAAGATAAGTATTTTCAAATATAAATATTTTTAAAACTATAAAGAAATTAAGAGAATAAAATTTATTAAATGTCTTTTAATGAAATTTACAAATCCAAAACTTAAGTACCTTCAAATAGCAAGTGATTTTATAATTGGTATTTTCAAACGTCAATTATCTTCAAGAATAAGTATTTTCCAAACTGTCAAAAATGAATTTCTAAAACTCAAAAGTATAGAAGGCCAAAGTGAATGAAAATTATAAAATCACCAATATCCAAAAAGAAATGTCTGAAAATTAAAAGTCAAAACACGAAATCCAAAGACAAAGCCGAAACCTCTTCGTTTGAGGAAAAGTCCCTCGCTGGGGTTGAGATCAACCTCAGATGACTTGAAATTGAAATCTTATCAAATGACCTCCCTGTTTGAATAATTCAATTTTGTTCTCATAAGAAGCCGCTAAAGGGCCCGAGAACCAACTCTTATTAAGAAGGCCGTCTAAGAGGCCCTTAGGGTTGTAAAAGAACCAACTCTCCTGAAGAAGGTCACTGAAGGACCCTGAGGGTTGTAAAAGAACCAATTCTTGTTAAGAAGACCGCTGAAAGGTCCCTAGAATTGTATCCTTTTGTTCTCGCAAGAAGCCGCTAACGGGCCTGAGAACCAACTCTTATTAAGAAGACCGCCCAAGAGGTCCCTAGGGTTGTAAAAGAACCAACTTTCATAAGAAGGCCGCCCAAGAGGCCCCGAAGGTTGTAAAACTCCTTTCATTCCTACAAGAAGGCCAGCCGTTGCCCCAGGAACCCACTCTCACAAGAAGGCCAGCCGTTGCCCCGAGAGCTGTCAAACAACTTCAATCAATCTCGAACAGCATTAAACAACTCTTAAACAATCCTAAACGATTTCAAGACGACTCTAAATAGAGAAGTTCTTTCTT
This sequence comes from Rhynchospora breviuscula, assembly GCA_027562975.1. Taxonomy (NCBI): domain Eukaryota; kingdom Viridiplantae; phylum Streptophyta; class Magnoliopsida; order Poales; family Cyperaceae; genus Rhynchospora; species Rhynchospora breviuscula. The sequence goes on from CM050398.1 coordinate 48,738,254, forward strand.
TCAAGCGAAAACCAAAACTAACTCTCTTCTTAGATCCTTTAGAATTTTAGAAGTTCCTTAATTGAGTCCCGTCAATTAGGTCTGGTACCATCAATTAAGTCACTTTAAGAGACGATTATTCCTAGCCCATTACGTATTTTCTTTAAACCCCTTAATCAGAGGTACCCGTAGGCAACTACGGGGTAATTAACAATAGGGGCTTGCGCCTATTGGAAAGAAAGGGCCCACAAAATTAATAAACCCTCGTAAGAAGCGACTCTTGTTCTGGTTCTCTTGTTGTCAAGAGATACTCGGCGCAGAGATCGAACCTTAAGGGGGGTGAATCTAAGGCTTATTCTAATTTCTCGAGGAAACCCTTTCATTCTTCGAGGGATGACGAAAAAGTCCACACACCTTCACTCGGTGGGCATGCGAAAACTAACCTTGAATGATCCTTTCATGGCTGAGGCTACGGCTTTGCAAGATGCAATAGCTTTTGTGTTTGAAGAGGCAGGAATTTCATCGGCAGCTAAGGTTCAATTTTTCTCAGATTGTTTAAATTTGGTACAAGCAATAGACAAGGGTGACATGGATGAATTGCCTTCGTGGAGGGCCCGAAAAATTGTGCACGGTATCATAAATAAACTAAAAGAGAGGCAACAAACAGCTACTTTGCATCACGCCAGACGAGAAGCAGTGGAACAAGCTCACAAGCTGGCTAATACTGTTAGAAGAATTGGAAATGATTACAGGGGACAACCGAACTGGCATTGGCAACAGCATGAAGGGATTAGGGATGAGATTGACATGGCTTTCTTTCAAAGGGTGCAACAAGCACCACCCTAATTGTTCTTGGTTTGTTTTAATTAAACTGGTGCCTAGTTGGTAGAATTGATTCTATTTTATTATTATTATTTTTTTTTTATAGGCTTTATGTTTAGGCTTTCTTTTAGTTGTCAAAAATTGAAACTGTTTCCCTTTTTCAGTTCTAGTTAGGTAAGTCGAGGCACCAGCTTTCTCTTTTTCAAACTACTGAAAACTTTGTTGTAACCTATTTGTTTTTTAATGAATTGTTGCCCACGGGCTTTTCATCAAAAAAAAAAAAGAGCTAAATATTTTAATGATGCATGTGTCTAGGTACGTTCACCAAATTTAATCAATCATTTGTTGCAAAGTTGTCATGATTATGTTATACCTCGAGCTGCCAGTTTAAAGTTTCATTTGTTTTCAATTTTGTTATTGCTAGCTATCAAATTAAAAGACGTGCAACATCTATCGATGGCTACATCTACATATTTATTGAAACGACCTGTTTTGGTTTTCTATTAATCGCATGAGTAACACGGGATTTAAGAAGGAATTAATTAAACGTAGACATGGAAACATCTTTAGATGTATGCTGTCTTTATATATCAGAATATATTAGATTTTTCTTTTTTTTTTTTTGCTCCAATAACTAATCATATAGACAATACAAGTTGTTTTTCAATATTAATCTAAATGAATGCAAGGGCTCAAGGCGTTTTTTTCTTCCCCTTTAATTTCTCATTAACTTTATATTCCTATATATATAACTGAATTTGAATTTGGATCTTTCCACACGAAAATGATGTTTTTAATCAAGTATATATATTACACGTGGTTCTCATAAGCTGTCAGTTAATTCAAATCAGAAGTCATTGGTTTTGGTTGATGCTTTGAAATAATCTTTATACGTTAATGATGTCTTGTAGCTTGATATTGCAATCCTGGATGAATGGTAGATTTAGTTTAAATCTATCAGGCTACCGTCGCTTCTAAACTCTAATCAGTAAACTCTAAGTAATAAAACTGTAAAAAGTGTCGAAGATAAAGCTCTAACATAATACATTAACTTGTAACAACCATTAAAAAATGAATATTATCTATATACTTCTGTATAGTATCCATCAAAAATAAAAAAATTTATGAGAAATTATGTTAATTAAAAATTGAATTTTACAATGATTCAGATTTACTTGTCTTTAATGAAATTTTAACTAGAACTTCATACCAGAATCAATCCATAAGCTAATAACATGTCAACAAATTCCCCCCCCCCCCCCTTTTATATTTTAACCCAATTTTCTTTAGAAATAAATCGACATTATCAAATTAATTTATAAATTTGATTCATTAACAGTGTATAAGTGCAGGCAATTGTAGTTTAGCGGAGAAAGTCTGCTTTGTTTAGCGAAAATGTACTGACGAGAGCTACTCTTGACGACTGATTAATACTAATTTTCTTCTAGATCCGGATTCAATGTATCAAGTAAAATCAGAAAAAGACAACCTATTCGAAAATTATTCTTTAATCTCGTCGGACAACTCTTATGTCTTAATTTAAATCCTTTATGTCTCAAATCTTGGTTAAAAAGGGAGCAGGTTCAAGCAATCCAACATTTCAAACGTTTAGGACTGCAAGTTCCAATATTCAGTGGGATTACATGCGTTTGGAGTTTTGGAAAAGAGTTGAATTACTGCGCTTTTGGGCCAGCTATGGGGAAGGATCCACCAGCCCAGCCCTCCTAAACGGTGCATGTTTTAATACATCAAAAAGGCTTTTATCGCCATAACAAAAATCACACAATTTTACTCAGGATTTGGTGCATGCACTAGAAAGTGCGAAATATATGAGATATTTTGTAAATTTTAATGTATAATGTATTAATGTATTATCATAATTTTTAATGTATAAAACTGTGAATATATACAAAATAATAAACCGTGCAAACTTATGTATAAATTTAAATTTGTACTTTCTGATGCATAATTCACGCACATATATCATGATATCAACCAGTTATTCGACAAAATAAGACGATTTGTATTTCCCTTTTCTAAATGATAGTCAGTCCGTCAATTATATATATATTTTTCTACATTTTTATACAAAAAAGAGAATATTGTTTTCAACTTTAAAAAAAAGTGGGATAGAGACACCTCCTGCCATTCATTTTTTTTATTCTAAAAATAAAGAAATTCCTGAATTTCAGTATTTTTATGATACTTCTCAGGTTCTCTGTGCGAAAGAGACGACAACTATTACCCACGGTTCACGTGGAACGGTTCTAGGTAAAAAATTTACGTTTCGAACTTTGCCGATTGTTCTAGAAATGGAGTTCGGAGCCAAACTAAAGGGAATCCGAAGTGCTTCAATGTATGTATGGCCGATTGATATACATCAAAAGGTGCAGATTTTCGGATAGAAGAAAATGCGGCATTCCAGTTGGTTATTTAATATGACACCCGTTTTTATTTTCTCCTCCCGAATCCCAATAGAGCTTCTAGAGGTTTCTTCTTCTCTCTCGTCTCCCTCGTGGCAATAAGGTAAAGTTCTCACAAATTCTTCATTTTCGTTGATGATAGTGGTAGAAAGAGTCCATGATATTACGTACATTAATTGAAATTCGATATCAATGCTTAATTAGTTAAATTTTCATTTGAGTCGATAATGCTTGTTCTGTAATCTGTAATTGTATTCTCAGTATGGCCGTATGGGGTTAGCTGGTGTTAAGGTCAAAATGAATTGGCACCACAGAAGCATTGCTTGTTGAGTTGTTGTTTTTAACATTTCTGTGGGATTGCTCAACCGATGGGCCATGCTGGGTAATGAAGTTCCATGTCTGGTTCATGTTAAATTTATTTGTTGGATCTTTTTATTTATTTTTAACTGCGGAACATAAAGCATTAAGCTGGTTGAAATGCACAATTAGTAAACTAATGTCAGTTTCGAGTTCTGTAGCGGCGCTGAAATCTTCTTTTCTGGACAAGGGAACTAATATGAAACTTAGCAAAATTTATTCCTCTTAGCAAAGTTTGCTGTCTTTATTTTATTCTACATATAGTCAAAAGGGATATGTTATGTTGACCACAAATTTATTTGATGATCAATCAAACAATTTGCAAAGTAAAATAAAATTATAGATGCTAAAAAGTTTAGGCAAGTTGTGTGTATTGATGATATTTGAAAGCAGATCCATCAATCATCCGGCAGATTGAAAAAGTGATAATCAAGTTTTGTTGATGACCAAATGATTCCAAAGTGCATCAATTTTGTTACGTAACATATCTAAATTATGTATACATATCTATAATTTTTTTTTTATTTGGGTTATTTTCATGACCCCTTTGTTGATTGTTGCTAATGTCAAATTATTCTGCTTGTTAATATATGCCCCTTCTTAATAAGTTTCAGTCTACATATTTTTTTTTTAAGAGCTCTTATAATTAATATATGTTCTAATTATGGATTGAACTTAAGAAACGCTTATCAATTTCAGGTCTTGAAATTGAACCTCCAGATTAAATGGCGGAGCATTTGGCGTCAATTTTTGGCACTGAGAAAGACCGTGTAAACTGCCCATTCTACTTTAAAATTGGTGCATGCCGTCACGGGGACCGTTGCTCGCGGCTTCATAACCGTCCCACTGTCTCACCCACCCTATTACTCTGCAACATGTACCAGCGTCCTGACATGATCACACCTGGCATGGATGCTCAGGGCAATCCAATTGACCCCCACCAGATCCAGGAACACTTTGAAGATTTCTATGAAGACATATTTGAAGAGTTGAGCAAATACGGTGAAATTGAGAGTTTACATGTGTGTGATAACCTTGCCGACCACATGATTGGTAATGTTTACGTTCAATTCCACAAAGAAGAGGAGTCAGCGGCTGCCCTGCGGGGTCTACAAGGGAGGTTTTACTCTGGGAAACCTATCATAGTTGAGTTCTCACCAGTTACTGATTTTCGTGAAGCCACATGCCGGCAATTTGAGGAGAACAGCTGTAACAGGGGTGGGTATTGCAATTTCATGCATGTGAAGGAGATAAGTCGTGGACTGAGGCGGGAGTTGTATGGGAGGTTTAGGAGGTCGAGGTCGAGGTATAGTCGGAGTCGGAGCAGGAGCAGGAGCCCTAGTTACAGAAGGGAATCAAGGGACAGAGAGAGGTCTCATGAAAGAGGTGATTATAGGAGGAGCAGTGAGAGGGACAGGTATAGAGAAAGGCATGGAAGGAGGTCTGAGACAAGGTCAAGGAGCCCGAGAGAATCTAGAAGCCCAGTTAGGGCAAGCAGCGAGGAACGGAGAGCGATGATTGAGCAGTGGAATCGTGAGAGAGAGGAGCAAGAGCAACAGTACGAATAAGAGAGCTTAGCTGCATTCTTGTGTTTGTTAGTTGTGTTCCAGAAATTAGTTAAGTACTATATATGTTGGAATGGTAAGGAGAAGCATTATGTCATTAGGTTCAGTGCATTCATCTTGAGTTTTATGTGGTTGAGGTATCTTGACATGTTGCATTCAATATTGAACCAAATCGATTTAACAATCTAATTGATTAAACAATTGAAACTAATTTGTGTTTGAGTATTAATGCATATTACTGGCTTTGTTGAGAAATATTTTTGAATTTCATGTGAGCTTTATTTCTTTAATTAATTTCTTCGTTTCATTATTATTTACTTTAACGTCGTGTGCGTATTTTATTTTTGATGGTGCTAGGTGAATAGCTTGTTCTATTGTTATCGGCCTTATTTACAACATAAATGGGATCAGAATAAAACTAGAACAAATAGTAAAAGACGGCAGCAAATGAAGAATAAAATAATTGGGCATTTCGCCATATCTCTGAACGCACATTGTTGTAGTATATATTTTTGTTCCCTTTTCGCGAATAAACTTTGCATTCTTCACTTTTCTTTTTGTTGCTAAACTCTTCGGCTGTTAAATTTAAAACATGACCTCAGATTTTGCTGAGTTCATTCAAGATGCAGGAAGCATGTTTTCATGATAAGATTTTTTTTTTCTGGTTCTGCAAAATGTTGAACACATTACAATATATATCGTTTCAACAGTTTTTTCTTAATCTCACAATATCAATTTGCCGAGTTCATTCCTAGTCACGGGAAGCATGTTTTCATGATAAGTTTTTTTCTGGCTCTGCAAAATGTTGAACACATTACAATATGTAATGTTTCAACAGTTTTTTCTTTTAATCTCACAATATCAATTTGCCGAGTTCATTCCAAGTCGCGGGAAGCATGTCCGCCAATTCCATCTCATTACAAGCTTTCTGTAAATTACAGGCAACTAGGGAAGTGCGGTAGCGGCCTCTGAAAATACCATTACAGATCAAACTGTTTGTGGTTGGTACTAGATAGTAAGATTTTAACCTTAGATAATTTTTTTTGAAGATAAATTGGGAGTCAAGCCTCCCAACTTATTTTTAAATTAAATGTCTATAAAGACCCTCCAGCCGGGTTTCAAACCTGCGACCTCTCATAACCTTAGATAATTTAGTTAAAAGGGTTAGCCTGTTATTAATGAGCGCTGTTTATGTGGACAGTCTTAGACCATTAATCATATGTACCTGACATGCCCCTTTGTCTTTAGATTCTGGTCAAATTTCAATCTAGTCAGACCCAAAGGGTTACAAATTACTACTAATTGTATGGATGATTTGTGGCATTTTAGTTGCCATTTAGATGCTAATAGAAAGCTCTATTTGCAGAATCTTTTAGCTGCTTTTCTTTGGGTCACTTGGGGGGCTAGAAACAAAATAACTTTTCAGCCACATGTTGGCAATGGGGTTGCAACTCACTTTCTGTTTTGAACTTGTTTCATCGATGGACAGGTGGTAGCTTCAGCAGGCAAATGCAACACAAGCCGGAAATGATGAGGATCTCTTAGGATAACTTTCTAGTTTGTGTTTGTATGTGTTGTTTGCTGGCCTGGGGTTTTTATGCATGGTTTTGTTGTTGTCTCTCTGTTGATTTTATCTTTCTGTCTGCTTAGTTTTGTGTTGTGGTCAAGTCACAGTTTTAGTGACTCTTTGCTGTATGGACATTGTGATACTCTTTTTGGCATATGAATTAATGCAGGCTCAACCTTTCAGAGAGCTATTAAAAAAAAAAAAAAGTGCCGTAGCAATACTGTTCTCCAATCGTGCGTGTCGTGTCGTATTAAACACGATCGTGTTAGAGTCTCGTGTCATATCGTGTTGACACAAATTACTTTTTTAATCGTGTCGTGTCGTGTTGAGTGGTGAGAAGAGACAACACGACACAACTGACACGATCGTGTCGTGTCGTGTTAATCGTGTCAGAGACTTTTCTTTATTTTTTTATAATAATTTATTAAAAACTGTTAAAATATTAAAATGGAGAAAAAAATACTGTTGCAGTTTATTTGACTATTCTAAAATTCAGTATATATATCAGTAAAAAATTGCCAGAATATTTTTGTTAAAAGATTAATTGATGATTTTATTTTTTTGCTAACTCATTTCTTTATTGTTTGAACAGATTAAAAAAATAAAATGTTTTAAAAAAGTAAATAGAAATAAAAAAAAGTAAGGTTATAATTTGAATTTTAACATAAAATCAATTTAAATAATTCTTTAGGAAAACAATTTAAAAGAAGAAGTATGTTTATGATGATATTTTAGTAATGTTAAAAATTAAATTCGTGTTGTTGTGTCATGTTCGTGTTGTGTTAGTTCATGTTCGTGTCGTGTTGCATGTTAGTCGTGTCGTGTCAAATCGTATTAATTTTTCAAAATTGTCAACACGACACGATTATGACACGATACGATAACACAATCATATCATGCTAATTCCGTACTCGTGTCGTGCCAACACGATTGTGTTGTGTCATTTTGGAAAACCCTACATAGCACACGACTTACGCTAAATGTTTCCACCAATAACATTAATCATGTACTACCAAATTCAACAACAGTAATTTCCCAAATCCACGAGCCTAACTGTTGGACAATTGAGGCACGAGCAATACAGCAGGAAGTTATTATGTGAATAAACATGAAAGAGGTACATCAATGCAAGAAATGAGAATGATTTTCACATTCCCAAATAGGCTTGTATGAAATGAGAATGACTTCCACATTCCCAAATAGGCTTGTAAGTACAACCAATAGATAAAAATCAAAATTTTCATCAAAATAAAAAGAAACAAAAATAAAATAAATGGCAACAATAATATAAGTTTCTCCTCCACTACAGAATCCACTGCAACTGAAGTTTGCTTGTCAAAATTTATGGGTTTCCTCTCACTTAAAAAGTTATATAACATCTAATTCTAAAGCGCTAATTAAAAGAAGTCTACCAACTCTATTTGGAAGCTTCCTTGTATTCAGCCTCAGGAGTCTCATCTCCAGTAGCACCACCACTGCTGCTGCCGCCACTGCCGCCACCACCTTGGTTCATGTGCTGTCCAATCTTTGACACAGCTTTGTTCGCAGCATCAATCTTCTCCTTTATCTTATCCACGTTTTCCTCTCCCATTGCTGCTCTCAGATCTGCAACTGCATCTTCTATCTCCTTCGCCACCTCAGCTGGTATTTTGTCCCTGTACTCGCTCAAGCTCTTCTCGATGCTATAAGCTGTTGTATCAGCTGAATTCCTTATGTCGATCAAGGCCTTCCTCTCTTGATCCCTTTGTGCATGTAGCTCAGCCTCCTTCACCATCTTCTCAATCTCATCCTCAGACAAACCACCAGAGGACTTGATAGTAATGTTTTGCTCCTTGCCAGTTTGTTTGTCCTTGGCTGAGACCTTGACAATACCATTGGCATCGATGTCAAAGGTAACTTCAATTTGGGGCATGCCTCTTGGAGCAGGAGGAATACCCTCCAAATTGAATTCACCAAGAAGCTTGTTATCTGTCGCCATTTCCCTCTCTCCTTGCAACACCTTAATGCCGACTTGTGTCTGGTTATCAGCTGCAGTGGAAAACACCTGGCTTTTCTTGGTTGGGATTGTTGTGTTACGATTAATAAGCCTTGTAAAGATGCCACCAAGTGTCTCCAGACCAAGAGAGAGAGGTGTGACGTCAAGCAAAAGCAGCTCCTTGACATCACCTCTGAGAATGCCTCCCTGAATGGCAGCCCCCATGGCTACAGCCTCATCAGGATTCACACCCTTGCTAGGGGTCTTGTTGAAGATCTCCTGAACTATCTGTTGCACCTTTGGTACACGTGTCATGCCCCCAACAAGTAAAACCTCATCAACCTCCTTTGCTGTTATGCCTGCATCTTTCAGACAATTCTGGCAGGGGATGCGGGTTCTCTCGATCAAGTTGCCGACGAGGGTTTCAAACTTGGATCGAGTAAGGGTTAGATTGAAATGCTTTGCTCCGGATGCATCAGCAGTGATGAACGGGAGGTTGATCTCAGTTTGGCTCGTGGAGGAGAGCTCGACCTTGGCTTTCTCAGCCGCTTCTCTGAGACGCTGGAGTGCCAGCCTATCCTTTGTTAGATCAATGCCATCTGTACGCTTGAATTCAGTGACAAGGTAGTCAAGCAATGCGCTATCAAAGTCTTCTCCTCCAAGGAAGGTATCTCCATTGGTAGCCTTGACCTAACAATTTAGAGCAAAGTCAGGACTGATCAATTTCTTTTCTCTTTAGAAGCTAAGATGTACACTTGTTAGAAGATAAAGCCCCCTCTTGGCATATAGCTTTTTGCTATGGGACAATTCTTAGTAGAATGTTTTGGAAAATGTGTAGGCAGAAACAGGGCATAAGGTTGCTCCTAAGAAACCTTTTGTCAGTAATCTCCAAAGTTTTTTAGTCTGGAATGAACTTAATGGGAGCATAAAAAGACAAATCTTTTCTAGAGCATATCAAGACAATCATTGGAAGTTTGTCAAAACTTGATCGACACCCATAAAAACTCTAGGAAGCCAAAATTATTTTAAAAAATAATTACCTCAAAAACTCCATTGGAAATCTCAAGGATGGACACATCAAAGGTACCACCACCCAAATCAAATACTGCAATCAATCCTTCTTTGTTGTTCATGCCATAAGACAAAGCTGCAGCTGTGGGTTCATTAATAATTCTCAAAACATCCAAACCAGCAATTCTTCCTGCATCTTTTGTAGCTTGCCTCTGTGCATCATTGAAGTATGCTGGCACGGTGATAACTGCCTTAGTCACAGTTTTACCGAGATAAGACTCAGCTGTTTCCTTCATTTTTGTAAGAACAAATGCACCAATCTGACTTGGGGAGTATTGCTGGCCGTTCATCTCAACCCAAGCATCTCCATTTGGGGCCTTAACAATTTTGTATGGGACCATTTTCAGCTCCTTTTGGGTTTGGTGATCATCAAATCTACGGCCAATAAGGCGCTTTGTTCCAAAGACGGTGTTTGTCGGGTTAGTGACAGCCTGTCTTTTAGCAGGTGTACCAACTAGGAGTTCACTCTTTTGGTTTATGGCTACAACAGAAGGGGTAGTTCTTGCACCTTCAGCATTCTCAATTACCTTTGGTGTCTGTTTTCAGAAAGCCATTTCAAAAGAATAAAATTAGAAAAAGGGAAAAAAAAATAAATTGATAATCAACAACTTCGAAGTAATTAGCAGATATTAGATGAGAGATGAAAATTAAAAACCGACTACTTTATAGGAAAAGGTTAGTTCAGAACTTTCATTCTGATTCCGGTACATCTGATTCAATGGAAACAAGATGATCCTCACAAAAGTTCCATTCAGATACTAGCAAGAGGGCTAAAAAGGACCAATGATGTGAACTTATTTCAAAACAACTGACTAGCCGAGTAAACTCCAAAAGAATTCCATCACTGGAGCAATTGGAAACAACAAAATTCTTATTAAAGAAAATCAAAGATTGTACCTTTCCCTCCATGATAGAGACACAAGAATTCGTGGTACCCAAGTCAATACCAATGACATCAGTGGCAACTGGCTTTGAGCTACAGTATGCGACAAATCAAAGTAATATCATTAATAGGTGAAAGAGGATTCAATTGTAGAGTAAAATTCAATTTTTCATTGACAAAACGCATACCAGAATGCTCTCGCAAGAGATACTAATCTATACGGCGAAGGAGATGCCCCATTCACATATTTAATCTGACTGCTAGCCTGATAAATTAAAAGAGGGGATCAGTTAATCACCAAAGATAAAACATTTGGATTAAAACCTGTTGCTGTACTACAGTTTACGATTTAAAAGAGTAAAAAGAGTATGAATGAATTAATATCGACTAAATCTACAAAAGGAACTCCTTTCCAGATCGAGAGAGAGAGAGAGAGACCTTAGAAACGGCGGATACTAAGGATCGCGACCTAGCGAGCCTGGAGGCAAGAAGGGTTCCGATCGCCATTATCGATCTCGATTGAGGCAGCTGAGAGTGGTGAAGGCGAAGTTGGCAACCGGAGTCGAGGGTTTTATTAGGACGACAGAATGAGGAGAGTGAAAGGCTCTAAAACCCTAAAAATGGATTGTATTTATAAATGGCTACACGGTTGACTGCTCGGCAGGTTCACTAGCTTGGGAAAGGGGAAATAGTTTGCAGATTCCCTGTATCATCTTCTGTACAGTTCAATTATGTAAACGGGTCAGGGTCTCTGTTCAGTTGGAAAAGTTGTTCGATCATTCCATGTCAAGGAAAAGTTAGTCTGCTGCAATGAGAGAAGAATTGAGATTTCCACATAAGATCTTGTAAAGCGGGGTCGCATTGATTCGTTGTTAAGCGGTGTCGACACCGCTAGAAGGTTCTAGAGGTCAAATTTGCTTGCTCTTCCTTTATATTTTTCCAGAAATTATAACTGCCATCGGCAGAATAATCATCGCGTGCCATCGGTATGATTAGCAGGTGTCTGTTACAAATGTTCAGTTTAATAACTAAACATTTATACTTAAATAACATACCATTTGTAGTTATTAAACTGGACATTTGGGTAAAAATAAAAAAAAATCAAAATAAACATACTGAACACAGCGAACACTTATAACATAGTGAACAATTATAATAAAATGTGAACATTTATATCTAATAAAGTGAACACTTATAATAACGAAATGAACAAAAAATAATATGCTCGCTGGTACAGGTCAGGGGAGAGTGTGCTGCTCAGCGAGCGCTGGCGCGGATGGTTTTTTTAGTGACGACAGTAATCAATTTTCCTATTTTTCCGTTGTACATGACTTGTAATTATTTGATCCATAAATTGTTGGGCTGGTTTGGAGTTACTTCGTAAGGCCCAATTGACCTCCTAGTCGGATTTCTTAAATGAAGAAAAAAGGCAAAAGGAAAAAAATGTAGTGGCGAGAGTGGGATTTGAACCCACGCCCTTTCGGACCAGAACCTTAATCTGGCGCCTTAGACCAACTCGGCCATCTCACCACTTGATAACTCTTCACGAAAGTAACTTATATTAAAAATTAGTAAGGCAAAGGCAGTTAGTTCCAGTGGACCAGTTAAAGCACTAAACGAGAACAGTACAGAGATCAACTGGAGTAATGGATCTAGATTTTGACCTCTCTCCTAGAGCGAAAGAGATCTGTCAGCCGCACCATCCTCCTTGCCTTCAGGTCTACAACCCTGACCCTCCAAGAATCTTCCTATTATTTCCTTTTAGTGCGTGATTCTCTTTTGAAATAAGTTGTTTGTTTGCGTTTGATTGATTGATTGACCCTTTAATTGCCTAATTGCTTTAGCATACTTTAGATCAACACCACATTTGGCATAATAACCCAGTAATTATTGAATTAGGTTTAGAAATTTACTCTGATCTGATATACTTAGCTATGCGAATTGCTACTGCCAGTCAGTGAATTCTCAGTAAATTCGGGCTTCAGCTTCCGTGAAAATTGGTTATTTGTACGTGTACTAGCTAAGCAATGAAATCTAACTTTCTTTTTATATCTAGATTTTGACCACTGTTATGCATTTAATCAAATTTAGGAATTTACTAAATCAGAGGAAATAGGTAGCTCATTTCCTCGATTCATTGGTGTGTTAAATACTATGTCAGATGCTCATACCGATGGATACTGTCCACGAAAAAGGTATTTTTCATTTGTGTTGTTGTAAAATATAAGATAAGGCCAACGATCAAACTAATATTTTCTAGCATGTATTTGGTTTAAAAATGGATTAAATATAGTGCTGGTCTGTACCAGTATTTTGCCCGACTAGCAGACACCAAGTATGATGTTCATGCAAATAGCAGAGACGAAGTATGATCTGTTTACTCCCTTTTGATTGTTATGATGTTTCAGGACCAATTTCTGTCAGAATTCTGTCCATAATGCAACTTAACACCAAAAAATCATGATAGATTATAAAAACATTAAAGTTGTTTCATTTGATCAGTCCTGAACATGTCAATTGGCACTTCGTAGTTATGAAATTTTTAACTACTATCCATTTCTTCATGCAAATAGTCAAAGACCTACTTATGACTTGCACATTTGCAATTTAAACCATCTTTTCACAGGATTCGACTGGCACTTGATGGAACAGAATCCTGTGAAGAAAGTACATTGCTTGGATCTGTTGGTAAGTTTATTTTTTTGATGCATTGTGTTTGAATCTGATTGTAAGCCTTTCTGGATGTTCCCCTCTCCTTTTTGAACTATTTGGATTTTGGAATCATCTACTGCAGTTATTTATGACCTAGTAAAGTTTTTCATATTTGTTGTGATACTTCTTGATAAATCATCTATTGTAGGTTATTGACTCATACTACTGTTAGAGTATATTTTAAAAATAATTTTGGGTTGTTTAGAAATCTCTTTAGTACATTAAAATTTTGTTGTTCAGACTATGAACCATTCATCGCTAAAGGATATAGTGGGTAATCAAAGTCTTGGTGCCTAACGAATTTTAAAGTGACCCAAGTTGTGATAACTGGATACATTTAAATCTTATCCTACTACATGCCAACTGGTATGATACAGAGAGATTTATTGGTTGGTTGTCAGAATTAAACACAAAACCTGAACCTAAAAGGATATATGTACATAACAGATAGTTGATGAATATAAATTCTGATGTGGATCTAAAACAGATAGTTAATGATTACTATTAACAAATGAGAAATAGGTATTTTAAGATATCAGAACAAAAATTTTAAATAATGAAATTGATACAAACTTGCAAACTTTATCTGATATTCATAATAGATAGCATGTATTTTTTTGCTTTTATATTTGTTTGATACAAGATTGAGATGTTGAAAAATCAACAGATGGTTATAATTAATTTTATCCATTGATTTCTTTTCACCTCTTTATCAAATATCAAATAAACTCTAGATTTTATAAATTTTGCTAAACAAGTAGTCCATTTGACATTAAACAAGATTAACGATTCAAGTTTATCTTTCTCAAATTGAAATTTACATTAAAGGCAAAAAAAATAGAAAGATAGCAGCTTTCCCTTCTGTCCTTGAAGTTTCCTCTATAACCTGTAAAGTACATCCCATTCTTACTTTCAGGTTTATTTTGTACCATAAATTGGTACCTCTAAGATAGTTCATGGGCAATCGTCCAACTAGAACCATTTATCAAGGAAAAAATTATTTCTCCGACGGACAAATCCAACGCTCTTTCCCCAGCTAAGTCTTAAAGGTACCATTTCCCTCTTTTTCCAAGTTCATTAAGTTTAATTTTTAATCCTTATTTACCATCAAATGCTTTGAAGGCTCATTTCAGATCTGGTACCATTTTTTCCTTAGCACATAAGAACAGTACAGTATTATCTGAGTACTGTAGATGGACAAAAGTAATGCCACAAGTATAAAAAGTAGGAGCAATAATGACCTCCTTTTTCAACCCCCTTCATTATTGATTCTTTGATTTGATGTATGCTTCCAATCATTATACTAGAGTTTGTCATTTCCTGTTAGTCGATTATTCCAATTTCTTAATCCTTTAGTATGTGTATCATAACAGAGACTTGCTTACGTCATCCTGATCTTGCTTCTTTCATTGCTGATTGATCTGCCTATGTATTTCAGCGAGTCTAGCTCCATTTCCCAAATATGAAGAAAATCTGGTTCACCTTTAATTTCAGTATAGATAAGCCCTCTGTCTTCAGGGGGAAAGAAGGGAGGAAATAATTGACTTCTCTTGTCAGAAAGATTAGTGGATTTTGAAGTGAATACCTGACAACAGAGTAGTATTGACTTGAAGGAATAGCAAAAAGGGATTTTCAGTGCTGAAATTTATTTGAAAAAAAGAATGAATACAAGCTCTGATTATTGTTATGTTCCAACCAAATAATAATTGATGTTACATTGAAAGCTTCTTAAAACACATTTGGATGGAAACAGTTTAAATTCAGAATTTAATTGTCTACATAAAAAGAAAAAATTGAACGTCAGTTTCTCAGATTCGAAAGATTAAGCAATATATTTTTGAATGGAAAGTTATTTTCATTCATAATGTAAAGTCACATATAATTATTACCTTTCTTAATTTCATGGATATATTTAGTTCTGTACTTTCCCATGTTAAAAAGGGTCAGAAAATCCTGAAATTATTGGGATAGCTTGTGTTCTTACTTAAGATTATGGTTCTTGAGACATGATTGACAGATTATTTGCAGTTTAAATTGCGTTGACTTGTTAGAACATACTAATTGGAATACTCTTAGTTACAGTAAAAGTTAATTTATCACTTGCTCATTATATGCAGCATTTACAACTTGTACCTGTAGGTTCAGATGCTGCTGAGCTCACAAACACTTCTGATGGATTTTTTCTTTCTAAGGTGCTGTGTTAGCTTCCTTTCTTCGTCAGATTTTAATCTTGTTGAAAACTGATTATCTAATTGAAAAGCAATGACTAACAATTTAGTATTTTAGTCCATTAGCCACATGTATTAAAATTGAAAGGAAAATAAGAATGCTATTGCCTCTGAACTGTTTTCTTCAGACTATTGATCCCAGTGCATTCTGTTAAGTCTACGATATTTTGGTGATGACTGTCGGGTTTGGTTTAACTTTTTACATATTAGGAGGAGTGCTGTTTTTATCTTAATGGAGTTAAAATGTAACTTTTATTAGCATGAAAAATATTTGCTGAAGTGGGCTTTACAAATCCATGTGTTAAGACTGGTGGCATACTTACATGGCAGTCACAATAAATACTCCAGTGTTTAAGTGACCTGATGCTCACAGTTTCCATTATCAACCTGACAAAATTATATTTGATATAATTTGTTAGGCAATGGAATCTATGAATGGACAGTCAAATGTTGCTTTCTGCCATGTTGTAAAATCTACTAGGTAACCTTCTACTGTTGATTTGAAAGCATCCATTTATTAATTATTTTTTTAGTTTTCATGCTCAGAACATGTCGAAATTTTTTTTTTCAAGAAAAGTTAAATTCTGAACTAAATCTCTAGAAAAAAAATTCTCAAAATATAGGAAGGATGATACTTGAAATCCCCTCCATAACCTTATTATTTTTTGACAAAAGGGCTGAAAAAAAAATATATATATTGGAGATGTTACCGCGTTACCGCGCTCCAAATCTAGGGACGATAGTATTTCCCTGCCCCCCAAAAAAGCATTTTTTTTCCCTCTTACCACTTTTAACTTTCCTTTCACTCCCCCGCTGGGTTAACAAGAAAAAAGTTGCAGGGAAACAGTAATCTGTCCCCAGTTCTGGGAGGTGATGGCATCCCAAACCATGGTTTTAGGTTTTTTCTTTTTGTCAAACAAAGTAGGCTAGGGACGTGATTATAAGGTCCGCCATTTCTATATAGTTATCTGTTGTTTTTGTAGAAATATTTTTCCAACTTAATTTTTATTTAAGTTAGAAATTAAGAAACTAGAAACTAGATGTGATTAGAATTTAAGAGCTAATCATGTCGTATGTTGGAGGTCCAGGCTGGCATCCACCAAACCAGTTAATTTGTGTATAGAAGATCAAGATTATATAGGCAGCATAAATTTAGTGCAAGATTATCTTGACAAGGTATGATTAAATTTCTTTCATTTTTTATTTAATTTAATGTTTCCATAGCTTGAGTCTTTTTTGTATTTTGGAAGTCTAGATCAAAAACATTGTGAAAACTGGAGATTCGGAGGATGTGTTGAAAGCAGCAGTTAGTGCCATGGAGCATGTCACTGACATGCTCACCAGTATGAGTTCATCTTCTGCTCTTGCTCACTCACGCCTTTGACTTCACTTGAGGAGTTCCTAATAAAGCCCCTGTCCTAGGGATAAATTTCAGAAAACCCCTGCTATTTCAGTATTTGAAGAAATGCCTCTTCTATTAGAAAATCGAAGAGAAAATTGGAGACTTGTGCTATGCATAATTACAGGGTTCAGAATTAAACATGAGCCAAGTTACCATAATTCATATGACCTGCAATCCCGGCTTTTGATAATTTATTAGTTTACCTCGTCTAGTGTACTTAGAAAGTATAAGCTCAATTGATCTTTGATTGAAGATGTATAGTTTAGTAATAGTTGTATACATCTATCTTCAAATGCTGTAAACAAAAGATGGCTTTGCAATTTATAGTCCGTATTGGGGTTCTTTTATAAATCCTTCTTTCTTCCAATACGCTGATCTTTTGGTTTTTTTTTTTTCGTGAAGATAAATTGGAAGTCTAAGCCACCCGACTTATTTTTAAATTAAATTAAATGTCTATGAAAGACTCTTCAGTTGGGTTTCGAACCTGCGACCTTCCAACTCAAGGTGCATTGCTCTTTGCCACTAGACTAAGAACTAGTTCTTTATGTTGATATTTTATTATTGGTTTGCAAAATTTCCTCTCAATTTACCTTTTGTTCTCGATTGCCATATCAGTAATGTACTGTAGCTGCTGCTTATCCATATCCAATCTGCTCAACACCTTGGATAGTTTCATGGCTTGGATTTCTAGGATAGGCAAGTGCAGAAGTGCTCGATTATGCAAAAGTGAAATTATGAATGCATTTTCTCATCAGCGGAATATATAATGAAAACGACTTGCACTTAATTTTATACCAGAATTATTACTCTAAAGAGTTAAAGAAAATTCTCAAAATTTGACCATGTTGCACTACTATTTATCCATGGAAAACAAAGTGCATGAAAATTAATAAATGAGACCTTGGGATTCTGAGCAATGAACAGTATATATGTTTAATAGTTGAGACAAGTGCTGTCCTAATAATATTCTTATTCTTTTCCTTTAAGGAGATTAAGCGTTCTTAGGTTGAATACGTCGTATTGAAGTTCCTTTCTCAAGATCTGAGAATAACGGCAGGATAAATTAGAATTTATTTGCCACTGAGAGTGAAGATATAAGATTTCGTCAATCTTCAATGAAAGACATCAAAATGTTTGGTTGCTTTTGTTAAGAATCGAAAGCTAATCCAAACTGGAATTAGATGAATTGAGTTTTTTTTTTTTCAGAAAGTACAATCCTTTTCATGGAATTTTCTTATACAATGGACAAATAGTTAGCAACTTGATATTGCAGATATATGCAACAATTAACACAGGAGAAGACTTGGCAATATTTTTATTGATTACGTTCACACAGAGTTGTAGGTAGAGGTCAACAGTATCAATAGATTGTAGGGAACAACACGTATGGCACAAGTGATTAGATGTCTGTTGTATAGGCATCTGATGCATACAATACGTTTGGCTATCTGGCAATACCAGGAAAAAAACAAAGTTTATATTCATGTGAACATGTGATTCACTCCTATGCTAGGAACAACTAACAAAATACAGGCAGATGTTAATGTCCCCCTTAATTCCTTATAGATAAGGTTTTGGTTCTGCAATGAGTCTTGCAGAGGGCCACAATAGAACTAGCCTCCATGCTCTCAGCATGGCCAACTCGACGCGCTGGAGATGGCGCGCCACCCCTTCTCTCCAAGTACATTGTACTTCACATGTTGTTGCCGTGTTGATTGATTGCTAATTTGCTATCTCGTCCTGATTTGCACCACCTAGCTAGCTTGACTATGAATCAATAAATAATGGATGTTGACATTTTAGATTTCAAACAGTGTTCTCTTTTAGAAATCACATGCTAGCTAGTCACAAAACATTTTATTTTTTTGAAACAAGTGAGGGACCGCCTCACCACTCTTTTCCTTTTTTTTCAAAAAGTACAAAGAGTTACAAACAATTAAATCCCCAAGAAAATAAGCCCATCAAAACCGCCCATAAAACCAGCGCCTAATCTGGAAAAACATCAAACCTCATAATGAACTACCTGGCAACGGTACCAGTATCTGTATGGTACCGGTGCTAGTCATAAAACTGAACAGGCATCCTTCAATCTAATTTTATATAATTATATATATATATATATATATATATACCGGTTTTTAAGCATTGTAAATGCATGGGAAGTTTCTATCCTAGTGTGAATCCTATTCGGCTAGTTTTCTCAATGATATATCCATTATCATCTTTTGTAAGATTTTAGGTTTCCTTAGATCTTTAGAGAGATATATAATAGATTAATATCTGTTGCGAGATCTGCTGATAAGACTCACAAATATTTTAGATTGTGTGTCATATCTAGCATAATATTTGATGTGTCTTTCTTTACATTTCCTTTTATTTTCTTTCCATGTTTTAATTTTTGCTTTCTGCCATAAATCAATATATAGTAGCTTTAGGTATTAAACATGAGAAAACAATGGTGTGTGTGAGTTGTAATATCGGATGTTATACTCTAATAAAATCGGATGTGTTGAGTAATCGTGGAGTGCGCTTTAGGCGATACCACGTTAAATCTCTGTGCCACCTTCCTATTATTGTTTTACGACAATATCAGAAAATAGTTTTGTTAAAAATTAAGCTGTGTCAATTATTACCTGCAATAAATTCTTGATACTGAGAAAACTCCATGGCCCCATACATGTGCAATGATATCGTTATCGTGTGAGGAGTTGACTAGATTAGAGCAATGTACTGAGCAAAGAAACAAGAGCGAGAATTGCATGCATGGGCAGACATGCATTTACTAACTGCAGCCCAAGCTACCCAAATAATGTGCAGCTTCTATCAGTGACCCCGAATAATAAAATTAATAAATTTATCAACGAGACCAATGTCATGCAACTTATCAGACTAACAGATGAATTATATTTAACACATTTATAATCATGCGCATGAAAATAATGGCAAATTATTTTCTAATGATTTCTCATAATTATAAGTAATAATATCTTTCATAGATTCTTTTGATGGATGCAAGTATGTATTTTAATACATTAATTATCCTTCTAAAAGTATCATTTCTTCTGACTTTTTTTTTTGTTATATCTTCTGTGATTGATAGAAGTCGTTTGTCTGTACAATTTCTTTTTCTTAGGTTTGGTTGGAAAATTGCCAACTAGCAGAGATTTGTATTAAAGGAAAAGGTAATCACATCATTATCATTACAAGCTTAAAGCATACAGCAAGAAACTAACTGTACAATTTTCTCATTATTGAAGAACAAGTCAGTTTTGTCTGTTTTATTAACTTCAATTGCTATATATTCTTCTTATTTCGCTGAACCAGTTTCCACGGATATGAGTCATACGACAACACATTTCTTAGCTTGAGAGTTGAGACGACAAAAATTAAGAAACACCAGTAGAAGCTCAAACGATGCGCTTGAGACGACCCCAAAGACACAGGTCAGTCGAACACATGTTAAATAGCCTCCATCCATTGAGAGATTTGGCGTATGACCTCTAGCCATCTATGCAACGAATAATTAAAGGACTGATATCTAGTAGTAAAAAAAAAAAAATCATATGAAAGTATTTAGAATTTCTCTATTTCTGAAGTATTTTATTTATTTATTTATGCATTTATTTAGTTCTTCTAAATGATCATATGAAATTGCCATAGAGAAGCGATTAGTTGTTTTCTTATTATCTCAGAAATAATTAAACGTGTTTTATAATCTCTTGAACGCTGTTGTTCTAACGTAAATTAACACTACTTGTTACATTAGTGCACCTAATAATGGATCCATCCACATGAAGAACAGAATTAAAGTAGCCCTCAACATAATCGATGCCCGTTTGAGCACGTACGTCTTCTGTGATGTTTCTATATCAGAGGAAAGAAAATTGGAATAGGACGGAGTCCTGCGAGAAACAAATTCTGATCTAGGATCATTTTTTTCCCATTGCCCGCCTCCGTTTCATTTATTATTCTTCAATCGGGTTAAATATTTTACTTTAGATCATGAATCATTTAATTTAAAATAAGTACATCGAGCCTCTTTACTTGGATCTAATATATTTATTTTTAGATAATGTCAGCGAATTAATTTCATATGTTGATTTTGGATCGAATAATTTGGATAAAAATATAATTTTATCAATCAAATCTAAAAATAACAATAATCTGTATATGTTAAATTTGAAACAATGAGTTATCCTCACATTTCCGAATATTCGTTAGGCAGTAAGCCCCCAGTAAGATTGTTTGTTTTTGCCGTTTCTCGAACGTGAATCTCATGATTGATATTGAATTTTCATAGATGTCTACATTGTTTGTTTTTGGCGTTTATCGAACGTGAATCATATGATTGATATTTAATTTTCATAGATGTCTCAGATTTGAAATTTGCTATAAGATATCAATGGTGTAAATTTGATTTGTCTATTTTAGATCAAACAAAGTCGGATATAACTATATTTATCTCCAGTAAAATGCTGCTACAAATGAAAATTACTTCTCTAGATTACTTAACATTTTGATTCTTTTCAATGGTGCTTGATAATCAAATAATGTTTTTAATTGTACCAAATTTCGATTGTAAATATATTTTAATTTGATAAAATTGTCGGCGTGATCGCCACCTAATCTTCAAGAAAATTGTACCAAATTTCGACACATGCTTTAAGTGATAAATGTGTTATATTTTACTTTTTTTTTTTTTTCTGTTTTAGATTTTGATGCAGACATGCAGTTATAGTCGGAAAATGAATAATACTAGCAAAAATGTCTTCAATATGTAAGCAAATAAATAAACAAAATAATATTAGGCATTCTATTTGTATTTATTTTCTTACCATGTATTTTTTATGTTTCATTATTATTATTATTATTATTATTATTATTATTATTATTATTATATTTCTAATTCTACCCGGTGTAGATGAAAGGTTTAAATATTTTATCTCATTATTAAATCTAGACTACTGATCTGATCATATTTTAAAAATCCATGGCCTATATTTGTGTAGTTTAACATTCGGATATATCTTTGGACTCAAAATTGAATAGGCCTTTAGATTGATGCTTTTGTAAGTAGTAGAGATTATCAGTATATATTATTTTTAAATTATGGTATTTCCATATAATATTTTTTAGGAAAGTTAATGCTTCTGATAACATTCTTTATCAAATCAGCATATATATAGGAAAAAGGAGGCGCATCACTTGACAATGGTTTCTGTTGACAATCTTAAAAATATACTCTCAAATCAATTCAAATGAAATAGAAAATCCTCAATTAAAAAAATGAATTGGATAAGTATTTAGAGATCTCTAAGTATTTATCTATTTATTTATTTTTAGAAAATTTTGACAGAGACAGCCAATAGAAGAAACAAAGGAAAGAAAAAGAAAGCCCCTATATAGGAGAAAAAACAGCACGACATCCCTCTCGGTAAACCAAGGTCCCAAGAATAAAACATCAACTAGAGACCAAGTTCTAATTGTATATGTCGTGGGATATATAGATAGCATACCAACCAAATTTCATGCCGTGTAAGTTGTAAGTAATTGCGCAATCTTAAATACGAGAATAAAATTATAGGATCTCACATCGATTGGAAGTGAGTGATCAAATGAAAAAGCTCTAGTCGCCACGTGCACCTTCTACATGAATCCTGCAACAAAACCAGACGAGCAGGACACCACAAGACCTTTCTGCATTCTCGTCTCGATGGTATACTCAATGAATGAAGGCCTTGAATTGTCTCCCTTCTCTTCATTAACCTTTTCTCTTTCTTGCTCTCTGCTCTCCATTAGTACAGGGCTTATATGAGGGTCTAAATTCACTCAGAAGGCGAAACAAAGTCGGTGGGATCAAAGGGTGTAAAGATTATATCGTGCAGATTTAGTGTCCCAGCGATAGCAACCCGTTTGACACTCTAGCAACCCGCTAAAATCTCTAGCGGCCAGCTTAAAATCCAAACGGTCCGCTAAACACCACATAAGTATCATCTCGGATTTACATCATTGGTGTATTAATTCTCTGACTTTAAAAAATAAACTGATGATAATTTCTCATTCAATCATATATATTCGTGAGAATAGTGAATCATTATTGGTGATTAGATATATCAATTAATTCTCAACAACTAAACCAATATTGACGATATTCATTTCACTATTTATGACTACATACATCAATCCATCTATCCTTCGTCACCAAATCAAAACCATATTGATTTCACAGTTAAATAACTAATACGTTCATTATCCACGTGTCATAACTAAATCAAATATAATCTATTGATTTGAAAAGCAATATATAACTTTCCATTTTTCCAATTAGCTCATTTTGTTGTTCTTCGATCCACAAGTGCATGGATTGAAATCATTTAATTATTTCCCTCCGTGCTTCCCGGTACTCCATTTGCACTA
Source organism: Rhynchospora breviuscula (assembly GCA_027562975.1). Classification (NCBI taxonomy): domain Eukaryota; kingdom Viridiplantae; phylum Streptophyta; class Magnoliopsida; order Poales; family Cyperaceae; genus Rhynchospora; species Rhynchospora breviuscula. The sequence continues at coordinate 48,761,655 of CM050398.1, forward strand.
TAATCTTGATACCAGCACCTCTTGGGTCTTGGCCAATAGTCATTGTTGCTTTATACAATACCTCTTCATACCTTTCATACTTTTTGAACCATGCATATTTGTAAGGAATATAGTGGTTATTCCTAAATCTTGCTTGTATCTTTCATACTTTTTGTCCTTGCATATTTTTATGGAATATAGTATTGTTTCCTAAAAAAATAAAAAATATATTATTTTTTAATTTAAAAGTTCTTATTTCGTTTCAAATAAGTACTTTTTTTTTGTCTAAACAAGTGCACTTTTCAAGATGGTTCAAATAATGGACAATGAAAATTTAAGACAACGAGTATATATACATTTTGAACTTAAAGAAGCAAGTATTGTTTCGGCTTAAACAAGCATATATACATTTTGAAAAGTTTACATAACACGTCTAGAATTTCAAGACAATTTAAATCATGCTTATTTAAAATTAAATAAGCAAGTGTTTGTTTCGGTCATACTCTTGTGAATTTTAGTATAGTTAAGTATGCAATTTAAGGTGTATGTAAATCAGTGGAAAGTACTTAAAAGGTGAATCACATGACCCGTATTTCGTATTTCTTTGAAATAATTAGATGTGTGTTTAAATGCTTTATCTTACGTATTGCTTTGAAATGATTAGATGGCTGGCTATTGAAATCCCTTAAATTAAATTCGTTATTTCTCGTTTAGTAAGGTGAACCATTGCATAAAATTGTTTCATCCGAAATCATGTGTTATTTTGTTGTTATCGCCGTGATCATGTTGACTATAAGATAATAAGCCTCGTAGTCTTATATCATCATCACATAATTAATATTAAAGACTATACTTCTCTGTGTTTGATTTGAGAAAAGAAAAGAAAAAAAAAAAACACTACACGCGCTTCTTTGTGATATGCATCAATAAATACACATTAAATTATTGATTTCACCTCTACTTTAGTAAACTATTCTGTCTCAATTAATGTCATATAATCCAACAATTGAACACAGAAAAGAAGGCACACATAAAAATGTTACCGTGTCACGAATAAACTGAGAAATTGACAACGATTGACATTGCAATCAAACCCCAGATAAGCTTTAAGAAACATAATGCTTGAGAAAAGAATAACACACACGAGAACAAACTTGTACAGTTTTTAAGAAAAACTGTTACATGTTTATTCTTTTTTGACCTCTCTTAAAACATTCGAAATTTTAAAATTCGACGTTTCACGATTCTATATATGTTTATTTATTTATTTCATTTAACTATATTTCAATTTATGTATTTTTAAGGGGGGAAGAAAAGAAGAGGGGACTGCTTCTAGCCTGGAGTAGAAAATAATGTCCGCTCTACACGACTGCACATGGGTAATTAAAACATAGGTTGTCTAAGCCAGGCTCATATTTACTGGTTGAGAGTGAGTGAGTGGGCCTATAGTAAATTACAAATTGTGGTGTGTCTAGTGTGTTGACATGATATAGATTTATGTTATCACGAGATGACACACTAAATGTACGAATTTAACACGATAAGGGTGTGTTGGTGAGGCGTGTTAAAATTGTATCGTATTGACATTTTTAGAAAAATGACAAGGTATAACACGACACGGTTCAACACGGTATGATTTAACACGATACAGTTACAACACGACACGACACAACACAGTTCCATATATTTAAAAATTTGTAAAATTCAAAATGTGAAAAAAAATAGTATAGAAATTTCAATAAAGAAAGTATAACAAAAAAAATTCCAACTAATATTGTTAGTTATGTAATTCATATTTTATTATCTGATTATTATATGTTATCTATTTTTTTAGAGGAAAAAAAAAATAAACTCTTGACACGGATGGACACGGATGTGTTGTGCCGTGTCAACACGGTGTGTCAACCAGAGGCGGAGCCAAGTACAAGAAATGGGGGTCAATTGACCCCCATTGATTTATGAAAAATAATACTATATTTAGAAGTTTACACTTGCAAATTGAAAAGATTTTGTAGATATGCAATATTTGAATCCCATAGATATTCAAAAGATTTTCAACTAGTGAACCCCATATTGGATTTGAAAATTTATTCATGTTTGGAAAAAAATATTTATATACTAGATATATATTCGACTGCCACAAATATTTCATCTTATCGAGTATTTCATGAACTTTCACTTTTAGTAATGCTTAGCACATGCATATTGATGAATGAATTTTATCATATGTGTTCACGAAAGCAAAAAATTTTTCGAGACGTTTATGCTTAATACTTATTATTTGATCTTGAATATGTAATTTTATAATTTACATTGTCAATATATAGATTTATTGTTTATTTTATTACATATGACAAAAGATTCAGATATAATCAATAACCATAATAACTTTTGATCAATCTATTTAATTTGTTTTCTTCTTTTGTTTGTTTATAACATTTCATCTATGACGATTTCAAAGGATGAAACTCTAGAGAATTCAATTCGAAGATAAAAAAAAATCTATTATAACTTGTAACTTCTATATAATTGTTTTATATTTCGTCCTAATATTTTTTCAGTAGAGTTTTTAAGTATTTTATTGAAATAATGTGGAATAAAATTGAAATGAATTGTAAAATATCTCCAGCAATTTCTAATGTCTAAATTGCCGATTGCACGATCAAAAGGACACTAATAATCTAAATAGCCATGGATGATTTTTTTTCAAGGATCATTGGATCTGTAATAAGTCATAATGAATGATTTAGATTTAGCCCAGATAAAAAACTCATCCAAGACAGAATTTTTCTAATATATATAGTATGAATTTATTTAATTTTTGTAATATTAATACTAAAAATAATTGAACCCATTGCCAAGATTTTCTGGCTCCGCCACTGGTGTCAACTGTGGCGTGTCGGCCTTCTCCTCTACTTAGCACGACATGACACGACATGACACAATTTCAAATCCGATCCGTGTCAACATGACACGGCACGGTGCAAAATATGACTGTGTTTGACATGACAAACCACAATACCGCGAGATTGCAATTCACTGTGGGCCTACGGGTCAATTATAAATAATAAATAAATAAATGTTTGTGTTCTGTCATTTCAAACTTTCAATAACTTTCCTTAAATATAACAGCCCAAAAAACAAAAACATTTAAAATAAACATGCAATCATAGGCTCCCAATTAAATTCAATACCTAGTTACTATTATACTCATAAAGATTCGTACATATCCAATAATTATTAGTTCGGATTAATTTTTGTAATCCTGTCTTTATTGAATAAACTTGATACATTTGTTTGCAAATCTTTTCTAATTAATCGGCATCCATCTCTTCAAGACGAACTTAAATTCAAAACCCGAACCCGGATCAAACCCGGGTCTAATAAACCCGGCTAGAGATCTCATTGCTCCACTGTTCTACACGGAAAGCTCCGGACTTCAGACTCGAGAGTACAGACAGAATCCGCTCAGCACTAAACAAACCCTGTCCTTCCAGCACTGATCCAGCACCCTCCGATCAGAATCAGAGATCTGGACCGTCCATTCCACAGAGAGAAGACTCCAATCAAACAGATTCTGACAATCTGACAGGGTGTGTTGACCCACCAGAGCGGTAAGCTTACCCGCTCCAGCGCCTTCTCCATTCAAAGAGAGACGCGTGGTTATAAAGCCCCTCCATTTTTCTCTTCACCATTGCTAACGCGCTTCGGAGTTCGGAGTTGAGCACCCAGCGCGAGCCATTGTTCGCTTCTCTCTCTCCCCTTTCTAGCTAACCCTTGTGTGCTCTCTAGCGCTAAACCCAAACCCCAATGGAGGTTCGCCGGAGACACGTTCAAACTCCGGCGAATGCGGCCGGAAAGGGGAGCGGAGGTGGCCATTCCAAGGTGCAAGCTTCGGACGCGCTTCCATTGCCTATTCGCCACACGAACCTCCTCTTCTCAGCGCTTTTCATGGCTTCGCTTGTTTATCTGATGAGGCGCTGGCGAGAGAAGATCCGCTCTTCTACTCCACTCCATGTGGTGGGTTTGGCTGAGATTCTCGCCATCTTTGGTCTGATCGCCTCACTTATTTACCTCCTCAGCTTCTTTGGCATCGCCTTTGTTCAATCTGTGGTTTCATCCAACGACGAGGAAGAAGACTTCCTGCCTCACTCCAAAACCGCTGCTCCTTCGCAATGCTCCCTCCTAGGGCCCACTGAAGTGCCGTCGGAGAAATTGCCACAGGAGGATGAGGAGATCGTGTCCATGGTGTTGGCTGGTAAAATGCCATCTTATCTTCTTGAATCGAAATTGGGAGATTGTCGGAGAGCAGCCGGGATTAGACGGGTGGCATTGTCGCGAACGACAGGTAGAAGCCTAGAGGGGTTGCCGCTTGATGGGTTCGACTATGAGTCGATCCTCGGGCAGTGTTGTGAATTGCCAATCGGCTACGTGCAACTGCCCGTTGGGATTGCCGGCCCGTTGTTGCTTGATGGCAGGCAGTACTATGTGCCAATGGCTACCACTGAAGGGTGTTTGGTGGCTAGTACCAATAGGGGTTGTAAGGCCATTGGTGAGTCTGGTGGGGCTATGAGTATGGTTTTGAGGGATGGTATGACACGGGCCCCAGCTGTCAGGTTTCCGTCTGCATGTCGTGCTGCAGAGCTCAAGGCTTTCATGGAGTCACCAGAGAACTTTGATACTCTCTCTGTGATTTTCAACAGGTTTCCATTTGTTAATTTATTCATTTAATTGTTTTATTATGGTGTTTGCAGGTAGCTTTTTTAAATAAAGATCTTGGGTTGCATGTTTTGTGTTTGATAGCTGGTTTCAACTTTTACAAATGGAATTGGTTGAGTTATTCATGGTCATGCGTTTTGTGCACTCCACTTTTTGTCAGCTTGAATAACTTATTAAACAAAACAGTTCACTACTTGTTTTCTTTATACCACTGGCAGTATAATACTAATAATGAGTGCATAAGCTCGAGTTGATACAGTATATATTTGAATATTTATTTTGTAGGTCTAGTCGATTTGCAAGATTGCAAGGGGTGCATTGTGCCATAGCTGGGAGGAACTTGTACATGAGATTCACCTGCAGTACCGGGGATGCAATGGGGATGAATATGGTTTCCAAGGGAGTGCAAACTGTGCTTGATTTCCTGCAAAATGATTTCCCTGACATGGATGTGATCACCATCTCTGGTTAGTTAGTTGGAATTTACATTTTTTTTTTTTTTGGTTGGTGTTCCGTTAATATCCTTGTAGAGAATCTGTCTGGAGTCTTTTTTTGAGTTCCAGAAATAGTATTGTGGACATATCTATTTAAACCCAGGTGACATAACATTGTATTTATTAGAACTAGACAAACCACCAATTGAATATAGGAAAAAAAAAAGACAAAAAAAAAAATGAAGGAGAGCCCAAATTTGCTTTGGAGTGGCTGTCTTAGTTTTAACCAACCAACTAAAAAAGATGTAACTATATGTTTTGCATCCTTTACCTGATAAGACATCCTCTTGTACATTAATAAATACTAAGCACTGCAATATAGTTTTTCTGATGTAATGGTCTGATCCCAAGTGGTACGATCATAATTAATTAGTTGTACTATGGAATATATGCAATATAATTTCAAACAAATGTAATCATCAAGTTGTTGGCTCAGTTCTGTGGTCGGGCAATATGATTTGGAGTTGTCTATTTAACATTAATGTATACCTCCCCTATGAGCAACATGTTGAATTAGATTTACCTTATATACCTTGCAGATTAGGTCTAGAGACAACATGTTGAATTAGATTTAACATCTACTTTGAAAAAATAATTATTTCAAATTAAAATTTAAAAAAATTCAGATAGTAAAAAATAAATTCAATCTTGGTCAGATTTTGCATTGAATTCTGAACTTTGTAGGATATAAAAGAAATTCAACTATATCAAATCTTAAGATATTTGTTCTTTTGCCCAGGTAATTTCTGTTCTGATAAGAAACCGGCAGCCGTGAACTGGATAGAAGGGAGAGGCAAATCAGTTGTGTGCGAGGCAGTGATCAAAGAGGAAGTGGTAAAAAGAGTACTGAAAACAAATGTAGAATCCCTAGTTGAGCTCAACACAATCAAGAATCTGGCAGGATCTGCTGTTGCTGGTTCTCTTGGTGGTTTTAATGCACATGCCAGCAATATTGTTTCTGCAATATTCATTGCCACGGGTCAGGACCCTGCTCAGAATGTTGAGAGTTCTCACTGCATCACTATGTTGGAAGCCATCAATGATGGCAGGGACCTTCACATTTCAGTCACCATGCCTTCCATTGAGGTATTTTTTTTCCTTAAAAAAAATGTATTCCAGTTCTACTGCTTGATGCTACTCAACATTGCCATAAATATCTAATTGGTTTAATCTCACTTTTGCAATAGTAGTTCCTACAAATTTCAATTCTGTTTCATTATTACTGTAACTAGTGTCTCTTAAGCTCTCTGAAATTATACTTTATTTAATTACCAATGATCCTTTAAATTTGTGTTGTTAAATGCATTGTTGCCTGTCAAGGTTTATTTTATCCATCTGTCCAGCTGACCTACCCAGTTAATAATTCCTAGATTCTCTCTTTAATCTCCACAAATCCTCCTTAACAGCTTATTCAACAATAATTAATTTCTCCACTTGTCGCCACCACTAACATTCGACCTTGTTCCACGATGTACTAGAATAGTTTATTTGGACATAATCCAAAAATGTAACATCATGCAAACATGTCTTTGAATCATATATTTGTATGATATTACAGGTTGGAACAGTTGGTGGCGGGACCCAGCTAGTTTCGCAAGCAGCCTGCCTGGACCTATTAGGTGTTAAGGGCTCCAATGTCAGCACCCCCGGTGCCAATGCACGTCTCCTAGCTACTGTTGTTGCCGGCGGTGTACTTGCGGGTGAATTGTCCCTACTGTCAGCTCAGGCCGCTGGCCATCTAGTGAAGAGCCACATGAAATATAACCGCTCCACCAAAGACATAACCAAGTCGGCAGCTTGATCAACCAAAGTGTCATATAAATATGAATCAATCAATAAAGCTAGCTTTCTTTTTATTTAATCCTTTTTTCTATTTATATTTGGAGGTAGTAACGTAATATTTGTACGTTCCTTTTAGCTGACACCTGGCCACTCTTGTCACTTTCTTCCATGCTTGCCGTGCTGACCTCCTTTGTTCTTTTCTATTGCTCTGATATCTTGTGAAGAATCCTGACCTTGGAATTGTATTAACTAAGCGAGCTCTGATGTATGTTGTTTACTTGTCTCTCTGGTTCTGATGTTGTCGAGTGAATTGATTATTATTGAATATTGATACATTGGGATCAGGTCAAAAGAGGGACTGTGCAGTACTCGCCGCTGTTTCAGACTTTGGAGTTTGAAGTTTGGAACTTTGGGTGCATTGAATTGCCTCGTGTAATTACTGTCTTAATTTTGAGAGAGCAAAATTCTGGGCTAGTACGTGGTAAGCATGTGATGTGATACCTCTCAGTTGAAATAAAAATTTGAGAAAATAGCTGGCGTGTCGTATGCGCTCAAATACAATTCATTTTCACTTCAAATTGATGTTTACCTGCTTATACTTACTGCTTTGGTATTGCTTGTGAACTGACTAAACGGGTTATTAAATCCGAATTTCTTTTTACTTAATTTGTCTTTCTGACATCCTAACCTTCTAAGTATGCCTTAATATGTGCACGCTGAATTGACCAAATCTACATCTCCATCGATCTGACGCAGCAATTAGGGAAATGTTCAACTGTTGATGGCCAATAGGAATGCAAAGTTTGTGAATATGTCCTGATCAGTTATCCGTACAAGTTCAGAAAAAGGAAAGAAAACAAAAGATACACTATAATCTATCTAAATCATAGGTGATAACCACTTGGCAAATCAATGTCTGATGCAGAATTGTAGTCCACAAGGATACCAAGACAATTAGATCCATTCCATCAAAATTTGATTGTCACATTTGGATCAAGATTGACCACTAAAATAATAATAATAATAATCAATTAAAAGCACAACAATGTTAGTTGCCAATTAGGAGCCGTTGAATTTGCAATCCTCTCAAGGGGTAGCTGTAGGCTGTAGCATGCACCATATAGTCATATACCTTAGATAGGAGAAAATAGGTGGTGGGTCAGAAGGGATGAATGAAGGACGACAGTGTGCCACACATGAGCATGTGATTAAAGCACAAAACAACCACCTACTGCTAGTTGATTCACTCACATGGCTGGATCCAATCTGATGGGCCACTATTTACCTGGATCGGTTGGTGCTCATTGTCCTTGCTCCCCTATTTCATTTACAATTTCTCCATTTATTTTTATCCCCAAACTGAAAAATGTACTTCCAGTCCTATCTATCTATTTCTTCCTCCAACAAGGATGTACTGATCGCTTTCCCGTTTCTGTTTATTTTCTGTCTGGCATGTGTGAGCTTGTGGTCGTGCGTGCGCGCCTGTCAGTGTGCATATGCATGCGATGTGTAATGTGTTTGCTCATTTGTAAAGAATTGACATCCCAAAATTAAACCATCATTTAATTTCTTTGTTCTCTTACAATGCCTATTCTGACTTGATGTACATTTTATTGACATTTTCTTATTAATCTACTACGTAGGTTGTTTTATTCCTTTTAATAATAGAGTTTTTTTTTTTAAAAAAAAAGTTTCACTCCAAAAACAAAGTGTTCGCACAATAGGTTGTTTTATGCACAAATAAATTTTTAAAAAACAAAGTATTTGCACAATAGAAAATAATATGAAAAGTATACTAAAATTCAACTTATATAGCACAAAATAGATACCTTTATTTTTCAATTTTTATTTAGCATTCTAAATATGTTGTAAACATCTCATTAAAATGGAGACAAATGTATAGATATACATGAGTCGTCTGATTATATGACATGATTATAAGTTGAAACTTAACCTTCTTTATTTTATATGATTTATTTTTTAATTGAATTCCTTAGCATCCGAAAATAAAACGGAGAATGGATAAAGAGGGTAATAATTCACCTAATAAAAAGTTAAAGACCCAGTCCGATAACTAACACGGTACTTCTCTTTAAGAATTCATCATAGCAAATCCCTCAGTTATCGATGTGTTTGTAATTTAGAAGACATAATCAATAATTGGGAAAATTTTGTTTGTGCCCCCCAAAACCGCGGAAACTGGGTTTTTGCCCCCCAAAAATAGGAACTCCTGATTTTGCCCCCCAAAATTTCAAAATCCTTCTCTTTTTACCCCTTTGTCATATTTTATATCAGAAATATTTGGAAAATAATAAAAATAAATATAGATGACTATTATGCCCCTCCTCGAATCTAACCCAGTCATGCATATCGATTAAACCCAATTTCGTCCCTTCGAACTTTTGTTCCGTCTCGTGCACAAACGAGGACGAACCACCGCGTGATGAACCCTAAAAGCTTGATCGTGCACAACCTTTCATCTCTCTGGCGTAGAAACCAGGACGAACTCTTCCTCTCTCAACACTAAAAGCTTCATCTATCTCACGATCGCAGCCTCCGTTTCCTCTATGCTTAGCTTATGTCTCTCTCTCTTCATCCATTGCTGTCTTAGCTTAGCATCCACCAGAGGTTTGTCTCTTTTTCTTCATATTATGTTTTGACAATGCTATTCTTTAGATTTTTGTGTGCGATTTTGGGTTCTTCGATTTGGGTGTTCAATTTTGGTCAGCCATTCTTGCTGTAGTATGATTCTTGCGGTATGATTTTGGTCAGCGATTCAATGTAGGTTTGAGATGATAATTAGCTTTAAAAGCATTAACACGTTCAGTGCAACCTTTCCAATGTCACTGTGATTTGTCAAAATTGTTACTATCTCATTCCATAGTTATAGTATATAGCTGAAGCCTAGCACAATAATGATGAAATGATTATATATCATTCATAGTGGAATAATAGTAATAGTTTACTTTTCAGGTCTAATTAATCTCTAATGGACATAACTACCGTGGCTTGTGGTAGTCAGAGTCATGACAACCATGAGGATTATGAGAACGAGCAGTATATGGAAGCCGAAGTGGAAGCCGAAGGTGAGATACATTATCTTTCTGATGAAGATTATGTAATGCTTGCTCCTCTAGAAGCTGCACACGTACCATGTGTAGAAGTAGAAACCAATATGGAGCCAACTATACTTCCTGAGAATGAATATGGTATTCTATACGATGCTGATAATCCGAGGATAGAGCTTAATGCATTATTTCCTGATGTTGAGGCCTTTAGAAAATCATCGAGGCATTTTGCAATCAAAAGTGATTTTGAATATACCACATTGAAGTCAGACAAAAAAAGATTCAGGGCAAAATGCGCCTATCCAAGTTGTCTTTGGAGGATTCGGGCTTCTAGGCTTCGAGATGATGGTAAAACCTTTAAGGCAGGGGCGAAGCTAGGATTTGATATCAGCAGGGTCCGTAAATTTTTTTTTTTTTGCTGAAAACATATGTATGATGTTACTTTTAATATAGACATAGTATAATAATAATTTTTAAATAAAGAACTCTAAATAATGTAACATAAAAATTCATGATAAATCAAATATATATTATAATAACAATAGAAAATCTAAAATAATATATTTAATATACAAAATAATAATTCAAAAATCAAGACAATAAAAAAAATACAACAATTTCCTATGAATTTTCATTTTTCTCGTAATTTTACATAATAGGTTCATTAGAAATCTCATTGAACACTTTTTTTTTCTATATTATAAATATATAAAGATAGGAGGCATACAGAAGAATTTGACCACTATTCAAACCACAATATTTCTTATCTTTTGTGGCGCTCAGAATTTTTTTGACAGGAATATATAGTATTTAGAATTTTTAGTGGCAGTTTTTATATAATATCCGAATTGTATTTTTGATCATCTGTGGTACTTTTATTTATAATGTCCTAAAGTTCACAAAACATTATATAGACAAATCATGCAATGTGCGAGATTCGCGCTAGTATATAAATGCTACAAATAATTATTCATTTAAATATTCCATTATATTTTCAATTTTGTCTTAATAAAATTCATTGGGGAGGAAGGGAGAAGGCGATTAGTCACGAACAAATGCTACCTGTGTCCCTATGCGATTTTTTAGACGCCGTTATGCAATTCAAATTAAACACGACATGTTCAGCTGGGTCCTTCAAATTTTTGAGATGGGTCCCTAACTTCTTGTGATTTTTTTTTAATTACAAACAAATACAATATTAAATAAATTTTTTTTTTGAGGTGGGTCCATGGACCCACCAATCACCACGTAGCTTCGCCCCTGCTTTAAGGTATAGCATATGTAACTCCTTATGCAGTTTAATTCATTTGCTAAAATATATAGAAACTGTTATAAATGATTATAGTCTTAGTCTTAAAGGTATATCATATGTTCTGTATAGCATAAGTAAGAAGTAATTACTAGCTGAAAATTTATTTTTGGTAATGCAGATAACTGTCTTACCCAATGAGCATACTTGTCCATCCGTAGGCAGGGCTAAGGGAACTATGGTCTCTAAGTCTTGGGTGGCAGAGAGGGCTGCCGATTTCTTAAGGAGAAACCCATCGGCTGGAGCAAAGGCAGTACAAAACCAATTAGTAGAAACTTTTCATGTAAACTTGAATTATGGTAAAGCTTGGACAGGAAGGACTGCTGCTCTTGTAGGACTCCAAGGTTCATGGGAGAATAGCTTCAACTTGGTGTACAATTTTAAAGCTGAAGTCGAAAGTAAATGTCCCGGCAGCATCGTGGAGATAGAATGCGAGAAGGATGGCAAAAAGATGCGGTTCAGCAAGATATTTGTTGCATTAAAACCGTGTATAGATGGGTTTCTTCATGGTTGCAGACCTTATTTGGCTGTGGATTCAACTCATCTGACAGGTATAATTGTCAAACTATGCTTACTGTACTTTAATTCATTTACTATTTGGTATTTTAGGCATGAGCTTGTACTATGATAATCAGAAAAAGTTCTGTGTAAGTTAATTTAGTTGTCCCAAGTCTCAATTATAAGTTAAACAAAGAATGTATGCACCAGCATGGTAAATGTGGTAAATGTGTGAGAACGTATACCTAAGTGCATTTGGTAAATGTGTGAGAACAAAAAAAGGTAGCAACCTGTAGATTTTTCTACAAATATATTGGCAGCTCTGTTGAGAAGACTAAAAGCAAATTACCAAATCACTTAGAATAGACTTATCTCTGCAGTTCCAAATTGGCAGCAATCGTCAAAAAGCAAATTACCAAATCACCTTACTGTTTTGACTAATTCACTTCTATTATTTGAAATAGGCAGGTATAGGGGACAGTTGGCGACCGCTTGTGGTGTTGATGGGTTCAATTGGTTGTATCCAGTTGCATACGGTGTATTCGATTCGAAAACAACAGAAACATGGACCTGGTTTATGACTCAATTGAAGAAGGCAATTGGAGACGTGTCGGGGCTCGTTATATCCTCGGATGGATGCAAGGGATTAGATAAGGGTGCTGCAAATATATTTCCACACGTCGAGCGTAGGGTGTGTATGAATCATTTGGATAAAAATTTCAAAATAAAATTTCATGGGAAGGTATTTGACGATAATTTCAAGCCGGCTTCCTACGCAAACACCATAGAACAATGTGAGAATCACCTAAGTCTGATCAAGAAAGCATCGCCAGAAGCATTCAACTATTTGGAGAAACATGGGCTGTGGTGTAGAAGCAAGTTCTCGGAGGCCTCAAAGGTGGATTATGTGACCAACAACATATCAGAATCTTTCAACAATTGGATAAAAGATCTCAAGGATTTGCATGTTATTGAGATGCTTAATCAGATTAGGCGGCGACTTATGGTGACATTTGATAGACGGAGGAAAGTGGGGAGAAAAATAAAGGGAAAAATTGTTCCAAGTGTAATAAAGGACCTAAATGAAAAGAGTAGACATATCGATGTCAGGAGGATGACTATAAGTAGAGGTGGGGATCATTGTGCAGAGGTGAGTGGAACAACAAAAGGGATTTTTTGGACTCATGCTGTTCAGATAGACATGCAACAATGCACGTGTAGAGAATGGCAGATTTCCGACAAGCCATGTAGTCATGCAATTGCATTCATTTGCACTCTTAGAGGAATCTGTCTCGAGAACTTCGTGCACGAGTATTACTCAATTGAGAGATTTAGGGTAGCATATGAAGGAGTGATAATGCCCATAGGTGATGCATCCAAGTGGGTCAAATCTGATCCTGGATTTACTGTATGGCCACCAACAATGAAAAAAAGACCGACTGGAAGACCTAGAAAGGAAAGGATACCAAGTTGTCTTGAATTGGGTACAAGGAAACAACAATGTAAGAGATGTAGAAGATTTGGTCATCAAGCAAGAACATGCAAAGAAGCGGTCGATGATGTAGGTACAAACAGGAATAGAACTAAAAAGAGGTAGTCTTTACTGAATTGACCTGCTGTATTTTTTGGTTGCTTTGAAATAAGCAAATATAGTAATTTTTCTTCTTTCTTTTTTCTATTTCAGGAAGAGGAAGGCAAAAAGCAATGTAGGAACTGGAGATACTGTGGAGTCACATTGACATGTATTGCATTCTATAGGCTGGTGTAGTGTTTTGGAAACTATTAGCTGGTCAATTAATTGTAATTGGAAACATTTGGTGCTGTATTTTGGTGTAATTGGAAAAGAATTAAATTTGGCGTAATTGGAAATGTTTGGTGTAATCAAATTGGTACTGCATTTTGATATAGGGAAATATTGACATTTTCTACTTGCCTTGTTTGCTATATTTTGTATTTATTGTTTGCTACTATATTGTGTTGGAAATGTTTGGCGTGCTATCCATAAGTAAGAAAAAACCTTGTTAGTTTAAATTTTTCTAGTTAGTTAAAATTGTGTATGTAGTTCAAGCCTGTCTTGTTTTTTTTGGAAACGAAATGGACTTGCCCAGCTTCTGTTTCGATTTGAGAGGCATGGAGCAAGAGATTTATACAGAATTTCAGAGGCATGTCTTGTTTTGATTTGCCCAGCTTCTGCTTCTGTTTCGATTTACCTTGTGCTACCTTTGTTTTTAAGTTACTCTGCTACCAGAAAAATTTAATGTAATACACTCATATTACTCTGCTACCTTTGTTTAAGTTAACAAAAAAATGTGCTAACTCAGGTCACCTAAAATAGTATTCAGCATTAGAAGAGCAATCACCATAAAATCACAGTGACTGATATACCAATCACCATAAAATCACATTCAGCATTCAAAGAGTTACATAACTTCTTCATCACTACCTTAACTTAATTAAAAGAATACCAATCACCATAATTAAAAGAGCAATAATCACAGTGACTGATATACCTAAACGCATATTAATCTTATCTAATGATGCCATCAGTACTTTAATTCGCTTCTCATCGTCTTCAGATTTCTTCTTGAATCTATCACTAAGATCGTCCAATTGAGCTTCAAGCCTACCAACTAGCTCCAAGTCAAAGGATGGAGTAACAACATTTGCATTTGCTAGAAATTTCGAATATTCATTTTCCCACTTCCAAAATTTGCACCTAAAATTCTTTTAGGAAAAAAAATAAAGAGAGAAAATATTATATTTCAGAACCATAATCTGCACCTAGAATAGTACAAATTTTTTTTAAGAAGTCACATGTTGTCTTCATTTTTTAAGTAAGACAAGCATAATTGGTGTTAATGCAAATTCAATTCTGATAATTCATTTCATCTTTTCTAATGCAAATTCATCTTTTTTAATGCAAATTCAGTTCTGATAAACAGTTTCATCTAATGAAATTGCATAAACAATTTCAGTTCTGATAAACAGATTCATCTTTATACTCTTGTTCAGTTCTAAAAAACCAAAAAGGGACAGACCTAAACAGACCTTCCATCCCTAGCTTTTATCTCTCGTATCAGTAAAACAAACTGAACAAAATTGTGGAATAATGTTTCCATTTCTGTGTCCAAATTACACGAGCTGTCTCCTTTATATACAGCTATACCCTAAATTACTTATCATACAGCATCATTGACAAACACTAGATATCTTTCTAAAAACACCAATACACACACGGACCTTCTATTGCCATATAAACTGCTATACAAACCATCAAAAAGAAGAGAGAATAGAAAAAATTTGTACCTCATTTACACATTTAAAGAACAGTCTCCCTGAATTTTTATCAGTATTGCTGACAAACTTCTTCACGGGAAGGCCACATGAAGGGCATGGCACGAGGGGGAAATCTTCCCTTGAACTTGGCGGGGGAGCGATGCTCGACGAAGCTGAACGAGACACAGATTCTGATTGGCTTATGCGACGATGCATGGCAGCACGACGAAGGCTGCGATCGTGAGAGAAATGAAGAGAATTTAGGGTTCGTCAGCGACACGATCTATGATTCCTCAACAATCGGGTTCGATTTTGCGATTTGGCGAGATCTGCAAGAGAGAAAAGAAGAGAAGAGAAAAAGGTTTATCTTCTCCTGGTTTATGCGCGAGAGAGGAGAACGATCGATTCGAGCTCAGCGAATGGGTTAGATTCGAGGAGGGGCATAATAGTCATCTATATTTATTTTTATTATTTTCCAAATATTTCTGATATAAAATATGACAAAGGGGTAAAAAGAGAAGGATTTTGAAATTTTGGGGGGCAAAATCAGGAGTTCCTATTTTTGGAGGGCAAAAACCCAGTTTCCGTAGTTTTGGGAGGCACAAACAAAATTTTCCCTCAATAATTTGCAGACATGAAACTTTGTACATCATCCATGTACACAGTTGCCCTTTGATTGTGTCTCCAAGTGTTCACCCTTTTTGAGAACGCAATGCATTTTTATAGTTGCACTGGAGATGCATGAGCTCACTGTCCCTGTCAAATTGTTGCATTTATTTTTTTCTGTCTGAACTAAATTCGCCTGTACTATTATAAATTGTCTGAACTGAATTCACCTTTACTATAAGATATTTCAGTCGCTTGTGTAAATTTTGTGAACCTTATTCTTTGCTCATCTTTCTTGTGGATAGTTATGCTATGTCAAAATTATTTTAACTAGCTCTTAGTCTAGTGGCAAAGAGCAATGCATCTCAAGTGAAAGGTACTTGAAATCCGGCTGTGGGATCTTTTATAGACATTTAATTTAAAAAATAAGTTGGGAGGCTTGATCCCAATTTATCTTAAAAAAAAAATTATTTTGACTAGCATTATTTCTACCAATAACTAACCTCAAATTGTGATCTTTTTTTTTATTATTTACTATTAGAGGTATAAAAAAAATCAACTAATAAAATATCGTATTTGAAACCTTTTGGTGATGTGTTCTTGTTGGATAATGTTCAACAATTTTGATCGATACCAAATGAATTGAATGGCTTTTTTTCATTGAATCTGGTTGAAGTTAAGTTTGGGATGACACATACAGGATACAGCCCAGAGTCCTCTTCTGCTGCGTAAGCAGGAGTGAGAGCCCACAGCCCACTCGTTACTGTTTTGTTAACTAACAAATTGCTTCAAAAACTTTTAACTAATTAAGAAGAGGGTCAATATTTCGCATGTGAGACATTTATTTATGGACACATCACTTGCAAAACTATAGACAGGAGAACCAAAAAGGTCCGGATGTTTACATTGAAACTATAATGCAATTATTTATTTATTTTTTTAAGTTTTGGTTGTATAAAATAAGAGGTGAAGTGTTGATTTTTTTCTCCCCCAATCCAACATAGGGGACAGTAGCAATATATTGATTTTCTTCTTCAAAATACTTATGGGAATCATTTGCCACAGTTCCTTTGGACCTCGATCTAATATCTCTTCTTTATCTTTATTTCTTACAGAATAAATGTGGTATTGTTTCAGAAATCGTTGCCACAGTTCCTTAAAATCTTAAAAGTGTCATGTCTGGCACTAAAAGCAAGTTATGACATTGCTACAATTTCTTTTATTGTTTCGGAAAAATAAATTACCATAATACCTAGAATCATTGATCTTCAATTTGAACATCCGGACCTTTATGGCTATAATTTTGCAAGTGATGAGCCTATAAATAAATACCACACTTGTGAAGTGTTAAAAGTATTAAAAATTAAATTAAAATCTTCTTAATACGTTAAAGTTTTCTGAATAAATTAGTTAGTTAACAAAATTTTTGTGACGAAAAATGCGACGTCTATGAGTTGGTCATTATAGAATATAATTGCTCCAGTTATATAATATAAAGGAGCTCTAGAGATTGTCACGCACTCTTAATTTTTCATCAAGGCTACTATGAAGTACAATTTTTTCAACAACGTTGTGCTTGGGCGACAACGTGGCATGTTTTCCTTCATTCAAAAATTCTTCATAGGCAACGTGGCATGTTTTGTTTGATCGGTATTTCAGCGTTTATTCATGACAGTTTATTTTTTTTTTCATATTAGCAGTTAGAAGGCGTTTTCAAATAATAAAGATAATTATCATTTGGGTTCTTAAAAATTTCCAAAATAACTAATTTGATCCATAAGCTTTTATTTTTGACAAATTAGCTTTTCATTTAAAAAAAATTCGAGTTGGTATTTGAATTTTCAAAAAAAAGATAATTTAGTTGAAAGGAGTGATTTGATTAATTTAAAAGAAGTTAAAAACTAACTTAGTTTTCTTTTTCCAAGGACAATTTAATACGACTTAAAAAAAATTAAAAATCGATTTATTTTATATTCGAAAAATTTATAAATCAATTATCAATATGATACAAATGGCGGTTCAGAAATTCATTCAATATTTTTTATTTTAATAAAAAGTTCAAACGAACAAAACTTTTTTTTTTTTTTAACAATAAACATGAGGCGTTCCATGGAAATACGTTTCAACTTTCAAGCATCAGGTCGAGTATGCAAAAATCCCATAGCCGATCAAAGCGAGAGCCATAAACCCGCGAAGGGGGCAAAGAAAGAACTAGGAGAGCTATTCTTGCACACAGAGAGAGAGAAAGAGGTAGTTACTTACCAGCCGCTGCTTTAAAGCTTTGAGAGCGAGAGAGAGAGAGATGGGGAGGAGGTCATGGGAGAGGTCGTTCGGAAATGTGAGATCCTTCGTGGGAAATGCGATGGGAGGGCTGCGTGGGTGGAACAACCTCGCCTCTTGGGCCGTCGCTGGCACCCTCGCTTACTTCCTCTGGGTCAAGCCCGCTCAGCAACTCCGCAAGGAAGAAGAGGTACCCACTCTTGTTTCTCCTTCTCTTTTAGCAATTGATTGATCCATTCGATTCAATTGTCTGTGATCGTTCTCTAATCACAGCCAGTTTGGTGTTACTAATTGACTGTTTTAGTTTCATTAAATTGAATTTATGTCTACACATTATGAGGTCATTCTGTCAATTAAACCTTGCCTTTGTTACTTTAGATAAATCAGCCATTAAATGAAATGAGAAGAGATTCCTTCTCTAACCGTTTGAGCCAAATTAATTGTCCATCTTATTTGGTGTCTGGCATGTCAGCATTTCTTTGCTTGAAACAAAGATAAACCCAAACATATAAATATTGTTGTTGGGTTAGGTTGTTTGGTTTTTTGGAACCACCCCTCTACCAGGGTATGCCTGATATGGTGGTTCTGTTGAGCATTTTAGTGTAGAGCAAGTTAGGCATACACTACTATAGGATCATGCCATCTCATCTCTTCTAGATGGCCTTCATATCAAGTGTTGTCTGTACTCTGGATACAAGAGTTACGAACTATTGTACTACAATATTGGGCATGAGCGACGTGGCAGCCATTGGGTGGAAGTGGAACTAAATGGTTTGGGAATTGATTGTGTCGATTTAAAGTTCAGGGGTTTTAATCCCAACTGTAAAAGTTTCTCTCTCTCTCTCTGTGTATTGATCTGGTCGCCAGGCAGGGCAGGTTGAGTAGAGCCATTTCTGCTACAATTTATTGTGTTTCAAGAAGAAAGGAAGTCCCGACTTCGCCATTTTTTTAATTTCTTGATCCACAATATTTAATTAGAACAGATGCCCTACTCATTGCTCGAAGTTCTTGCTTGAAGTACTTTTGATAGTAATACAGATGATAATATTAGTTTTAGGGCTATTTACCTCGTATGTATCATTGGATTTGCTGTCTGTTCATCATTGCTTGCTTGCTTGATTATGAAGGATTGTTCAAACCTGGAGTTTTAGTTTTTTCTCCGAAAAAAAAACTATATCTGAATTTGAAATGACACGATTGTTTTGTCACAACACCAAGCACCTCTCAAAGTTCGTCGATTAAAAAATGGCATCTATGGAGATCTATGCAACTAACTGAATCTTTTTGTGTGCTAGGAAAATGTATATTCTGTCAGATATTGTCAATTTTGTTCCTATGCTGCTGAGTCATTATTTGCAAACCCAAATTGAACATAACCAGGAAAAATAATTTTTAATAAAACGCTGTAAGTTTTGTTTTTCATCTTTGAGTTGTCTTTGTTTTTAAACATTTGGCTAACTTCTATTTGTTATTTCCATTTTAGCTCAGAAGAGCAATTGCAGATGTGAAAACAAAGCTTATGTTTCTTTATACATAAATATGAAGTCCTTGCTTATTGCCTACTTTATTAAAAACACTCCCCCTTTGTCTGTCCCTACTCTTGGAGCCTTGAATAAATAGTATATAAGCTGTTCTCGTTTCTCGTTCCAGATTAAAATTACCCTGATATTTTTTTAGCTACTTTTTTGTTCTGTTAGTTCAAAGCTAATCATTTGGCTTGCATTGCCATTGCAGGAGAGAGCAGCTTTGGCAGCAGCATCTGACAAGTATCGTTATATTGAAAAGAGAAAGCCGATTCCTGATCCCCAGGTATTTTTTGCTTATTGCTTTACCCCTTATCTTGGGGTCTCTAAATTCTATAGTAAGTTTATTGAACTGTGAATGCTGCCCAGCATCTGTCCGTTTGAACCATGCTACTAATGTTATATATGTTATTTGTAAATAACTCTGAACTACTAGATCTAACGTTTTATCAAGTCAAAATTGACTACATTGCCCTTCGAATATATTATTTCATAGGTAACCCGATGGCTTGGTTTAGTTCAGTTTGAGCATAGGAAACAGAAAGAAGTGTCTTAAATTTCCTGGTTAATTATCTTATTTAAATGAATATACGCATTCTCTCATACAACATGAAAGTCAGGTCTGCTGCAATGTCTCAGAAAAGGTTGGATTTCAGTTGTGGATTTGTTATTTGCAAATTGTAGTGAAGTGCTAAAAGCAAGGCTGAGTCATGCAAAAGGACTCAATTTTGGCCATTTCTTAAAACTTAAAGACCTTTTTTGTCATCCAACATAGATTTTATTTCTAGGCTTAAAGCTCAGAATAGGAAACACCAAACTGTTGATATTCATATATCTTTCTGATGGCAGTTTTCTTTTTATTTTTCTCATTTTGTCAGATATTAGTAGTTGAGTACCTCTATTTCCATTCCATCAAACAGTAAGGTTTGAATTGTTTCCAAATTGTTAAAAGCATATTCAAACTGAGATTTTGCTTACCTAATTTAGATAACCAACCTGAGCTTTCAGGACATTGCACCAATTATTCAACAATAAGCTGTTATTTCAGTACATGACGGAAACATTAGAAATATTTGTTGCTGTAGGTATCTCAAGAAAAAAGGAAATCGAAAACCTTGATTTCACATTGGGTTTTTCTTTGCAAAATGACAAAATACGGTAGTAGACAAGCTACTGTCAGTTTGCTATGAAGTTGCAGATATCTTAAAATTTTAACTTTTTAATTGGGTTTTTTTAAATAAATGACAAAATGTGGTAGTAAATCACCAATAGGTAGTCCTGGGGGTTGGAATTGATACAATCCTGGGGGAGCCATCACCACTATTTAACAGGATATATCTTTTCTGTTCAGACCTAGCTTTTTGGTGTTGATGCATTAAAGATGTTTGGTGTCTAACTAGATAGTCGCGATCTTGATGTTTTTTGCGAATAGAATCTTCTTTATTTTATACTAGCAAAAGTCACTAGCCTTAGTCAAATATTCATTAACAAGTGAAAATATGGTGGTAATTTTGCAGGATACTGGACTGATATATGGAAAGAAAAAGAAGAATTTGGACTCTTCTGACAACTAATCAAGGAAGAAAAGAAGTAGAGAAGCAAATCGATGCAGTGCTCAATCTATTTC
This sequence comes from Rhynchospora breviuscula, assembly GCA_027562975.1. Classification (NCBI taxonomy): domain Eukaryota; kingdom Viridiplantae; phylum Streptophyta; class Magnoliopsida; order Poales; family Cyperaceae; genus Rhynchospora; species Rhynchospora breviuscula. The sequence continues at coordinate 48,782,816 of CM050398.1, forward strand.
TTTTCCCTGAAATCAGCCGAAGCCGCAATTGGTTTAAAGGTTAAACAATTCCTGTCAAAAAAGGATTATATGCTGAGCTCATAAATGATTTTGGTCATTTTATCTTTCTTTTTCTTTTAAATTTGTTTTTTCGTTATGTGAGATTGAGTTGCTATGTACAGAGGTTTATCAATAAATTTGTCAGCGCTATCAAAACCTGACTTGTACAAAAATAAAATGATCGTGAAGTGCAGGGTACCATGATTATAAAACTTAACTAATATTTAGCCCGTCATCTGGAGGTACTCACTTTTTTTTAAAACAAAAAATATGTATATGCGATGGCAGACCAATGAGAAAATGTTTGATCACGTGAACATAAAGATGTGTGATATCGTCAGTCGCGTGAGCAAATTGTTGCATAGAACCAAAGAAATTCACAGCACATCGTTTTTAGTTTCGTTTTCAAGACCCAGAAATTTAATTTGAAAATGATGCGTAAGGACTTCTTTAAACTTTTGGCGTGAGAGTTTCTTTTGAAAATTTTTAAAAAATGCATAAGATGCTGGAATCTTCGGAGTAATATTTGAGTCATTTGCATCGGTTTTTGACTCTTTAGATTTTCCCCATGCATTGCTCATAGATTATGTAATTTATATAGAGTCAGTAATTTATGTAAATATGATATTGATGTCATAGATTTGTTTTTTTTTTGTGGTAATTTTGAATGTAACTTTTAAATAAAATATGCAATGAGAAATTGTTTTGAATGCAGTAAAGAAGTTGAAACATTGCATAACAGTTTTTTAAAAAATCATCTAAAACAATCATAACATTGTTACGGTTACTAACCTTTTAACAATAAGCATTATCATATATGCTCTTCAAATATAAATATTTGTAACAAAAATAAAACAACTGCAATAACTAAGGAAACGATGTTATTGTTTTCGCATTGATCCAAAAAGTTCATCAATCATATTTTGTTATTTAAAAATATTTTTCAAAAACAAACGAAATGCTCGTGATTCCATTGAAATTATGAGTAGTTAAGAAAGAATACCATATTTACCGGTAGCTTACGATTTTTTTATATTGACCAGTATTTTTCGGTATATACATAGAGTGGTTTTTTGACCTTTTCATACAGGATCCGGTAGGGCACGTATTATTCGTTATTTTCAGCATCCAGTTCCGTATTGATAACCTTGAATATTTCGACTTAAGTCACATATCTAGCGACCCGTGAAACTTTTTTGCATGTTTAATGCATATATTCAGTCTACTTATAAAAAAAATGTCTAGAGAAACGTGCTTGGACCTTTGATTTTTGTGTCTATTCTTAAAAATGGAATGAATTTGCCACCAACGTGAACATATTTCAACGTATGGAACAAATTCAGCATAAATTTAGAAATGTACTATAATTTGACCCTAATATTTATCTAAATATATTTGGAATATTTGGTAAAATATCTTGTGAAATTGAAATCCTCTAATAAATCATTTATTTTAGTGTTCTATGAATTTGAATTTTGTCAAATTTGGCGTCCTCCAATAACTCAAGTAGTTTATAGACCTTTTTAACTCATGAATGAACATAAATTGTAGCCTGCATAGAATTCGTAACAACTTCGATTTAAATTTACTTCAGAAAAAAGAACAAAATAGATAAGGACATTAAAAAACGGAGCCAGTACGTAAACACACACTTTGTTATATTACCTCGGGAAGTAGAAAACATCTTAAAGGTGTGAGGATGCTTGGGTGTTAATTCAATAATTCAACCACAATTTCTTCATGAATAATCCCAAACTTGTGAACAACCGGACTTTCCTTGTAATAACTACTATAAGCTTTTTTTCCCATTCTCTTTTCTAATTTTATATAGGTCTGGGGTGAAAGCGGTGATCGTTTCGACCGTCCTTTCGTTTCGTAACAGTTAAAGATTTCAGTTGTGTTTAATAAACGAAATAGTTAATGAAAGCTTGAAACGGTTTCATCCATGTGTATTTTCGTGATATTTTCGTGATTTCGACCGTTTCGTCCAAAACGAAACGATTAACGCAAATGATAGTCAATTTCGTATCCAAAACGAAACGGTTAACGCAACTGACCATTTTCGTGGTCGTTTTAGACGTTATGCACCCCGTCACAACTCACAAAGTGTACAGCTTGGAGTTGTTGAGTTCTCTGGGCCCATACGGTCAAAATGGACCTAGCTAGGCATGTTCCCTTAATTTCACATAACATAAGCTAGCAAGGCTTGATAACTGATAAGTGAAGGTGAGCAAGGTCACTAACTCAACTAAAAGCCTGTGAAGACCACATTTTATGGCCCATAAGTTTATTTGATGACTAGATTAAAGCAATTTCTGTACAAAATAATAAATCAAGACGCAGTGAATCTCAGGCAAATCTGATGGAAATAATTATAGAAGCCAAGCTGCATATTTTTCAATTTTCGATTGTCATTAATTCCAAATTTCAAGAGAAGGACATGTGGTTGAAAAATGAGATGGCCACTTGACCAGGACAAAGATATATATATAGAGAATGGCTAATGTGCCACGGGTGGCAATGCCACCCATTTTCTTTTGAGCCATTTTTCAATATCTAAAATTCAAATGGTCGATCCAAACCGTTCAAGTTGATCTCTATATTGGAATATCCTTGAGGACCAAATTTTACATTTTTTCGAATTTTTTTGCTATTTATTATGATATTTTTAAATTGGAGGGCCTGAAATACTCCAATTATAATGTTTTTTGAAAATATCATAATAAATAGCAAAAAAATTCAAAAAAATATAAAATTTGGTCTCCAAGGATATTCCAATATAGAGATCAACTTGAACGAATTGGATCGACCATTTGAATTTTGGATATTGAAAAATGACTCAAAAGAAAAATGGGTGGCATTGCCACCCGTGGCACTTTAGCCATTCTCTATATATATATATATATATATATATATATATAGCTCTCTTCAATTTGATGGGAAATGTACATAAGCATCTATGGCAAATTGACAATTAAACGCGCATCTTCACAATTAATGGCGTTATTATTTTTGTACATGTTAAAAAAAAACAAAACTTACTAAACAATGTCATAAATTTTCAAAATGATTACCTTGTTTCACTTGCAACAACTAGAAAAAAAATTCTATTGCAATATTAAATTATTAACTATGTAAATAAATACACAAAGTATTATTTTCTTTTAACATGACTTAAAAAGGTAAGTCAAATAGGCAAAATAATAAATTATATGCAGCGGAAAAGAATGGTATAATGAATTTAAAGCATTTTATAGAGTACATAATGTATAATGCATTCAAACTTTGGCAGTATATTCTTCTGTCGTTGATGTGGACGTCCTCTTTATAAACTCCAAGCAGTCTGCAATCGCGTCTTCACGGAAAGAATTTGATGGCTTACATGAATGTACCACTACTCTTTTTGATCTTCGACTGGGCGTCTTTGTAAATGTCGTACGTCTTCTCTGGTATCGAGGGCTTGAATTCATAGGTCTTCTCCAATGCAACTCTCTCCTTAAGAGCCGTAGACATTGCTTCAGCACTTTAAACAAAGCTAGGAACCTTAATTTGAAAGACGTAGCAACCCAAAAGTTGCTACTCTTCTCCTCGGATAACTGATGTCGGTATTGTAGGCGCGTTGGGCGATGTTTTCGACCACTTCTCAACCTCCAGGTTACCATTTTGAGGTGGGGCTGGGGTTGTGGTGTACTGTGTATGTAATGGGCAAGAGAGAGAGTATTGGTGCTCTTATTGAGAGATCAATCGAGTTAAAGAGTGACAGGACAAAACAAAGCAAGACTTTAAGCTGGTTTGAAAATGATCTCTTACTAATTTCCTTCCTTTAACTTGGACAAGTATTAATTTCTAACATGAGGAGTAAATTTTTTTTCATTATATTGTTGAACAACACCAGACGACTTGTACAAAGTTTGTACGAACATCGTTTTAGGAAAAGTCGGCAAGAAAAAGAAATCAATTGACAATTAAGCAACCAGGCATATATTCAAGAAACATTTAGTTCAATTATTTTATAAACAAATGCCTGCCCTGGCATTTGGAAATGAGAAATGATAATTGTCTTTTGCAGTTTTACCATCGCTTGAATAAAGTGAACATATAAAATAGATAAGATGAACAAGATGAACATATAGAACATCAAAGTGAACATATAAAAAAAAAAAAAGTTTTGTCATCCTTCATATTTTTATATGCATGTCAAACTTATTTTTATTGAACTTATTTGTTTGTATATATTCACTCTGATTATTTATATGTTTACCTTATCTATTTTATGTGTTTACTTTGTTCAAGCGATGACAAAATTGCAGATAGCAAGTAATCAATTTCCTTTGGAAATCATGTGTTGCTTCGTCTTGTCACTGAAGAAAAGATTAGGAATTTTCTCTCTTTATTTTTGAAAGGAACTCATAGATGTATAAGAACCAGAAAATATTACGGAATGGAAAAATCAATTGTCCTTTGGAAATTCAGTTTATTTGTTTTAATAAAGCCTTATCTCAAATCTTATTTCTGAGGCCATAAGAACCAGAAAATATTACGGAATGGAAAAAAAAATAGTTTACAACTTAAATCATAATCATATCTACTATTTTATGTGACCCCTAATTTTCTTCAAAAAAATATCCACTATTTTATGTATAAAAATGATGCCAAAAAATAAATATACTTTTCAATTATTTTTGGCAGTGCAAGTGCCTCTCCTGATCTCAGTTGATTTCAATTATTAGTTCTCAACTTTGACCTAAATTATTTTGTTTGGAAAAAAACTATATTCAAATATTTAATTTTTTTCCAGCTCTTTTCTGGCGTGAAAATCAAGTTCGAAAGCAAATCTTTTGTAATTTTGTTATAGAATTTTAGAATATAATTGAAACAAATTAGTGATGTAAGGGTCCTACAACCTCGTATATATACAGACATGATTTGTAAATTTTTAAACGCAAACTCAATTGTTTCATTCACATAATTTTGTCCCTCACACAAATTTCCCTTTCAATGCTGTCTTTTCAAATTCGTTATGCATAGAGTACAATAATTGTAATTTTGTAAATGCTACATAATTAAATTACTTTGTTTAAAACGATTTTATCTTGGTTCGCCAAAACTATATTTAGAAAAAGAGCATGCCGCATGGTGCGCATGAAAAGGGCTGAAGAAAACAAACACTTATATTTTTATAAAAAAGAGGAAGAAGAAGTCGATCCTTATCTAAATATCAACATTAGCAAATCACAAGTACGTGTCAGTTTTTCTACATCTATTCCTAGATCAACATTAGGAAAAAAAATTAATGTTAACCTTCATTCGTGTATTAATGAGGTCAATATGATAGCGCAAAGTCGCAAACTCTGATTGAGCAGAGCGGATTGAATTTAGGCTTTGCTTAGCCCAAAAATAAAATGATGTGATTTTTACGACCATAAATATATAAATATTTAAATTTAAAATAATTATTGTCATAGAAATATGAGCTGTTTTTTTATGAAACACATGGATCCATACTTTCTTATGAATTGTTATTCATACTTTATGTTAGAAACTAAATTCCGGCACAAATTAATAGATTTACTAGTAAAGATCCCAGAGTTTGTACAATACAAGTCAATGAACCACATACATGTACATGCTGCTTAATCTCTACAAATGAAATTAATTGGGATCATATTGTATATATGTTGTTTAATGACAGTATCAGCTTTTTGGGTAGGCTTCACATGAAGCTTTATCGCCACTTCAGATTCTCATCACCCCCTTAACTTTTTAATTAGTTGTTCATTTATTATTTAATAAAAGCCGTTTAGACATCCTTTTCCGTCTCACGTGTTTATATTTATCCTTGTTTATTTCTTCTGGGTTCATTTCTTTTTTTTTTATGTACTGGCGAGTGGCTAGTGTAAGGGCAAGCAAGTGGCATGCTACACGGGTTGGGTCTATCGTGCTCCATTTATTAATTAAATACATATTTATTTATCAGTCGGTCATGAAAACAATTAAAAATATATGAGAAATTACGATAAAATTAAAAAGTTATGGATGCTGTACAATATTATTTATGTAATTAATTCTATGATTGTTTTTTTACGAAATGTGTTTTTTTACGAAATAAAAGGGGTGTATATACAAAAATTAGAAACTTGGTATATGCTTGTTGCCGTAACATCTTTGCACCTAACAGGCGAGTCTTTTATAATAACCTGACAAGTAACGTTGATACTGTGAAATATGTCTCGTCTTACCGTATCAGATGAGTGAAGTGCAAAAGCATAAATAATATTATTATTAAAACAACACCACCGCCGCCGCCAAATAATAAGGACAACAAAATGCAAAAACAAATACTATGATTCAAAATTACTTTAAATACTGATAATTCAGATTGAGTAATTTATATTTTAATTGTTTACAATAATATTAAATAACTACAAATTAATAGTTGAGCTTGTGCGGATTCTAGTTCGAATTGTGTTCAAATTAGCTTGAACTCAATAGCTCGATTTATTTTCAGCTTTTTTTTTTTTTTGGCACCTAACTCAAGTTCAACATAACTCGGTTTTAAACAAAAGCTAGAGTCTCTTGTTCAAACTCAATCTGTTGACAACTTTATCTAAAACCTACTATGGCCCTGATCAAAATTCCATTTTTTTTTTAATATAGGATTTCATTTCATTTCATTTAGTTGGAAAATTCTTGATCAAAATGAATAGATTTGGTATCATTTTGTTGGAATTCCTATGTAATTAAATCCTATGAAATAAATTGAATCGAAATGAAACGAAATCCCGCAAAAAAATCATTTTGATCAGGGCTATTTGTTTCAGATTTTTTAGACTCGGCACCTAGGGAATGTATTACATTTTTTTCTATATTCACATGGAATGTGTTACATGATAGACTGGATATAGGGGTAGGGCTGCAAACAAGTCTCGAAAATTAATTAAATTATTGAACTCGATGTAATACGAATTTGAATTGAGTCTGAGCTCTAAAACAATTCAAATGTTCATATGTTTATATATTTATTTTAATAATTGATATAATTTTTTTAAAATATTATTACTTACTTATTAATATATTTTATGATATAATATAAGAATTTTAATTTATCTACTATAATACATGTACAATCGTACTTGTAACAAGATAATCTAAATTAGATCATATTTACATCTAGATACTCTAAATTAAAAAATATAATTATATGTAAAATTAGCATAAATTAATCAATCAAAATAGTTTTAAGTTTAAGTTTGAACTTAAACCGACCAAAATTTTATTCGAGTAAATTGGCATCTAGTTACTGAAGCAAATCCGAGCTACAATTCTTATTACAGCTACAAGTCTACAACCCAGTATCTGTTAAACTAATTTTGATTGAAATCCAGCTGTTAAATAGTACCATATAAAACATTGGCGTGCGCTTACTTGACAGCCTCTGTGGCTCTGTCTAGTGTTTCAAAAAAAAACATAGGCGTGCGCATAAGATTACTTGCCAATTTTGAGCCTTTCCCTGGCCGTGCACTCCGGGAATTGCTCCCTGCACGCCTCCAAATTGGAGATCCACTCCTTTTAGACGATAATACTCTTGTATTTTTTTCAATACAGCCCTCTTAATTTACACTCCAGTTTAAAAAAGAAGGGCATTTTCGTCAAAAAGGAGTGGAACTCCAATTTGAAGGCGTGCCGGGAGCAATTCCCCGTGCACTCCCTTCCGCCCCTTCCGCCTTCTTCACAAAAAATCCAAAACCCAAACACACCTCGCCGCTCCCTCCCTCCCGTCCCTTCCCTTCTCTTCCCTTCCATGTCCGAATCCAACTCCCACACAAACGGCGGCAATCCCAAACCGGAACCCGCCACAGAAGATCCCACCGCCGCATCAGATCCATCGACAACGCCTCTCTCATGGCCGCCGGACGGCGAGCTCTCGCGCGACTGGATCCGCCATTTCACCTCCGTTCTCTCCTGGTGCTCTCGCCACCTCCCGCCTTCTCAGCTCCCCTCCGTTCTTCCTCCTGTCTTTCTCCAGCGCCTCATTCTCACTGCTTCCAATATACTGCACAGAGAACCCAACTTGGTGCCGGTCGACCCGTTACGAGGCGATGGGGAAAGTGCCAGTGTGGTCGTGGTGGGAGATGTGCATGGGCAGCTGCATGACGTGATGTTTCTCTTGGAGGATGCTGGGTTTCCTGGCGAAGATCGCTTCTTTGTTTTTAATGGGGACTATGTTGATAGAGGCGCTTGGGGGCTTGAAACTTTTGTTTTGCTTCTCGCGTGGAAGGTTTGATCATTTTCAATTTTTTATATTCTTGTTTCATTTGTTGTGACGTAGTTTGCTGCATAAGGGGGAATTCGAAATGATCACTGACTCACTGTCCTGGTTTTGTCAATAAGTTCTGACCAGCTGGTAAGGTGTGAGCTGCAAAAGGAAATTGAGCTTCATTTTCAATTACAGAAGAAATAAAAGTTTTGTTCTTTCTTTTGTATTTTGCTTTATTAATGTCAGAACATGGGTTTCCTTCTTTGAGATGGCAGTTTGTAGTCATGAATGTCGCTGCTGCAACCATAAAAGACTAACTTTAAACAAACCAAACTAGCTGATTAAGTTTTGTTAATACTTTAATTGTCTTACTATGTTCTTCAGAAGACTTGGTTTTGGATAGATATTATATGTATGCTAGCTATGTAAATAGAAACCAAAAAAAAATAATAATAAATCAAACATGGTGTCTTTGCCTAGTTTTAAATTCAGCTGCTGGACTGCTATGTTGTATGTGAAATGAAGCTAGAATAGGTCTAAACACCACTTTCTTTTATCGAAGGGAGCATAATACAATTCCATCAATTGCTTAGGACTTCTTTAACTTCAGAGGATAAATTTATGCAACTAGTCTCCATTTTTTTTTATTTGCAACTAAGCTAGATTACTTTGACATAACTATTCTAGCTGTTTTATCTTTTGCATTTCACCTTTGATTTCCAGATACATTTGCCTCATCGTGTGTTCCTTTTGCGTGGCAACCATGAATCCAAGTATTGCACCTCAATTTATGGGTTCGAGCAAGAGGTTATGGCTAAGTACGGTGACCAAGGCCCAATGGTTTACCGCAAGTGCTTACGATGCTTCGAGGGTCTTCCTCTTGCCTCTATAATAGCAGATCGTGTCTACACTGCGCATGGCGGCCTCTTTCGGGGTGTCGTAGCAGCTCCACCAAAAAAACACAAGGGCAAGAAGAAAAGCCGTAAGATTGTCGGGGATGTGAGTGGTGGTGCTATGAAGCTGGGTTCATTGGATGAGCTGGCCAGAGCAAGACGGACGGTGCTTGATCCACCATGGCAGGGTGCAAACTTGATCCCTGGTGATGTTCTATGGTCAGACCCGTCAAACAAACCGGGTTTGTCACCCAATAAGGAGAGAGGAATTGGCTTGTTGTGGGGCCCTGACATGACTGAGGAGTTTCTTTACCAGTACCAAATAAAGGTCCGTTATAAATTTTATTGATTTCCTTTTTCTGCAAAGTTTCGTGGACTTTTGGTGAGCATAATGCTTGTAGTATTTTCATGATGGTTTGTATTACATAGGAGCAATTTCATATCCAGCCCAATAAGAGATGATACAAGCTGTATATTTAAATATCCCTGTAAATTATGGCATCTACCCATCCTCACATGGTTATTTTAGAAGTAGCCCTTTTTCCCTTCTCGTTTATGCAGATATAAGTAGTGAGGAAGGAGGATTGTATGGGTAAAATCTAAATGTATTAAACGGGAAGTAATAGAGGTTATATTTCTTGATTTAAAGGGTTTCTGAAATGTAGTGTGTTTTGTTACAGTATGCATGAGATATCTCAGGCTGCAATGGTGTACAAATTTTTGGCATTTTGTAGGGTCATATGTAATTTCCACTTGAGCCTATTGAGAATATTGCAACTCTGCATATATAGTAAGAACTATAGTTATTGTTTGTTCAATGTATCAACTCTGTAACCTTTAGCTGCTGAACTGAAGATAATGTGCATCCCAGTCAGTTAATCTTTTGCAGGATAGCTTATTTCTTGATTGACTCTTAACTTCCTCATTTGTCTGTGTAGATATTGCAAATGTTCTAAGGTGGTGTTTGTTCTTTTCATTTTTTTTTCCTGTTAAACATTAGTTGATCATCAGGTCACATGAAGGCCCCGATGCGAGGGATAAGAGACATGAGCTGGGAGGAATGGATAAGGGGTACACTATTGACCATGTGGTAGCATCTGGACAACTGATTACTGTTTTCAGTGCTCCTGATTATCCTCAGTTTCAGGTTCTCCTGCACCCTATTTCCTGCTCACAATCTTACTTTGACTTTTGTACTTTAGGAACCGAGTTCATGTTCTTATCAGTATTTGTGGCTAGCTAGTTTGGTGAATTTATTTTATAGCTGGATTGTTATCTTAGAGAATTCATTTCCATTAGTGAGTTTGATATTAGAATGCTGTTTTTCTATGTAACTTGAAATTACATGCTTTTTTCAATGGAAAATAATTGGGAACTGGAGTAAGAATCACAATTTTAACAGGTACATGCTACATGCTAGTGGGACCTGTTATTAATTATTTGGAAGAATATTAAGAGACTAATGCTTGTTTCGTGACTTGAAAGAGGTGGGATAATTGGGTTCTTGATGGAGCTAGTGTTGGTTGTTGCTCAGTGTGGAACAGTTTTTGTCAAACTAGCTGAGATATACAAATATTTGATACTTGAAGTCTTGAGCTGTGTACGAGCTTCTAATTTCATGATATTTGTGTGGTGCATAATATTTGTACAACTTCTATTAAACACAATGAACAATTTAATTTTAGCAGCCTAAACAGCTTGTTTAAAAAGGAATACTTGGTCGAGTGCAGGCAACAGAGGAAAGATACAACAATCAAGGTGCATATATTGTGCTAAACCCACCAGATTATTCAACTCCTGTATTTCACAGTTTTGAAGCAGTAAGACCTCGGCCAAAGGTACAGCACTGTAATAATCCCTCAACCTTTTTTTTTTATTCCATTTTTTTTTTGTGATATTTCTATTTATAGCAGTAACTTGTCAAATACAGGTCAATCCGTACTATGACTTCGAGCAAGTGATAGATTCAGATGAAGAGCTGGACTTAAAATCCATGGATAATGGTTCATCTCATGACACAAATGCATCTATATCGAATTGATAATGCTACTATGTAACTTGTTGTAATCTATGTTGTATTTTTGGGTATATAATTATTCCTATGCACCTTTGCCTGAGAAAATAGCCCAGGCTGCTTATGTAATCTGTTTTATTGTCTGAAATTTGTATTTTGTAAGTTATTTCTACTAAATTGGTGTTTGTGCGTTGTAATCCTGGTAACTAATTGGTTTATTTTCTCATTTACTGTATTCTTTGTTCATTGGCATGAATTGTAGAATTTTTTTCTCATGGGTCATTCTTATCTGGTTATTTTCAAACTGCAATTATACTGGCAATAGCATCGGGCAAAGTTTTTTTATTTTTTGGGTACCGACACCCCTAGTATTTTACTCAACAATGTTTTTATTCTTTTGACTAGTGAAATAAAATCGAACTATTTTATACCCTTTGTTTAAATAATATTATTTATAAATAATTCTACTATTGCAGTAATCTAAAATGTTTTTATTTTTTCTGAATGGTAGTATTATGCTATGCACGACATTTAAATAATACAGTTTAACAATTACGACTATTTTGATAGAAGAATAGATGCACAAAGCACACCAGCTAAGATACCGATTTCAACCCGCTACACTGATTCCCACATTGTAAGCACCGTGCCAGATCTCAACCTCTTCGTAACAGCCGTATCCAACTCTGTTTGGATTTGTCCATTATTTGGGCTACTTAGTCAACCTTCGCCCATCATCAAATGGAGCTCCTCCATAAGCAATTCCAAGTTTCCAAACACAAAGCCATCGCAAGCAGACAAAAAGCCCAAAACGGCACTAATGCTAAACTCGACAAGTCCAAATAACGAAAATTAAATCTCAAAACAAAGAAAACCGAAATTAGAGCTTGATCGATCGCTGCTCCCATCTCTACCTTCAAGCACCTGCAAGTTGCACTTCCCTTTTCTTGTTCAATCCAGAATTAATATACAACTATGGCCTCATCCATCTCAATTTCATGCAACTCTCCATTTTTCAGCTCCCGATCCAGTCTCTCCAATAAACCACTATCAAGACTCATTCTTGCTCCAACCTCGATCTCACCTCGTAGACCCACTTGCTCAGTTCAGGCCTCGGCGGCTGGTAGAGGAAAGAGGAGATACAAGGGGACAGTGCAGAGGGAAGAAGCACTGTCAGAGATGATAGAGAAGAAGGTGGCAGAGGCAATACAGACTTGCGAGGGAGACGAGGGGCAGAAGGATTCGGACGGGTGCAGAGTTGCCTGGGATGAGGTGGAGGAAGTCAGCCAGGCCAAGGCTGATTTCCGCCGCCGCCTGACCGAGAGCGCCGGTGCTGATCCTCTCGAGTCCTTCTGCGAGGGAAATCCTGACTCCGATGAATGCGTTGTTTATGACGATTGATTGCCGGTTGGTGTGAAGCTGATGGTTGATGATGGTTCACTTGTGATTTGGAATAAAGGTACTGATGAATTGGTGATGTATTCCAAGATATGTCTCAATGTCTATGTTCAGTAGATATCAAGAGTACTTCAAACTGATTGTAATTGTATGGATTGATTCCTGGCATGTCCCCAGTCTGAACAAACTCTCATCCAGACCTGAACCAAAACTGATATCAAAATCCGAATCAAGTTAACAATACAACAAGGAAAAAATTGATACGGTGCCTAAAGAAAAAGAAAATGAAAGTGTAAGTCTGCAGCTTGAAACCATTTTTCTGATATAAATGATGCCAGAGTTATCTATATGACAAACAACTTGACCTGCATTTTTATTATTTAACATATGACCTGAACCTGATCTGACACAGCACAAAATGTTTTTGACTCCCAAAAGAGCGATCCAAATAACTGGAGACTTGAAAGCTGTCACGCTAGAAAAATGACCCAACGGCCAACGCCAACGACTTGCAGAATGAATTTTCCTAATTGTTAAATTACCAGATGATTTAACTCAGACCTGAATGACTTAATATTGAAATTACATTTAACTCAGACCTGAATGACTTAATATTGAAATTACCCAAACCCTATATAACCGGACCGTCATTTTCAAAATTTAATTATCGACCTCTTTCTACAAATAAGTTTCCAACACTGAGATTTGAATTATAGTATGAAAATATTGAGGTAGTATTTTATTATAATATTTTCCTTAAATTCTGCTTAATTAGACATTTGATGACTAGCTTTAGCCCACATAATATACTGATGTCTGTATAGGGAATATATGGGTTTTTACCCAATTTTAAAACTCTTACCGTGTTCCTGCTTTCTTTTAAATGGTTACATTATTAGTGGGTTTCGGCCCAGGTACGAGAAAAAAAAAAAGATACAGCTTGGCAGCTTGCAGACCATGTTAAAACGGAACTGATATGCTCTATGTTGCATGAGTACGGTACAAGTACCGGTACAGTTCGGATACGGCGGTACGAAAATTTTAAAAATCTTCGGTACGGATACGGGCGATATATATATATATATATATATATATATATAGAGAGTTGATATAGAACACTGATGTGTACGGATCGTCCCCGTACACATGAGTCGTTTTTCAAGGTCCGAAATTCAAACGGTCAATCCGAACCGTTCAAGTTGTTCGCTATATTGAAAAACCTAGATAGACCAAATTTTACATTTTTTCGAATTTTTTTGCTATTTATTATGATATTTTCAAAAAACACTATAATTGGAGTATTTCAGGCCCTCCAATTTGAAAATATCATAATATATAGCAAAAAAATTCGAAAAAATGTAAAATTTGGTTTGCAAGAGTTTTTCAATATAAAGAACAAGTTGAACGGTTCGGATTGACCGTTTGAATTTCGGATCTTGAAAAACGACTGATGTGTACGGGGACGATCCGTACACATCAGTGTATTTTATCCATTCTCTATATATATATATATATATATATATATATATATAGAGAATGGATAAAATACACTGATGTGTACGGATCGTCCCCGTACACATCAGTCGTTTTTCAAGATCCGAAATTCAAATGGTCAATCCGAACCGTTCAACTTGTTCTTTATATTGAAAAACTCTTGCAGACCAAATTTTACATTTTTTCAAATTTTTTTGCTATATATTATGATATTTTCAAATTGGAGGGCCTGAAATACTCCAATTATAGTGTTTTTTGAAAATATCATAATAAATAGCAAAAAAATTCGAAAAAATGTAAAATTTGGTCTATCTAGGTTTTTCAATATAGCGAACAACTTGAACGGTTCGGATTGACCGTTTGAATTTCGGACCTTGAAAAACGACTCATGTGTACGGGGACGATCCGTACACATCAGTGTTCTATATCAACTCTCTATATATATATATATATATATATATATATATATATATAGAGAGTTGATATAGAACACTGATGTGTACGGATCGTCTCCGTACACATCAGTCGTTTTTCAAGGTCCGAAATTCAAACGGTCAATCCGAACCATTCAAGTTGTTCGCTATATCGAAAAACCTAGATAGACCAAATTTTACATTTTTTCGAATTTTTTTGCTATTTATTATGATATTTTCAAAAAACACTATAATTGGAGTATTTCAGGCCCTCCAATTTGAAAATATCATAATATATAGCAAAAAAATTCGAAAAAATGTAAAATTTGGTCTGCAAGAGTTTTTCAATATAAAGAACAAGTTGAACGGTTCGGATTGACCATTTGAATTTCGGATCTTGAAAAACGACTGATGTGTACGGGGACGATCCGTACACATCAGTGTATTTTATCCATTCTCTATATATATATATATATATATATATATATAATTTAAATATTATATTGATCTATAATTATATTATAAGATATAATATGTATAACTTAATTTTGTTTAACTAAAACTTAAGAATTTAGATAAATAAATAACATAAACATTAATATCAACAAAGGCAAGTTGGTCTGTTGGTTGTTGTCTTGGATTGTCTAGCACACATCTTGGATTCAATTCCCACTTTCAACAATTTTTACACGTTGACTGACCGTTGACCGTACCAGCCCGTACCGTACGCGTCCCGGTACCCGATACCGGTACGGCTGTCCAACCCACGTACCGGGGTAACGTAGGATATGCACCATCTCTAATATTACCATCCCAACCATGCACCCTAACCAGTGCCAAGAAAATTGACTTTCTAGACGCCCAGGCCCTAATTTTGTCGTGCTAACGTCACCATTTTGTGTTCTATTTGATGACTTAAGAGATGAGTTAAATGTTTAAACAATGATTTGACTAAATAGAACAAGGGATGAGTTAACTTGCGTTAAGTGTTCAATTCGATATATTTCTAAAGTGACATAGTAATAACTTTACATCATTTTTACGCGCATTGAGCTGACAAATTTGTAGACACGTCATCAATTTAAGGTTCATTTTGGTAGCTCAAGAGATGATTTAACATGCCTTATATGTTCGGTTTGATAGCTTCGTAATGTAACATAGTAATAACTATATGAATGCTGAAACAAAAGAAAACAACTAGTACTAAAATAGAACAATAATATGATCCCTAAAACAAAGTAACAAGCCATTCAAAATCAATTCAAACCAATCCAGATTTGAACATCACACGACAATAAAAGTTTTGTCGACTACTACAATACTAGCACAAATCAAATTTAAAAACTACAAACACAATTTATACGAAGATAACAAAACATGTTCAGTTTGGTACAAATCAGAATGTCGGTGGAGAACGAACAAACATGAGGACACCGACTCGATCAAACCGCAACCCCAACCTGTGTAATATGAATACAAATACAGATATAAGGTGCTAACAACATGATCTCTTAATGTGACAAATAGATCATATTTTAATACTAAATAATCTTTTTAGACAACTTTATGCAAAAACTAGTTTTTGATAATTGAATATAAGATGATCCCTTAGGGGCCGTTTGGATCGCTTAGGAATTTGAGGAATAACCTATTTCTAGGCGGAAAATATTGGGAAGTGTGTAACTTTGTGAAGAGTTTGGATGGTTAGGAATAAATTTCCGCCTAGGAATATACTATTCCTCAAATTCCTAAGCGATCCAAACGGCCCCTTAGGTCATTTAACTTAACATTTGCAATATGTAACACATTCTTTGTGCAACATGTAATTGAATATAAGATCATTTTTGCAATATCTAACACATCTCTCCAAAAATTACAATCTAATCCCTAAATGCATATAATATAACATGTAAAGCAACTAACTGAACACATATAAATCCACATGAATTAGAGTGTGCCAGTAATGCCAATCTCTCCAAAAATTATAATCTAATCCCTAAATGTATATAATATAACATGTAAAGCAACTAACTAAACACTTATATAAATCCACATGAATTAGAGTGTCCTAGTAATGCCAATCTGTCCAATTACTATAATCTCATCCCTAGATGCATTTAACATAACATATAAGTGATTTAACTGAACGCACTTGATACATGCAAGATGAATGCAGAAGTAACACATACAAGATCCATACAAGATGAACAAGATGCATGCAAGATGAACTTGTAGGGAACTAAATTAATCTTTACAAAACTAAGATGAACAAATAAGAATGTTACGAATATGAATTAAATATGAATAAAAAATTACAAAATATGACAGCAATTGAATTAAATATGAATTAAACTACCGGATGCTCAATTAATTACCAAAATAAGTGTAAATATTAAAGAAAAAAATTAATTAAAATCAGAAATCGTGAATGCGAGGTAGAGGTAGAAAAATACCAAAGGCGAAAGTGTATCTCGAGATCGGTGTGTTCGAATGGTAGAGAAAGATCGCCTTGTCGCTGATCTGCCATTGACAGCTTGAATCAGAGCGGGAATCAGAGGTGGAAGGTCGAAATCGTACTCCAATGGAGATCTTCTCCATGATCGCTCTCTCCCTCTCCTTCATCAGTGGAGGAGACGGAGTCGGCGTGTAGAGTGCTGGAGTTCGCCAGAAAATAAGAAAGAGAGATGAAAAATGAAATGAGCAATTCAAAAGACACATCTGGTCATGTAGATAGAGAAGAAAGAGACTCTTTAGATGGCGTGGATGGAAAACAGTGGGATGATAACTTTACCATGTTAAAATGTTGATGCTAGAGTTTTGTATTGCTAACCAGAGCATTTGCATGTTTAAAATTTTTCCATCGATTATACTGAAAATCATCAAGTTTCATGCGAGGCTCATGATTAACACTTTCGGTCCACGTGATTTAGCTATCATCTATGTATATCAGCACTCATCTTGCTATTACAAATGAAGCGGAGAAAGGTTGTATAAGGAACCATTTTTAAATCGTGTTTACTTCTCTAACTGTCGTACCATATTTCTAAACTACTTGTGTTAATCATGATATATCACATTTTTTAGCTTTATGTTTATAAAAAGTTCTCAATTATTGGCACATTTTATCCTAAACCATCAAGTTATATCAATATCTTACAATATTATCTTGTAAAATATTTGAGGGAATCAAATCATAAGTTACAAAAATTAGGACCTTCAAATTTTTTTTACAAAAAATAGAAGCATATATATGACCAGAGATTCTTCCATGTCCATAAGATCTTTAATAGAATCGTCGAATGTGGTGAGCTCCACCAATTTCTCGATCTCTCCATCGAATTTTGACTCAAATTTTAAGAAAAATTCTCTAGTTTGATCACATACTTACCTTCAACAATATTGAGAAAAGAAAAATTTATAGGTGGTCGTCAAGGAAAACTCCATTTTTTTAAGAAATAAAAAACTTCATTTAAATTAAATGTCAAAATATGAATATAATATATAAAAAAATATTTTTATACTGATTTAGCTATAAATGTAAGAGACATTCTAATATTGAGAAATTTAATCGTTGGTATCATAGCTCATGCTCTTCTCGAATATGGTCATAATTATTGATATCAAAGCTCATTTTTTTCTCTAATGTGGTCATGTGATTATTAGTATCAGAGCTCATGTTCTTTTTTCTCTAATCGGGCGTCCAAATATAGCTTGTATGTTGCTCCTGTAATTTGAATAAGATCAATGAGTGGAAGCATATATATGATCAATGAGCTAGTTGACAAAGAAATTGTCTGTACTGTAATTGGCTATTATTCCTCTTCACACAATGATTTTGTTATTATTTCTTAAAAAAAACATACAGAGCCAATAACAAAAAAAAATTGAGAGAACATTTTTTTTATTTTGCAGATTTGTTTAGTTAAATTTGAATATTTTTGTTTTTATATAAAAAATATATAGATTTATTAATGATAGGAAATTTGTGAGTTAATAATAGAGAGAATATTTTTTAATATTGCAGATATTTTTAGTTAAATTTGAATGTTTTTTGTTTTTTTACATTAAAAAAGAAAGATTTATTGGTAATAGAAAATTTACGAGTAAAAATTTTTAAGTGCGTTGAGATGAGACTCGACCAACTCAGAATACTATCAGCTCAAGCTTAATTATTCTCAAATAGAATAAGTATCTAATGTGTTGTTTACTTTTTAATTTTTTGTTTATATATTTTTTAAAATACTAAGGTACTAACGCGAGGAAAGGATAAACAAGAAAAACGAAATATAAAGTGAAAAAAGAAAAAATGTATTAAGTTACATTAAGGTAAAAACAAAGTCATCTCAAACACGCCTACAAGTATACAAATTTATGACTAGAGAGTGCACCATTTAATGTTAGATCTCAGCGCCACAGATTGGCAGTCCTCGTCATGTTTAAGTGAAATGGCAATATGGCAACAAAGTACACTATATATCTGCACCAGTCTTCACGGAATTTAGTGATGTGTTTGTTATGCACAAATTTAAGCAATTTTAAAAATTATGAACTTTCGAAAGTGTTTGAAAATTGATTGATCATCTATGGAGTGATTTGAAAATTAAATTATTTGATTTAATTAGTATTTAATCAATAACTATGCCTAAATTATAGTTCAGTTAAATACATAATCGATACAAAATATGTATTACATAAACATTTAATTTTTTAATAAATTTTAAGAACCGTTTATTTTTTTTTATTTTTTTTTGAGAATCAATCGGTGATTGTTTAAAGTAAAAGGCCTAGTAAAGGATGGGCCTTAACGCAACCGGTGATTTTGAAAACCATTCCTGGCTCGGGAAAATGAAAAATCCCAAGTTAGATTAAAGCCCTTGTAGAACCAAAGCAGACTAAAAGTGTTTAATGTAGGATGGGCCTGATAATTAATGTTGGTCATGTTTGGCACTATTAGAGTGTGATATTGTGGTCCATTGAATGAGATGGTGATGTTTTGGAGGCACTATTGACATTTTGTTGACTTTCAGTGCCCCAATAGGCAATAACTGGCATGATCAAAAAGAGCGTGCAAGGGGAAAATGGCATCTTGGGACCTAAAAGCATGACACTACTACCTATTTAAGTAGGCTTTCGAATTGGTACAAATCATGAGACAGCAACTCTTTAGATATAGTTGGCAAAAAAAAAAAAAAATCTTTAGATATCTCGCCTCATAATGGTGTGCAACAACAGCGCGATGGATGAATCCTCACCGATGCTAATTAACGCTGTTGCAAATTTTGAAACGAATCTATAGATGGAAAATAAGTTACAACTGTGCAAGTGCCTCGAGTAAAGTTTTCTAAGAAAATGAAATGAATTATTGAAGCAGTAATTATGTTACTGCGGCTATACTGCTATAGCGTCGTATAGTAACTACAAATAAAAATGTATTGTTATTATCTTAAGCAGTGGTGCCTAGAATGATGGTTCCAGATGGCTTTTTTCCTTATAACAAGTATGATAGCAATATATCATGGCGAAAATTAGGTTCTTACCGGTAAGTTATGGCAATGGCACCAACTACCAGAATTGAAGAATGCCCAAAATAATGTCATTTCCTTTTATTATCTTTCCCTCTAGAGCTTTTCTTTCTCCTCTTTTAATTTTCTCATGTCTTGTTAGAAATTTTGAACAAAATGGAATACAACAAATATATGCAACAAATTTACAACTTTATTGTTTGACTAAACTTCTGTTTTTGAAAGAATAACGTAATTACGTAATTATCGTGATATCCAAATATTTGGACACTACGTTTAATTTCAGAACACGAGCGTTAAAAAATTATAGCTGAATGTATGTGCATAGAATATAGAAAAAGTTTATTATGAGAAAATCTGAATGCTCGGATCGGTCAGAATTGCTGAATGAGTGCATTTATAAATTGGTCGTTGTTTTTTCTAGTGTTTCAAGATAGATATATTCATATTATTATTTAAAAAAAAAAGTTATCTGGGATGGATAAGAAAAAGTTGTAAAAATGGAATATCGAAGTTTTAAGGACCAGAGCTTAACTGGAGACATAAATTGTAGAGGACAATAAACACGTACAGTAGATTAGTGCCCCCTTGGCATTTTCATTAGTCGCACTTTAATTCACACATAATTATTGGGTCCCAGGAAGACAGAAGTTTAAGATCTAAGAAATCAAACATTTAAAAATGATATCAGGAAACAGCCAATGAACGTGTCCTCCCATCTTTGACTATATATCTCAAAAACTCTAAGTCACCCCCTCAAACAGGGGAAAAATTAAATTGTGCGAGATCTTTACAATTTTTTTTTTCGTCTGAGTCTCTGAGATAATAATGAAATTAAATCATTTAACTTAAAATCTATACTACTTATAAAAGCAGCCATAGAAAGGTCATGAATTCCAACCACTAGGGGTGGAAACATGTGTTAACATCAATTATAAACCATTGATCTGTGCAATTTGATATGATGTGCGGTTCAGATTTGTATTTCTAACAAAGAGTCAGACTCTTTGACAGAAAGTGTCCGGTCGCTGAATTGAATTAAAGTTTTTAGGGAGTTTGTCAATATTTCCTGAGTTCGATTCTTGACTCTAGCGATTTTATTATTTTTTTTCTTGCACTATTTTTTTAATTTCTCCTATTGCATGCACCATTTCAAGGACGTTTCAAATCTGTTTTTTTCAAATAATAACTTGACGCATATTTTTTATATTGCGTTTGCATATCATAACTATTATTTGCTTTTATATTTAAGCTTGACAATCCCACATAAATTTTTTAATAATTTTATTCGTTAAAAAATATCCATGTTCATCAATTTACCTTTTCCCATATTTATATGTTTATCTATTATCTATTTTATTTAAGTGTAACAAAATAATAAAAATTTCCCCACACATTGAGTGGGCGTATCTGCTAGTATCAGTAATGGATTTTCTTACCCGAATTTCAAACCCACGGCTTCTACATGAAAATTGTTTCCTTAGTAAATCCATGAACTGATTCCTAGAGTAGTTGAAGCTAGTAAGTAGTGAAGTTTATTTCTATCCCATAATGAAGTTCATTTCTTCTTTTTAAATATATAGAAATACCTCTTTCCTAAGTACTTTATGAGAATACTATTTAGCCGAAGAAGAAGATTTATATTCTCATTTTTAGCGTTACCATTTTCTTCTTTTTATTATGCCAAACATGGTCGAAAAAATCTATAATCTATATCTATATTATTAATTATTAATTAAAAGTTCGTGGCCACTATTGACTTTTAATTAAAAAATAGTTTTTTTTCGGTTAAATAGATTAAAAATAATCATATCAATTATTATATATATATATATATGGAAAACTAAGGTAGATATCTAAGGTAGTTCATGCTAATCTATAGAGAAAAAAAAAATTATCCCTCCTACGACATGCGATCTGAGCCATTCAATTTTCGTTGATCGATCAATCTGAATTTATGCCAAAAGTTACTTTTACCAAGTTTTTTTTGGGAAGAAAATTCATGTCAAGTTTATATGGCAATTTTCTATGGAAGAAATCTATAGTATTAATTAAAATCCATGAACGCTATTTTCATAATTAAAAATAGTTTTTTTATAATTTATATAATATGTAATTAAAAATAATTTTCTCTTTTTTTAGTTTAAATATATTAAAGTAGTCCAACCGATCATTATTTAATTTAAGAATTAAATATATTTGGAAATCTAAGATAGTTCATGCTGAATTATTGTCATTAAAAAAACAAAGCGCAGCAAAGTTGCTGCTGCCAAGTCTAGTATTTTTAATTGCAAGCCGCGACTTTTTTTTAATAATTACCGCATTTTTGTATTTTCTATTTTTGGTTAAATACAGTTTTTTATTTTTAGTTGAAAATAGTTTTTAATTTTTGCATTTTCTATAATTAATTCTCTTTTTTGGGTTAAATATTTTAAAATAGTCATATTGATCATTATTTAATTTAAGAATTAAATATATTTGAAAATCTAAGGTAGTTCATGCTGAATTATTGTCATCTAAAAAAAAATATAGTGCAGCGAAGAAGAGACTGCAATGTCTCGTAAAAACTACATAAAGCTGCTTCACCTCTTCTGGTAAACAAATATAAAATAATTTTAAATCATATTTTCGTAACAGCAACAAAAACATGTATATCGATAAAAAAAATGTAAGGCATAACTTTGAGATGATATATGTAATATGATGAGAGTTGATATAGAACACTGATGTGTACGGATCGTCTCCGTACACATCAGTCGTTTTTCAAGGTCCGAAATTCAAACGGTCAATCTGAACCGTTCAAGTTGTTCGCTATATTGAAAAACCTAGATAGACCAAATTTTACATTTTTTCGAATTTTTTTGCTATTTATTATGATATTTTAAAAAAACACTATAATTGGAGTATTTCAGGCCCTCCAATTTGAAAATATCATAATATATAGCAAAAAAATTCGAAAAAATGTAAAATTTGGTCTGCAAGAGTTTTTCAATATAAAGAACAAGTTGAACGGTTCGGATTGACCGTTTGAATTTCGGATCTTGAAAAACGACTGATGTGTACGGGGACGATCCGTACACATCAGTGTATTTTATCCATTCTCGTAATATGATATATACCTGCCACGACGTACCCTGTCAATATTTTAACTTGAAACATTTTATAAACCTCTTTTAATTATATTCGAAATATTTGTAAAAAATAATTGTTAATTTTTAAAATCAATTTATATATTACCCATCTATCCTTGAGATATACCAAATTTATACATGGTAATTTATTCTTCTATCCTATAGAAAAAAGTCTATAATATTAAGTTCAGTTATACGATTTTTTAGACAAATTTATTGTGGAATTTTTTTTTAAAGTATATTGTGCATTTGTAACACAAAGGAAAATATAATTCTGCAGGATCCTTTTTTTGTCTGAACTTAGCCGACGGAGCTCGGTTGGGACAACTAGAGCAGGGCTCTCTTGGGACAACGCTACAGGGAGTACAACATGAATTAGTATCCTCTGCTAATTTTGTTGATCCCAAAGTTGTTTGGCGATACAAGGTCCAAAAGTTAGCTCGTTGACCCACGAATCAAACTAAACTTGTAATTGCTAAACTAAAAAAAACAGTAGGGTGCCAACTTTTGATCGAACCGTTCGATTTAATCTCGACGGTTAAAATTTTTCAGGCCTATCAATTTGGTATTATTTACGAAACAATTCAGAACGAAAGTTAGAACTATGCTATGTGATTCCGTACAACACACCTCCTGATCTCATCACTTTTCTTATTAATAAATTGACCTGTCCTCTCCATTAATCAAGTATATTGGACTTTGGAGAGGTTCAGTCACCGGTGAACATTCAGACCTCCAATTTATGCCAGAAGAGAAAAAACTATTTTGCATTTTTTTATTAGAGTTTTGCAAATCCAAAACTAAAAGACGCATTATAAAAAAAAAAAAAACTACAAGACGCAACAAAAGATTGCGTCAAAAGAGAAGCTGTTAAGTTTTTAACAAGGTGAATTAATATTAAGTTGGGATTTTATCCGAACACAGAACTTTCAAATAATTAGTGCTTATTTATGAAACAAAAACTTAATTCGGTTTGTGTAAACTATTTTCTAACAATTTTACTTTGCCTAAACAATATTAATATTATTTATTTTAAATAAAATATTAGGATGCATTAGATTTATATGATAAACTTGGTTCAAATCGAATGCATTAGATTTATTATGACTTTTAAGGATTTTGAGACATGTACTAATATGATGATTTAAATTATCCACTAGCTAGAATTATACATAGTGTCATTGTAACATATAAAACTTATAACAACCATTTTACAGTCGGTATCAAATTTCTCTAAGATAAAATTGGAACTCTATAGTAAGTAGGTAGTTTCAATTTATTCGATACAAATTAATATTAATTTCGACGCAATTACTTAGAATAATTTTGAATAATTAACGAGTTAGATATATATGTACAATTCTTGCTCTCTAACTATCATAGTAGTGTAAGTTGCAAATAGCGTGCAACTCTTTTAAATAGCTACTATTAGGTGTGGCAAGAAAGCCTCCATTTTTAACAGAACGGAGGAGAAAGATCCGTGGAATAACAGATTAAGCGGAGAAACGGTGTTGATTTCTCATTTTCCGATCCATGTTACCTGTCCTGCATGTGCTTGTATTTCTACTCTTAGAAGGAGACATGCCAAGAATATGTCACCTTCTATCTCATCACAAGAACAGCTGCTTTGCATATATACTACGCTATTGAAATTGAACAATTGGGCGTTTGCATAGCTCTTGTCCACGGAAAAAAAACAAATTAAATTGATGACAAGAGGGGAGTCAATAAATTAACAATTACAAAGTCTGCTTCGGATGTACTGTGCACATGTGTAATTGTCTTTGTCTGTACCGAAACCTCATCATGAGAATCAGGACTAGCTTTTAGATCTCACAAAAAGCATCATAATATAAGAACTAAGAAAAAGAGGAATACAAGTTATATAATTTCTATTGATTATTGCTAATTTATTTCTTATCTGAGCAAAATTTTCTTTGTAAATACCAAAGAAAAGATTAACGTGAAAATTATGTTTCACCGAAATATTCACTGGTAAAGCACTAAACATGTTGTAAAGAAAACATTGGTCCTATCATCCTGTGCAATAAAGTAACTTTTTTTGTTGTTTAGACAGAAATAGTAATTCATGAGCACAACTTAATTATGGGGACCTGAGGAATCCCCATTTCCTTTTCCATATGCAACGCCATTATTTTTTTGTTTGTTATCAATTTCGGGCCCCCTCCAGCCATAATTTCCCAGCTCTATCCCTGCTAAAATTGATATAAAAATCAAACAAATAAAATTAGATTAAACAGCCTTTTGGCCCGTTATTTTTCCCAAAAATAAAAGAATAATTTTGAAATGGAAAGCCTTCAAAAATTTTTGAAATGGATAATATAATAGAAAAAAGAAAAACAAAATGATGGAAGGGGAAGCAAGAGAACTAAGCGTTGATTGCGCCAGTCAGCAAGTCAGCATGTATCGGGCTTCCAGCCGAAGCAAAGTGAAATGCTAAGGCGGAATTGAAAGGAACCACAGTACTCTTTCTGTTTGAGAGGGGTTAGGATTTTATGTGAATGGTATCAACCAAAAAATCGTGTAGCGTATAGTAGTGTGTCATTGTATAGTAACTACGAATAAATAAGACGACTTGTACAAATGTACTGGTCAAAATGTCAGCGGTGTACGTTTTCGCTCGTGGTGTGTGAATAGATAGATACATGACAACTTATATTAATTGTATAGATAAGTTCAGAACTTCAGATACAATATGGATATAGATTTATCAGACGCGTTGTGTTTTTAGATATGGCACGATACGATATGACTAAGTGTCAAACACATTCAAACACGATACATACAGACACAGGTTGTCATATTTCGTCAAGATGTGTCATGTTCTCAAAAGTGTCGTAACGACGTGTCATGACACACATAATTTTAATTATGTAAATGCCAACACAACTCGATAAATTTGACGTGCACGTTATACATGCGGTTTTAAAACCAAAGAATTGAAATTTTAATAAAAATAAAATTGAGATTATAAATAAAGTATGGAATTAAAAAATCACACGCTAAAAAAACACTAATGTAAAACCTACTATTATATTGAGCAAATAAATTCTTTAGTCTTTTGAGATAATTCTACACCATATCAATTTCTTCTGTTATTGTTAAAGTTTCTCTATTTTGGACGCTTCAACCTCCTTACAAGGTCCAATCAATTGACACTTCCTACCAGACAATCAAATCTGTCAGGATATCTTTCAATAACAAGACTTGGATTTTACCGATAAGCTGCAATTTAATTTTTCAAGCACTCTCCGTAGCAAAATTTTGAATTCCTTGGCATGTTTGCATTTTGTAAAATATAATGAAATAGGATATAATTTTTCAAAAAAAAAAATAATAAGGAAAGAGGATGTAGGTAGAGTTCAAATCAGAACGCCGCTGTAATGTAATTGAATTACTTATTAGGCTTAATTTTTTGGGGTACTTTGAAAATTGTTGCCTTCAGAATAGAAATAATCAGTTTTATCTTTGATTTGACATCGAACCAAAAAGTGACGACTATTAAGAGAGAATATCCTTTTTTAATCTCTACTTAATTCGGGCCTGGGTTACTTTAGTAATGTCCTTAATACTAGATAATAGAGACAGTTCAAACTTGATTACAACAGTTCAATAACGCATGTACTTTGTTATGAAATTAATAAATATGTGGATTGTTCATCTTCATATTCCCACTAATTATTTATCTCCACTATACATTTATATCCATGATCTCCACTACCAATTTATTGATCATTATGTGAGATGTCATTTGTAGTCTATAAATAGAGGCATTGTAAACTTGTGTAGATGATGTACAAGAAAGAATGAATGGTTGGAAAGAGATAATGAAATTCTGAAATTTATATTGAGCATATTGTCTTACTTACTCTTGAGATATTGTTTATTATTTATTTCTTCCACCCTTATTTTACAACACGTTATCAGCACGAATTTGCTCAGAAGGAGTCGCAAAGTTGTTTGCACGAATTGCTACGAAAAAGTTGCAAAGTATTTGGGTAAGTAAGAATGAATTGATCAAAGAAATTTTGAGGTAATTAAAAGGTTTGATTGATATCATATAATTCATTAATTTCAATTTTATTTGAACTTTTGAATGCTATGTTTTTTTGTTTGAAATTTATGAGAATCATTCCCTGAAGTGAATGATGATAAAAATAATAAAAAGATATTATTCAAATTTGAAAGTTTATCAAGAACCCGAAGTTCTTATTACATGAAGAACCTGAAGTTCTTAATACTTGAATTTATTTTGTTTAAACCTGAAGTTCATATTTCGAATTAAAGTTATTTAGAACCTGAAGTTCTTAATTATTGAAATAATTTGTTTAGAACCTGAAGTTCTTGATATTTGAAGTAATTTATTTAGAACTTAAAGTTCTCAATATTTGAATTATTTTCTTAGAACCAGAAGTTCTATTAGAAATTTAATATAACCAGAAGTTATTATAGGATACTGGATGAAAAATAATATGAAGTTATTTCCAATTTAATTTATATTAGCACTTATTATTAGTCATTGAATGAAAAATAACCTGAAGTTATTTCAATTAAATTATATAAATTGCGCAGTCAAATGATTTAATAACCAGAAGTTATTAAATAAAATTTTACTATAACCTGAAGTTATAACGCTAAATTAGAATTATTATTTTTTTCTTTCTCTCTTTATTTATTTATTTTATTTATTTATTTACTTATCTCTGTTTCATTTATCATAACCTGAAGTTATGATATTAATAACCTGAAGTTATTAAAGTAACAGCCTGAAGTTATAATATTAATAATCTGAAGTTATGATGAAATCATGTTACTACTCTTGAAGAGTTTTTTCAAAGAAAAATGTGTCCATCAAAATAAAAAACTCGTTATAACAAAATATTGATAACAAAAGAAAAACGTTCCAGCAGTATGTTCGAAGAAAAACATCTTGATGATGTTTATGATATATGTGATATAACAAATTATTGATAACATACCAGCAGTACGTCCAAATAATATTATAAAGTTTCATCGTAGGAATTTTTAATTTATGTTTAATTTTTATATTATGAATATGTTAATAAATAAAAGTAAATTTATTTTTACTTTTCTTTTATTTCAAGGGAAAATGACTGACGCAATATTAAGTAAAGAAGATCCATGTTTGGTTAATAGCGGAACTACAAATACAATATTGAAAAGTAAGAAATACTTTTTACAATTGGATTCTAGTATGACTAATATTCAAACTATATCTGGCTCAAGCAATATTATTGAAGGCTCCGGAAGAGCTTATATTTTGTTACCTGAAGGAACAAAACTAATAATAGATGATGCATTATATTCGAGTAGATTCAGAAGAAATCTACTAAGTTTTAAAGATATTCGAAAGAATGGTTATCATATTGAAACTATGAATGAAAGAAATTGCGAATATCTTCATATTATATCTATTATAAATGGCCAGAAAAATATTATGGAAAAATTACAAGTATTATCTAATGGACTATATGGTATTTATATAAGTGCAATAGAATCAAATATGATCACTAACTGGAAGTTAGTTGATCCAAAGTTATTTACATTATGGCATGATAGATTGGGTCATCCAGGAAATATTATGATGAGAAAAATAATAGAAAGTGCAAATTGACATCTCCTAAAGGACCTGAAGTTCCTGTTATCAAAAGAATTGACATGCCAAGCATGCTCTCTTGCAAAACTAATTATTAGACCATCTCCAAATAAAGTTGAAACTGAAGCTCCATCATTTTTAGAACGAATTCAAGGAGATATATGTGGACCTATAACACCACCATATGGACCATTTAGATATTTTATGATTTTAATTAATGCATCAACGTGTTGGTCACATGTGTGTTTGTTAGCAACAATAAATGTTGCATTTGCTAGATTACTAGCACAAATTATTCAATTGAGAGCCAACTTTCTGGATTATCAAATTAAAAGAATCCGACTTGATAATGCAGGAGAATTTACATCCCAAGCTTTTAATTTTTATTGCATGTCTATTGGGATTACTGTAGAACATTCAGTAGCACATGTTCATACACAAAACGGTCTAGCAGAATCGTTTATTAAAAGATTACAATTAATAGCTAGACCATTACTTATGAAATCTAGTTTACCATCTTCTGCATGGGGACATGCCATATTACATGCTGCGGCACTAATTAGATTAAGGCCAACTGCTGATCATAAGTATTCCCTATTACAATTGGTCTCCGGAAGAGAACCAAATTTATTCCATTTAAAAGTATTTGGTTGTGCAATATATGTTCCAATTTCTCCTCCACAACGCACAAAAATGGAACCTCAAAGAAGATTGAGAATTTATATTGGTTTTAACTCTCTTTCTATTGTCAAATATTTAGAACCATTAACATGAGATGTTTTTATAGCAAGATTTGCTGATTGTCATTTTGATGAATCAATATTCTCAAATTTAGGGGAAGGAAAACAAAAGTTGGATAAACAAGTGACATGGAATTCATCATTATCTTATCTTGATTTCCGAAGTGGTCAATGTGAACTTGAAGTTCAAAAGATTATAAATTTACAAAGAATTACAAATGAATTGCCTGACGCATTCACAGATATAAATAGAGTCACTAAATCACATATTCCAGCTATAAATGCACATGCTCGAATAGAAATAACAAAGATATCAAATGAATCTCATGAACGTAAAAAACGTGGAAGACCAATTGGTTCTAAGGATGTAAATCCATGTAAAAGAAAAGAGCAGAATAAAGCAGTTGGTAAAATCCCAGAAGAGGTTTATAAGGTTCCAGAAGAAACTAAATCTCTAGAAGAGATTAATAAAATTTCAGAAGAAATTAAATCTTTAGAAACGATTAATAAAGTTCCAAAAGAAATTAAAACTCCAGAAGAGATTGATGAAGTTCCAGAAGAAACTGAAATACCAAATGATTATGAGATTTCTATAAATTATGTAAAAACTGATACAATATTGAACAGAAATGAAACTCATGTGGATGAAATTTTTGCATTCGCTATAGCTAGTGATGTTATAAGCGAAGATGATAATGTGCCAAAAACCATAGAAGAATGTAGGCATAGAAATGATTGGTTTAAATGAAAAGATGCCATACAAGCTGAATTAAATTCACTTGACAAACGACAAGTATTTAGACCAGTAGTCCAAACACCTAAAGAGGTTAACCCTGTAGGTTACAAATGAGTATTTACCATTAAAAGAAATAAAAAAAATGAAATTGTGAGATACAAAGCAAGGCTAGTGGCACAAGATTTTACACAAATATATGGAGTAGATTATGAAGAAACGTATTCAACTGTTGTGGATGCAATAACTCTCAGATTTTTAATAGGTCTCACAGTCACAGAAAATCTAAAAATACAACTTATGGATGTTGTTACAGCATATTTATATGGTTCACTTGATAGTGACATATATATGAAAATACCCGAAGGATTAAAAATGCCAGAAGCATATAGATCAAAACCTAAAGAAATGTATTCCATAAAATTGAAAAAATCTTTATATGGACTAAAACAATCAGGTCGAATGTGGTATAATCGACTTAGTGAGTATTTTTTTAAAAGAATGATATAAAAATAATTTAGTTAGTCAATGTGTTTTTATTAAAAAATCAAATTTAGGTTTTGCAATAGTTACAGTTTATGTTGATGATTTAAATATTATTGGATCTCCTGAAGAGATTGAAAATACTGCAAAATTGTTGAAAAGAGAGTTTGAAATGAAAGATCTTGGTATAACTAAATTTTGTCTCGGCCTGCAGATCGAGTATTTAAAAAATGAAATATTTATCCATCAATCAAATTATACAGAAAAAATATTTAAAAGATTTAATATGGATAAAGCTCATCCTTTGAGAACACCAATGGTCGTACGATCATTAAATGCAGAAAATGATCCTTTTCGTCCCCAAGAAAATGATGAAAAAGTATTTGATCTTGAAGTACCATACTTAAGTGCAATAGGAGCGTTATTATATCTTGCAAATAATACAAGACTTGATATTGCATTTGCTGTAAATTTATTGTCAAGATATAGTTCCAAACCAACCCGAAGACATTGGAATGGAATTAAAGATATTTTTCGCTATCTTTGCGGAACTCGTGATATGGGACTATACTATCAAAAGGATTCAAAATTCAATCTAGTTGGTTATGCAGATGCAAGATATTTATCAGACCCACATAAAGCGCGATCACAATCAGGATATGTATTTACATATAGTGGAGCTACAGTTTCATGATGATCAACAAAACAGACTCTAACTGCCACATCATCAAATCATGCCGAACTCATTGCATTATATGAAGCAAGTAGAGAATGTGTTTCATTAAGGTCAATCATCCAAAATATTCAAGAAGAATGTGGGCTTGAAAATATCATGGAAAATCCTACTCTATTATACGAAGACAATGCAGCTTGTATAGCACAAATTAGAGAATGATACATCAAAGGAGACCGAACTAAACACATTGCATCAAAGTTCTTTTGGACACATGATCTACAAAATGATAGTATAATAGATGTTCTAAAAATCCAATCATGCAACAATCTGGCCGACCTATTCACAAAATCTTTGCCAGCGAGTATTTTTGAACAACTCAGAAAGAAGATAGGTCTATATCGACTGAAAGACGTCCAATAATATTAAATTGAGGGAAAGTATTATACACACTGCACTCTTTTTTCCTTATCCAAGTTTTTATCCCAATGGATTTTTCTTGGTAAGATTTTTAATGAGGCAGATAAATTGGTCCAGAAGTACCATATTAATATTGATCCTGAAGTATCATATTAATAGTGTATAATCAAAGATGAACATCAAAGGGGAAGTGTTATGAAATTAATAAATATGTGAATTGTTCATCTTCATATTCTCACTAATCATTTATCTCCACTATACATTTATATCCATGATCTCCACTACCAATTTATTGATCATTATGTGAGATGTCATTTGTAGCCTATAAATAGAGGCATTGTAAACTTGTGTAGATGATGTACAAGAAAGAATGAATGGTTGGAAAGAAATAATGAAATTCTGAAATTTATATTGAGCATATTATCTTACTTACTCTTGAGATATTGTTTATTATTTATTTCTTCCACCCTTATTTTACAACACTATTAGCATATTTTTATCATTGTGTCGTTTTATTCTCTTTATAGCTGTTTGAATAATCACTTGATAGATTTAATAAATGAATATATTTATTAGAAAAAAGAGAGAAAGCTTGCTTCTAATTGACATAACACAGTATTTAGTATATAACAATTTAGCCCAATACACATAGTAAAAAATTAAATTATGAGATTCGAATTTTATTTTTCATTAAAATATTTTACGGATAATTCTGATCAGTTCATTGTTCGCTTTCATTATGATTACAGGATATAGTAATATTTAAACTCCATCTTAATTGTATCAGCTCTCTAGGTATAGATGTAATTTTATATTATTAAGTTGGTGCTACTATAATCTAAAAAAATAATTAAAAGAGTGTGGTACTAAATCATAGTTTAATACAATTATAATAATTGTTTTAAATTGTGAGGTGCCATATCTTCATCTGATCATATCTCACATTATGGACTAAAACATCCTAAAATATTAATTGATTTTATATGTACTCGTCCTATTCAACAAATCTTCCATACTGAGATGACACCAAAAATATCAAAATACTATAAGATTTTTAATTGGTAATTTGGTATAAAATAGTCACTTTTAGCGGACCAGATATATAGTCCACTAAACTGATATATAGTATGGTCCTTTCTCGACAAGATACGCTAGGAAAGCTATTTTAGTAGGCCATTATGGGTTATATTCAGTTTAAAATTCTAAAATCACCACTTGTATCTGTAGTGGCGATGGAGCCCTGATGGTACCCCTTTCCTACTTACGTACTTCTAGAAGGCTTAGAAATTTCTTTTTGTGGATAGTATTCATTCATTGATTACCATTTCCTAAGACCAAAAAGGAATAAGTGGTAGTTTGCCAACCACTGATTTCTTTTATATATCAATTAATTGCAGATCTTCTCATGCGATTATATGTTTGACTCCTAATGGGATCAATAAATAAATTTAATGCGTCAAATGGCCTAGAAGGAATTCTTATTTGTCAACCAAATTTTGAGATACCTTGGAGCGAAACAATTTAAAAGTTATTTTCCAAGGGCTTTGATATAGTTGCCATTAGCGACTAGTGCATCTAATGGGTAATAAGCGTGGATTAGTGGCATAGGTGAGTCAATGAAGGGAAGTCTTTTTTAACGTGCATACAAATTTAAAACAAACTGAAATTCATATATCATAGATTTGCTCAATCTCACAACCAAACACGTTGAACCAGTAAATAGGAAATTAGTCATATTATTTTAGTATTCCTCGTATTGCTTTTGAATAAAGCTATAGGTCTGAATATCTATCTAACAATACAATAATCATTGGTCTAGATTTAAGATTTCCGAACTAGTAACTCCCAACTTATTTTCAAGTTCTCAACTAGTAACACCCAAAAGCTTCTGTCAAGCTTTGTTGCCTTGACACACTGCCAAGCTTGTCAAAAAAGATAAAAAAAAAAAAGCCCCTCCCAAAAGCTGCTGATAAAAATTTCTAAAATAAAATTAAACAGTTAAACGCGCATAATGCAATAGGCAGTGTGTATATTCTGACGGTTTGGATAGTAATTAGGAAGTACAAAACAGTTTTTGTGAATTGATTGAACGAGCATTTATTCAATACAAAAGGAATCTGTTGATATATGGATGTGCATTCGGAGAGTTTATGAATGATTTTTGTTTAATGCTTTATGATTTCCTTTTTCTTTTTTTTTTTGACAAACTAGGCAGAGGCTACCTAGGAGTAATGCAATCCGAATCCTGTGGCGCGCGACACAGCGTGTAGCGCGCCACACGGACCGTTTGATCAGATCTCGACAGTTCAACTTTTTCGGGCCTTACAATCTGGTTACATGCACGGGGCTCCCTCATCCATCCGCTGTGTCGCGCGCCACACGGACCGTTTGATCAGATCTCGACAGTTCAACTTTTTCGGGCCTTACAATCTGGTTACATGCACGGAGCTCCCTCATCCATCCAGATCTGATCGGACGGTCTGTGGCGCGCTACACGCTGTGTCGCGCGCCACAGGATTTGGATTTGGAGTAATGCTTTATGATTTCAAACGAATGTTTTACAATGGCTGATATAAGGCTTCTAGCCATTTTACCGTTATACTATTGCCTTTTTTTCCCATTCATGTTGTACCTGCCGTCTATACAAAATCTAAATTGGAAGTCATGTATTGGATAATTTTCTTACTTCCATATCAACAAATTAACGGCTAGTTGATGTTGCTGGTTAATTGGGCTAATGAGCTGGATTTTATCAATTCATGGATGGTGATTAATGGCTGAGATCCATTCCATATTCTTAACAAAATTAATGGCAATTGCAGAAGTCAAAACACATGAGTGGTCAATAGTTGTGTTGCCTGAAACATTCAAGTGTATAGAGACCATAAACGGATATGCATCAGATAGGATAAAACATTACTGTGCATTTTATTGTTTCCAATACATTAAATGAATTTGAATGCAATATTAATATTTTAGTAGTAGATAAACCACATTAAACTAATACATTATAGTATCATGAAAAATATTTTAAATAATAATATCATGAAGACCTAGTAGACAATATTAAATTACTTAATTAAATGCTTTGCTATATATATGTACCTTTAGGGCCTGCTCCAAAAGAGTGTAAGCTAAGCTTAAAAAAGGAACGGAAGAGAAAAGAAGATGAAAGAAGCTTAGAAAAATGAAGGTACCATGCTCCAGATCTCTAAAACCATGCATCGAAGATAACAACTATAATTTTCTTCTTGGACGGTATTGCTCTTTTTTGTTTAAATGGGGAGAGAAAGATGAATTATCAGAGTCCATAGCCAGAGAAACAAAAACGAAGGATATTTTAGATAAAAAGTTAAATTTCTTGGTGTCTCTTGGTTACACCCCCATTTTGGAGGTAATCGGTCTTCTCCTAAAATGGACTGTTCATGGGCTGTAGTTTAATTGAGTTTACATCAATTCATCTAGCAACAGCGACAGGAGCAAGACATCTCGGTTACGCTTACCTTTCCTTCACTCTGGTTCATCCTTCTGGAGCAGGCCTTTAGTTGAGATCACTTTTGTTATTCCACAGCCATAAGAGGCATATTTATCCTAATGAGAAAGAATGTGAATCCACCATATGCATTTAGGGAATGACTTAGTGGGGTGCAGATAATTTGCAGATAAAAAGCAAAACAATGATAACAACCAAAACCAACCTATGCATGAAAATAGGCCCCTATATATGCCAACAAGCAACTCCATCGGCGGAGGAGCTCCTATGGATACCTTCCTTTTCACTTTTTATTATCTCAAACATTCTTTTTAGTATCTACTATCAAGTAATTTTTAGTTAGCTTTCAAAAAAAAAAAATGTTATCTCATTAGCTGAATTTTACATAGGAGTGTTATTTAAATTATTAAATTGACCATCCAATTAATTCCATGTTTTACTCAAGTAGAAACGAAAAAAATATGCGGAAACATGTCTGATAAAATAATTGTAGTACTAACAAATTTATGTAGGGCACAGTGGAGACTAAATTTGGTGGATATCTGACAAACTGAAATGCAAATTTCAACTAGTAAATCAGTCAAAATTTACCATCTGACATTTAATACGGAGCAGTAATTGTAAAGAAGTCCTCAGCCCCATGAGAGGCTTCAGGACTTGATCTATAAGCATCAACGGCCAATATTTATCCTTTCACCTCGGACACTGCCACGTGTCAGCATCGTACCGCATCTTTGAGCTGGCGGAATAGATGTCGGTTAGCGGATCCACCGCCACTTCTCGCGGCTGCGGCCCCACCCTTAAGTCTGCCCAAAATTTATCGCCTAAAAATGAAACCGAATTCTAGTGACAGTATCCTCTCCATTTAAAACAGACGGTTTTCTCCTGCTACTTTTTAATTTCCAGATGATTACCACGTCACTCTTCCGTGACTGAATTTTGCTCTAACAGGTTTTGTCCTTTTGCCCGGAGATGACGTAATCGCGTCTTAAAACTAGGAAAATTTTATCCAGTGTGCGGAAACTGGAGATGAGTCGTGTGACGCCCCACTCCCCGTCGCATAGTTTCGTCCTTTCTATGTGGATTACTGTAAATCTCTCTGTGGATCTTAACGTGTGTTAATTCACTGTACAATGCGGTTATTGTAAATCTCTCTATTTAATATTATATTACATTATATTTGCCAGGGAGTATATACTCACACAAAAATACGTACAGGAATAGCCACAGTTACTATTTCGAGCTTATCCCTTTTTTCCAGTGAAGAGAACAAAAGAAAAAGGGTTTTAGTTGCGACGTAATAATAACAAAAAAGTGTAAAAATAATCAACCAAAAGAAGCAAGCCTGAAAATAATAAAAATAAAAATAAAAATAAACAAGAATAAAACGGAATAAATCATAAATGGGGACGCTAATTTTCGAGCAGTTCTGTTTGTTATGCTTATGCGCGAAATAAAAAGAAATTTTCAGATCGCATCGCTTCTTCCTCTCTTGATTTAAACCCCTCTGCACTTTCAAATCTCTCTCTCTCTCGCTCTCTCTCACGCGCACTTGAGCGGAGAAGCCTTGGATCAAGCGACAGTGACTGAGAAGCCGTACAGATCGCCGGAGGAGGCCGTCGTGCGAGAGATCCGAATCGAAATCTGTGATCTTTCGCTCGGGTTTCGGTTCTTTGTGATTTTTAGGTACTTCTTGATTTACACGGAAGAATGCTACTTTTTTTTCGATCTATTTTTGTTGTTTTGGTTTTTATGTTGTAGTTCTTACGAAGATTTATGATTTACACGATGTTTCTGTAGATAAAGCTCCGGTTGTTGAGCAATGGCGATGGATTCGAGCGAATGTAACGGATCAGCAGAAGCTCCGAAGGTGGAATTGGAGGCGAAAGCGGGCGTAGAGCTCGGATCCGAGAAGGATCTGGCGAAATCCGACGGCATTGCTTCCACTGAGCGCGAGGTGAACGATCAAGATGAGATTGGGGGTCCTTTCGTCATCATAAACGGTGATTCTGACAATTCATCAGAGAAATTTCTTCAATTGGACGAAAAGGTGGATCTTGAAACCACAAGTGAAGGTGAGGTTTCTGCTATTTCTCCAATCAACTCAGGTAATGGAATTGGGGTGAAAGAGGTGAAGGGAGAGCCTGAATTGAAGAGTGGGTCTGTTCCTGTCCAGGGGGACCCTCCTTTGGAGAACTCATTAACTGTTGCTTCTAATTGTGAGGAGAAGTTAGAGGAAAAGAGTAAGGAGGGCGAAAATAGAGAATTGAGTGACAAGGGGGAAAATAACATGGAATTGAGGAACAGTGCTGAGAATAAAAAATTGAGTGTAGAACCTGTGGTGGAAGAAGATGGTCATGAGAAGGGACAGGATTGTGAATTGAGTTTGGCTGGCGAATTGGAAAGAAAGAAAGATGTTAATTTGGGTATGTCTCAATTTGAACATATTAATGGAGAGGATAATGGATCTGAATTGGGGTTTGAACCAGTCGAAAAGGTAGAAGAGGAGTATCATGTATCTAGTTCAATTGAGGGTGCTGACGAAGAAAATGGGAGGATGCATGAGTCGGAAACAAGTGATAGACCAAACCAACATGTCGGGCCGGATATTACCATGACTGTTGAAGAACAAGTACCTCAGGAGGTTGAAACAGAGGCATCCCTTGTCCCCTCAGTGCAGGTCATGTATGAAGAATCAGGCACGTTGTCAGATTCTCTGGGCACTGAAACAAAG
Source organism: Rhynchospora breviuscula (assembly GCA_027562975.1). Classification (NCBI taxonomy): domain Eukaryota; kingdom Viridiplantae; phylum Streptophyta; class Magnoliopsida; order Poales; family Cyperaceae; genus Rhynchospora; species Rhynchospora breviuscula. The sequence goes on from CM050398.1 coordinate 48,820,891, forward strand.
GCAGAAATTCCATTGAATGAATCGTTACATACTACATTGGATTTGGCTGTAGAAGCAGAGTCTGAAAAGAAGCATGAGATGCAAGAGGTATTCATTCCTTCAGAAGAGGTGGTGGTCCAGACCGAAGCACAACTTGTTGCTGATTCTTTGCAGGAAAATAAGGAGGTGGGGATGCCCGAGACTGAATCAAAGGAGCAGCTTTTATTGGATTCAGCTGTTGGAGTTGAATGTGAACTAAAGCACAAGGAGGAATCTGGTTCTTCTCAAGAGGATGAGCAGCAGCAAGAGTCGGAGGGCGTATCTGATTCTATGCAAAGCAGTGAGAAGTCTCATACACCTGAGACAGAGTTAAACAATCCGTCTCCGATGCAATCAACAGTTGAAGTTGAATCTGGACCGAAGCACGAGGAACAATGTGAGGCATCCATTTTTTCTCAAGAGGAGGAGATGCATGAAAAAACAGAGGAAGTTCCAGTACCTTCTGAAGGTGAAAATGAGATCATGGAAGTACCTGAGACTGAGTTGAAGGAGATGGCTTCACCAGATTTTGAATTTGAATGCAAAGAGGTGCATGGGACTGTTTCTGAAACCAAAGTTGAAGAGCAGCAGGAAACAGTAACCGCTGTCAGTAATGGTGAAGAAAATGGTGCGTCTGAAATATCTCCCTCTCATATTTTGCTTGAAGAGAAGCAAAGTTCCTGCTCGTCTTCTCCAGACCAGGCAAAGCTTGCAGAAACAGATATGAATCAGGAGAGCAACCAGCGAGAAGCAAAATGTGAGCTCGAGACAGATGACAAAGAAGAGCCATCAGAATCAACCTATCAAGTTGAAGAAATGCAGAATCTTCAAAGGGCCGATGCTACTTGTGATGGCCCAGCAGTTTCCACATCTCATGAGATTGAGGTTGACTCCAGTTTAGTTAATGGAAAAGAATTAGTTGAGTCTTCTAGTGACGTTTTACCTGATTCAGAAAGCAAAAGCACTAGCGAAGTAGAAGAGAGTGATAGATCCCTGACTGAATTTGAAGATGGCCAATCGAAAACAGAAGAAGAACCAGTTTCTGTGTCCTCCAATGATCCTTCTGCCAGGGCAATTGCGCTAGAGGATTCGGTCCAGATTGGTACGCTCAAAATCAACATTGGAGAAAATGGACCTGCCATTCTGCAACAGGAGTTGCAAGGTGTCGAAACAAGTGAGGCTGCAACACCAGAAGCGCCTGGAACTTCCACGTGCAATGGAGAGAAGCCTGAAGTGCAGCCATTAAAAAGACAACCGATATATATTGTTAAGGTGCCTAGATATTCAGATGAGGAGCAATGGGAAAAGATACAAGAGGCCCAAGCACGGTTGGATGAGCTTACACGTACCAGGGATGCTATCCGGGGCATAATGCAACAGAGAAGAGTAATGACCACTGGCCCTCCTCATTGCATATATTCTTTATTTTTCTCTTCTTGTTCCGTCTGTGTAAAATTTTCTGTATTGTGCAGAAAGCTTGTTCCGAAAGTTGGGATGGAGTTGCAAAGGCAAAAGAAGAGGAGAGAGCGGCGCGAACTGTGTTCTCTGCCAAGAGACAGGAGATAAACTCTGCTCAGTCGGTGATTAACAAGCTAAACAAGGCAAACTCTATTGATGATATGGATGATTTGGTAAGTGACCTCCATACTTATGCCTCAATGAAATGCCAAAAGAACCTGCTAGGAACATGTGAAATAAATAAATGTTCTTCTGATCTTAATGTTTAAAAAAGTTATTTGCCATGCCTATCTTGTTTGAATCTTAATGTGTTTGTACATCTAATTGTTCATAGATTGAGATGAAGGAGAAGAGTCTACAGCATGAGACCATGACATTGAAACAAGAGAAGATGCTCATTCAGGAGATAAAAGAGCTCAAATCGCAAAGGAAGAAGCTAATAGACAATATGGGTTCAGCTGCTGAAATTGATGAAGCATTCGACCAAAAAGATTGCGTCTTTGATAAACTGAAGGTACCTGATTATTTCATTATTTGTTCTACAGTTACTGAGAGTGCCATTGTATCTTTGATTGACACATTGTGTTTAGTTTGTTGCTTTTTTGGTGCAAGCTATGGTGTTCAGTTGTACTGGCTCATTTCATGATTTTACTGCACCAGCTGACTAGTTAGATACATGTTCCCATTTCCTTTTAATGCTGTATAAATGACAATTAATCTGTTTTAGTGGTATCTTTATTTACTGACATGGTGTTTGGATGTACTTTCCTAGTTGTCATCTGGATTTTGTACCTGTATATAGAAAAAGGTAATTCTGCTAGATATTGAAGTAGGTATTGCTATTAAATGTGCATTATGTAATGCTGCAGACATTAAAGACTGAATTGGAAGTACTAGGGAAAACTCTGACAAAGGCTGAAGCAAAAACAAGAGCAGCCCAGAAGGCCTATGACGAGATAGATCTTACATTTTGTACCTTACAAGATGAATATAAATCTGCTGATGATGTCCGTCAGAAGGCTTACTATAACTGGCGTAACTTAAGGAGTCAATTGGCGGTGAAGGTGAATGCGTACTTCTTTTTCCTGTATACATGTTTGATAGTTAATTTTCATTTTGTTTGTATTGGAGAAGTTACTTGAGTGCATGGTTTTTCAATGCAGAACAAACACTTTTTCAATTATAGAGATGATCAAAAAAGGGCAGCCAGCTTTTTGGGTCACAACCCTCCTGACAAAGAGGGACTTCGCTTGTACTGCAATAGACAGGTACTTGCTTCATATTAGCATTCATATTATATGTATATATATATATTGACAAGGAGTTTATCTATTTACTATTTTTTTAATTATGAAAAAATGCATATGATCTCTCAATGTCCCCATAATGTCCACATTGGTCTTAAAATTATTAAAAACAAGTGAAATAGCCCTTCTGGCATATTTCCATTTTACTGTGGTTGCCATTTGGATGCTTGCTGCTACACTTTACAACATCTGATCTGGCAACTGAAGAAAGAAATAATAAATTCTCTTTTCTCATCCTCTTTTAAACCTATTTTTTTGGTTGAATGAAAGCAAAGTGAGCAATATTGTGGGTACATAATCTATATGGAAAATGAAGCAGTTTACATAAAAAATGTAATGGTTTTAGTCAAGCAACTAAAGCTAGGAACCGTTGGCTTTTCTTTTGAAGGCTTACTGAGCTAGTGCTAGTGAAAATTGAGGTCTTTTTTTCGTTCTTTTGAGAAAGTTTTGGATACTCAAACTTTATCTTATTGCTTATTTATCACTTTTATACTTGTTGACCATGGTACAAAATCTTATGGACCATGGATTGTATTGCACAGCTTTGATTCAGTGAGTTTGTTCTAAGAAAATAGTTCTTCTGTGCCAGCTGGCTTGCATCAGTGCCATATGGTATGAATGGACTGAAATTAAAAAAATAATAATAAAATCGGTATATCCCCTGTGAGAAGCCAGGTATTGTAATTATAGAACTCATTTATTTATAAACTCTCGCTTCATTTTCTAACTTCAGGTTGAAAAGATGATGGAACTGTGGAACAGTGATGCTGAGTTTAGGAAGCAATACGTAATATCCAATAAAAACAGCACACTTAGGAGACTAAGAACACTAGATGGGAGATCACTCGGGCCAGACGAGGTGCCACCTGTCATACCGACCACTTCTACTGCTTATAGAAGGACAAACACTCCATTGATCCCTGCCACAAAAGAAATCAGGCTGGAGAAATCAGCCCGGATCTCTTCTTCATCATCTTCTTCTTCCATACAGAGTAATGAGTTTCCTGAACTGCCGCATCAGAAACCAAATGTATCTCATAGTAGCAGTAGAAATAGCAAAGGTACTTCTTCTAAAGAAAAAGTAATGGATCAGCCTGTGTTTATGGACATTGTGGCAGCAAAAATAGATAGTGTTAAAATGGAGAAGAAACAGGAAGAAGATGAAATGGAGAGGAAGAGGGAGGAGGAGGCCGAGAGGGAAAAGAGAGAGGAGGATATTAAGAGAAAGGCAAAGGCTGAAGCAGAGGAGAAAGAGAGGCACCGAGAGGAGCAAAAGGCCAAAGCAAAAGAGGCTGAGGAGAGAAAGAAACGGAAAGCTGAGAAGGCACAGGAGAGAGCTGTGTTTAAGGCCCTCAAGGATGCTGAAATACGCGATAAGGTTTGACATTTCATTCTATTTTTTTTTTCTCTTATCATTATCTTCAGAGACTTGTATATGGCATGCTGCATGTTTTGTTGCTATTACCATGCTTTGTTGTTGATGCCTTTTTTGTCATTAACGTTCATTTCAAAATTGTGAGGTTGTGATATAGACTGAGATATCTAGGATTCATTTATTCATCTATACGTCGATGTTAAAGTGATTTATTTGTTATGTCACATTAAATAGTAACTGATGTTTTCCACGGTATCCTTTTGGCAAATATTAGCTCATCAGGGCTATAGATGCAAATCAAACATTCTCGTCATGCATTAAACAGGTATATTCAGAATTTTTTTCACTTAAGAAGTTCAATTATGAACAAAAATACAGAAGAAGGCAAAGAAGGAGAAAAAGAAGGCAGCTGGGGGTGAATCAGACAGCGGTGACGCAACAAATGGTGCCTCTGCTGAGAGTAGCACTACATCTGAGATCGTTCAGATCAGGGATGTGCCTCTTGCTGCACCAACAACAGCCACACGGCGCCCCACAAGGCCTCAAGTTGTCTCGAAGCAGCTGAAGCGGGTTGAACCAGTGCCTGTTGCCCTTCGCAACCGGGGCCGCAGAAAGATGCGGTCTTGGATTATCGGCATTGTTACAGCTATTGCTGCCTTGCTGACTGTTTTCTTTATCGGTAACTATGTCAATTTCTCTGATATCAGCAGTTTCGTCTGGCTGTAGAGTCATACATAACCTTTGATAAAACAAGTGGACCTAAGTAATAGTAGTGATAATGATTATAGCAATTTATTATATATATAATATATATAGAGAGAGATGCGAACTTAAATGGAACTTTAGGGGTTGAGTGTTACTATGGATAGAAGAAAAATGCAAAGTATCATTCTTTGATGCTATTCTTTTTCCCTTCTTCTCTTTCTCTTTTCCTCTTTCATTTGGCTATTTGGATTGCCGTGTGCTGCTAGAGTTGTTGTTTGAATTTGCAAGTGTACTTGAAGAGGAATGTTATCTGCTGTTTGTTATTTATATTTTGTGGAACATGATAGTAGCAATAAGATGGCCCCTTTTGTTTGTTCGATATGTGGTTGAGATTGGTTTTATTTAAGAGAGATCGTCTCCGTTGGTTGGAGGTGATTCTTTCAAGTTGCAAATTGTTTGGATTTGGTGCGCTTTCTTTGCTTCCGAAATGTGAAGTATATGCAAAGCTAAACTTATCTATTTTTCAAAGAAAAAAAATGAACAGAAAAGTAAATGAGCTTCTCTTTTACTCTTGGATTTGTGCGAACTATCTTCATTTGCTTGTGTGCGGTATATTGCTTCTGTATTCTCAGCACAAATATCCATCCAATATATAATAATCCAAAATAATGCCAAGCAATTTTCATTTTCGGATACCATTAGATAATGGTCCAGTTTCAATTCATTTTCGGTTTGCTTGGAGCCTAATTCTTTATATTCCTATCGCAAGCATAATCATTTTTACAGCATGGTTGGTTGTGCAGTGAATTTCGCCTTCGTCTTGAAAAGGATCCTTTACTTCATAATTTGACAATGTCATAATCAAAAGTACCTTATCTTTTGGATATGGATAAGTGCTTTCTAAAAATGAACTCTTGAAAGTGAATTAGACTGCTATTTAGCCCTTTTTGTTTCTTTTTTTGCATGTTCAACCCACCTAAACATATACCCAGCTGGCAGACTACACCTGTTTGTCACCCAGCCAACAGCTACAATGAGAACTTTCAAAATTTTCATTTAATTGACACTAGACTAGCAACTTACATGACGCCTCACCATATTTCCTTTTTAATTACTCTGCGTGTTGAAGACGCACTTGGCAGTTGGGACAAAATTAACAAAAACAAGAGGTTGAAAATGGGCACGGATGATCTCATTTTGTGGGCTTTATCCCGGGTTGGGTAATGAAAATCATTTTTCGGCCTTTTAATTAGAAGCAATTTGTGAGTTGTGAGTTGTGACACATTTGACAGCACGTTAAGCTTTATGCAACAAAAATGATGTTTGATATCACTAATCCATTTCAGTGTACTTTGTCTTTTGTGTTTTGATTTAGTTTTCCTCTTTGTTTCACAAAAAAATATAGCAGCCCAGCTTGAACGTTGTTTTCCTATAACTGTAGCGGTTAGGTAGAGGAATTTCTCAATTGACTGATTCTAGGATAACCAGTGCCACATGAATTGTATTTTCAGTTGACTTAGTGCTGACTGCTGACATTGAATGACGGAGTGCGTGGCTTGCCTCTGCAAGCTAGAAATTAAGTAGAATTTTCGCCAAACCAAAACTATTACGTCTAAATCAATTCTTCCGGTATTGTAAGTTGTCACAGATATCTGAAAAGAGTCGATAGATCATGAGTCAATGACCTACAAGAAATGTATTTGATTCATACGTTTATATATAATAAATTAAAATTACTGATATTAAAAATTCTTAAAACATTTTTAAATGAATTTACATAGCGTAAATTGAAGAAAAACAATACCGTAAGAAGGTAGTCCGTGCTGTGAAAATTGGTCAAAAATAGCCCGATAAATTATTAAGGCATCATGAGCTTAGTTCCGTAGAAATTGGTAAAATTAATTTTCAAGTATTAATGTTGATCTAGATTATTCAGGAGCCATAAATTTACACATTATATAATTTTTGAAGCAATTTTAAATTGATGTGTTGATAAAAGAATTCGCCAAATAACGTCTACTTTCATTTTTCATCAAGTTTAGCCTGTGAAATAATAGTGCGTTTTATGGATAAATTCACGTTCTTTGATGATGAACTCAAGCGTATCAAAAGTTTACTCTAATAAATCATAGTCGTTAACGTATCATTTACATCTTAAAATTTGTGAAAAATTAAGAAAGGTTGGAAAGCCTCATTTTTCAATGTCTAGATATATGTTTTAAAATTCTAAGTCAAATACTAGATAAATGGATTGAAGGGTGCATGTGAGTATGTGATCTAGTGATTCAGTAGTAAGAGCACTAAGTTGGCTTTCAAGAGATCAAGGATTCAAGTTTCGTAAATATTTTTAATTTTAACAAAAATAATAGATTAGACGACAAAAACCTCTCTTTTTTCAAAAAAAAAAAAAAAAAATGGATGAAGGGTGCCTCTGGTATTCACAATGCATCGGATGCGTTATTTCGCCTCTGCTCTGCGAAACGTACTGTTGACTTGGCTGCATACATTTGGGTGCGCTTTGTGCCCATGAAAGTTGAAAAATCCAATAACTATTGCATTTAATATTTTTTTTTATTTCGATATGCATATTCACTGTGTAAAATTCTCAACTTATTTTTTCTTTCGCTCCGGACAAAAATTGAACTCGTACCTTAAAAGAAACAACATAATCACTATCTACTCTCACGTTCTTTCTAATACTCATTTAATCAAATTGTTTCATGTTAATCAAAATCCCCTTCAGAAATAATACAATTATTATATCCGGATACAATCATACAATTAACTACATCATCTCCACGAAAAAGTTTCCAATAAAATATAAGACTTGCTTTTTATTAGATTCTCAAATTGTTATATTGATAAAAATTCACATTCAATATACACACACATATTTGTTGAATATAAATAAGTGAATATTGCATTTTTTTTCCTTAAATTATTTGAGGATATTTTTGTATATAATTTTTATGAATTAAATGATATTATCGATTACACAATCGGTTAGGCACTTATAACGATATTATTGGTGGTCGGCACATAATCTTACGTTAACTAAATTTAAATATATTTTCATTTTAAAATATTTCATGACATATGACAACAACACTTTGCAAATCTTAAACGCCAAAATAAATTAATTTATTGAATTTTCGGGATTAACTGCGCACTAATATATTCTAAGTGTTTTTTTCCCTGTGTCGTTGTCAAAAATAAAAAAAAAGGAAAAAAAAGTAATACTGAATCATGTGATCGTACTTTTTTTTCAAACACTGTGATCGTACTTCTTGATTAGATTACGGTCTCTTACACTTCATGCCCCTTTGACCGGATAATAAATGATGCCAGCTTCTGAATTTTATCTTCTTTTTTGGGAAAATTTTGTGCGTACCCCTCAAAACTTAGGAAATGCAGTTTTTGCCCCCCGAAAGTTCAAACTCGTGGATTTGCCCCCCGAAAATTAGACCGCCTCCTCTGTGTGCCCTTCTGACATTTTTTATGTCATAAAATATTGGTAAATTAAAAGAAAAGAAATACATGACCATTATACCCCTGCTCGAATTTAACTGATTCGATCCAAGACTAATCCATTTCGATCCAGACCAGACTAACCCAGTTCGAATGAAATCTATTCTCTTCTCTTTCGTCTCTCTCCCGCGCACAAACCAGAACCCTCTTCTTCTTTCTCCTCTCTCTTGCCGATGAGAAACCCTGAATCGACCTAAGTTTTCTCTCCTCTCCTATCAATCAAACCGTGAAACTCTAATTCTTCTCTTATTTCGCTAAATCGTGCAGAAACCAGGAGAACACACAAACCTCCGTCGCATTTCTCTCCTCTCATCGCGAAGCTTCTCTCTCGCACGAATCGCTGCTGTTCCCTCACATGGAATCCGTCTCCCTCGCACGAACCAGGTAAGAATTTTCTTTTCACCGCATTTCTTTTGTTAGATGGGGGTTAGAGGGGGTCAGAGGCAGGTTCAACTAGAGCATGATGGTGGAATGAAAATTGGAGTGATTGCTTTAAGTTGTTTCCCCGCATTTTTGTTAACTTTGTGTTTTCTGCAATTGGTTTTATTTTGGATTTTGGATGTAATCAAAGTTAGAATGAAGAGAATGGTTGATTGAGATTAGTTTTATTAGAGGTCCTGATTATTTTGTTAACTTTGTGTTTTCACCGCATCCTTCTTCTCTGTTGTAGTTAATTCACAAAAAGTTATTAATTTTTCATGTAATTTCTAAGCATATATTGTATTGTAATTTCTTTATAAAAGCTTGGATATTTAGCTGTTGTTATTAATTTAGCTGTAAATAGATTTAGGGTTTCCTGTTCCTGTTGCTGTTATTAATTTTTCATGTAATTTCTCTAATTTGTTTTTCAGGTCAAACTGGAGTGGTACAAATGGTGGTCAACCATCACCTACCGTTGGTTCAACTAGTCATGGTAGTCAGAATCAAGGAAGAAGCTCTGAAGGATGTAATATTTCTGGTGAGCATGAGGAGCATGAGCATGAGGAGCAATATGTCGAAGCCGATGGTGAGCGTTTGTATCTTTCTGATGAAGATGATGTTATTGCCCCTGCAGATGGTTATACACACGACACATTTGTAGAAGTAGAAACAAATATGGAGCCAACTGTAGTTTCGGAGATTGAACAAAGTGTTCTATATGATCCTGACAACCCGAGGATCGAGCTTAATGCATTATTTCCAGATGTTGAGTCATTTAGAAATGGATTGAGACATTTTTCTATCAAGACAGATTTTGAATATACCACAGTGAAATCAGACAAGAAAAGATTTGTGGCAAATTGCGCGTATCCGGGCTGTTGTTGGAGGATTCGAGCTTGTAGGCTGCGAGAGGACAATAAAACTTTCAAGGTAAATTTCAGTTCTTGTTGCATTAATATCTCTTGTACATTAATATCTCATGTACTTTCAAGGTACATGTGCTGAAGTATTAAGTGAAAAATATTGGTGGACCCGGCAGCTAGCATCTCTTGTACATTAATATCTAAGTGCTGGATTGCTAAATTATATTCACTATAAATATAATGTCACAATGTTAATTTCATCAAGAAACAGGGCCACTGGCCACAATTTTTTTTTAAAAAAAAAAAGTTACAGCTACAATTTTGTGTTTTCTGTCATAATTTGGTCTATATATGGTTTATTATTACCAGAAGTTTCAGTGTCTTTGTGTGGACTTTTTCGTCATCCCCCGAAGAATGAAAGGGTTTCCTCGAGAAATTAGAACAAGTCTTAGATTCACCCCCCTTAAGGTTCGATCTCCGCACTGAGTGTCTCTTGACGACAAGAGAACCAGAACAAGAGTCGCTTCTTACGAGAGTTTATTAATTTAGCGGGTCCTTTCTTTCCAATAGGCGCAAGCCCCTACTGTTAATTACCCCGTAGTTGCCTACGGGAACCTCTGATTAAGGGATCTAAAGAATTATATGTAATAGGCTAGGAATATCGTCTCTAAAATGATTTTGTGTTTATGTGGATTTTATTTCTTTTGGCTTAGACCGGACTCAATTGATGGTACTAGACCTAATTGACGGGACTCAATTGAGGACACTTGAATATTTAATAATTTTTAATTTAGACTTTTATTTCAAATAGACTTGAATATCTAAAATGATTTGATTTTTGCACTTATGCGGGGGTATATTTCTTTTGGCTTAAACCGGACTCAATTGATGGTACCAAATCTAATTAACGGGACCTAATTGAGGATGCTTAAATAATTCTAGATTTTCATTTGGAACAGATTTGATTTCTTATGTCGGAGAGGGGTTTTCAGTCCTGAGGCTATTTTGGGCCTTTGTAGGATTTGGATTTTGATTTTATCAAGGCTATTTTGGGCCATTTAGATTTGAATTTGGTTTGGGTTGTTTAAGGCTATTTTGGGCCTTTGTGAAATTTGGATTTGATTTTGGATTTCTAAGGCTATTTTGGACCTTTTTGGATTTGATTTGGATTTCTCGGGACTATTTTGGGTCACTTGTGAGAAAGGGGCTTCCGGGACTATTTTGGGTCACTTGTGGAAACGGAATTTTGGTTTCTCGGGGCTATTTTGGGCCACTTGTGAAAATTTGAGTTTTGACAATCATTGGGACTATTTTGGGTCGCTTGTAAGGATTGGTTTCTGGGACTATTTTGGGTCACTTGTGGAAATAAAGTTTCAGGTTCTCGGGGCTATTTTGGGCCATTTGTGAGGATTTGGGTTTGAGTTTCAGTTCTTAAATTTGGGTTTGGTTTTAGGTTTCTAGTTTTCGTAATTTGGTTTTAGGGCTAAGAGATTATTTTGGATTTAGGTCTAAAGGACTTGGCTTTGGATTGGATTTTGAGGTTTTAGGATTTAGCCTTTTGGTTTGAGTTTCATGGTCTTTTAGGATTTGTCTTTTGGTTTGAGTTTCAGGGTTTTTGGATTTTGAGTTTGAGTTTCGAGGTTTCTGGCTTTTGGATTTAGTTTCAAGGTTGATTGTGATTTGCTGAAGAGCTCGTCTTTTCTCTAGCGGAGAGGTTTCGGCTTTGGTTTTGGGATTCGTGTATTGACTTTTAATTTTCTGAAATTTATCTTTGGATTTTACAATTTAACAATTTCATTTTTATTTTTATTTTTAATTTTAGACTTTTGAAATTTCTTTTTATGTTTTTAATTATGCTTATTCTTGAAATTGCTTGACATTTAAAATACTCCTTTTTGAAATTACTTCTGTTTTTAAATTTTATTTTAGAAATTTATTGGAAGAATTCTTATTGGTTTTGACATAACTTTAAAATTTTACAAAATTTATTTAATATCATTTTATAATTTTCTAAAAATTCATTTAATATTGAAGATACTTCAAAAGGACAAAAGATCAGTAATTTGATAGATTTTCATATCAAAGTATCAGTGAATTTGGTTTGTTTATATTTTTAGAAATTTTTGAATATTTTATTTGAATTTTTCTGAGTTTCCTACTATCTTTAATGAATTTTCAAAATTTCTGTTTATTTGGAAATTTATGATTGGGCCACATCATCTAAATGGGTCGACGTGGCAGCTGATTTGGCCTGACTGAGCTTGCTGACGAGGCTGCTGACGTGGCTTATTTTATTTATTTATTTATTATTTATTTTATTTAGTTATTTATTTATTATTATTATTATTTTTTTAAACTCAATAGTTTGGTGTAACGAGTCAGGGCTGCATCCGTGACCCGCCATACGTGACTTGGTCACAGAAAATCGTACGACCCGCGGGTTTTGACCCGTCTTCCCCGACAGAAATCGTTTTTTTTGCAGAGAGGCCCCCGGTTCTTCGCCGGCGAAATTACGGCGATTTCGACCATCATTTTGGTCGAAACTTGGTTCATTGGAATCGTGAGCTTTGGTAGAACACACCGGTATGCTCCATTATTTCCACGGAGGCTTGTGATGTCTTGTGAAACCTGAGGAATCTCGGATGGCCATTAATGGCGTTTGAAGCTTTTCGACCATCTTCTTGTGCCATTTTCAGGTTTCACACATTTGTGAGCATGTGTAGATGACAATGGGGAAGTTAATTTGGCATTCAGAGGTTTGGAATGAGGTTATCTCGACTGAGGCACATCGGCTTGAATTTGTGCCGAAATGAAGCTCTGCTGTGGGGCCCACACGACCATCTTCTCATGCCAGCAACTATTTGAATGGATTCAGGAGGTCAAATGTACCATGTCCATGTATTTATTTCAACTTGAATCACCATGGTTGGGTTCGAGAGGCACTAGGGCAGAAGAGGCACTTTTCAAACATTTTCATTCAATTTGAACTTTGCATGTAAGTTGATTTCCAGCAACAAGGTTTGATTTGATGCCTAATTTAGGTCAATTTGAGTTTGCTTTGTGTGTCCAAACTTGTATCAGATGCAAGAGCAAGTCAATTGACATTTAGTATAACTTGCAATTTTCAGATTTAAGCAATTTAGCCACTGTTTTGATGTGATTTCTGTTTGAGTTACCCAAAACGCAGGGAAATCACTTGCAGGTGGTTATAAGGCATCATGAGAAGTGTTCTTCAGCAGTTTAAAATCCTTTTGAAAAGTACTAATGTCTTTATGTAATTTTCTGTTCCTTTTGAAAATATACCATAAAACACTTATATATTTATTCAAAAATTCTAGGAATCTGTAGAAACAACTTTTAACATGTTTATGAATTTCTTGCGTAAACCTTTTTTTAGGAAAACTCAAGATTTCTTTGAAACTGACAATTTATTTAGAAAATACCCCTGCTGCCTTTATTATTATGTATAAAATCATGTAAAATTCCCAAAATGGAAAATATCACTCCCTGCTGTTTAATAAGTCTTGTACCTGCTGTCCATGCATATTTTCATGTTTTTATGCAAATAAAACCTCAACTTCTGCCTATTTTCCTTGCTGACCAGATCTGGGCATATATGCATTTTTTTTATTTTATGAAAATGTAAGGTTGGCTTAGAGAATGCAGAGTTCATACTACATTATATCTCTAACTCTTGAATTTTGGATAATTTCATAAATAAGGGGCTGGTTAGGATTGGTATACCATTTATTCATCATTTTTTTTTACTATGTTTTTTTTTTTGCTTTGCCCATCCTTTGAGCATGGCTAGGCCAGAGCTAGGCTCTGGACCTGTGCCAGGTCAAGCTAAGACTGCCATGAGAGACTTAAGCTAAGCTAAAGACCTCCACATGGCAGCCATGGTGTGTTCCTTTTTATTGAACAAGATGACATCCCATGAAGCTAGGAGCTAGGCTCCAGACCTTCATGAGATATCCTAGAACCATCCTAGGGTCATGACTGACGCCATGCTTCAGACCATGGTCCCTAGGAGCTGTGTTTCTATGACTCAAGCACACCATTGTTTGGTGGCTGAGTTGAAGGCAAGGAGAAAACAAAACAACAAATTGACAACCCAAATCACTTTCTTTGATTTTCCCACGGAATTTTACAAGCTTGAACTAGTTAATTCTACCTCTTTTCTCTTCTCTCCAACTGTTTGATCTATTGCCTATCCTCAATTCGACCCTCTTTATCCTAATTGAACACAATGACAGTAGCCTAACCTAACCTGAACTTGTGGCTGCTCTCCCCCTCGTCTCTTCTGGACTTTTTGGGGTTTATATAGGTTTGAATCTAGGGTTTCATTTCTTGAGCCCGAGCCAATCACCATCGTCCGATTTCCATCAATGGCCCACATTGGGCTGCGCCTAGGGTTTTGGTTTTGTAAACCATGGGCAAGAGTGCCTGGTTTTGCTCCTGTGGCCAGAGGGGAGGCCACGTCGACGAGTTTCTTCGTTTTTACCCGACTTCCACGGTAAGAATCGCATCCCCTCTCTTCTACTTCTTTTTACCAGCGGGGAAGACGAACTCTTCATCTGGGTGCGCTGGGTTCTCCGTGAGCCAATAGAACATTTCAAATCTCAACAGTTTTCGGTTCATGAGCCGGATTCATTTAATAGTTTTAATAGGATAGTAATTTTAAATAGGCAGCGACATACTTTTTCTGCCCGGATCCTCTCCAATGCATGTACCCGACAGTCACCTTTGATTTTTCTCAGAATTTCACCGAATTTCCATTAATTTCACATATATTCTTTGATGCACATCCAAAATAAATTATTTGAGGGCCTTTCCTTGGGTATTTTTGGACAAAATTTTGTGGGTGAACTCAGAAAAATGTAAGGAATTTAATGGTTCAAAGGGTTTTGCGAAATTCCTTGCAGATATTTTTCGGGAATTTTATAGATTTTCAGGGTTTCTTTGCAAAATTTGGAGTTTCTGTTGATATTTTTGGAATTGTAAAATCATGATAATTCATCATAATTCTTAGGGGATTTTTGGGTAATTTTTGGGAATTTTTGGAGTTTGTTTTGTATTTTTCGCAATTTGAACTTGATTTTTCGCAATTTGAATTTTGGTTTTCGCTATTTGAATTTGGTTTTAGCAATTTGGATTTAGCAGTTTGGATTTAGCAGTTTGGATTTGGTTTTCAGGGTTATTTTTTAGGGTCAAACAAATGCCCCCCACCAAAGCATGTTGTGAGGGTCTTGGGCAGAACGACGTGCTTTGGTGGTCCCTTCTTGACCCCCCTGTTCTTTGTCGTGGTTTGGTTTCTTTAACACTTGTCAGTCTTGTGTTTGATTGGGCTTCCGAGCTCAAGACCTTATAAACTTTTGAAGTGAGGAGTCACTTTACTCCCGCCTCGTTTCTCTTGTTTTGGAATGTGGGTATTTTGGCCCACCTTTGACTTTTTCTTTCTTTTTTGTTTTTCTTCATTCAGGACTAAGGCACCCATAAGTCCGCACCACAATTTAGGTCGGGGTATTTTGGCCCACACCTGTATTTCCTTGAGTTTGGATTTACGCGGGCCTTGTCCCTGTTTTGATTTTCCCTTCTGAATGTCGGCCTTGAAGCATTTCAGTTCCTTCGACACTTGACTTCACTTTGTATTCTTTCATGTTGTCTCTTATCCCCTTAATTTGTATCAGGTTTGGTTGATCATCGGCTCTTGCCCCAGTTTGGTTGTTTATCAGCTTTTATTATTTCTCTGTCCCGATGTGAGCATTTGTTCCAATTCGACGCTCTCCGGTGTCTTATTTAGAGTTCAAGACACAGAACTTTTATTCATCCTTTTATCGGTGAGATGAACAGGCACCTAGTACCTTGTTCAAAGCACAAAGCACAACGCTTAGGGTAAATTTCACCATTCCATGTATTCAGAAACCACACAGGCTTCCTCAACACTGCTATCATTTTCTTGGTTGGTGTGATAGATCACCGCCTTGTGTCTTAATTTACAGTTCAAGACACGGAACTTTTGTTCATCCTTTTGTTCGGTGAGATGAACAAGCACCTAGTAAATTGTTCAAAGCACAAAGCACAAAATTTAAGGACGTTTCTTTCTTAAATGTAGGCTTTTTGTAAAGGAGATGTCCTATGAATGTCCAGAAGGACAAAGACATTCCTTCGAATTCAGGCCCGGCGGGACAAGGTATGAATATGGTTTTATTTCTTTTGGGTTTTATCCTAATTGTTTTTTTTTTTTTTTTTTTTTTTTTTTTTTTGAGGTTAAGGATTTTTTTATTAGACATTTATTAATTTGTGTTTACCTTATTTCTTTAGGGCCTCGCAGAGGAATGTTCCATAATGTTCAAAAGAACGGAACATTCCTTTCGAGCTTTAGCCCGGCGGGATGTGAGACTTGCTTTTTGGATTTCGGTTGTTTGTTGTGACTTTGGAATTTTAGGTCTTGAGGGTCTTGTTCAAGACTTTATTGGATTTTCTACATATATTATTTTTGTTTAGTAGGTTTTTGGTTGTCATGGTTTTTATTGGAGTTTTGGGTTTTATTGGTTTTTATCGTCATGGTTTTTTATTTGGAGTTTTGGGTTTTGGATTTTTCAATAAGTATTTGGTTAAGGTTTTGGAGTTTTGTTTTATTTGGAGTCATGATAGGTTTTGTTGGTTTTATTTGGGATTTTATTCAGGATTTTATTGGCTTGGTTTTCTATATGTTTTGGATTTAGTAGGCTTAGTAGTTTTTGGCATAGTTTTTTTTTTTTTTTTTTTTTTTTTTTTTTTTTTTTTGAGGTTTTGGGAATTTTTAGACTTGGCTTTTTTTTATTTAAGAGTAGAAAGACATTTTGGCTTTGGTTGTTGTTATTTGTTTTTTTTTTTTTTTTTTGTTGGAAGATGTGGGTTTAGGTGTAATACTTCCTAAGGTGGCGGCCATTGATGGAAGGTATCGAAACTTCTTCTGGGGGCGACTTAAATCCCAATCCTTTTGTGTGCTTCCATTTTCCGTCTACACCCTTCACCCATCGAGATTCCTCGCTCCAAAGATCTTGGAAAACTTTAGCCTTCTGTTTAGAGATTGGGTCCAAGCAATGAGTTTTTTCAAAGAGGGGTATTAACTTCTTATTGTAGTAACCCATTATTTCTATCCTTTCACATTCATTTTCTTCTTTTTTCAACCACTTCTCCCAATCATTGGAATCGGGCACATTACCAGATGTGTCTATATTCTCCGCCTTGTAGAACAAGATTTCTTTATGAACCACCAATTTTCCTTGGACCATTTCTGTTTTAGGTGGTACATAAAAGGTTTCTAATTTTTTGACCTGGTTCACTTCTTTTGGTGTTAACTCTTTAAAGCAACCAAAGGGAATTTGTTCAATAGCCATCGAGTCTTCCTTTTCATTGAACTCCTCTTTATCTGAGCCAATATCATATACATGGATTACATTCCTTTGTTTTGGTTTTTGTTCACCGTCCTGACACAGTTTTTCTTTTTTACTTTCACTTTCATCTTCTTCATCAGATGACCTTATATAAAATGGAGTCTTCACAACACATGAAGTTTTAAGCCTTTCTTTCAATCTTATTTTCTTATCACACTCTTTCTGATTTTCTACTCTTGGCCTCAAATCTGGAGAAGTACTCCTTTGAGAGGCTGGAGTATAAAATCGATCTATTTCTTCCAATTCCACTTCATGTGCTTCATAATGTTGTGCATCTCCTTTGATGATTTTTTGCCCACCATCGTTTATGTATTTGATGCACTGGTGGAGGGTGGATGGCACAAGATGATTTTCATGTAACCATGGTCTGCCTAGCAAAGCCCTGTATGAGGTATCGGCATCGATTACATAGAATTTAATCAAAGTTTCAAGCTCTCCAAATTTCATGGGAAGGGCAATTGCCCCCAATGCCCGCTCGGAGTTTTGGTTGAACCCATGGATAAAGACATTCTCATCTGAGAGTTGCCTTCCTCCTAAAGCTAATTGTTTCAATGATTTAAGTGGCAAGATATTAATAGAAGATCCGGGGTCCACCAACATTCGATTTAACTGACTTCCATTGGTTTGGCCTGTAATGTAGAGTGGCTTGTTGTGACGAGCCGTCCCCATCATTAGGTCTGTATCTGTGAATGTGATTTGGCTTTGTGGCTCTACATATAGGGCCTCAGTCATGTGCTTTTCTGCTAAGTAAGCTTGAAATTTCTCGGGCTCTTCCAATACTTCCATCATTGTTTCTCTTAATTCCTTTGACATCATCAACGCCTCAAACACACTGATTAGTGCGGGCGTGCGCCTTAAATGAGCCAAGATATTGTATTCCCCAACCGTTTCTTTTGTTTTTTGACTTGGCCCCGCTTCATTACTTACTTCTCGGCCTTTGTTTTTTTCTCCTCCTTTTTCATTTTCTTTGGATGCTTGCCTTTCAGGGATATTTGTACCTGATCGCAAGTTCACATGGCAGTCTTTTTCTTCAAACATGCCTTTAGCAAAGAGGCCTCCATATGGTGCCTCATCTTCATCTTCAGCGTCATAATAATAGGTATCAAATTCCTCTTCTTCTTTTTCCTCTTCTTTTTCCTTCTTTATTTGTTCCCTTTTTCCTTCTTCCTCTTTTGCATCTTTTTTCTCATTTTTCTCAACACTTTCCTGGTTTTCAATTTTCTTCTCACTTAATCTTGATACCTTCTGCACATAATATTCTTCTTGATCAGATTCTTCATCCACTATCACTATGACGTTGCACTCCACGTTGCGATTTGAATTGCCTCTTTGTGCTACTGCATTTGCTTGTACATGTGGAGCTGGCTCTTGTTTAAAGCTCTCAGGCAAGATCAAATCCCCTTCTTTAATCATCTTTTCTGCAATGTTCTTAAAGACATAACAATCGCTTGTGGGGTGACCCAAGACTCGATGGAAAGCACAATACTTTGGGTCATTTGTCTTGTTTTGCTCATCAGGTCTTTTACAGTATGGTAACTCTATGGCTTTTCCATTCAACAATTGTTTGAGCAACGCTGCCGTTTTCTCTTTCTTAAATGAATATGGTTTGCTCAAGCGCTCCGCCAAAGTTACTTGGGATTGGTTACTTCCATTGTTATTGTTATTGACATTCCCTTTATTGTTCTTATAGCCACCGCCTCCTTGGCTAGTAGACGTCTCGTTGGCCCCCACTATTTTAATAGGAACTTGCCCCTTAATCTTTTGTTCACCTTTGTTGTATGAGGCTTGTGTTTCTTTAGGCGGGCCAATATGCACAACCCTTGCAACCCGAGTCACTAAATCCTCATAAGTGTAGATATCGCTCCCTGAGAGCGGTCTACGGATCCAATCATCCAAATTTCTTATTAGAAACTCGACAGCCTCTCTTTCTGGCATTTGGTGAGTGCACCGTATGTTCATGTTTCTCCATCTGTTAATGTAGTCGAGAGGCGACTCCCCCGACCTTGGTCTTTCACAAGCTACATCAGCCATAGAAATTCTTTGAGTCACCATAGCGAACTTGGCGCGAAAGAGATCTTCCATTTCATCCCAAGTCTCGATCGAGTCATTTTCCAATGAAGAATACCACTCAAAAGCGGCACCTGTGAGACTTTGGGAGAACTGTTTCAGTAACAGAGCTTCATCATGAGCGGTGTTGCCACACGCATTCCTAAATTGCACCAAATGTTGATCAGGCGTGATGCCTTCTTTTCCTGTGCCATCGAAGAGGTTAAATTTCGGGACTTGGTATCCTGAAGGGTAAGGAATCTGTTCGTACTCCCTTGGATACGGCCTTCCACATCTCTTGCGAAAATTAACCAAACGGCCCGCTCCTGATGCTTGTAGTTGTTGATTTATCATTTCTTGGATGATTTGCTTTGTTGAATCTGACTTTCTTGCCCCTGTCCGAGACCTTGCCCCAGGAATTTCATCATCGTCAGATTCGTATCTGGTCTTGCTTCTCCTTTCTTTGGAGTGTTTTCTGTGATGTCTTTCTTCTTCTTCTTCTGATGATTCGTACTTATTTTTGCTCTTCTTTCCTTTAGAGGGCTTTCTCCGACTCTTCTCTTCTTCTTCATCAGAAGTTTCATATTTACTCTTACACTTCCTTTCTTTTAGAGCTTTCTTCTTGCTTCTTTCTTCTTCTTCATCAGAAAGCTCGTATTTGCTTTTACTCTTTCTTTCTTTGAGAACCTTCTTCTTGTGATTATCTTCTTCTTCCGAGGACGAGGGGTACTCTTTCTCGAGTTCTCCAAGCAAATTTTTCTTTTCTAAGAACTTTTACATTTTCTTAACTATTTCTCTTTCTTTCTCTCTTTCGTTCATCAATTCAGACATTTTTCTTTCATTCTTTTCTAACATGCTCATTAGTCGAGCGTTTTCTCCTTCAACCCATCGACCTCTATCACCACCATCTTCTTGATCAATCATTACTGGCTCATCTTCTTTTTCATTATAATGATCATTGTGACTTGAAGATGTCAGATCCTGTTTATCTTTGCCATTCTTTTTGACTAAAGGAATTTCTTCATCACTAGCCATATTCACAAATGCATGCATCTCATGCTCTTCACTTATTCTAATCATGTTTACATGGGCATGCACTATCGGCTCCCTTTCTCGCCACACTAAACGCCTTCTTTTGCCTTGTGGTTCTTGGTTAGTCACCTCAATCACCAATCGAGTCCTATCTTTGGGTACCCACATCTTCTTAGCACCTTCTTCATTTTTCAAAGGTCTCAATCGTTCTTTAACCGGGGTTGTCGCTTTCTCCTTTCCTTTGTGCCCCAGTCTTTCCTTTACTGGAGTTAATTCTCTTCTTCGCCCCTTCGGCCCTAATCTCTCATGGACCGATGTTTGAGGAAAGATGAGCCTTTCCTTCACGGACTGTCTAGTTTGAGGATTTCTGCCCCGGAACTGGACCTGGTATTCTGGAGGAAATTCCTCCATTGTTTTTAATACGGCAGTAGGGGAGTTATTTCGAACCAACCGAAGTGGTGCAAACGGATTGCTGACCGGGAGGTTAGGCTTTGTGTCCAATTCATTCTTATATGCCCTTTGCACTTTCTTGATAGTCCTCGTGTTTTGAGGGATTGGCATATAGACTTTTCTCACTGCCGTTTTCTGTTGAGAGGAGCGGCGATGACGCCGGTGTTTCTTGTGACTTGGGCTTGGATGAACCTTCTTTTGAGGAATAAGAGCCCATTCTTCCTCTTTGGTATTAGTTTCAGTAGGAGTTCCAAGAGCTTTTGAAACCACCGTCGGCTTGTCTTGTGGCTCTTCAGTAACATGAGCGAGTTGGAAGTTTTCATCCTTTACTTGCACTATAGGCACATAGGAGTACCCATATAGCATGTTACCGAGCATGAACTCGTGTTGGTAGCAGATCGGAACTGCCCCAATCGTGAACACTCCTTCGAGTTTGCTCATATCAACCGTTGTGGATGCCATTTCCTGCAAGAAAAGAGCTCCACATGTTATCGTTAGAAATGTTTATTTGGAATTTCAAACAATTGAAGAAACAACAATTTATATATATTTTTTATTATTATTATTATTTTCTTTTTCCCCTTTTTTTATTTTATTATTATTTTTATTTATTATTATTTTTTTGTTTTATGTATATATATATATATATTTATCAATTTTTCTAGCCTTTACATTATAGTCTTTAGAGCCCAAAGATGAGAGGAGAAAGATGTCCCACCGGGCGTGCCAGAGAATCTGTGTGGACTTTTTCGTCATCCCCCGAAGAATGAAAGGGTTTCCTCGAGAAATTAGAACAAGTCTTAGATTCACCCCCCTTAAGGTTCGATCTCCGCACTGAGTGTCTCTTGACGACAAGAGAACCAGAACAAGAGTCGCTTCTTACGAGAGTTTATTAATTTAGCGGGTCCTTTCTTTCCAATAGGCGCAAGCCCCTACTGTTAATTACCCCGTAGTTGCCTACGGGAACCTCTGATTAAGGGATCTAAAGAATTATATGTAATAGGCTAGGAATATCGTCTCTAAAATGATTTTGTGTTTATGTGGATTTTATTTCTTTTGGCTTAGACCGGACTCAATTGATGGTACTAGACCTAATTGACGGGACTCAATTGAGGACACTTGAATATTTAATAATTTTTAATTTAGACTTTTATTTCAAATAGACTTGAATATCTAAAATGATTTGATTTTTGCACTTATGCGGGGGTATATTTCTTTTGGCTTAAACCGGACTCAATTGATGGTACCAAATCTAATTAACGGGACCTAATTGAGGATGCTTAAATAATTCTAGATTTTCATTTGGAACAGATTTGATTTCTTATGTCGGAGAGGGGTTTTCAGTCCTGAGGCTATTTTGGGCCTTTGTAGGATTTGGATTTTGATTTTATCAAGGCTATTTTGGGCCATTTAGATTTGAATTTGGTTTGGGTTGTTTAAGGCTATTTTGGGCCTTTGTGAAATTTGGATTTGATTTTGGATTTCTAAGGCTATTTTGGACCTTTTTGGATTTGATTTGGATTTCTCGGGACTATTTTGGGTCACTTGTGAGAAAGGGGCTTCCGGGACTATTTTGGGTCACTTGTGGAAACGGAATTTTGGTTTCTCGGGGCTATTTTGGGCCACTTGTGAAAATTTGAGTTTTGACAATCATTGGGACTATTTTGGGTCGCTTGTAAGGATTGGTTTCTGGGACTATTTTGGGTCACTTGTGGAAATAAAGTTTCAGGTTCTCGGGGCTATTTTGGGCCATTTGTGAGGATTTGGGTTTGAGTTTCAGTTCTTAAATTTGGGTTTGGTTTTAGGTTTCTAGTTTTCGTAATTTGGTTTTAGGGCTAAGAGATTATTTTGGATTTAGGTCTAAAGGACTTGGCTTTGGATTGGATTTTGAGGTTTTAGGATTTAGCCTTTTGGTTTGAGTTTCATGGTCTTTTAGGATTTGTCTTTTGGTTTGAGTTTCAGGGTTTTTGGATTTTGAGTTTGAGTTTCGAGGTTTCTGGCTTTTGGATTTAGTTTCAAGGTTGATTGTGATTTGCTGAAGAGCTCGTCTTTTCTCTAGCGGAGAGGTTTCGGCTTTGGTTTTGGGATTCGTGTATTGACTTTTAATTTTCTGAAATTTATCTTTGGATTTTACAATTTAACAATTTCATTTTTATTTTTATTTTTAATTTTAGACTTTTGAAATTTCTTTTTATGTTTTTAATTATGCTTATTCTTGAAATTGCTTGACATTTAAAATACTCCTTTTTGAAATTACTTCTGTTTTTAAATTTTATTTTAGAAATTTATTGGAAGAATTCTTATTGGTTTTGACATAACTTTAAAATTTTACAAAATTTATTTAATATCATTTTATAATTTTCTAAAAATTCATTTAATATTGAAGATACTTCAAAAGGACAAAAGATCAGTAATTTGATAGATTTTCATATCAAAGTATCAGTGAATTTGGTTTGTTTATATTTTTAGAAATTTTTGAATATTTTATTTGATTTTTTCTGAGTTTCCTACTATCTTTAATGAATTTTCAAAATTTCTGTTTATTTGGAAATTTATGATTGGGCCACATCATCTAAATGGGTCGACGTGGCAGCTGATTTGGCCTGACTGAGCTTGCTGACGAGGCTGCTGACGTGGCTTATTTTATTTATTTATTTATTATTTATTTTATTTAGTTATTTATTTATTATTATTATTTTTTTTTTAAACTCAATAGTTTGGTGTAACGAGTCAGGGCTGCATCCGTGACCCGCCATACGTGACTTGGTCACAGAAAATCGTACGACCCGCGGGTTTTGACCCGTCTTCCCCGACAGAAATCGTTTTTTTGCAGAGAGGCCCCCGGTTCTTCGCCGGCGAAATTACGGCGATTTCGACCATCATTTTGGTCGAAACTTGGTTCATTGGAATCGTGAGCTTTGGTAGAACACACCGGTATGCTCCATTATTTCCACGGAGGCTTGTGATGTCTTGTGAAACCTGAGGAATCTCGGATGGCCATTAATGGCGTTTGAAGCTTTTCGACCATCTTCTTGTGCCATTTTCAGGTTTCACACATTTGTGAGCATGTGTAGATGACAATGGGGAAGTTAATTTGGCATTCAGAGGTTTGGAATGAGGTTATCTCGACTGAGGCACATCGGCTTGAATTTGTGCCGAAATGAAGCTCTGCTGTGGGGCCCACACGACCATCTTCTCATGCCAGCAACTATTTGAATGGATTCAGGAGGTCAAATGTACCATGTCCATGTATTTATTTCAACTTGAATCACCATGGTTGGGTTCGAGAGGCACTAGGGCAGAAGAGGCACTTTTCAAACATTTTCATTCAATTTGAACTTTGCATGTAAGTTGATTTCCAGCAACAAGGTTTGATTTGATGCCTAATTTAGGTCAATTTGAGTTTGCTTTGTGTGTCCAAACTTGTATCAGATGCAAGAGCAAGTCAATTGACATTTAGTATAACTTGCAATTTTCAGATTTAAGCAATTTAGCCACTGTTTTGATGTGATTTCTGTTTGAGTTACCCAAAACGCAGGGAAATCACTTGCAGGTGGTTATAAGGCATCATGAGAAGTGTTCTTCAGCAGTTTAAAATCCTTTTGAAAAGTACTAATGTCTTTATGTAATTTTCTGTTCCTTTTGAAAATATACCATAAAACACTTATATATTTATTCAAAAATTCTAGGAATCTGTAGAAACAACTTTTAACATGTTTATGAATTTCTTGCGTAAACCTTTTTTTAGGAAAACTCAAGATTTCTTTGAAACTGACAATTTATTTAGAAAATACCCCTGCTGCCTTTATTATTATGTATAAAATCATGTAAAATTCCCAAAATGGAAAATATCACTCCCTGCTGTTTAATAAGTCTTGTACCTGCTGTCCATGCATATTTTCATGTTTTTATGCAAATAAAACCTCAACTTCTGCCTATTTTCCTTGCTGACCAGATCTGGGCATATATGCATTTTTTTTATTTTATGAAAATGTAAGGTTGGCTTAGAGAATGCAGAGTTCATACTACATTATATCTCTAACTCTTGAATTTTGGATAATTTCATAAATAAGGGGCTGGTTAGGATTGGTATACCATTTATTCATCATTTTTTTTTACTATGTTTTTTTTTTTGCTTTGCCCATCCTTTGAGCATGGCTAGGCCAGAGCTAGGCTCTGGACCTGTGCCAGGTCAAGCTAAGACTGCCATGAGAGACTTAAGCTAAGCTAAAGACCTCCACATGGCAGCCATGGTGTGTTCCTTTTTATTGAACAAGATGACATCCCATGAAGCTAGGAGCTAGGCTCCAGACCTTCATGAGATATCCTAGAACCATCCTAGGGTCATGACTGACGCCATGCTTCAGACCATGGTCCCTAGGAGCTGTGTTTCTATGACTCAAGCACACCATTGTTTGGTGGCTGAGTTGAAGGCAAGGAGAAAACAAAACAACAAATTGACAACCCAAATCACTTTCTTTGATTTTCCCACGGAATTTTACAAGCTTGAACTAGTTAATTCTACCTCTTTTCTCTTCTCTCCAACTGTTTGATCTATTGCCTATCCTCAATTCGACCCTCTTTATCCTAATTGAACACAATGACAGTAGCCTAACCTAACCTGAACTTGTGGCTGCTCTCCCCCTCGTCTCTTCTGGACTTTTTGGGGTTTATATAGGTTTGAATCTAGGGTTTCATTTCTTGAGCCCGAGCCAATCACCATCGTCCGATTTCCATCAATGGCCCACATTGGGCTGCGCCTAGGGTTTTGGTTTTGTAAACCATGGGCAAGAGTGCCTGGTTTTGCTCCTGTGGCCAGAGGGGAGGCCACGTCGACGAGTTTCTTCGTTTTTACCCGACTTCCACGGTAAGAATCGCATCCCCTCTCTTCTACTTCTTTTTACCAGCGGGGAAGACGAACTCTTCATCTGGGTGCGCTGGGTTCTCCGTGAGCCAATAGAACATTTCAAATCTCAACAGTTTTCGGTTCATGAGCCGGATTCATTTAATAGTTTTAATAGGATAGTAATTTTAAATAGGCAGCGACATACTTTTTCTGCCCGGATCCTCTCCAATGCATGTACCCGACAGTCACCTTTGATTTTTCTCAGAATTTCACCGAATTTCCATTAATTTCACATATATTCTTTGATGCACATCCAAAATAAATTATTTGAGGGCCTTTCCTTGGGTATTTTTGGACAAAATTTTGTGGGTGAACTCAGAAAAATGTAAGGAATTTAATGGTTCAAAGGGTTTTGCGAAATTCCTTGCAGATATTTTTCGGGAATTTTATAGATTTTCAGGGTTTCTTTGCAAAATTTGGAGTTTCTGTTGATATTTTTGGAATTGTAAAATCATGATAATTCATCATAATTCTTAGGGGATTTTTGGGTAATTTTTGGGAATTTTTGGAGTTTGTTTTGTATTTTTCGCAATTTGAACTTGATTTTTCGCAATTTGAATTTTGGTTTTCGCTATTTGAATTTGGTTTTAGCAATTTGGATTTAGCAGTTTGGATTTAGCAGTTTGGATTTGGTTTTCAGGGTTATTTTTTAGGGTCAAACAGTCTTATATAGTAAGCAACCGGCGGCAGAAGTTTTTGTGATCAACATTTTAGGTTTTCGTGAATTTCCATCAAAAAAGGCAAAAGTTCAGTGTTACTTTGTTGTGTTGAAAAAAATGGCATATTACTACCATTTTCGGTACTAATAAAGCATGAACATACATTTTGAACCTAAAACTTTAAAGTTTACTGAGACTTCACAAGCTTTGTCATTTTGGCAACACATTACTTGGTACTAATAGGCCCCAAAAAATCCTGTACCACTGACTACCAAAATGAAAAGACCTTGACTTCGTGGAGTTTAATGCCCTCATAAATTCAGTGTCGGTTAACTATATCATAGCACAAGATCCAATTTAAATTATTTTATTACTTGATTAACCTATATTTGAGTTTAGTCAATGTGGCTGCTTTTGGACGATGCCAGAGGTGCTTTGAGCACTGTTTAATACTATACTGACAATTCTGTAAATTTTCTTTGACAAAATTGACCCTGCTATTGATCAAGTTTCTGCTATTATTTTCACTCAACACTAGTAAAATGGTATAGGCTACGAGCATTCCCGAAGATCTAAGCAGTTACTTCTTTGTTTTATATAATAACTTCAAATTGAAAAAAAAATTCAAAATTTTCACAAGTTTTCTGGCTTAATTAATATCTTGTAAAAAAGGAACAAATATTCAACAATCCCATAAATAACATGACTATAAATGTACTAATGTTTCAAATTGCTAATGCAATCTACGGCAGTGTCCGGGAAAAATAAAACTGCAAATTTAATTAGTATCAGGGTTAGTTGTGACAATTTAAAATTACAGGAGTGTCCGAAGAGAATTGAACAGTATCAGGGCCAGTTTCTAAATTTTGCTATACTTCTACGAACAAAGAAATAAGATGCATGAATTTATAGTGCGGTCACATTAAAAGGTTGTAGGTTAACTATACTAATATAACAAACTCAAGATATTAAGGAAAGGTGAGCTTAAAGTCAATAAGGGAGTCTGTGAATTTATCTTCGAAATATCTAAGAATATATTTGGAATAATTATTTATTATTGTTCATTTTCATCTACTTTTAGAAACTGCAAGATAATTTAATTTGGTGTACTTCTTGTCTTCAGCAAAAAAGAAATAAAAGGAAAATGGGGCACAGGTTCTAGGTCGCATTTGTATATAACTTTCTGTTGCTTCATTCAGTTCTACAAAGGCATATATTGTCTCATGAGCTAATAATTACAGATTTGTATTTTTGCAAGAGATGTTAAATGACAAATCCAATTAATGCTGAAAACCAAGATCACTGTAGTGTAGGCTATCAGTAAGTAAAATTGCAAGTTGCAACCAGTCAGTTGGTACCAATATTTACTTAACTAAAAAAGTTTTGTTTTTTTTTTAATGCAGATAACTGTCTTACCCTATGCCCATACTTGTCCATCCGTCGGTAGAGCTAAGGGAGCTATGGTCTCTAAGTCTTGGGTGGCAGAGAGGGCTGCCGATTTCTTAAGGAGAAACCCGTCGGCTGGAGCAAAGGCAGTACAGAACCGATTAGTAGAAGAATTTCATGTAAATTTGAATTATGGTAAAGCTTGGGCAGGAAGGACTGCTGCAATTCAAGGGCTCCAAGGGTCATGGGAGAATAGCTTCAAATTGGTGTACAATTTTAAAGCCGAAGTGGAAAGTAAATGTCCTGGCAGCATCGTGGAGATAGAATGCGAAAAGGATGGCAATAAGATGCGGTTTAGCAAGATGTTTGTGGCATTAAAACCGTGCATAGATGGATTTCTTCATAGTTGCAGACCTTATTTGGCTCTGGATTCAACTTTTTTGTCAGGTATAACTTTCAAACTATATGTGCTTACTGTTAGTTAACATCTCTTTGAAATTTAGCATGTTCTTTGCTGAAATTTAGCTGAAATAAAGACAGATATTGAGTTCATACAGAGTAGTTCATACAGATATTGAGTTATTTGCTGAAATTCGTTCTAAGTTGTCTTTAGTCAATCTTTAATGGTAACTTCTTCAGTGCACAACACAGTACAAACAAGTGGTGGCTTAACAGTGCCGTGCCAGATTGTTTTTTTCTCCTCTCAAAATCTGATAGCAACTTTTCTGTTTGACCTATATGTTTTCAACACAGTACAAACAATTCTTCTCTGCTGAAATTTAGCAAGTTTTAATTTAAATTGACCTATATGTTTTCAATTGAAACAGGCAGGTATAGAGGGCAGTTGGCGACCGCTTGTGGTGTTGATGGTTTCAATTGGTTGTATCCAGTTGCATATGGTGTATTCGATTCGGAAACAACTGAATCATGGACGTGGTTTATGAGTCAATTGAAGAAGGCAATTGGAGATGTGCCAGACTTAGTTATATCCTCCGATGGATGCAAGGGATTAGACAAGGGTGCTGCAAATATATTTCCAGAGGCCGAGCGCAGGATGTGTTTTAATCATTTGGAAAGAAATTTCAAAATGAGATTTCATGGGAAAACATTTGACGATAATTTCAAGCCGGCTTCCTATGCAAACACCATAGAGCAATGTGAGAACCACCTTAATGAGATCAAGAAATCATCACCTGAGGCATTCAAATATTTGGAGAAGCATGGGCTGTGGTGTAGAAGCAAGTTTTCGGAGGCTTCAAAGGTGGATTATGTCACTAACAATATATCTGAATCATTCAACAATTGGATGAAAGATCTCAAGGATTTGCATGTCATTGAGATGCTTAATCAGATTAGGCGGCGACTTATGGTGACATTTGATAGACGAAGGAAAGTGGGGAGAAAATTGAGTACCAAAATTGTGCCAAGTGTGCTGAAGGATCTAAATCAAAGGAGTAGAAGTTTTGATGTAAGGAAGATGACTGTAAGTAGAGGTGGTGATAATTGTGCAGAGGTGAGTGGTACAACAAAAGGGGTTTCTTGGACTCATGCGGTTGAGATAGACAAGCAACAATGCACGTGTAGACAATGGCAGATTTCCGGCAAGCCATGCAGTCATGCGATTGCATTTATTTGCACTCTTAGAGGAATCTGTCTCGAGGACTATGTGCATGAGTATTACTCGATTCAGAGGTTTCGGTCAGCATATGAGGGAGTGATAATGCCCATAGGTGATACATCTAGGTGGGTCAAATCTGATCCTGGATTTACTGTATGCCCACCAAAAATGGAAAAAAGGGCAGCCGGAAGACCTAGAAAGGAAAGGATTCCAGGTTGTCTTGAATTGGGTACAAGGAAACAACAATGTAAGAGATGCAGCAAATTTGACCATCAAGCAAGGACATGCAAAGAAGCAGTCGATGGTGGAGGTACAAACAATAGAAAAAGGTATCTGCTCTACTATATTAATTCATGTGTGTAATGTAATATTTGATCTATTAATCTATTTTTATTATTTTTTTGCAGAAAGAGAACGGCCGTTAGAAAACGTGTTGTTCAGAGAAGCAATGCTGTTTAGAAAGATGTTAGTTGAGAGATGATGTTGTTTAGAAAGCTATTTTGATGATAGCAGTTAGAGAATGACAGTTAGTGTTATATGCTATTTTGTGTGGACTTGAAATGTTTTATTTTTGTTTTTTGTGTGGACTTCAGTTCTTTGAGTAATGGAAGATGCTTGTAATAATATGTAATGAAAGTTTTTGCAATATGGGTACCAGATGTTGGTGCTGACAAAGAATTGATACCAGGAATAATGATTAACTCAAGGTGTGTATAAAGTTGGTATGGGAAGCAATTGGCATATGGGTGGTACACTTATGTAGTTATCTGACTAAGTCCTATTTCTATACTCTTCTTAATTTGCAACGATACGGAGAGATTTGTAGGGTCTATAGTCTAAATATACTGGTACAACACAAAGTCGGTACAGGAGATGTGTTGGTTACTCGATTAGAATAAACATACGGTAGCAGTGAAGGAGTCGGTACAGAGATACACTTGGAACGGTACAGCGAAGGTGTATACAAAATAGATTTCAGTACTACACTAGAATTTATTAGAATTTCCACATATCTGTATAGCCCCATCTTAACATTCCACGTTTTATTGTTTTTATAATTGAAGGTGCACAATTATCAGCATGAACAAACATTAACTACTGCATATATTACCATTCAAATTAAAACCCATGTAGCACAACACATGCTTATTCTTAAGGGAAAGAGAGCCATTCATTCATCCAAACTGAAATTTCACCTCTAAATTCTTACACTACAACAAAATTAACAGTCAATACAATTACAAAATAATCCAAATGGGAATCATACATCCATTCATTCATCCAAACACTACTAAATTCTTACAACTACAATTATTAAAAGAACAATAATCATAGTGATAGTGATGGTATTATGCAGTTTAATCTTGTCCAAGGATGCAATAAGTGCTTTAATTTGCCGCTCATCATCTTCACATTTCTTCTTCAATTCATCAATTAGATTGTCCAATTTAGCGTCTAATCTACTATCTAGATCAGAGTTGATGGAAGGAATAACACTATGTTTTTTTAGATAACACAAATACTCATTTTTCCACTTCCAAAATCTGCATTGAGTCATCTTTTAGAAAAGAAATATTTAGTTAGTTAATTGTATATATATCAGACTACATAATACAATTTCATAAGAACTAGAATTGGCTGGTAGCATTGCCACTACTGGTTCAGGTAGAAATATCGTGCTCAAACCACCTATAAGATAGGGAAAATTATACCATAGGAACTGTCTTTTACCTTTTGTAAAATTTCAGAAACACTTGATACATGGTTGCTGCTATTTAAAGATATACTTGGCTGCCAAATCTATTGTTCTGGTTGCTGCCAAAACCTCAAAAAAACCCCCAATTCAAAATGACAAAAGAGAAATAAACAAAAGCCAAAATCCTAAACTACTGTTCAATACAAATTCACCTGAATGTTACTTACCTACTTATTTTCCTCAAATTAACACATTTGGAAAATGAGAAAAGGGAACAGCAAAAATATGTAGTTGTACCTTGTTTACACATTTATAGAACAATCTCTCGGGATTGTCTTTTGTTCTGCTCTCAAACTGCTTCACAGCGATACCACAATACGGGCATGGCACGAGAGGCAGATCTTCCTTTAGAATTCGCTGGGGAGCTACGCTCGATGACACTGAGTGCGAGAGGGATTCTGATTTGCTCGAACGATGCATTGCTAAGAGAGGCAAGGCGACATAAGCTTTCTAGGGTTTACTCGCTAGGAAAGACGGACGAATTCGAGCTTTTTAGGGTTCAACAAAGAGAGAGAGAGAGAGGAATTTCTTCTGGTTTGAACGAATGGAGAGGATAATTTAGGGTTCTACTGGTTCCAACGAGTGGAGAGGAGATAGCGTTCTCGTGCTTTGTTCAACAGGAGAGAGGAGGAGGAGAAGAATGGGTTATCGAATGGGTTAGGGTTTTTCATCGACAGGAGTTCTGGTTTGTGCGCGAGAGAGAGACGAAAGAGAAGAGAATAGATTTGATTCGATTTGGGTTAGTCTGGATCTGGATCGAATGGGTTAGTCTGGATCGAATGGATCGAATCAGTTAAATTCGAGCAGGGGTATAATGGTCATGTATTTCTTTTCTTTTAATTTACCAATATTTTATGACATAAAAAATGTCAGAAGGGCACACAGAGGAGGCGGTCTAATTTTCGGGGGGCAAATCCACGAGTTTGAACTTTCGGGGGGCAAAAACTGCATTTCCTAAGTTTTGAGGGGTACGCACAAAATTTTCCCTTCTTTTTTCTTTTGCACAAATCTTTTCATTTGTCCAAGTGTCCATTTATTGAAAACAATCTTACGACTTCTTTTATATAATCTATCATAATTTTTTTTTTTGAAAAAAAAGTGAACAGGATCCTCTCATTTATTGGAAAATAGTTTACTCTTTTGACGCTCTCAAGTTAAAAATTTTTCCCATTTTCCGAATACATCATAATTCGTAATCTTATGTTTTTCTCAACGTTGAAAGATATCAATCTTTGTTGCACTTATAAATTCTTCTATCTAATATTTATCAAGAATTTAAAATCTATAATCATTCGTAAACTGCTTAGCATATATATTTGGTTGACTGATTAATTGTCTACAGTGTGGAATCGGAATCAACGCAACGTGATGGATTTTATGGAAATAATGTAGCTTTTCATTTGTTTAAGAAATTTTGGTAGAGAAGAAGCGACATAAATATTTCTTACAAAAAGAAATTATGGTATACTTAAGGATGACCTAATAAATGAAAAAAAATTCTATTTCAATCCGAATCTTTTTGTTAAATTCTCTTTTCATATTTGCATTTATCAAATATGCATTTTTAAATAGTGTCTTATCATCTAGGCTTATTGTGTCTTGTAAAAATAAACAAGAATGGTTGAAAGAATTTACAGCATGTGTCTAATTTTTTTTTGAACGTAACATGTGTCTAATTTATCATACATTCAAATGAGAGGTGGAACATAAATCACTCTAGGATCTAATGACTGAAAGTAATATTTTTTAAGTAAATAATTCATCAAATTAATTAAAAATTAAATTGAATATTTATATTTAATGTTGAATATTTTAGTTTCGCATGTTGATCCAATAACGAAAATAACTAACTATAATTCTGTCCATGTGCTTTATTATTTTTCTTTTTTTGGTGGAATTGTTTATGTGATTTATTCCTCTCTATCATACCAGACGGAGACAAACCAATCGGTCCAATGAATCGGACCAATCGTTAGGAAACAATAATCCGAGTCAATCTTGAATCTTCCACGTTGATCTGATCCGGATCTAGCAACCTCTTCTACCGTGCACACGTGACATTGCTTCTCCGGGCCCACCACAAAAACCGTAACTTTGTCGAATTACGAGGAAGGACACTTCAGTAAATTCAGGACTTTCAACTTTGACGGTTTCGTAACGGACGTCAAAGCTCCGATCTGGGGAGGTGGGGACCGGGGCGGAGATAAGGCGCTCGAGTGCGTGCCACGTGTTAGTGGACCCACTTACGTCGTCCTGCTCGCGCCACGTACGTCGCCAACTGCTCCCCTGGATCGGCGCTACGCGCTGGCAGCTGATTGGGTTCAATTTGCTCTTTGCTAGGTGTCGACACTTGTGCTTGATTAATGGTGCGGGATGAAGTGGTGGGACCAGCGCACAGATCAAAGATGGAGACGTACTGTACGGCCGATTGATGCAGAGATGGTCGGCCAGGATTTCCTCTCCTTTTCGGATTTTCTGTGGCCGGTTATTTAATTTGCGATCGATAAACTAGATTATGTTTTAAATGAAGTTCTTTTTTTTCTTCCTTTACAATTTTTGGGATATACTTGTGTGCTATAATCTTTGATCCTACTTTATTTAATAGTACAATATTTAAAGATTTTATTATTATCGGTGGTGAATTAACTTAGTAAGAATGGAGCATATTTTAATTTTTTTTTATTAATTAAAATTGTGTTGCAGTGTGTGTTTAAAATTATATATATGCTTTTTTAAGAAAATATATTTAATACTTAAAAAACTGTGAACATTATTTCAGTGTTGATACCATAATTATATTTTTAAGTAATTTGACATTATAATTATTTTAATATTATTACTAGATATAGTAAGTTATTCTGACGCATTAATCCCATCATTATATTTTAATTAGTTTGATGCCATTACTTTACTAGTATTAGTACTAGATATAATACGTACCGTCCATTTCTGATCACCAAGTACCGTAAAATAACCGAGGTTCCTAGACCATGTCCCACCATTTAATCAACCGCTTGATATATAGCTACTGTCTTCTGTCATGGAAGATCTGAATACTTAATTATGGGAGTTCTTATCCGTACGCACGATGGATAAGAAAAGGTCCTCTCAGTTCAAAATTTTAAATAAAAAAGAAAAAAAAGGTCGTCTCCAAGTTTAAAGACTGGATATTCGCATCTTTTACTTGCAATACTTTTATAATAAATTTATTTCAGGTCATTTAGGCCTTGAGAACTGTTCCATTCCAGCTCAGTCGCACGGCATATTTGCACGGTGCACCACACTTACCCAGCTTTCTCCAGTTTTGTGTTGAAGTCCAAGAGATCCGCTTCGCTTGGGTGAAACAGTCTAATGCATTATGCATCTCACTATCTCATACTCTAGTCTCGACCAAGTTGCTAACAAGATGTCAAGGTCCCTACATGTATCAATGTATCATCGTGGAAGTTTCATTTGAAAATAAGAATACTCACGTTATTCATGCTTGATTTAAGATGATTAATTCGATAATTAAGACGATGGTACGACACGTCGGCACCCTGTGACCGGCATTTCGATTGGTTTTATTTTCAATGCAATGTCAAGGTCCAATCATCATAACTATTGATTCACATTATGATTCAAATGTATCCAAATAGAAAAGACAAAATCGGGTATAAACCCCTCTAATTTTCTCTTCATAAATAAACCCTGAGTCTTTGAAATCATATATAAACCCTTGTAATTTGATTTTGTTAATTTGGATATAAACTCTTTTCATTATTTATTTTTATGAATATTTAAAAAAATCTAACGTTTAATATTTTTTTTAGAAAAACTTGATACGACAAATTTTAATTTTATGACCGAAATAACCTTGAATCCTGGGTGGACGATTCATCTTCCTCTTTCTCTCCTCCATGGAACCAGCAATTTTTGCATTTTTTTTTCTAAATATCTTAGAAAAATTTTATCCTAAGACGATTTTGTTAAATTTTCAGATTCTTCTCTTTTAATCTCTCTCTCTCTCTCTCTCTCTCTCTCTCTCTTGTCAAATAGTAATGGGGACACGAGTCGTATGATAATTATTTCTCGTCATTAATTATTGAAAAAATTATTACTCAAAATAGTAATGATTGATTGGTGAATAATCCGATCATAAATTGAAGACAAGAAGAAAGGCAACAGAAAATATTCAAGAAGTTTGAAGGAACAATTATACGTTGATTATTGGTAAAAATGTCAATTTACTGGCAAGCTATATAGTCGGCCCTTGCTAATATCATCAATAACCAGCACAGGACACTACTAGAATTCGGGTTATTTTCAAGGAATATAAGCGACGGGGAGCCGTCGCATTAGCCCATTTGCAAGAGTATACAGTTGCAAATGGGCCGTGGCATAAAGCCTCGTCGATTTTAACTATTATTTTCACGGGCCTCTTGCAAATCACATATTTTATTTTATTGTTTTTTTTTTCTTCTCACTTTTACATCGAGTATGTTATCAGATGCTGATTAACCTTTACAACAAAAATGATATTTGTTATGTAGAAATTATAGAAACAAAACTATTCTACATTAGTGATTGAACTAAAATTTTTTTCTTAAAATCTCTATAATAGTACTTTCTTGTTTAACTCGTATGAGAAAATCCTGCATGTGGTACTTAATTTTTTTTTTCTAGCAAAGCATGCGGTACTGTATACATATAGGCACTAGGCACTGATCAAAATCCTTTCTTTTTTTTTCTAGCATAGGATTTCATTTAATTTCATTTATTAGAAATTTTTTTATCAAAATGAATGGATTGAGTGTGACATTACATATTTATATATGCTTTTGGGCCGTAATTTAACCCAAATCGCAACTAAAAAAAATAATTGATTTTATGTGTTTTCGGTTTATATTTGTAGAAAATTTGATACTGTTTGGGTTTTATTTCGTTTCATGGGGATTTGGAGACATTTCAGCACAAAATCGACGTGAATCAGCATGAATCAGCACACGTTGCATGACCCAGAAAATCATGTGCGGCCGCACTTGTGTTTTGAAAATGGTCCGGTTTGGTCCAAATTCCCAAGATTCACGGTTTATCATGGTCAAGTCCCCACGGGGTTACGAGTTATCATGGTCTGGCCCGCCACAAGTCTACTCCCAAACTTTAAACAAACCCCTTGATAGTTTGGTTAAGTTTGGATGTTCGGTCCACGGTTAGGAGGCTAAGGGGGTTAGTTGGGGAGGCAGTTTCACTTGTTTAGGCCAGTTTGGGTCAGAATTAGGCTGGTTTAATACGAATTTAGGCTAGTTCAGGCGGGTTTAGGCGGCTTAGCCATTAGGTTTTGGTAGGTTTGGTTCGGATACGGGTTTATTTATGGTTTAAGGTGGGTTTAGAACGGATTTATTAAGGGTTCAAGGTCTGGTCCGGTCCACGGATTACTACGGGACATGTTAATAAAGGTTTTTTTAGAATGGTGAACTAAAAACCATGCTAAACCCGACCCGGGCTACCCTCATGGTCCATGCCCAGGCAAGGGCAGTTCAGTCCAAAAATTTGGATTTAAGTCGAGCCGGGTCTGAACAGCCGGGTAAGTAATAAACACTGGACTACACAAGCTCGTAGTGTGATCGCACAGGCCCATGATGCGACCACACAACCTCATGTGAGTCAACTTTGGGCTAAATGTCTCATTTATGGTCCAGGTGCGATCACAAAAGCCTATTATGCGATCGTATAGAGCTCCGAACCTACCCTGCTCCCTATATATGGCTCCCCTAACACCGAAACTATGGCATCTCTTATCCATTCCCTCTTCAGACAACGCTCTGCTAAAATACCACCTCAGATCCACACCTCCCCTCTCATGTGCGACCGCATAGGGGCGGGGTGCAACCGCACCACTTCTCTGTTGTCTTGGAGAGCTCCATTCCAACAATCCTCATTCTTCCAGTCGCTTAGATGTTCTCTAGACAAATCCAGAAGTCAGAAATGCTTGATTCGGGGATTCAACTTTTCCTTTCTTCTTCCTTGGGTTCAATGGAGATTGTACCACTTCGTTTTCTTATTTGTGTTTGTTATTGCACTATATTAGGGTAGATTAGTTATGTTCGAGGACTAGATTGAAACTAAGATTAGGCTTGATGTTATGACTTGATGCTTGGTTTAGATTATGTACTACTTGCTTGATTTTGATATGTTTATACTTATTTGTGTTTGGTTGATTGATTGAATGTCCTATTAGATAAATGGTCACATTTAATCAAAGTAAAATGTGTAGATTAGTTGGTTAAATTGAATAGGCAACTTAAGGTAGGTTAGGAGCCGAGAGATTGCCAATTTAAGTCCGAGAGGGTCAAATTTCTACTTAGGCGAGAGTCTAGCGAATGTCTTAGGAAATCAGCATGCGAACTTAGAATAATTAAGTCAACAAACGAAAGTTGATGGTTATTTAACCTAACTAGGGCTTTAGAAAAAGTTATGAACCAAATAACGTGACCAACACGCGAGGGTTGAGATTCAGGAGTTTAGGTACAGCTAGATCGGTTCCACACAAGTCAAAAACCACTGTATTGTGTTTTTGCACCATCAACAGAGGGTCGTGCGGTGGCACAGGTTTCTTGGCACACACATGTCAACGATTCGGTGCGAAAGACGTCGACGCTGATAGCCCAAAGCCTGACCAAAGTGGAACTGAAACTCTATGACATCTTTATATCATATTCTACCACAAAAAAAAAATCAAAACTGTTTTGTTTATCTTAGCTGATGATTGCTTTTGTTTCTTGTTGAATACGCCAAGACCCTTCATCTTATTATCTACATTTTGTGAATATGTAATGTTTAATACTCATAATCCGTTCTCGTGGATTTGACTCTGACTGTACCAACGAATTATCTTACGCTTGTGGTAATTTTTAGACTACTTTTGGTATTATAAGCTAGACACATCAGGGTGTCCATTGGTTGGAATTTCACTTAAAAAATATTTTGATCAAGACGACAATGACCGATAGTT
This sequence comes from Rhynchospora breviuscula, assembly GCA_027562975.1. Classification (NCBI taxonomy): domain Eukaryota; kingdom Viridiplantae; phylum Streptophyta; class Magnoliopsida; order Poales; family Cyperaceae; genus Rhynchospora; species Rhynchospora breviuscula. The sequence goes on from CM050398.1 coordinate 48,858,854, forward strand.
TGTTAAGTAGTTTGATCCCTCACTCCTTGCGTAATTCGCCAAGCATATGTGCTGCATGAAATTACTAGTCTATTGGAATATCTAACCTTCATTATTTGATATTTGATATTATGTGTTCAACATGATCAAGTTGCATTCGTTAGACTATGGAGTGCGCTCGTCAAAAGACAAACAATAGGGCTGGTTAGTTTAGGGTATTGTAGTCACTCATAATGATAAAATTTTAATTTTTGTATTTAAAAAATGCATAAGATTATTGAAGTGGTTTATGTCCTGATGAAATTGAATTAGAGGGATTTCTATCCGATTTTAAAGGTTGCTGGTGCTTTATTTCCGAATAGAGAAAATTAGAAGGTCTTATATTCAAACTGGCCGATAGAAAACTTTGGTACGTCGCCACCGCAGATGCTTTCAAATTTCTTTATTTAATATTAATTGTAGTGTACATTCAAGTTTTTATGTACATATTTTCTTTTAAAATAAATACTTTTTTATTATTTTATGTAGAGCTTGAGCTGAAGTTACTTTTTTTAGAAAAAAATGTGGTTTAATCGCTTCATTAAATCTGATCAGATCTCAATTTGAAAAGTTTAATGATTGATCTGAATCATTAAATGTGATCTAACTTGTTGAATCACTTTTAAAATTAAATTTAATATTTTTCCATTTTTTGTACTATTTTTCGATTTTAAAAAATTTGTTATTACTGGAGAATCTATAACTAGTCACATATTTTCTAAAATTATAAAGAAATTGTACAAAAATTTAGAAAAAAAAATTGGTCTTCAAATAGATTTAAATACGAAGCTTACATGAACAGTTTAAATCAATCATTTCTAGTTTCTATACCGAGAATCAATCGGGTTTGACATATTCCTCTGTCAAATTGGGGCTGATAAGGATCATTTCCAAGATCCATCATCCCATCATCCCCCAACATCTCCATAGACATGTTTTCTATTTTTAGAAACGCGTTAATAATTGCTTTCCATTTTCGAAAAGTGTTGTCCCTAAAGAAGCGGCTTAAATAAGATTTAGCGGAAGCAATTAAGGTTTTAGACCGGTTTGGTATGAACTACTCTAACACAATTTAATTGGTACCCAACAATTAACAAGCACACATAATCAATTCAAGTAGCAAGAAAATAAAGGGAGAAAGAGAGAGAGAAATTGAACACTCGATGTGATTACGGAGTTCCGACCCGCTAGAAAAGGCTAGCCTTAGTCGTACGTCTCCAGGAGTTTCGCTACCACCAAATAGGCGCGCTCCGTTCAATTCCAATAAGAACGGGACTACAACTTCGAACCGAATCACCTCGTCACAATGACACTCAAGGCGGATCGGCCTAACTCGAAAGACAAATGGCACCAAGGCCTCCAATGGAGATGAGCTCTCAACCTATTCCAACCTACACCTAGCGACAATGTCGGGGCGGTGGTGTTTGAGGCTACTTTATCTCTCACAATGATCCAGCTATGAAAAGCTCAAGTGGGAGAGTATCCCTGTTGCTCAAAAGACTCAAATCTGATCTAATTTTGCAAGGCAAAAGCTCTCTAAAGAGAGAGAACAAGGGGTGGATATATATAGGGCTCGGAATGAGCAGTTTACCAGCAAAAACTGGGCAGAGCGTTGCCTGCCACTAAAAAGCGTTGTACAACGTTGAATATTATCGTTGTAAAATCAAACGGCTATTTAATATAGCCGTTGGACTGTCAGAGCGTTGTGCAACGTTATATGCCGTTGCACAACGATGGAGTGTACATTCAAAAGAGAACTCTGACAGTTCCGTTGGAATTTGTCAGAGCGTCGTGCAATGTCAAATACCGTTGTACAACGATATAGTGTAAAGTCAAAGAAAGATTCCGATAGTTTCGTTGGTAAACGAACTGGTATCGGTGAGAAGCAACTCTGACAAATTCAAAAGGGGCGTCATACAATACTAAAGACCGTTACACAACGCTGTCGTTATACACCTGTACCCAGGAGCATTGTGAAACTTTAAAGGGCGTTGCACAACGTTCTGCCTTAAGTACACATGAATTTTCAAGTTTTTAACTGAAGCGTTGTACAATGCTACTGAGCGTTGTACAACGTTGTAACTCAGCGTTACCTGACGCTATTTAGCGTTGTGTGACGCTGTTTCACAAAATGTCAGAATTTAGCTGTTTTAGTTTTGAAACCACAGTGTCGTGCGACACCATATAGCGTTGTGCGACGCTCTGTCACTAAAAACTGGATTTTGCTGGTAAATTGAGCTTTTCTGCTATCTAGACCATTTTAAGGATAATTAAGAACTAAAGTATACCTTCTACCCTAGTCTAAACTAGCCTACAACATCTCTAAAGACTTGATCTTGGTCTTACTCATAGCTCTTATCCAAGTCTTCATAATTTGCAGCTTCTTCCTATAAAACTCAAAAAAGATTGTTAAATGCCAAATGATATTGTTTTGTAATCGACAAATTTAGAGACGTTTAGTACAACAATCTCCCCCTTTTGACGATTTGTAAAACAATATCATTAGTAAAGCGATTAAATTTTGACATTTCACAAGCTTTACTACATAAAGCTTTTCCCATCATCCCCTGGGACTCATCTCCTCTCTCTCTCTTTGTGTCGCTCCCTCCCCCTCTCCCTTCCTCCTCTCTGATTCAAAATAATATTAACTAGAACAATTAGCATTTTTTTTCTAGTACAATTATTTTTTTTTCAGAACAACTAGAACAGTTAGTAACATTAACTAGAACAGTTAGTTATTTTTCGAGAACAGATTACTAAATGTTCTATTTGATATATCTAACTGTTCTGGTTAATATATATAATTGTTCTAGTTAATATCATAACTGTTGTAGTTAATATATATAACTGTTCTACTTAATATATATAACTAGAACAGTTATATATATTAACTACAACAGTTATGATATTAACTAGAACAATTACGATATTAACTAAAACAATTATATATTAACTCTCTGTTTCACTCCCTCTCCCTCCCTCCCCTCTGATTCGCTCTGTCCTCATCCCATCATCCTCTTATCCTCTCTAGACTTCCAAAATAAAATCAGCACGTTTTCTAAAAATGGAAAATATTAAACGCGTCTTTAGGAGGATGACGGAATGATGAAATCTTAGGGATGATCTTAAACAATTCCGCTGTCAAATCGATTTGACCAGTAATTTTCTCCTTTTCTAATACCGAGATATTAAAATAGTCAATGTGATATTGGTTATCAAAAGTGAATTTTTGGTCCTGCGAGGATCAGCAACTATTATTAAGATACATGGGAAAAAAACAATTAGATGCGTGTAATAAAACTTGGATTTGTACTAAGATTCCATTTAATGAAATGATGTAATGTAACGGTCTAAATTATATTGGAATATAATACAAAAAAATTCAGGATTTAGAAAGGCTATGATTTGAAACTCTGACTTACGAAAATTACTGAGGTCGGGATTTCAAATTTGGCCCTTATAAAGGTCGAGCTAGATTTCAAAATGCGTACCGAAGGGATGAAATTTCCTATAATATCCTTTACTGAAAAATTAATTTTTTTGTTGTATCAAGCAAAATATTTGGGAATTTGAAATTTATATCTGGCATTTTGGAATTTCAAAATTACTTACTACTTTTTTAAAATTTAATTTAAAACTTTTCGTTTACTTGCAAAAAAAGTCGGTCCATGCCTGCGTTCTAAAGGATATACAAGTGTTTGTCTTAGTGCATTATTCAGTTTATATTGAAAAAAAGATAGCTGCAAATTGTTGGTCGGCGGAAGAGTTTTTATATTTTATTTAACGCGTGTTTTTTGCAGTTACGGTTGTTTATTGAATATAAGGAAGGACCCCAAAGAGAATATCTATTATGCATCATGATGCGGTTTCGTGCATGATGATCATTCTGGTTTTTGGTTTTTCAAATTGATAAATTTTATTTAACTAATTCATTCTATACATTGAAATCTCATAGCAAACAAAATTTTAAAATTTTGAAATTTTTTTACTATTTTTTATAATTTTTTTAAAACTTGTCATTTTTTTATACAAATTAATATTAAAAATATTCTAAAAATAGAAAGTATAAAAAATTGAAAAAATAGTAAAAAAATTTAAAAATGTAAAATTTGTTTAATATGAGATTTTAGTATTATATATGTTGGAGTGCTTAAATTAAATTTATCAATTTGCAAAATCATCGACTAATATGGTTATGATGTACGGAATGCATAGTAAATTTTCTCAAATATAAAGTATGTAATGCATCATGTCACGTTTACGTTAACTATCTGTAAATATTCATACATATATATATTTTTGAAAAAGATATTATACAACGTTATAACTCGAGGTACTATTCTAATTATAGAGCTATATATGGCTAACTTTAACGCACGTGTAAATGTTGATTCCACAAAGACAAGCATGATTGAAGCGATGGAAGGAAGGACTCTTACTGTTTACACAAGGAAAATAAGAATTATAGTGACAGATTGATTTTGATTGAAAAATCAATGTTATCCAACACAGAAAGATCCATATTTCTACGAGAATACGTCAGGTGTACGATGTAAATGTTAACGGTAAAAGATTTTGACAGCTTATAAACAGACAATTTTACGCTTGGAGAAAATGATGCAATATGAAGAAAGTGATATATAATTAAAAATCCATTTCTTAATCATACGGAATATAATAATTGTAAAATCAGCCTCGACTCAGAAAATACTTATATTTAAATGTGGAGCCTATTGGGCTTCGTCCACTCTCATAATTCTACGAATTATTTTCGTCTGCGTCGGCAACTCGGCATCTATCTCCACCGTCCATATGCTCGTTAACTCGGCAATGAGGCATTCCCATCGGCTCGTTCTTTTGTTGTCGTTATTGTCCGAACTTTTTGGAACTCATGTAGTCATGTTTTAATTCTGGTTGACTTTTTGTGTGTCTCGTTTTTTTGAAGAAATATTTGTGTCTCGTTGGATCTTCTTTATTACAACCATATATTTACACTGATTCTTTTGGCAACCATTTGATTATTACTTAATAAAATAACTTCAATTTTTTTATTGTTCGTTAGTATATACTATTTTCAAATAGTATAACTATCAAGTTCAAAAATATAAGCACCAGCTTCAACAACAATATGAAATAACAAGCACCGAGTTCAACTAATTACAAAACAACGCATTGTTTTAAAAACAATATTATTCTAAACACAACTTTAAATAAATACCAGTTTCAAAATTTTTCAGTATTTTTTTCAAATTTTAGAAAATCGCTAATCTAATTTTTTCTAAACCGTTCAAAAATAGCAGTTTTTAAAAATCCGAAAAAAATACTTAAAAATTTCAAAAAAATGTAAAATTTGGTCGTCAAAGAGATTTCAATAGGGAGATCATATTTGACGGCTTGGATCGATCATTTTGAAATAGATCTAAGAGTTTGGATCAGTATGCACCGAAACTTCCGTACATTAGTATGCACCATAGGTTCTCTCCTATATATATATATATATATAGATGCTACGATGCATCGCGATATATTGAGGCTTTTGTACATCGCGATCATTATCCGTCAACCGTTTTATAAATTGACAAATCTAATTAAACCAATCCAATCTACATATTGAAATCTTATTACAAATCAAATTTTATATTTTTTTAATTTTTCTTTACTATTTTTTTTCGAATTTTCTAAAACATTCCTTTTTTGGTACTAATTAGTAATATGAAAATTCCAAAAATGACATGTTTTAAAAAATTCGAAAAAATAGTAAAAAAATTAAAAAAATATAAAATTTGGTTTGTAATGAGAATTCAATATATAGATTGGATTGGTTTAGTTAGTTTTGTCAATTTATAAAACTATCGACAAATATGATCGCGATGTACAAAAGTCTCAATACATCGCGATATATCATAGCATCTCTCTCTCTCTATATATAGCTCAGAGTTTCTTTTTTAGCGGGCCATGAAGGACCTTCAATAATATCCATCGACTTTACCAGTCTCGGCCCTTTGTACGCAACCAGCTAGTTTTTCTTTATATTGAAAAACTCTTGCAGATCAAATTTTATATTTTTCGAATTTTTTTGCTATATATTATGATATTTTTAAATTGGAGGGCCTGAAATACTCCAATTATAGTGTTTTTTGAAAATATCGTAATAAATAGCAAAAAAATTCTAAAAAATGTAAAATTTGGTCTATCTGGATTTTTCAATATGGAGAACAACTTGAATGGTTCGAATTGACCGTTTGAATTTTAGATATTGAAAAACGACTCATGTGTACGGAAACGATCCGTACACGTCAGTGTACTACATCTATTCTATCTCTCTCTCTCTCTCTCTGTATATAAGCGTTGTGTTGACAGAGACGTTGGATGCGCGGAGCTGATGCCGGATTGCATGTATGGATGTGTACATCGAACGCAGTCATTGACGCATTATATCTTTTTCATTTTTAAGTGGAGAATACCACTATTTTATTATTCAAAATGATAACACAGGGCTATAGGTTGTGTGGCAAAACATTATATGATCAAAAGAGGGTATTTTAATTACGTGGCAATTAATCTATTACTCTATTACATAATTAAAAGGCTTTTAGGATATAATTATATAAATCTCTTATTTAATACGAATTCTGTGTGCATAACGTGACACAATTTGCTTAAAATTCTTTGTTATTTTTTTCTCTCTCCACATTATTTTGTCGTTAAAAATAAGTATCAGAAAAAAATATGACGAAAGAAAGTTTTCATTTACTAAAATAATTTCAAAATTTTCAAAAAGTTCTTTTTTTTGTAAAGAAACTAATTAACGTTGTGATCATCACTTTCAATCATTTTCATTTATTCAAATGAGGCGTGCTTGGAACTTATTTAGTTAGCTATCACGTTTTTTTTTGTTTTTTCTTTTTCCAGGTTTTCGTGTCAGATAGTTTTTTTCTTTTCAATGCAAACACACACACACACACACAAAGGGTGGAGCCAACGAAATTATCAGTCCCAATTTTGGCACTTGCGAATTAAATTGAATAATGGTAATTTATTTTGCGAGGAAATTAAGATACATCATCTATTTTGCGAAGAAAAATAATTATATAATAATAGAAATGGATATGTGTAATGAAGATTTCATAAATCAAGTGATGGACAGTGAACAAATTAGACAGCGCACTACAGCAATCGATGTATTAGGTTGCTCCGAGTGAATATTCTTGAAAGGAAAACAAAGTAAAATAAAAAATGCTCCGAATGCACAAATTGCGGTGATCACTTAAATCATCTCGCCTATGGGCAATCATCAAAAAAAAAAAAAAAAAACTTAAATCATCTCCACTTGGTCTCAATTTTGTCGCGGTTCATTGTCTCCATTTTGATTTTAAAAAAGGACATAAATTACTTGGCCTTAAGTAGAACCGAAGTGTTGCCTTCTCATAGGCCCCAGCTTCCATTTCTATGATTCTATCTCCCATCTTAGACACCTTGTGCTTACATCATAACGATTTGTCCTGAATCAAAATTATATTAAGTAAAAGATTAAAAAATTCTTAAAAATCAATAACAATGTTTGACATTTTGGGCAAGTAGAACAGACAAGACTCATATCCTCCTTTAATAAATTTGATACCAATAATTTAATTTAAAGTTTGCAAATTGTAATAAATATAATTTTGTGATTCTTGATAAATAATTAGAATTTATGTTTTATCAACGAAATTCACAAGAAACCAACTAATTAATATATTGTGAGAACTTTATAATGTAACCTTAGGCCGAGTCAGAGAAAATTTGAAACTATGAAGTTTAATTATTAAATATATTTTTATATTTTTATTGGATCAAGACATCAAGTATGAATTTAAAAAAATTATTGCATTTGTAATATTAAAAATACTACATGTATGGATAAATTATTAAAAAATTAGAGGGACCATTCTTTGTTAATCATTGTGCCTATAAATGCCCCCGGTAAATATGCCATAAAGCTAGATTCAACTTTGTAGAAGTTAATTCTAAATTTCTAATTGAACAAGTTGTCATTAAAAAATAAAATTTTTTTTTTTTGAAGAAAAAATTGAAAGTTGGCGTAACATACATTTGCTCATAACTGTTCACCATTCTCGAAGTCCGAGTAAGCCAGGAAACGGAGATCTCCATTACGAAAAAGGAGGGAAAAATAATGAACCCGACCGCTTGCTACTTTATGTTCCTGGGCACGTTGGCACATTGCTCGTCAGCTGGAGAGTGGAGCGAATCCAGATTCGGCTAGGGAGAAAGATAGTCTACGCCAAGCGCCGTATAACTGACAAACGACCCCACAAAAACGTGAACTTAAACTATTTCTTCCCTCATCGACCACACATTTTATCATTCTGCATCTGCCATATAGAATCTGAAACTAGAAGAGGGAGAGAAATAGGACAGAGAAAGGAATCCGCAAGGACGAAACAATTGAAAAAAAGGATGCATTATTAATTTTCTTACCATACAAATACCGTGCTTTTGTTCCCCTCATCCGTACGGTAAACAGCGTGGGACGGCGAGTCTCCAGTCCTCCAACTTCCCCTCACTGTTGACGATATTTACGATAACTGCCACGCCCATGTGAACTGCGGAGTAAAGAAACTCGGACTCTTTTCGGGGGTAAGATCGCGATTCCGGTTTCCTCCCTTTCCTCTTTTCTTCTCTCTCTGTCTTTCTCCCTTTCTTCTTCCGGTTGATCAGATCTGCGCGCCTCTCTCTCTCTATCTCTCTTCTCTCTTTTCTCAATTGCCTCTGTTTACTTCTCGATTAGAATTTGAGCTGGATCTAGTGTTGAACCTTTTTTGATGGTAAGTAAGAGTTTCCGAGTCTTTTCAGTTTCAGACTTTTTTTTTTTTTTTTTTTTCTTTATAAGGTTAGATCCAAACTAACCATATCTAGTTTTGCCTTTATTGGTTTTACCCAATCAGGTGGAATTTCAGCTCCTGACCCGGAAGTCGTCTAAAGAAGAACTCCAAACAGTTTCTACTTTGATTGATTGATTGATTGATTTCTAAAGAGAGAGATATACAGTTTTTGTTTTCTGTGCAATTTCCTCTTTCGATGGAAGGAGGAGAGGTGGGAGCGCAAGTCGCTGCGCCTATGTTCTTCCACAAGGGTTTACCTGGACAATTCCATGAACCCCCAAAGAAACGAAGCCTTCCATGGCAAAGCAACCCAACTGGATTTCACCAAACTCAAGTTGTGGGACCCCACCAGCCAAATCCGGCGGGGAATTGGAATCCTAGCGCCTGGAATTGGGATAGTATCAGATTCACAGCTAGACACATGCCCGACTTGACCGGTGCTCATGGCGACCAATCAGATCAAAGGAGGAGAGCTCATGAAGAGCGCTCAAATACTTCTCCTTTGCAAAATAATATGGAGATTGATGGCAGTGAGGGTTTGACACTTAATCTCGGAGGCAGGGTGTATTCCGGTGACAGGGCAGTCGCGGCTTCTTCGCCTCCATTGGCAAATACAACTCCAACTACAACTCCAGTTCCAGCTGTAACTGTGGCAGTACCTTCGCAAGAGCAGGTGCTGAGGCCAAATAAGCGAGTGAGGTCTGGGTCTCCAGCGAGTGGAGGCGGCGGAGGCAGTGGAGCTGGAGCTGCTGGTGGTTATCCTATGTGTCAGGTGGATGATTGTAGAGCTGATCTGTCAGGCGCCAAGGACTATCACAGGAGGCACAAGGTTTGCGAGGTACACAGCAAGACTACCAAGGCCCTTGTTGGAAAACAGATGCAGCGATTCTGCCAGCAGTGTAGCAGGTACTTGTTCTGTGCTTGATCTACCCAAAAGTTTAGTTCTTCACGAATTTTGAATCCCTTTTTTGGGGGCGATTAATAGAACATGTGCTCCTCTTCTTTGTACTTTTAATGGCTGGTTTTATCTGAGTAAATGCTGCTGTATAGCCTCATGTTTGGTTGAACTTGTGATTTTATCTGTCTAGTTAACATCAATTTATTTAGTTATTTTTATGGGTGTCTAATTTTTGATGATTTTGTAGATTTCATCCCCTATCTGAATTTGATGAAGGGAAGCGGAGCTGCCGTAGGCGGCTGGCTGGGCACAACCGCCGAAGAAGAAAGACCCAACCCACTGATGTTGCTTCTCAATTGCTACTTCCTGGAAGCCAAGATGGCGTCTCTAATGCTAATCTTAACATAGTCAATATTCTCACTGCTCTTGCTCGCTTACAAGGCAAGCTAGCACCCTCCACTCCACCTCTATCATACAAAAGAAAGTAGATGTTAGTTTTGTCTCTTATGGTTTGCATATTTTTTTATTTAATGGCAGGAAATAGTGCAGATAAATCCCCAAGCGTTCCACCTATGCCAGACCGAGATGGTCTAATCCAAATCATCAGCAAACTAAGCTCCTTGAGTGGTGCAAACCAACCAGCAAAATCACCTCCCTCTGGAGGCGGTTTTGATCTAAACATTTCTGAGGAAACACAGCAAGACTCGGTTGAGCAGCACACAACTAACGGGATTGCCAGCGAGTCTGCCCCGTCAACTCTCAACCTATTAGCTGTTCTCTCAGCAGCCTCTCTTGCTGCGTCACCGCCTAACAAGCCAATTGTTTCAAACTCACAAGGAAGCAGTGACAGCAGTGGTAATGACAAGGGTAAGACTCAGTGTGTGGAGTCTCCTAATGATGTTACTAAGGGTTTCACACGACCAGTTAAGGAACAGTCGCTTACTGGACCATGTCTTGGTCTACAATTGTTTGGTTCTTCTGGGGACGAGAGCCCCCCGAAGATGGGGTCCACTACAACCAAGTATCTTTCATCAGAGAGCAGCAATCCAATGGAGGAGCAGTCTCCCTCAGCCTCACCACCTATTACCCGCAAGTTCTTCCCTATTCATTCAGCAAGTGAAGTGGCTACAGATAGTGAAGCGATCAGGATCAGTGATTATAAGGAGGATGGTGTGCCAGTTGAAGTGAGCACGAGCCGTTGCCAACCATTTGATTTGTTTAAGGATGTGGATAGACGGGGTGATCGTAAGGCTGCCCGGAATGGTGCCTCACCAGTTACTTATGCTTCATCCTCTGGTTCAGACCATTCACCCTCGACTTCCAATTCTGATTCTCAGGTTTTTCTTCATTTAATCCAATTCATTTCAATTTTTTTGTTTCATCTCTTCCTTCTCTTCCGTTTGAACAATTATGTGTTTTCTGAGTACTCAAATGCATGTTATTCCTTTATTTCCTCTTGTTGAATTATAGGACCGCACAGGAAGGATAGTATTCAAGCTGTTTGGCAAGGATCCCAGCAGTTTTCCACAGAATATACGTGATCAGGTTTATATATTGCTTTGTAGTACTCTATTGTTTCTTGCATACTGGTCAAATATTGTTCAACTTGAGTAACCAATTTCTACTTTGTTTTAGATAAATAACTGGCTGTCAAGCAGCCCAATTGATATGGAAAGCTATATAAGGCCGGGTTGTGTTGTCTTGTCTGTTTATTTGTCAATGCCAGCATTCGCGTGGGATGAGGTTAGTGCCCTCTCAAGTTGTTGCAACTTTGTGTAAAAACAAGAGGCACAGCAGTTATAAATATTTTTTAATTTGATTTCTCATCAATATATTTTTGGCAGCTTGAAGAAAACCTGTTGCAGCGTGTTACTTCTCTTGTGGAAACCTCTGATTCTGACTTCTGGAAGAATGGACGCTTTCTTGTTCGAACCAATAGACAGTTGGTTTCACATAAGGATGGTAGGATGTGGCACAGGATGTGCTTTTTTCTTTTTGTTTTGAATAACTGTCTTTTTGGAATATTAATTTGCTTCAATATTTAAGGCATGATCCGTCTGTCAAAATCATGGAGAACATGGAGTTCTCCTGAGGTTGCTTGTGTGTCACCTGTTGCCGTCGTTGGTGGACAGAAAACTTCCCTTGTACTCAGGGGCCGCAATCTCACTGTGCCTGGAACAAAGTAATAATCCTCGATTGTCATTTTCTTCCTTTTTCTTATTATATATATATATATATATATCCTGGAATATTTCCCTATGAGCAATCCTTCTAATATGTATTATTTGTCGCAGAATCTATTGCACTCACATGGGCAAATATTTGTCAAAGGAGGTTCTTTGCTCAGCATATCCTGGTACAATATATGACGATTGTAGCGTAGAGAAATTCGACTTCCCTGGAGATGAACCATCTATATCCCTTGGGCGTTGTTTTATTGAGGTGATTTGTCTTTTCAATAACAGCGACTTCTTAAATTATCTTTGTTTTTCATCTTGATTATAGCCAACTGAGATGCCAATTTCAATTGTTCTAGGTGGAGAATGGATTCAAAGGAAACAGTTTTCCTGTTATTGTGGCAAGCTCTGCAATATGCCAAGAGCTGAGAACCCTAGAGGCAGAGTTTGAGGAGTTGGTAACTGGAGATGTGATTGGAGAGGAAAATGGATTGCCGCAATCAAGAGGGGAAATCTTGCACTTTCTCAATGAACTTGGATGGCTATTTCAGAAGGAAGCCAACTCGTCTTTGAACTCCAATCTCATTGAGTTCTCTGTTACACGATTCAAGAACCTCCTTGTCTTTTCAGTTGAAAGAGATTGGTGTGTGGTTACAAAAACTCTTCTCGACATGCTTGCAAAAAGGAGCTCAGGAAATGAGACTCTTGCGCAGGAGTCCCTTGAAACTGTTGGGGAGATACACTTGTTGAACAGAGCTGTGAGGAGGAAGTGTAGGAAAATGGTTGACATGCTTCTCCATTTCTCGGTAACTCTAAATAATGATGGTAACAACAACAACCCTAATGATAGTAGGGAAGAGACAAAAATGTATCCCTTCATACCAAGCCAGGCTGGGCCTAATGGGTGGACACCCCTGCACTTGGCTGCTAGCTCTGATGCTGCTGATGAGATAATTGATGCCCTCACTGATGACCCCCAACAGGTAATATTAATAATCATACGATTGTTTCACCACCCATCACATTACTCATTTGGTCATTGGATTGATTTTTAGTCTTCTAATTTTCTAGATTGGATTGAGTTGCTGGGACACATTGCGGGATGAAAGCAAGCAAACCCCACAGATGTATGCAGCTGCAAGAAACAAACACTCATATAATGAATTGGTGGTTCGAAAGCGCATTGACAGGAAAAATGGCCAGGTGTCAATATCCATTTGCGAAGGAGAAGATGGAATTTCTGTGGACAAGTCAGCTGCAGGAGAGAATAGCAGGTCCCACCATTTCAATGCATTGCAAATAAATGCACCACCAACAACCACTTGTGCACAGTGTGCAATGATGGAGGCTGCCCCGTCTATACGACCCACTCGCAGAGGTGGGCTGCTTGGCCGGCCTTACGTCCTCTCTATGCTCGGTATAGCGGCGGTTTGTGTCTGTGTTTGCCTCTTCATGCGGGCCAGGTTGCGGATCAACTACGGCCGCTCCTTTAAGTGGGAGACTCTTGACTATGGTGCATTCTAACAATGTGGTTTTGGGTAACACACTTGGCTTACGTTTATCATTTTTGGAGTTTACAAGCTATCGCCAAACCGGAGCAAGGCAATGAACAAGAAGCTCCGGAGTCTGGTCAGAAGAGCAAGCAGTCATGTCCTGCTTCGCGACTTAAAAATAAGCTGGATTAATCATAGGAAAGTGTGAATTACTATTGCTGTTTTGTATGTTTAAAGTATATCTCTTATTATTTTCTGTTTATTGTTATATTTGTTTCTTTTTTGTGAAATATACGAGGCTATGTAATATGGAAGGAGCTACGGTGGGCCCCATTTTTGGGGCATTTCGGAGGGGTTGGGGGGTGGGGTTGGTTTCTGACTTCAGGTGTTTTATTTATTGTAGCATACAAAGACCCATATAGTTGATAGATATGACCCTTGAGTATATCTCGCATCAATTATCTTTTTGTGTTATTTATTGTCTTCCAATTCTTATATGACTATTTTGCTTAAAATTTTATCAACATAAACCTTGTTTTCATTGCCTCTTAGAATTTTGGTTCATTCAGGACAAAGCAAATCATATGGGGGATTTGTTTCTGGCTGTCAGAGCATTTTATTGCTTTTTTTTTTTTTGTCTGAACTAAAATAGATTGATTAAATACATAAAAGGTCCCAAGTCATCAGTGATATGCATTTGGTTTGCATTGTTAATCATGTGTTCCATTGGAAAAGTGGGATTGTGCTATCCAACTCGAGGAGGACCCTGGTTTGTTATGTCCATTCCGTACAGCTTCTTAGTGTGAATACTATTGAAACAGTGTGAATAAAGTCGGATGGAGTGTTTGTAGTTGGAATCCACCTCTTATTATTTTTAGGAAATATCTTGGTTGCTTTCAAACTTCTCCCACTGGGAAAGAAACATTAGCTGTTAATGGAATGAGGTATCTTGTTGATAAAGCATCTCTTTGAGAAATGTACGAATGTCTACTCGGTTGGGTTGTGGTGTATATTGGTCTAGCTTTTCATCTAAATAGTGACATGTACGGTGCGTTTTTACTTTTTTACAAGTGGAAGGAGAGAGATGACCGGTATGGTTCTCTCTTCTTTTCTTGGTACTTAGGTCCTTTTCAAGGATGTACAATCTTAAGTTCTGAACGCAGATGAATGATTGAATACCAAAGTAAAACAGTGCGGTGACAAGATATGATCTTATCTGATTACTGTAGAATACACAATTGTCAACACTACCAATTAGTAATACACTCGCATAGCCTTATAGGGAGGTTAGGCATTAGTAACTTTTGTTGTCTATAAATGTATTCAACTCGGAGCTTATGTGTTGGCTAACTAAAGCATATGGAAATATTCATGGTTTGTAACAAGTTTGAAGGTACTCCTTTTTTGTAATATTTACAAGTTTTGTCTGTTGACATGGTAAATATTCCTTAGCGAGTTTGAATAGGCTCCCCTGTGAGTAGTTTATACAGGTCTATGATGCGAATAAGAGATGATGATGCTGAGATGTTATTCTATGATGCTAAAATGTTGTATTTGGAAAAACTATACATGCCATTCACTTGATATAGCTTTGAAAATAGCGCAGTGGGTAGAGAGAGGTGCGTTTCTATGTTTTGTTTTTTTTGTTGTGCTTTTGGGAAAATATAAAGTGCAGTATATGGGTTTTATGCGCAATCTTAATTATTAGGATGTACGAGTGCGATGGAGGGACAATCTCGGAGTCACTGTATCTCACCTCTTCAGAGAAATGAAACAATTGGTATGAACATAGCACTCTTTACTAAAAAGAAATAAGAAGCTTGTGAAGGGTATTTGTATTTTTGGTTTGGCAAAGTTTGTGTGATGAGCCTAGAGTTATAGTTGTTTTCGTCTCGAAACAACAAATTAGAATGGAAGTTTTGTTACTATCATACATTCATACCCAGTGCCAGAACATATGTTACGTATCCAACTGATCCTTTCTTTTTGAAAAAGCAATAACAGTTACCAACTTAGGATGTGTTACATATAAAAAATTTCAAAAAATGACATTATACAATATTTAATATTGAGGTAAAAAGAAAAGAAAGGAACTCTCTGAATTGAAGTACCCACAGGTCACAGCTGCATATAATTCAACTAGGATTAGGATTCTGTTTTGGAAGAACAGGGCGCTTCTTTTGTCCTTTTTTATTATCTCATTATTACATAAGATTGCTCTATTATTTGTTTTTTTTGAAGATAAATTGGGGGTCAAGCCTCCCAACTTATTTTTTTTTAAATTAAATGTCTATAAAGACCCCCTAGTCGGATTTCGAACCTGCGACCTCTCACTTGAGATGCATTGCTCTATTATTTGTTTTGTGCAAACTCTTTAAGGATAACATCACGGCTCTGTTAGCACATGCAAAAGAAGGATGTGTTACAAAAAAAGGTACACAAACAGATAGGGAACCGTCCCTCCATACCTAAAGCTAGACAACCAAAACAGAGGACGAACTCCAACTTGAAAGCATGTGGATGCAAGTGGAGGGGGGGTCCCACTATCCAGACCACGTTGACGCGTGTGGGCCCCACATACGTGCTGTCTGTTAATGTAACCCCATTCTCCCTGCATCAGGTCCAAACTGTTCCGTTTAGAAGGAAAAAAAAAAGGAAAACGAAACGACGTGTATAGTGTGTGTTGTATCATTGTATGCACCCAAGTAAAAATAAAATGAATAACTAATATAATGCATCATGATGCATATAGGTACTTGTACATCGTAATGGTATCTGTCATATTTATTTTAAAATAATAAATCTAATTTAATAAATTTAATCTATATATTGTAATCTTATAGCAAACCAAATTTTATATTTTTGAAGATTGTTTTTACCATTTTATTTTTTAGAGATATTTAATTTTGGATCCTTACTAATGATAAAAATTTAAATATGGTCATTTAAAAAAAATAAGAAAATAGTAAAAAAATTTTAAAATATGTTAAAATTTTGTTGCTATCAGGTTTCAGTATATAATAGATTGAATTGGTTAAATTAGATTTGTCATATAAAATAAATTTGATGGAAGTTCATGATACACAGTGTCATGTCTCATAAAAATAATAGCACACATTTTTTTTTGAAAGATTTTCATTCCCATAGGAAAACAGTCCACTGCAGTACATGTTGAATAATACGATAATTTTTTGTAACAAAAAGGATACACATAATATGTATACATAAAAAAACTTGTTTGGTAAAAAAAAAATATTTACTAACCAAAAAAGTTAACCACCTGATTATTATTGTATTATTAGCCAAAATGTGAAAGGAATATGAATTTGAACAAGGTTGTTTATGTGTATATGAATACTTAAGTTATTTAGTATTATCCGTTGTTGTAATTACACATTGTATTGTACTTCAAAGTTCAAATCAAACTATAATTTTATTCACTTTTTAGGTTAGAAATTGTGTTTATATTTAGTCTTAAAGTGGACCAATTTTTCTATACGAATTGAAAATCTATAGCCTTCACTTAAAATTATGAACTATTACGCTCGATAAATGCTCAAATTAGAATGAAAAAACTGGCTCACGGCAAAATGTCTTATTTTCTTGTATATGCTAAAAAATATTTGTATTTGTAGATATATTTATATTTATATAGTGAAATATTTAAATTACGGGACTAATAAGGATCATCCCCTAGATTCATCATCCCCATCATCCCCCAGCAGTTAGATTAATTGCATTCCGAAAAAAGGAAAGAGGGGATGGGGATGATGGGGATGATTTCATTTCGAAAAAGGAAAGAGAGGATGAGGATGATGGAGTCTTTCTGTAGATCTTTAGCAAGAGCTTTCGCCTTTGAAGAAGGTTTCGAAGAATAGAAAAAGTTCGTTCCATTAACACTAGCGAAATGCAAAAAAAGACACTATTTATGATCAAATGAAATGAGTCACATGAAAAATTGAACTCGTACTTGCACTCTCTGATTGGCTCTCTATGACATGCCAACAAAAGCTCCCAAGCAATCAGTTACTTCGCTATTGAGAGTACCGGGGTAACCCTATCTCAGAAAACTAAGTCGGAGAGGAGTAGCTATCCTGAAGCAGTAACTCTAAAATAACTGTTCTAACTGTAAATTCTAACTGTTCTAGTTAAATAAATAATTGTTCTAACTGTGAATACTAACTGTTCTAGAATAAATTTTTTTCCAGCAGCTAATATAGCAACTATTCCAGCACAATTTTTTTCAGAACAATTAGAACAGTTAGCTTTTTTTAAAGAACAATTAGTAATATTAACAAGAACAGTTAGTGATTTTTCCAGAACAGTTAGTGATTTTTCTAGAACAGTTAGTAACATTAACCAGAACAGTTAGTGATTTTTCCAGAACAGTTAGTGATTTTTTCAGAACAGTTAGTTATTTTTCTAGAACAGTTAGTAATATTAACTATAACATATAGTTATTTTTCCAGAACTTTTCTATTAATATTCGAAAATGAAACTTATTAAAAAAAAACAGTGAAGGAAGAAGAGGTGTATATTGGATTAATTGTAATCTAAAAAAAAAGAGGGAATGAGGATGAAGGGGGTAATGGAATCATCTCCTGGACTTTCTTATTAATGAAGACATGTTAGATAATTAATGAAGATTTAGGGATGATGAGGATGATAGAATCTATGGAATGATGGAAAGCAATTCCCATTTAAATATGGATTCATATACAAAATAGATAGCGCAATGGCAGGATCCTTCCTGATTTACAGGATGCATGGCGTAATGGCGAGGGGTCATTGGTGTGCTTTGGGGACTGACGGTGTTCCCTTCTCTCTTTTGTTATCTAGCGGGTCTGTGTTACATATATCCTTCCTGGCAGGACAATGTAGCTACGTACAAAGGTATAGCTGCCAAAATTTCATCCATGAAAACCATGCCTTGCAAGTTGCAATCGAACAAGTGCTAAAATTATCATACATGTACTATTATAAGAAGTTAAGCCAACTAAACCGATTCCGATTCCCATCCAAAATTTTGTTTTAACTCTTATATAAGAAATTCAAAATATCTTCCTCATACTAGTATAATAATTCTATTTTTTCTATAATAAAAATTGCGACAGTTGTTTTTTTTTAAAATTTTTCATTTATGTTCAAAAGGGACCGAGTTATATTAATTAATATTATAAGGGCGAAAGAAATAGAAAGAACCGTAGCAATGCTACGCTAGATTCTTTTAAAAATTTTAAAACTAAAAAATGAACCTTTACAATGATTTCTCTTTTCATCTCATATAAAATGCCAATCATCATTTTAGTTTTTGAATTTATGTAAATTATCATAAATTAATTAAAGTGTGGAAATCGAGCTCCCATAATAGATTTTATCCGAGCCTGAATTTTGTCTGATTATTTGTTCCGAACCTGCATTTCATTTTTACATATTTTTTACGGTCTCTTTTTTCTATTTTCTATAATTACTTTTGATGAAAATCATTGCTGTTATTATCTCTTACATACAATGGAATGATCCCTTCTTGTCTTCTTGCACAAAAATCGTACGTTATCATGCCCATAAATTTTGGATAGATAGTTATTTTGATCACACTCACTATGACTTCCTACTTGCGGACTGTTACATTGAAGAGTTGACACAAACAAACAAGTTAAAATTTAAAACTTTAACAACTTTTTTTTAAATAAAAATAATAAGATGGGAGATCAAATCTGTCTTCTTAAATTTAAATACGTTCATAGCTGGATTTCGAATCTACAAACGTTTACCCAAGATACATTCTCACTTACTTATTCTTAAATTCAGATCATACATCCTCAATAATAACTGATACGACATCCTGACCAATCAATTTGACTTATGATTTGATTACATCCATTTGATTTTGAAACTCAATGTGTCAAGGTAATAATCTTGCTGGCCTAATATAGTCTTAATTTGTCCAAACTCTAAACGATAAAAAGGGGAAATGAAAGGAAATCCGACCTTGAGTTGCACAAGTTAATTAAAGCGAAGATATTTCCAAAGAACAGTGAAAATGACAGACATAGTAAATTCAAAATTGATCGTGTATATGTATTTTTCGTGCTACAAGAAAAGAAAAAGGAAGAGAAAAAAGAAAAAGAAAATGGTTGATATGATCCGAAGACTTCAACATCGGAATAGTTAAAAACGAAAATGACCCAACATAGGTGAATGGTCCAAACATTTAAATCAAACTAAATAAATCCAAGGAACGGAGTGTGTGTTGCCGATTCGGTCCACACATGTGCCAGTGCCACCACGGTATAATGGCAATGGTACGCGCTTGTGCAGAGTGCAGTTTGTGCTGATGTATCCATGCCTCCTTCCTCCGCTTAGCACGGTAGAAAGCGCAAATACATGTGCTCCGTGCACGCCAAGCAAGGACACCGTGGCCCATTATCTAACGGTGGGCGCTCGTTGTTTTTAGGATTTGGATGGGCGTTTCATCATTGTATAATGACAATTTTTCCCCTTTTGTTTTTTTTTATTTTTAAACGAAAAGAAGGATGATTGGATCTTATGTGAAAGTGAAACACGAGGTGAAGTTAATATCTGCTGCCATTGTGGGCTAGGAATATGATAAATTGATAATGTTTTGTTAGGACCCTAAAAAAAGGATAATGTTTTGTTATAGCTAGCCATCTAATTAAATTTATTTCATGTTTTGTTTCGAACTGAGATACGTAACTATATTTTATTATACATATTTATCAAAATTTAAGTTATCTACGCCTTATCTTTATTTGTCAAATTAAGTTAACATATGATGAATTTTAAAATATAAAATTACCAAATAAAGTAGTGCAAACTTTAAGACTGAATAAATAATTAATAAGCTATATATTATGAAATTTTAATACGTAAACATGATGGTAAATTTGTTCCTTATTATTTTTTAAAAATCGAATATACTAATTAATCAATGCTATCTAGAATCTTATTAGTCAAATTAACCATAAAAAGGAAACAATATACGTTTACATAAATGATTTTAAAATTATTATGGACATGATGTTGTATTTCTTCAATTACTCTGTAAAATAATTGTTTTGAATTATCTTCTATCTAACAACGTAGAAAATTTAATATCACATGTTGTGAAATAAGGCATAAATATGGCAAATAAGACATACATATGGCAGACGAATTTTATCAAGATTGCAAATTTCGAATAGCTTAAAATTAAAACCGAGACAGCTGAACCCATTAATGTGCTGATCCAAGCTTCATTATTGATTGAACATACCAATTAATTTATTATAGTAGAAATATATTGATAATGATTAAATTATTAAAAATAATTTTCATTTTTCAAATCATTTAAAGAGATCCAACAAACAAAAATAATTACTTGCCACACTCTCCTTCCTTTTGTTCAAGAGATCAATAGACATGCAGAAGCACACTGCACACGTAACTGATCGAACTTCAGCCTACGTTGATTTAAAAAAAAAAAAAAACTGATTGAACTTTAGAGCCCAGAGTCCACTATTACAACTTTAGATATGTTTTATTTTGGACCAATGAAATTATAAACAACCTGGACCCATTTCCTTTAGGCCCATGAAAATTTACCATCTAAAATTCGTCACGTTGTATGGATTGTCTTTAAAATGTTTTAATAGATATAAAAGCCCCGTAGAAAGATGGATGAACCATTCTTTTGTTTCCCTTGACCCGAAAGAGAATGATTACTAATAGTAATTAAAAGAGGGGACATCAATGAAAGAGGCAACCTTATTCTCACTCAATCCTCAAACTTATCCGAGAATCCCACAATTCAATGCAGATTAACTGGGTTCACAACTAGGTATGATGGTCATGACTTGGAAAAACCTAACATAATTGGTCTCTTTTGTTCTTTAGAATTTATTCTGCTTTTGCTTTGTTGATCATCCTTTGAATGTTCTCAATGCAGATTAACTGGGTTCACAACTAGGTATGATGGTCATGACTTGGAAAAATCTAACATAATTGGTTTCTTGTGTTCTTTAGAATTGATTCTGCTTTGCTTTGTTGATCATCCTTTGAATGTTCTCTTAATTTATTACTTCTACCGGCCTCCCTCTATGTTATTCTCTAGTGTAGCCACCAAGCAAAGAAGATGCCATTGCATTATGTAACTAGAGAATTTCCCCTTTTACCGATTATATTATTCCTCACCACAACATGCAACATAAGTACACACTACAAAAACAAACAACCAAGGTTGTGGTAAGGCACACAACACATAATGAAGATAGACAAGGAGTTCGTTCATCCCAGCCACCCCAATCACAAGCTAAAGCTGGAGTACACAGAGACACCCTTCTGTTGTGATGGGTGCGGCGAGGCTGGTATTGGCCTCAAATACCGATGCCAAATGTGTGATTTTGACCTCCACAAGGTATGTGCCATGGCACCAAATTCAATAGCCCATGCCTTCTACAAAAAATGTGAGTTCCGATTCTACTACAAACCTCCTGGTGCCTATAAGAGGGTTTGCGATGCATGTAGAAAGGATGTGCAGGGGTTTGTTTACCACTGTACACGGTGTGGATTTGATCTCCACCCTTGTTGTGCCAACCTGCCTCTACGTTTAGATGATGGTGAACAACACAATTTCTATCTATGTGAGAAGTTATCAAGTGCATGCCACCGGTGTGGCAACAAGGGTTTAGGATGGTCATATAGGTCGGAATGTAAGAACTATTGTTTGCATGTATCATGTGTTAAAGAGATGCTTGTTGAGAGCTGGCAAACAATATACCTCAATCAAAACAAAAATGGTAAGCATAGAGAAGTTCAAATGGGTATGCTGGCCCCGAGTTTGAAGGGCACAATGCAGAACCACCACAAGGGGCGGGTTGGAAAAGTGAGGCGATGCTGCCAGATGGCGACAAGTGCATTACGCATTATTATATCAGCAATCCTTGGAGACCCGACAGCTATAATTGCTGCAGTTATAGGAGTCCTCCTTTCGAAGTAAGAAATGTAGCATGATCAGATGTAATTAGTTAAGAAGTAAGAAAAGTTGCTGTACTGTGCTATGTTTTTACTATCTGATGTATAGACTAAAACAGGCACTCTGTCAGTACCCCAAAGACTTAAAGAACTCAAGATGAAGAACTTCTATCTGTTATGCCGAATAATGACTAGTTAGCTTTATAACAATTCTTCTTTATTTTTTTTCTGGCACAGAAAAAACTGCAGTATCATGGATCCTTAACTGAAATGCAATTATTTCATTTGGCCGGATCTATTCTATTGACATTTAATCCCATTAGCGCATAGTAAATTATTTTATTTGATAATTATAAAAAAAATTTTGGTATTTGCAATATAGTCCGAGAAAATAGTAAATTATTTTATTCGATAATTATAAAAATTTTTTTGGTATTTGCAATATAGTCCGAGAAAGATTTTTTGAAAAAAAAATATCCAGGAAATAACCTATACAAATAAAGGATCTGTGATATCAGTTGACATGACCAGAAAACTGTGAATCTTAACAAATCATCAAAACCTTTTATATCAATAAGTTTACATCTAGTTACTATTTATGCAATAACGTACATGAATTCTATCTATTTTTGTTATTTCATAGCTTGTTCCGTTCAACGTTATAAACAGCCTTCTCTCAGTTCATGATCTGACTAAGCAATTGAGGACATTGTGTTAGATGAGAGGACGTAACAAAGAGACAAAAAACAGAGTTTGCATCTGTCTAGGATCATTTATTTTAATTAATTAATTGTGTGGAGCTAGAGAGAAATTAATGAAACATCTCATTTTTTTTATGATATAATGAAACTGTGACCTTATCTCATTTGTATTATATATATAATGGAACTTCTCAACTTTTTTTTGTGAAAAATTGTTTGACAATTGCCATTACAATTTTTAGGGAAATGTGAAAGAAATATCCTCTCAGCAGAAACATCTCATTTGCTTTATTTGTTTTATGGTTCTTTTTACCAACCAATTGGCTAAAGAATTTAACTTTCATATTGCAGGATTAGTTATCATTGTACAAACATAACCAACCTCAATAAGAACTTGGTACCATCTGGTACCAGTACCCTGCATAATAGTTTCAATATCTGTTGCGGAGCTCGATGATAATTGTCAAATAGAGACCCGGTCTTTGGCCTAGTGTAGAAGGACAATACACCTTTTAGTGCAAGTAACGGGTTGAAAACTTAGTTACATAGAGGATCGGTAGATATTTTAAAGTGAAAAATTTGACCTCATTTTTCAAACGGAGTACTAGAACACTATCCCAAATTGATATTCAATACTTTCATATACTACATATCAGAAGATTTTTTATTCTTGATTCTTCCGCATCTAATCCCCTTACCAATGCCACCAACAAGGGATTCTCCTATTCCTTCTCCTATGCCTTCTATCAACCCTCCTATAGCCTTTAATACCAGATTAAAGGCAACTCTCGCTATTTTACCAATTGAGTCCCCCTTTTCTGGTGGTACTACTCCCTGTATGTAAAGGCCATTAACAAAATTTTTTGCACACACTGCATGCAAATAATACCTGCATGCATTGCATTGATAAACTTGACCTGGTCGTTTTCTCCTGCATATTTGGCACAGAAAACTAGCCTCATCATTTAAATTAGACAGATATAACACATGTTGGTGCGTAGGAAAGCTCATTTGGGAAGACATGGTAGCGCAGCATGGGTGCATTTCAAATTCACAAGTGTTGCATCGAAAACTATAGCCTCTCGCAGTTTTACCACAAATGTCACACTTTGTACGGCGAGATTCACCTAGATATTAAAAACGATCATAAAGGAGTTAAAGACCGATAATGATAATGACAATACTGTGTGCATCATGCAAAAAGGGATTAATTACCGTGCCACATGGTGCGGATTTTATCTTTATGTATGGCCATCTGGTGGGGCACACTATTTTGTTCAACAATTCAATTTTTTGTCTCAACTAAAGCTTTACTGGCCTCAATTAACGTTAAACAATTAAGGTCAAAATTGACAAGCTAATTGAACAAACAATCAAACCAGTATTAATTTCACACTATTACTGTCCCAAAAGGCTGAGGCCCAATAGTATCTTTTATGCATAGTAGCCAGTTCCTCCTACCTGTCTGTACAGAGAAATCAAGTTGGTGCTCTAGGTGAAAAGGATGATTGTGGAGTGAGCGAGGTGCCAATGCACAAAATTCGTGCATATCAAAACCACAAGTTTGACATATGAACCTTTTCCCCCCACCGTTTTCCTTGCACACCATGCATGTGAAAACGTAAGGAACATTTAATGGTATCAGATTGTGCTCTGGATGGCTAAAATGGAAAAGTTCTCCACTGTTTTGTTTTTGGCCCGAGGCTGGGACATTTATTGATGGGGATTCGGACTGGATCTTTCTTTGTTTCTTTAAAGAGAACAGCTTGTTCATGTTGTCTCCTTGGAAGAACTCAGGTTGATAGCAATCAAGAATTTGTACTATGAAAAGTTGAGAACAGATGCGAAGTTACAACATGTATAATGTAAGAGAGGGTTTGTTCAAAATAAGAACAATTTATTTAGGAGAAGGTGGGGCGTGAGTTAGATGCTGGCTAAGGTGATAACAAAAGATACCAATTGTAATGCTGAAGTATATATGGTTTTCTTAAAGGTAACAGGATCAGGTACAAGTCATCTCTTTCTTTGTAGCATCCAATGCCTTTATAAAGTTTCCTACAATTTGAACCACCTGGTAAATTGCAAATTTGGTTTTGTTTGAAATAATCAAAATAATTTTACTTTAAACACATTGTTGTTCCATTTTGAAACTGGAATTTCAGTAATTGGTTAGTGTGACGTGCTAAGAACTTTAAAGGCCTTTTAGATTACATAAAAGTTTAGTTGTAGCAATGACATTTAAGAATTAATTAAATGGCCTAGGTACATAGATGCTTCTATATCGATATTTCTCATCTTGTCAAGAAGTTTTTTATTCAGATGTAATTTAAATAATTAAATACGGATCACCGAATCTTCAAATATAAGCAAACAGAAAAATATGCTTGCCTTCAGTTTTACCAAGGAGCAGTACCTTGTGGTAAAGTTATCCTCCCTTGGATAAAAAGGGCAGAAAAGCGTTGGATCTTGGATCTTTCTTTCCTAAAAAGGAACACGAAACAGCGTCATTACTGTTTCTATTTTTTGTAAATATTCTTTGAACCAGTCTTATATTCTTAATCTGATCAAGGCCCTATGACCAGTCAAAGGATCAAAGTACTTCACTTTATCAAGTGACTTTTTTTTCTTGGGCTTAGCCCAAAAGTTTCTCGTAATTGACATACAGGAAAATAATCCGTACAGTTCATCACAAAGCTTCAAATTGTCCATCTCTTAAAATTGTTTTCATAAATTCCATTGATGATTGAACAGTCATAATCATTTTAACTAACCATATAAAACGTTGTCTGGCGGGGATATGAACGGATAGGAAGATAATTGATATAACTTCAAAGTT
Source organism: Rhynchospora breviuscula (assembly GCA_027562975.1). NCBI lineage: Eukaryota > Viridiplantae > Streptophyta > Magnoliopsida > Poales > Cyperaceae > Rhynchospora > Rhynchospora breviuscula. The sequence goes on from CM050398.1 coordinate 48,884,832, forward strand.
AAAATTTTATAAACTAATTTTACTTTTGTGAGAAGTTGAAAAATCAAATTTTCTTTTGAAAGTTGAAGAATCAATTTGTGTAGAACAATATAGTCAAATTTTTTTAATAAAAATTAAAGGGAAATTCTGCCTTGAGAACTAATTTTGAATTAGACTTTAGTCGCAACCGTTTATGAGTGCTAATGTATTAATCTTTCTTAAAAATATGCAGTTGAGATTAAAACAGATTCAAAAATTAGTTGTCATGACAGAATTTTCCAAAATTAAAATATACTCGTTGTGGTGCGTCCAGCTGTGAGATTGTAAGGTACCCAGTACCCTCAACAAACAGCACATTTCCCTTCCACGTTGTCAGGAACATCTATCTTACATGCATGTTAGCGCACATTACCCTAGCTACTAACGCGTACACTGGATGAGTGGTACCAAAAAGCGTACCTAAAAAGAGTATATGTTAATGTCCTTGCGAGACCTCTGGATGATGCGGTAACATTTCATATTGTTGCCAAATCCCATCCCTGTGATGTGAAGTTCGGCTGCGGTAAGCCCAAAGATAGTGGTCTCAAACCCAACGCATTTCATGAGCTGAACTCTTTTTTTCAGGTAATCAACTAATGGGGCCGACTTTCAGTATCTTAGAAGATAATAAATAGTATATTAAAGAGTAAATTTTTCAGAAGTACATAGTTCAATTTTAGTCACTGAATTTTAATTTATCCTCTCTAAACCACTGAATTTTAATTTTGTTCACTTTTAGTCACTCCGTACAATTTCATCAACTCCGTTACAATTGAATGAATTACGGTGAAAATTAGAGTCGGGACTACTCGGGAGTTAAAAACTTTTATTTTCCATCTCCAAGAAGACCCAGCGCTTCATCTCTCTATTCTCTAACTTCGTCTCCTCTTCTCTCTAAGGCAGCACATCTCTCACGTTTAATTCTCCTTTGTGTCTTTCTTTAGATTGGAGTATTTGTTATTAAAGAGAGATTAAAAACCCACTTCCATCGTGCGTGCTGGATCCAAAATGAAATAAGGAAAAAAAAGAATGACTCACTCTCACCACGAGCTCCGATCGGTTCTCACCTCTGGACCTCGCATGTCAGCGAAGTCGACTTATAAAAAAGTGGCGAGAAGCCACTATCTCTGCTGATGGGCCCCACAACCAACTGAATTAACACAAAAAAAATGGTGAAGAATGACGGTGTCGAAAGTTCGTCTCCGACAAAACCTATTCCGACGGTCTACTCCAAGGCTGCCCGGAGTTCTTGGTATTGTCAGAAAATTAGAGTCGAGATGAATACAATGAAACCAATCTAGATCCTTGTTGTGCCCTAATTTACACTAATTTGAAGAGAAACTAAATCAAAGAGGCACAATTGTATCCATAAAAATCAAATTGATTTTTCACACATCTTGATGATGATGATAGGGGTAAGCTGAACTCATCAATTGGGGTTCAAGCGGGGTAATGACGGGAAGTTGGGAACACTAAATGATCCACGGTTTATGTAAACCAGTGGTTAAACCAAACTAATGATGGCTTGCAAAAAATTAATTTTGAGTCACGTTTAACAAATCCAGATGGATACTCTAATGATAGGAGACTTAAAAGTTTTTTATGCAAGCAAACACAAGAAGACAATATATACTCCCACCCAATCCTTTTGCCCTGAATTTTATTTCGGTCTCATCATTTTTAGTAATCAAATAACCAAATAGTTTATATCCTTATTTAGCCGATAAAGGCAATGGAAACAATAGCATGATTAAATACGCACAGGAGAATTGGGAAGCTCTGCGAAATTTCTTATTGAGACGTTGCTTTAGAAAGAGACAAAACTACAGATTAGAAATAAAAGGAACGCACTGGGATGGGCGTTGTTTCCCCACGGCACTGAATTGCAACGCACGCTAAATTTATCTATGAAAACTAAAATACCAATATACTATTTTAAGCAATAATTTGCTGAGAAAATTTTCAAGTATTTTCTTTCTTTTTTTACACAAATGAAATATTAATTTTGGCGGGACTCCTCCGCGAGCCTCTTACCACGGATTACATCACCATAAATAAAAATAAAAATAAAATCCTATCATTCGAAAGTTTAAACTCATATAGCACCAAAAATTTGAGAAGTATCTCAATTAGTGAAAATTTGGGCAACACTTACATTCTCTCCATCAGGTAACAAAAATTTTATCTTTTTCTTAGTATTAGCTATTAGAATGGAGGAAATTTGAAGGTTTCAACCTATATTAATTACAATTAAGAAAATACAATGTAACATCCATTTTCTGCTAAATTTTCATACAAAACATATCATATTGCTCAATGGCACTACCATCTTTTAGTTTATAAGAGACTTCTGTCCAAATGTGACCTTCCAGCAATAATGCTCCAGTGCTAGTTGGATTCTAATATCATCTGTCTAAAAAAAAAAAAACAGAGAGAGAATTTAAAATGACAATTATCACATTTCATCATTAGTTAATACATGTAGTCAGATCCTAGAAATCCAGACAAAAAGGTAGAGTAAATCAAAATATACCTTCAACAACTTCACCATAGTTATTGAAAGCCTCTTTCAATCCCTATTCATCAGTTCCATATATATGAAAGACCTACAAAATGGTAATAAAAAAATCAAACAGTTAATAAACTCCACTCAAATGTACCATCGACTAAGAAAAATCAGAAAAGACAATTTACAAATAACTTCTCAGCTGTGCTTAAAAAATAACACAGATTATTTAATTAATTTATAAAACAATACCAATGACTTGAACTAACTGAACAACATGATATATTTGTAGCCAACATATCTAACATTTTGCAATGTACATTAACATTTCTAAGATATTTGTGAAGAACAGAAACCAATTCGATCCACATTTCTCACATTTGCAACTGACAACCAAAATTTTTGTACTAGCAACAGCTAATGATCACATGCGAATCTTTTCTAAGAGATTTGAAGCCAAGTTCAAGATGAGTTGAGTAAATTTACTCATTTTTGTTCAACTTACTACTTGAGTTTGTCAACCAGTTAGATGAGAAAGATTCCTACTTTTGCTCAACATTGACGCTCTAGCTAGTTAATTTTTTTTCAAGTTCTTCGCTGCCAAATCATAATTACAAGAAACAAAAAACAATATTGACAGAGAAGAATTACTTCGAAGAGATTTATCTGAGCTCGATGGCATCGCTCTCAGCGACAACATGCCTTGCCAAATCTCTCATATGCTCGCAATAGAACAAGAGCACTTTCTTTTGCGCTCGCTTAGGGCCAATGACCGCTGCTGCTGGCTCAAGAGGGGTGAACGATTGCGTGTGCTAGTCGAGGTAGAAGCAAGTGACAATTTTTGGTGAAAGGTCAACATGGGATTGAGAATGTACAAAGAACTTGCATCGGATGGAGAGGAGGGAGGCTCAAGCAGAGAAGGCGGGTTTAGGGTCTGGGTTTAAGGGGTAGGCTTATAGGTGACGTATTCAACGAGGTGGGATATCGTCCTAGCGTAGGTAGGAAAGAGGGTCGAGGGTTGAGACGGATCGGTGTTCTTAGAGCCCTGTTAGAGAGAGAAGCAAGGAATCGAAGAGGGAAAGAGCGATTTTTGTCGGAACTAAGAAGGAAGAAGAGAAAATGGGGGAATTGGAGATGAAAGGCTGGTGACGACTTGAGGGAAGGGGGGGGGGAGAAGAAATTAAGTTGGACTGGAAATCTGGATAGATGTTTTTGGTGGCGGAGGGTTCAAATGCAGGGGTAATTTTGTCACTTATTAAATTTTGCTGTGAATTACAAATCGGTGTCGTAGAGAAAGCAATGCCCCACTGGGATTAAAGAGACGAAGTATTGACTCGCGACTCCAACTTTCACCCCATTTCAATTAATTTAACATAATTATAACAGAATGACTAACATTAGACAAAATCAAAGTTTAGTGGTTCAGGTTGACAAAATAAAGTTCAGTAATTAAAATTTGACTATGTACAAATATTAGTGACTTTCAAAAAAATTTACTCTAAAATTAAATCAGAAATAGACGCTTTGAGGCACGTGAAAAAATTAAAAAATAACGCAAGTCAATAATTAAGAAAATTAAGAGCGAAATAGACGTTTTGAGTTTGAGATCTGTATTTTTACTCCACAATATTTTTCCAAAAGAAAAATCAGCATTGCTACAATGATGCGGCATTTTACGAGCATAATTTTCTTTCTGAGAAGGATCAGCTACATATTTGGGTTAATTGCAATGATGACCTGCTATTATTATATATATAGGAACTAGAAATGTTGATTGAAAAAGGTATATTGAGCAATCTAGAATATTTTGAGTTGAGGCATGAGATAGAGTATTGTATCATTTCGAACAATGTTTGATGTTTGTAAGTAAATTCTAATAATTCCAATAATGACAAAATTGATTAATTCAAATAGTGCACTTTTACATCAGTCTTCAATGTGCAATCTAATATCACAAAAATGATCAACGCGATAGTAACAAAGTAGAAGTATTTTACACCATAATCCTTAGTCAGTTCACAGTAGTTTATGAACAGGTCCTTGATAAGAACCAAAAATATTTACAAACAAGCCCCTAAAATCAGGGACTAATACCAGAAAGCATATCTTTCATTGCATTATTTGTAAGATAAATATCTCCAGCAATAATACAAATATTTTCACCTTTCAACTGCATAAAAAAATTATTTGGTTATGTTTCCTTGCAATTCCATCTAAGCTTCTAGCTACAAAGATAAAATAAAAAAAATCTTTAAATGAAAGTTTATCTAAAGACATTTTTTTTTTCTAATTGTGCATATTGTGTGTAGAAGAACTCTGAGTTTACGTTGAGATTGTCCAAAAACAAAGAGAATAATAAGTCTTAAGACAACATCAAGAGATGAAAATAACGAAAGGGTCCAATATGATATTGATAGATATTGCATAGGTTTTATCAGAGAAGTGACTACTTGTAAGTGCTTCATACCTCATAATTTGAAGAACAATTTTACGGGACGAGCCGTGGAAGAGTTAGAAGCTGTTAGAGGTCTGTTCATCAACTTATGTTTCAGCTTCCCTCAATATGCTGCTATCGTTAAGTTTGTTGCTTATAAATAGAGCGTGTTTTTTTTATTAAATTTTTGCTGCATTAGCACTTATATAATAATTTATGATTGAATGTTCTCATTTTGAAATACAGTTGAGTTTGTCTTCTTGTTTTTCGACATTGTTACTCTATATCATATTAATGAAATATGAAACTAAGTTAAATATTAGATTATATTAGATCCTTTAAGAAACAAAATATGAATATTAATGTTGGCAGGTATATATTTTAGAGTAGATTAAATATAATTGATTCTCTCTCATTTCTCACTATATGATTGCAAATAGATTAATAAAATCTAATTTTATCAAAATTTTTCATGAAGATAAAATAATCTTATTTTGTAATGAATTTTCAATCCTTTTGACATAGCAAGACAAATAATAGATAGTGTTGTTTATATAATGCATGAAATGTTCATTAAGACGAAAATAACATATGCATGAATAATCATGCAATACCTCCCTTTTCTCGATCTTTACGTGCAAAATTTCTCTTAATTTTGGTTTCTAATGAAAACTTATAAAATATTTTTTTAAGTAAAATTTTTATAGCATAGATTATGTGTTAGCTAAACACTAGAGACATCTGGTTCACACCTCACTGGAGAGTCGTAGCAGCATAACAAACTCACGTGGCCAACACAAGTGGGTGCCGGTCGTCAATATCCTCAGCCAATAGGAGATTAGATCCAGCTTAGCCAACAGGAGTTCAGATCAAGAATCCTGTATCAGCTACAGAAGGCCTAATGGAGGCGATGTAAGAAGCAATATAAAAATTCAATTCAATGAAACAGTTTCCTTTAGAAAGTTCTTTCTTAATCTTTCAATTACAAACTTAAGATTTCTTTACATTATGCCAAAAAAAATTTGTTCAATACGCTTTAGACTATAAAAAAAAGACTTGTTCCCATGTGAATGTCAGGAAAAATTAAAATTATCAAATTAATCTGATAAGTTCTTTAATTAGATCGAGCTATTTAGTTTGAAAATTAGACTTTTTGCAAAGAGTGAATAATAATATCAGTTATAAACAATCTTATCAAAATTATGACAATCCACATTAAGTGTACTTGATTTGAAGCATTGTTTTCCACAAATATTTTGAAAACTAGACAGGACCGGCCGGTTGAACCGCGACCCAAAGCCTGTCCGTTTACAGTTTAACCGGAAAAAATCTGGTTCGACCATGATTAAAACGAAAAATCGACTAACCCAGTGGTCTTTCCGGTTTGACGGCCGGTCCGGTTTTCGAAACATTGTTTTCCACTCCGTTGAGAGGATCCAAATCCAATCTAGCAGCATGGGATTACTCCCAAGTCTCAACTAGAAGCGATTTAATTTTGAACGTGGGAGTCTAGTGCAGATGGTCAGTGATTCTGCCGTTATCCTTGATGCAATGGGTTCAATTCTCGCTGGACGCAGAAGGGAATAAACTCTATTTCACAGAATGGACTATGCCTCTATAAATAAATAGCCTTAATTAAAAAAAATTCGATTTAATTCGAATAAACACCTCAGATCGGCACAAATGAATGTTCAAATAAGATCAATCTCTCTATAAAGTTTTTAGTTCACCAAGTCGGACGGTCCGATTTAGATCGCGTGGTTCCATCAAGACACAGCAGAGCATTGAAACAGCCTTCGAAACTAGTCAGAGCTCAGAACTCAGAAGGAAGCGTGACACTTGGTGGGGCACACCGCACACACGTACCTACTCGAAAACTGCGAGTCTAATTGACATATCCGTGTGTTATTTTAAGTGAAAATAAATTAGCACAATGTTTAAGACTGAATCCCAGACCGTGAGTCATTCCAGCAGCATAGTTTTTTTTTTAGAGATTCTAGATAGAGGCTATCTAGCCATCTAGGAAGAAAAAAAGGAAATAAAAGGAAAAAGAAAAGAAGGAAACAGGAAACGTTAAATTAACATTATCTCCTGAACATTGAAGCCTCGTGCAAAATCCATTCCTTTACTGCTATTGGAGTTCTGCTTGTATTTCTGAAAATTCTCCCATTCCGTTCCAACCAAATTCCCCACAGGGTGGTAGCCAATTTGGTTGCAGTGTCATCATTTGCAGTGTGTACCTGATCACAAATCCTTCGTAGAATTGCATGTACACTGTCTAGGTGTAGAAAGTGTACGCCCAACAGAAGCCAAATTTGCCTTGTAAAACCACAGTCACAGAATAAATGCTTGGCAGTTTCTAGAGTTGCAGACTGGCACAATTAAGTTATAATCGGTACCATGCAATCATCACACCTTTCCTATCCCTTACGCATCAAACGGATTATAGATCTCCATAATTATCCCAATGTCAATTTGAGATTATTTTGTCTTTTGAAAATACATGTAAGATTTTCCAAATGTTTCGTGTTCTTGTTAAGTTTCCTTACACTCCAAACATTGTAGTTCCATCTTCTTATAATTGAAACAATCCCAATGATAAGCACAATCACCAAATGTAATAGCTATATAATTCAGTAACAATTGGATTACGAAGACACAAAATTTTCCTTTGTGTATCTATGGGCTCTATGTATTGCATTCAGATACAGGCCGTTGGTTTTCTTCAACAATCTGTTAGTACATCGAAAGAATTAAAAATAATATTAAAATAATAAAAAAATTGGAAAATAAACTAAAAATTATTTTAAATGGTATTGCGAATTTGCGATATCGGATTTTGAAAATCCGATACAGATGCCGATTTTTCAAAAACCGATACAACATAGTACCGGTTTCTCAAAAAACCGATATTATGCAATATCGGTTTTTAGAAAACTGACACTATGCTGTATTTGGATTTGTTCAGTTTGTTTTAGGAAAATGCACACATACACTTTTAGTAACTGATGATTTGGTTAATGTTGACGAATTCAATGGGACCCACTTATATCTTGATAAAAGTGAACCTTAACGAGTTGGAGGAGAATTGGGTTATTAGAAGTGTAGGCCCAGCAGTAAGTATTAAAATAATTGCTTATTTATCTGCTAGAAATATATTATTAGTCGTTTTGCATAAACCAGACTTTTTCTATTGGCATCTGGAAGATTTGCATACATTACATGACCCAGATAATTCATGATTTGTGAGTGCAATGCTCATTAATCTGAAATGAATTGCGGTTATGCCGATTGATCTCAGCTCATGATCACGCATATTTGGTGCGTTTGGCATCCTATGAGTTTTAGCACTAACCCAAATTTAGTGAAACTAACCAACTAACCTTAACTCACCAAATAAATTGAGATTAGCTAAAATTAGCACTAATCTTGTGCTAACCCTCTAACTCTCCCCATAGATGGGTTAGTGATTTCACCCATGAAGGATTAGCGCTAATCTTGTATTAATAATAATCATAATTAATAATTAACAATAATTAATAAATAATAAATAAATGATTAATAATTAATAATAAATAAATTAATCAATAATAATTAATAAAAAATGATTAATAATAATTAGTAATTAATAATTAATATTAATAATTGTAATAACAATAATAATTAATGATTAATTAATTATCATGCACAAGGACCTCACAAGTCACAACACATATTAATCATCATGCACAACACATAAACATCAGATTTTGTAAACGAGACAAAAGTTCCAAATGGGTGCTAATGGATTTCATACACGTAATATCAATTTGCTTAATATCTGAACATCTGCTCTCATAATTAAACTAATCAAACTATACTTTTAGATGAATTCGGCTACATTTGCTACCAAGAATAAATTAACATAAGCCAAAGTAAAAGGAATCATCCGAATTTGACCAAGGAACATATTCAAATGAGACAATTAAATACATGCACCTTCGTCATAGATTCAACATCGAGAACAAGCAAATGAAAAGGAAAAATAAAAAAAGGAAGTAATCGAACCAACAATTGTATCAACTTAGGCAGAGGTAAGAGGACTTAAGGAAAAAAAGAGATCATCCAAACAATCACCGTGCGTCGCCATCGTGTCAGCATCGTCTCCTCTTCCTTCTTCAACAATGCCTTAGCCACCTAGAAGGGCACCAAGGAGGGAAATTGACGAATCTATGGTCTCGAGGTGTGCACCAATGGATGGGGCTCAGATCTGCCAAGCAGGAGTTCAGGGTAAGGAGGAGAAAGAGAAAATAGATTTCTTTGGTTCCAGTGAGAAGAGAGACGAGAGGGGTTTCTGTTTGGGGCGAGGTGGTGCTCGGTTGAGTTGAGAGGAGGAGGAGGATAGAAGAAGGGTTTGTGCTGTTGGTTTGAGTGAGAGTGGTGAGTAGGGCTGTCAAACATGCGAAACGGCAGCGGAAATACCGTCTGCCATTTTCGTTCCGTTTCAACAACGAAACAAAAGATCTCTACTGTTTCCGTTCCGTTTTGTTAAACGAAACAATTTTTTCCATTCCGTGTCTGTTCCGTTGTCAATATTCCATTGATTTCTGCCCATTTTGTATTGATTTCAGCCAGTTTTCAGTAAAACGAAACAGTAATGTGTACCACTCCCTGTTTCGTTTCCGTTCCGTTCTCAGAAACGAAACACATGTTCCCTTCCGTTAGCTGTTCCGTTTGGACGGAACGGAACGAAAACGTGCGAAACGAAGCGAAATTGACAGCCCTAGTGGTGAGAGGGGTCCCATTGAATTTGTCAACATTAACCATATCATCATTAGTTACTAAACATTTTCTAAAAACCAATTAAACAAATCCAAATATAGCATAGTGTCGGGTTTCTAAAAATCGATATTGCATAATATCGGTTTTTGAGAAACCGATACTATGTTGTATCGGTTTTTGAAAAATCGATATATGTATCGGATTTTCAAAAATCAATATAGCAATACTAGTTAAAAATTCTGGTTATTTTTGTTTTATTTTCCAAAATTTTGATTATTTTAATATTATTTTTAATTTTTTCGGGTTAGTACTCCAGTCTCTTGGGTGGCTAGGTCCATTCAAAAAAGGCTGATCTCAGTTTCTCATTTGTTTGTAGGTTTAAGAGACCGAAAAAATTAAAAATAATATTAAAATATTTACGAATTTCGAAAATAGTTTAAAAATAATTCAAAATTTTAAACTAGTATCGCGATATCGGTTTTTGAAAAATTGATACTAATATCAGTTTAACAAAAACCGATACAAGCTAGTATCGGGTTTGAAAAACCGATATTAGTATCTTTTTTGCATTAGTACTCAATCACAAATTAGTTATAATTGTTTAATCAAGCTATACTAGGGTCAATCATAAACCATGTATTTACCCATATTAGATAGTAACAAAGCATATCTACCCAAACTAAACCAAAGCACATTAAACCATTCATTATCAGAGACACATAAAGTAACATATGGCATTTAAAGGACAACAAGCAAATATTTGCAGTTTACTTGTGCTTCAGGTTATTAACTAGCTATCTCTGCAAGTTCCTTTTTAATATCCTTAGTGTCCTACAAAGCAACGTCTGCATCCCTACACACCCCATCAGCTTTTATAACTAATGTTTTTGCCCGGAGCAGTACACGTTTTGCTACATCACTTACACTATGTTTGGATAGCAAGAGGGGAATGAAAATGGAAGGTAAATATAGGAGGGAAAGAAATATGATGGAATGGAAAGGAAACTATTTAACTTCTATTTGTTTGGATGATTAATGAAAGGGAAAGAAAAAAAAATTTCCTTCATTTCTTTTACGTGTTTGGATATATCAATTTACCAAAAATAAAATAACCATAATTGACCGATATGCCCTTGAGCCTTCAAATCATTTTTCTTGTCTATCATTATTCTGTAAAAAGGAATTATATAGTCACTAATTATAATTCGTAAGCATTGGTGCATATATCATAGCTATCTTCAACTCAACCTACTATACACATAATATACTTGTTAATCCATGCAAATGAGTCATTTGAACTCTTCAACCCATTTTCAGGAGAATGATTATAGGTATAAAAAAATGATAACAATTAATTGTAAGATAAGTTGCGTATCTCTGATTTATAACAACAGATTAACTATTGGATTAGTGAATGATCAAAATTGATAGAAAAAAATATGAGAAAAAAACAGAGCTGGCCCCACAAAATATTCGTAACAAATAATTAAAAAAAACATGAATATCAATTTTTTAGTTTAATTTAAAAGCTTGCTTATGGTGAATATTAAGTACTAGCTTGCTTCATATGTATACAAAATAGCAAACAGCTCAAATCGCCATGAGCTTTCTCCCAATCACGGTCCATAGAAATAGAGGGAAGGATTAGGAGGGGCATCTTTGACATTTTGGTGAGAAGAATAGAGCCAATATTTTTCTTTCCCTCGTCTACACTCCAAATCGGAGGAGAAGTTTTTTGTATAGGAAATAAAATTGTGAAGGAAAGTAATTTCCCTCCGTTAAAAATTTTCCTTTCAAAAAATCATAATCCAAACAGGGTAACTTTACATATTTCATTCCCTTCCCATTTTTTCCCTCCGTTTACTCAAATCCAAACAGACTGTTAGTTCCTTCTTGTCCAGCCTCCCTGGTTCTTCTTTGACAGACATTAGTGCATGAAGCAATTCTCCATCATCGCGCATCGAGATCAGGCAGCTCTTCCTAGTGGCCTCGTCCATGTTCTTCCATTTACCCTAAACAAGTTATGAAGTGAAATTTAGACTTAAAGTTTAGATTCCCTAATTTACAATATAGTAATGATAGTCAAAATATCAATAAGACACAAAAAAGAACCATGATGCTATCGCTGTTAGGAAGTCTAAGTTTTCAAATTTTTTGTGCTAATTAACCATTTAATAAGCAATCCAAACGACTTAGACCTCGAAGGATCTAGTCCAAGCATTCACACACAAGAGAGAGAGGTTAGGAAGGCTACCTCTCCTTGTATCGCAACAAGGAGGCTCGAATCCGGCGATGTCGAGGTTGTGCGCACCACCACGCGTGTCTCGGCCTCAAGTCCACCAAGGTATTAACCAAAACCTCGATCTATGCTAGTAGATGAGAGGTTAAGCCTAATCCCTTCCTTCCCTTTGCCTTAATTAACTATTTAATTGGATGGAGGCAAGAGGTGCTCAACACATGAGCTTAAGAGAGCAATGGTGGAGAGGAAAAATTCTGAAATTTTTCCTTTAATTTTCGTCCAAAATATTAGGGAGAGAGAAAAAGGCAAGGTGGCTAGGATTTTGGCTCCCAAAGTGGTCCTTTTATAGACCAACCACTCTCCCAAAAAGTTGTAACTAATTTACAACTATGCCATCACTAGGGCAGCCATAAAATGGGCCTAAATGGGCTCTATCAATTATTTAATTGGTCCTCTAATTCAATTAATTAGTGGCCCAATTAATTGCTCTCAATTTGGACCTTTAATTTACCATTTAAATATAGGCCCGTTAGCTCAAATTAATTACTTTAATTAATTCATGTTGAACAAATTAATTATCAACACTTTGATAATTATTTAAGGATTAGAATATGCATTAATTTATTTCTATATAATCCGTTTGACTTAATTAATTAATTATGACGGTTCGCAACAGTACATAATTAATCAGTCAACATATCATATTGTTGCATTCCTTAATACAACCAAATAAATAATGCACGCATGGTCAAAACCTATTTGTGTGACCCTTTGAGGATTTATGCTCTGTTGGACATGGAAAATAAATCGCTATTTATTTCCAATAATCATAAGCGGTATCTAGCAACACGTTATGATTCCCAATTCGCATAAATAGTGTACTGCTACAATATTTTAATCCTGCATAAGAAATAATAGTATATCCTTGTCTGATTCTTATGTCACATGATATCATCGTATAATCCAAGATAGGAATGTGTCATTCTTGCAGATTATACGTTTCTTGATCTAGAGATGACTGTATCAGTTGCTAGCAAACAATCCATCTCCATCAAGGGGCCCAAACAGATATCATCGCTCACTAAGTAAATTAATGAGGGACATACGATTTTCTTGATGAACAACTTTTCCCCGCACATTTCAAGAGAACATAAATAAAGTCCGTATAGCAGCCCTTATCAGGAATCAACGGTAAACGATATTTATTGAACCTATCCTCATGTGGAAAAGTTGAACCATCTCAAACTTAGAATCAAACTCAAATAAAATAAATAATGACACATAACACAATCCATATATTTATTTCATTGGGTCGTGTCCTGTACTATGTTCCATAACATACACATATGCAATTAAGTTGGCAACTCCTTACCTATGATTTGTAGAACTTAATCATCACTTAACTTGCATACTAATCTTATCCGATAATTAATATTCCTTGTTAATTATCAAGATTACGGACCTTTTAGATTTATTATTGTCATTTATTATAAATGAAACACAGAGATCTATAATTCAGATCCTCAACCTGAATGATCTGTCAATAAATAAATCAAGGAATAAATGATCAAATATCATCAATAACATAAACCATAGAAGTAGCCATATAATGATTGACTTCTAGGACATAACTCTAACAATCTCCCACTTGGCCTAGAGTCAATCAACAGTGACTTCTAGCCAGTGCATAGTACTCAATGTAATATCCAAAATATACATGTCTCATACTAAAGCCTCAAAAGATAAAAGATACAACTCAAAGCCACTCAGGCATACGCCTAATCCCCATGGATGCAACATGCAACTCATGCGCGGCTCGAGATAGAGGCTTTGTCAGAGGGTCCGCTGTGTTCGCGGCACCGTCCACCTTCTTGACCTTGATCCATCCGTCATTCACAAACTGACGGATAAGATGGAATCGTCGTAGAATGTGCTTGGTCTTCTGGTGAGACCTAGGCTCCTTTGACTGAGCTATGGCTCCCGTGTTGTCGCAGTAGAGATCCACTGGACCAGAGATGCTTGGAACCACCTCCAGCTCGGTCAAGAATTCCTTGATCCAAACTCCTTCTTTCGCCGCTTCACCAGCCGCTAAGTATTCTGCTTCGGTGACGGAATCGGCCGTGGTATCCTGTTTGGAACTCTTCCAACTCACGGCTCCACCATTGAGCAGATATACGAAACCGGACTGTGACTTCGCATTATCTCGATCGGTTTGGAAACTAGCATCGCTGTAACCACTTACAACGAGCTCTTGGTCTCCACCGTACACGAGAATGCTATCCTTTGTTCTCTTGAGATACTTGAGGATATTCTTGACTGCGGTCCAATGTGGCATACCAGGGTTAGCTTGGTATCGACTAGTCACACTAATCGGATGCGCAACATCGGGGCGAGTGCATAGCATGGCATACATGATCGAACCGACTACAGATGGATACTTGAACCGCTTCATGAAATCCCTATCTGTATCAGTCGTCGGACATTGAGTCTTGCTCAAGAATATGCCATGTGACATAGGCAAGTAACCCTTCTTGGAACCAGCCATTTTGTGTTTTTCCAACACTTTGTCAATATATGCATCTTGGCTCAAACCTAACAACCTTCTTGATCTATCTCGATAGATCTTGATCCCTAGGATGTAGGCGGCTTCGCCCAAGTCTTTCATTGAGAACACTTTCTTCAATGAATCCTTGACTGCATTCAATTCGGAGATATCATTCCCGATCAAGAGTATATCATCAACATATAGAACAAGAAACACAACCACGCTCCCACTAATCCTCTTGTAAACACAAGGTTCCTTCTCGCTTTGAATGAAATTCAACTTCTTGACCTCTTCATCAAAGCGTTTGTTCCAACTCCTTGATGCTTGCTTCAATCCATAAATGGACCTTTGAAGCTTGCACACCTTGTTAGCATTCTTTGGATCCACAAAACACTCGGGTTGTGTCATATACACATCATCTTCCAAGTTGCCATTTAGGAATGCAGTTTTGACATCCATTTGCCATATCTCATAGTCATAATATGCGGCAATTGCTAACAAGATCCGAATTGACTTGAACATGACGACGGGCGAGAAGGTTTCTTCATAGTCAATACCATGAACTTGCTTGTAACCTTTCGCAACTAGTCGTGCTTTGTAAATGCTCAAGTTGCCATCCATGTCGACCTTTTTTTTAAAGATCCACTTGTTCTCAACGGGTTTTACTCCGTCGGGAAGGTCAACCAAGGTCCATACCTTGTTTTCATACATGGATTGCATTTCGGATTCCATGGCTTTAAGCCATTCCTTGGAGTCGGGTTTATCTTTCATGTCCTTTATGGTCAAGGGTTCGTCATTCGCAATGACGAGAACATCGTGTAAACCCAAGTACCTTTCGGGTGGACGACTTTCCCTCGTTGACCTTCGTAGGATCGGTGCTTGGGGTTGAGGCTCTTGAACTTGTTCCACAACAGCTTGTGGACTTGGTTCTTGATCCTCAAAAGTTTGAGTGTCTTGAACACTATCGACTCGCGATATGTTCGAGTCCTCATTTGAGGGAGTGTACTCTTGAATCTCTTCCACAACAGCTTGCGGAACGGGTTCAGCTACAACCTCGTTTGGCACTACATTGGGAATCGCTAGATTGCCTACTTGAGGCACATCTTGCGGTGGTTTATGAATTTCTTCAATGACCACATTACTCTCACTACTTCTTCTTGAGAGAAACTCCTTCTCTAAGAACACACCATAACGAGCAACAACTATCTTGTTCTCATTGCGGTTGTAGAAGTAGTAACCCTTAGTTTTCTTAGGGTATCCCACGAAATGACACTTGTCCGATTTGGGTCCAAGCTTATCACTCATTAGCCTTTTCACATAAGCTTCACAACCCCAAATCTTGAGAAACGACATGCTTGGTTTCCTACCAAACCAAAGCTCATAAGGCGTCTTCTCAACGGACTTTGATGGAACACGGTTTAATGTAAAAGCTGCGGTTTCTATTGCAAAACCCCAAAACGATTTAGGCAAGTCGGCTTGGCTCATCATCGATCGAACCATATATAGCAAAGTTCGATTCCTCCTTTCGGATACACTATTCCATTGTGGTGTTCCCGGTGGAGTGAGTTGTGGAACGATTCCACACTCCTTTAGATAATCACCAAATTCGTGGCTCAAGTACTCTCCACCTCGATCGGAACGCAAGACTTTGATCTTTCGATTGAGTTGGTTCTCAACTTCATTCTTGAACTCCTTGAACTTTTCGAAGGATTCGGACTTGTGCCGCATCAAGTAGATATACCCGTATCTACTATGATCATCGGTGAAAGTGATGAAGTATGAATAACCTCCTCGTGCGCAAATGCTCATAGGTCCACATACATCGGTATGCACGAGGTCTAATAAGCCACTTGCCCTTGTACCTTTGTTGGTAAAAGGCGCTTTGGTCATCTTTCCCATCAAACATGATTCGCATGTGTCAATTGGCTCGAAAGCGAATTGATCCAAGAGACCAACTGTTTGTAATCTCTTGATGCGTTTCTCGTTGATATGACCTAAGCGGCAATGCCACATTAGAGTCGTACTTTCATGTGAGATCTTACGTTTTCTACTGTCATGTTCAACACTCAAAACATGTTCGTTAGAATCAAGCACATAAAGACCATTCAATAAATGCGCAACACAATAACAAACATCATCACGCAACAAAGTACAACTTTTGTTCTTTATTACAACACCAAATCCATCCAAGTCTAAACACGAAATAGAGATGATGTTCCGAGTGATACAAGGAACTACATAAACATCTTTTAGTTCCAAAACTAAACCAGAAGGTAAAGTAAGCTCTACGTTCCCAACGGCCATAGCGGAGACGCACGTGCCGTTACCGACGCGGAGTTGAACTTCGCCTTTCTCGAGCCGCCTCCTACTCTTTAGTGCCTGCACATTTCGACAAATGTGAGCACATGAACCAGTATCAAATATCCAGTCTGTACTAGAGGTAGCGAGAAGGGTTTCAATGACAAATATACCTGAAGTAGAAGGCCGGACAGTTCCCGCCTTCTTGTCAGCGAGGTACTTGGGGCAATTCCTCTTCCAATGGCCCTTGTTGCTACAGTAGTAGCACACGGTCTCGGAAGTGGCCGGGTTCTTCTTTCTCTTGGAACCCTCGGGAGCTCCCTTGGCCGAACCTTGGGGCGTCACCGTGCCTTTGCCCTTTCTAGTTCTGCGGGTCTTTCTTTTCTTGCTCTTCTTGCTCTTGTCACTCACCGCAAGAACATCTTTGGGCCCTTTTTCCTTTTTGAGACTCTCCTCCGTCTCGACAAGCATGTTTTGGAGATCATCCATGCTCTTGTCCATGCCATTCATCCGGTAGTTCACAACAAAACCGGTGAAGCTATGAGGGAGATAGTTGAGAATGAAGTCTTGAATCGCCCCTGACGGGAAGGGCGTATCAAGCCTTTCGAGCTGCCGAAACAACCCCGCCATCTTCATGACGTGTGGCCCGACTTCATGACCTTCCGCCAATCGAGTATTGGCGACGGCCTTGATGAGACGAGCCCTTTCGGTGCGGGCCTTGGTTTGGAACATGTTCGAGAGACGAGAGACCATTTCAAACACTCCATAACCACTATCCATGAACTCCTTTTGGAGTTCCGCCTCCATGACAGCGACAATCAGGACAGACATCTCCATGTCGTCCATGACGTGCTTGTCATGGGCATCCTTGTCCGCTTGAGGGGCATCCGACTTGGGAGCCGCGAGGATGGGAGTGGTAAGGAGGTATTCCTTCTTTTCAAACCTTAGGACAAGCCTTAGGTTCCGGTGCCAATCCAGAAAGTTGGCACCGTTGAAGGCGAGCTTTTCTTTCTCTAAAAGAGATCGAAGCGAAAAGGATGAGGAAGACATCTACAACAATTAATTCAAATTAAGGCCAATTAGTTTATGTTTTTATTTTATTTTCAATAAAGTAAAACTTTCACTACTTTAATATAAGTCCCTTAAAAGTAATGAATTTCCAAGACCCCTATTTTCGTCAAGTTGGACCTGCTATGGCACGTCACCCAAAATGACTAGATAAGGTAGGTTCTCTTTAACCAATCATACAACTTTATGATTCTTGGTTCGCATCGCGAACTTCGCCCCGATGTCCAAACTCTAGTTGGGTCCATCGATAAGTAACATCTCTCTATTTGCTCCTTACAAATCCCTTTATTTGTACCCCGACTATCAAATTGACAACCATGACGTCCGCTTGGGCGGACCGCGCCATGAGAGGGCAATTGACGTGAAGGGGATAGAGAGAAGGAGGGCGGTCGACTTAATCAAATTTGGGACAAACAATTATGTGACTATTGTTTGGTGGTCGTGTAATCATACACCCATACCTATCCTATGACATTCATAGCATCCACAAACATTCACATAATAATAAGCATCTCAAGCATTGTTGTGGGTTTGTATGGCTCCCGCTTGCATTAGTTCCGCCGCATCTCCATGTAGCAAAACTAATCTAATTGTCCCTCCCACTAATCATATGGATCCTATCCTATATAATTAAAGGACAAAATACATGTGAAAATATCTCTAATTCCCTCCTAGCCTTAGGGGCATGCAAGCCTCACAAGTTACATTAAGAAATTAATCATAATTAATTAATTAACCATGGCACCAAAGGCCTTACATACAATCAATCACATGCATTCACAAATTACAACACACAAGGCATTGGTTTCTTGAGCCATACTAAACCCACGATCCTTCCTACAAAACAAAGTTAGCACATGTCCCTTTGTTTCTTAATTAACAACAATGAATTAGAGTCTTTGCACATCGCTTGTAGTTCGGGTCTTTCCGCATAAAAGTTTAACTTTTAAACAACTAATTTGCTTAAACCATTTGAAAAGCCAATTCAACAATTGTAAACAGAAAGGAGGAATATCATGGAGTATTCTAATTAATTTATTCAACCAATTTGATTAATTAGAAAATACTTTAACTATTTAAAATATTAAATGGGACCCGATAAAATTCGAAGTTTTTCGGTCTCCAAAAAATATGAAATAAATAATGCATACTCCCTATTATGAGTGTAACTATCTGTCAAAATTTCAGGGAGAGATCACTTACCATCAGAGAGAAACAAAATTAACAAATCGTCAAACTGTGCGCGAAACACCGTTATCCGATTTTCTGTTTTTGTCTAACTCTTTTGGTCTGTAGGATCATCTTCCAAAACGTTTTCATGAAAACATTTTACATAACAAATCTACTATATGTTATTGGCTACCAATCCATCAAACGAAATCCAACTAGTCTTATTTAAAATCATCAAGATAAATAGCAAACAAGCCACTTACCCTGTTCTGAAACAGACTAACGACTAAAAACTATTGACTCAGTTGAGGTATCAAACCTTAATAAAATTCTTTGAAACTAATTTTCACAGAATCTTAACTTCAAGTAGAAACTTTCTATTCAAACACTTTTTCATAAAGTTTTCTCAATAAGTACAGTTTATCCAAACAATCAGTTTGTTGGAAAACCAGATCTGACAACCGATTCATTTCTCATGACTTGAACGCCCACATAAAATCCGAAACATGCAACAAATTTTACATGTCCAGAAAGAGCATCAAGTTTACAAGATTTCTAGCCAAGAAATACAGATAGTTATTTTCGAAAAATAAATCCTTCATGCCTAAAACACAGAACTGTGCAGCAGAGTACCAGATCTGCGCACCGTTACCGTTTAATTCACCATAAATTCATAACAACTTAGAAAAAGGTGAAACTAGTGGCTAAAGAACCATATCTCACAGATCTACAACCTCCAATAAAATTTAGAATTTTTCTGAAAGCTTTTCTCAGCGAAAAAACCAAAACAATATCGAAAACAGAACAGAAATCCAGACAGCAAGCAAGTGCATCACTAATCCATGTGTTAATTAATCATTTCTCAACTAATTATGTGTTAAAATGCTTTAGAACGACCTAGAGCTCTGATACCACTGTTAGGAAGTCTAAGTTTTCAAATTTTTTGTGCTAATTAACCATTTAATAAGCAATCCAAACGACTTAGACCTCGAAGGATCTAGTCCAAGCATTCACACACAAGAGAGAGAGGTTAGGAAGGCTACCTCTCCTTGTATCGCAACAAGGAGGCTCGAATCCGGCGATGTCGAGGTTGTGCGCACCACCACGCGTGTCTCGGCCTCAAGTCCACCAAGGTATTAACCAAAACCTCGATCTATGCTAGTAGATGAGAGGTTAAGCCTAATCCCTTCCTTCCCTTTGCCTTAATTAACTATTTAATTGGATGGAGGCAATAGGTGCTCAACACATGAGCTTAAGAGAGCAATGGTGGAGAGGAAAAATTCTGAAATTTTTCCTTTAATTTTCGTCCAAAATATTAGGGAGAGAGAAAAAGGCAAGGTGGCTAGGGTTTTGGCTCCCAAAGTGGTCCTTTTATAGACCAACCACTCTCCCAAAAAGTTGTAACTAATTTACAACTATGCCATCACTAGGGCAGCCATAAAATGGGCCTAAATGGGCTCTATCAATTATTTAATTGGTCCTCTAATTCAATTAATTAGTGGCCCAATTAATTGCTCTCAATTTGGACCTTTAATTTACCATTTAAATATAGGCCCGTTAGCTCAAATTAATTACTTTAATTAATTCATGTTGAACAAATTAATTATCAACACTTTGATAATTATTTAAGGATTAGAATATGCATTAATTTATTTCTATATAATCCGTTTGACTTAATTAATTAATTATGACGGTTCGCAACAGTACATAATTAATCAGTCAACATATCATATTGTTGCATTCCTTAATACAACCAAATAAATAATGCACGCATGGTCAAAACCTATTTGTGTGACCCTTTGAGGATTTATGCTCTGTTGGACATGGAAAATAAATCGCTATTTATTTCCAATAATCATAAGCGGTATCTAGCAACACGTTATGATTCCCAATTCGCATAAATAGTGTACTGCTACAATATTTTAATCCTGCATAAGAAATAATAGTATATCCTTGTCTGATTCTTATGTCACATGATATCATCGTATAATCCAAGATAGGAATGTGTCATTCTTGCAGATTATACGTTTCTTGATCTAGAGATGACTGTATCAGTTGCTAGCAAACAATCCATCTCCATCAAGGGGCCCAAACAGATATCATCGCTCACTAAGTAAATTAATGAGGGACATACGATTTTCTTGATGAACAACTTTTCCCCGCACATTTCAAGAGAACATAAATAAAGTCCGTATAGCAGCCCTTATCAGGAATCAACGGTAGACGATATTTATTGAACCTATCCTCATGTGGAAAAATTGAACCATCTCAAACTTAGAATCAAACTCAAATAAAATAAATAATGACACATAACACAATCCATATATTTATTTCATTGGGTCGTGTCCTGTACTATGTTCCATAACATACACATATGCAATTAAGTTGGCAACTCCTTACCTATGATTTGTAGAACTTAATCATCACTTAACTTGCATACTAATCTTATCCGATAATTAATATTCCTTGTTAATTATCAAGATTACGGACCTTTTAGATTTATTATTGTCATTTATTATAAATGAAACACAGAGATCTACAATTCAGATCCTCAACCTGAATGATCTGTCAATAAATAAATCAAGGAATAAATGATCAAATATCATTAATAACATAAACCATAGAAGTAGCCATATAATGATTGACTTCTAGGACATAACTCTAACAATCGCTTTGAAGTTCGAGATCATTCCTTATCTCGTGCCACTTTGAAGGATTGTATTTGGCAATTACATCCTGTAAGGCAGCCACTTCCTCTGCATTCTATTTTAGTGTACTGACACTTGCCACTACCTTCAATTTTTTTAACCAAAAACTAGATAAAAAATCTTATAATTTGTATTTATCATATTAGAGATAAAAAAAATCCATTAAATGATAATTATTATTTTTTCTATTATAAACAAACAATCATATATATATATATATATATATATATATATATTCACATACTGATATTCTTTATTGTGTGGATGACTGCCTCAGATATCTTTTAGTGGAAGGCTCGACCGCATTAGCTGCGTATGACCCCTTAGCTGCTGTGTTTGCAAGCTATACATACAACAATAAAGCTAATTATGCACCATTTATTTTACTAATTTACATTTAATTTATGATTGATTATCTCTGATTTCTCACTATATATATGATTGAGAATAAGATTAAGAAAAATCTAATTTTATCAAAATTCTACATGAAGATAAAAATAATCTTATTTTGTAATGAATTTTCGATCTTTTTGTTATATCAAGGCAAATAATAGCTAGTGTTGCATGTTTATATAATGCATGAATTGTTCATTAAGATGAAAATAACATATGCATGAATAATCATGCAATACCTCCCTTCTATCGATCATTACGTACAAAATTTCTCTTAATTTTGGTTTCTAATGACAATTTATAAAATACTTTTTTAAGTAAATTTTTAATAGTATACGTACTAGATTATGCCAAAAAAAAAAAAAATTGTTCAATACGTTTTAGACTTAAAAAAAAAAAAAACGTGAATGTCATGAAAACTAAAATGATCAAATTGATCTGATATAAGCTCTTTAATTAGATCAAGCTATTTAGTCTAAAGGAAATAGAACAAATAAATAAGTAGAAGATCGAAGAGTCCGGATTCAAAATGACAAAATTGAAACTAAAAAAGAATCTTCTTTCTGATTCTCGAACGATGAGAGGCGCGGACACAACGACCAGGCAAGTGCCCTTGTCTGAATCGTCTCTCTCGTGCTGTCATGCTACAGATACCAAGGATTAGCATACAGGCGGGGTTATTTTCATAAAATAAAGGCTCGAAGAGTTAGGGTGAAAGCGTTCAAAGGGATGGTTCAACTCTATTTCTAACTGAGCAACCGGTATTCCGGAAAAATACGAATAAACGCGGTATTGTATAATCGGTATCATGCAATCATCACATCTTTCCTATCCGCTGTGCATCAAAGGAAATATGTTTCTCCTAGGTCTCTATAATCATCCCAATGTAAATTTGAGAATGTTTTGTCTTTTATAAAATACATGTCAGATTTCCCAAATGGAACGTTTTTGTTTTCTTATTATAAGTTCCCTTACGCTCCAAACGTCGTAGTTCATCGTCTTATAATTGAAACAATTCCAATGACAAATCTCAATCACCAAATGTAATGAAAATTATTATCTACCATCTCTCCACGCATCATTCAGTACCATCGCGTTTGTATTTATTCATTTTATTCATTTATATTTCCAGTTTGTTTATCCATGTGTTCACTTTATTTAATTATGAGTTAGATTTTTTATTTTTTTGTATTGTTATTTAGATTTTTATATGCATATTCAAATTATTTTTATTGAAACTTATTTATTTATATGTGTTCACTTTGATTATTTAAAAGTTCACTTTATCTAGTTTATATGTTCACTTTGTTCAAGGAATTCCAAGCGAAGACAAAACTGCAGTTATCATTTCTGAAACTTAATAGCTACATAATTTGGTAATAATTGGATCACTGGGACACAAAATATCCCTTTGTGTATCTTATGGGCTCTCTGTATTGCATTCAGATACAGGCCGTTGGTTTTCCTCAACAATCTCTTAGTATTCCAGTCTCCTGTGGTCCATTCAGAAAAGGCCAATCTCAATTTCTCATTTGTCTGTAGGTTTAAGAGATTTACTTTGGGCCACATCGTCTTTTTGTGCTTATTTTATTTTTATTTATTTTGAAAGGTTGGAGGCCACCGCTGTGTAGAGCAGCTGGTAGTGGCATGTGCCTCTCCAATAGGAGGGTATGGGTTCGATTCCAGCTTCAAGCTGGTTGAGCATGGGTGTGTGTGAGGCTACGGCCTAATATAAAAAAAAAAAAAAAAAAAGGTTGGAGGAAAACACACGTTAACAATATTTACAAAGTGGAGAATGTTAAGAGTTAACTATAATTTCCGCTTACAATTGCCAATGTAAAAGGAATGAGAAGTTTGTGGTCTGTGGAACCCGTCTGTATCTGACAAGTAACAAGTTTTGTGTAGAAGAATTTACAAAATAGAAATAAGAACATTTCAAATTTGTGCATTCTGAATCCTCCACTTTTGGTCCATGAAGAAGGGGAAATAGGGAACTATTGCATGATTAGTACTAATGAAATATTGAGGTGAGTCGTTATACTTTCTTGTGGGCCCCATTTTCTATTATTTCTGGGAGACTTCCTGGGCTTCTGAGCATCAAGAAAATATAAATTTTGACTATCATTCCCTACTTAATATGGTTATTTTATGCCTGAGAGGAAACGTTTACCAAAAGTATGACCTTATTTTTTTTGGGTACATTGCTACCGTTGTGCGTGACCGAATACACAGAAGCTTATCTTTGTATTGGACCATAGAGACTTGCTTGAAATGATCATATCTATTTGTTGCCGCAACCCGCAATCAATTAAAGTCAAACCACCAGATGTTTATTTGTATAAATTATTTCAGACTAGGCATTGTTCAACAATTCTTTTACAAAGCAGGATAGACCGGGACAAATTTGTGTACACACACTTATATATATGGCTACATAACTTTCGCGCGTGTATTTGTTTTTAAATATGTACTCAAGCTGCTCGCCAAATACAACCTAAACCAACTGTGCTAATTTGTTGCATATATATTTCATGAGTTGTTGCAATGATGCTATTTTTTCATACTTTATTTCAATTTAAGATAAGCAATCTAGTACTTTAATCCTAATAACCTTTTCAAGAAAAGATGAGACTCAAACTCCAAAATTTTTAGTGGTGTTTAATAAACTATATAAAGTAAAATGTAATAAAAAAGAAATGAAAGAACAAAAAGAAAAAGCTGAATGAAAATTTTAGAGATGAGCAAAATGTATTAGCTCTAGGAAATGAACATAAAAGCTATGCAATGTGTATTGTACTGGTAGAGTTTCACTAAATTGAATAATGGGGCTATACCCCTATATATATATATAGCTGGTAAACCCTGCTAATAGCTTACATGAAATGTAACGGTCAGTAATCAAGAACCCATGTCTAACTACATCCTTAATTACATATTAATTCTAAGTATCTCTAGAATTTGTACCAGTAACGTTGTCTATTAGTCTAACAGAACAAAATGTCTTTTAGGATCTTAAGTTCATCTCTGAAAACTTTTTGCATTTTCTAAAGAAACCTTAATATCCAAATTAATTGTGTTCAGTGGTGTCAGGAACTCAGAACATGTGGACCTTTTGTCGAGGATTAGTTTGTAATATAAACTTATTGTGTATTGATTTGTTGTACTGCAACTTGTGATGTCATAATATTGCTGATTTAAATCTTAAGCGCCAATTGCAAGCTGTTGTTGTGCATTCACCGAAAGATGTTGCAAGAAAAACTGGAGATGTCCATTCTGAAAATTCTATAAAAATGTTCAACTACTTGTAAAACGTAAGTATAGAGTTGAAATTGTAATTTAGAGGGTGTTCCTAAAATTTTTTACTAGAATCTGAAATAATTATGACAACATTCCTGTGTGAAGAATTCTAATATTATGGGAAAATTTTTTCTAACAATAATATTCCTGTGTCGAGAATTCCCAATTATATATATATATTGACCTCTTTTAAACAATTATTTGAGAGCTCCATTGGTGGTTTTCTTACACGCTACCTCAAACTTTGGCCAGTGAATAAATCTTTGACAATTAGCTTGTTGTATCTTAAGATCTTTTATGTTATTTTACCTCTTTTGTGTTTTTGTAAAATAAAGAGCAAGGATAGGTTAATTACTTTGAGAAAACTCAATATGAACGCATAATGCAAGTTAACCTTGTTTTGAAAAAAAAAAATGAAATGCATACCATTAGGACAGATGAAAGAAAAAGGAAATTAAACTTTCAATTGATTCTAAGGAAATATCTCAAAAAGAGAAAAGATGTCACAGAAGCTGCAATTAATTAGGATAAAGAAAGAGCATATAAATATTAGCAATACTGTATGGCAGGTCCCTACTAGGTTAGGCAGAAAGGAATATATTCTTATTGCATCTAAATCATGGTTTATGTTAGGCTACGAAGCATCCGAATCAATGATTGTGTTCTGGTGCCATTGTTATTATTATAATTGCAACCTTAATTAGCTTGGTCAATAGCTAACAACTAAAAATTTGCGCTTGTATAGTCTCATTAATTGACCTATTATAAATTGAAGTATTAGGTGTCTTGTTGTATATATATAACAGTTACTAGAAGACGTTTAAATAGTATAGCTGAAGACAGTATAGTTTGGTTGACTAGCCTGTATTGGTTAATAAAAACTAAATGGTTGGTGCAATTGTGCAAATGATTTGATGATTTGTTGCAACAAATTAGAATCAGAAACCTTTTTTTTTTTTTTTTTTTTTTTGGTTCTCTCTTTGAGGAAAACCTTTCATTTGTTCCTGAGAAATCATTAAATGTTCTGCGTTATTTCCAGATATAAGTTGGTTGTTACTTGTTACAATCTTATCTGGCTTATCAGAGATTCTTTTTTTCCAACACAATTCCTAGTACCTTTTACAGAAATTAATTAAATATATCTCTAATATCTAATAAATGTTAAATAAAATTGACCTTGTCTTGGTAAAATCGAAATTTCTTCGTGATTAAGGTATTCATTATTTCAAAAAGGTAGCTTGGCTTACTTTCTAAAAAATAAATAAATAAATCGCTGGGTCCTTAGAATTTATCAAACGCACCTATTAGAATCTCAGTATTTAAATCCTTTTCCCCACGCAGGAACTACTAAAAGATTTTTAAACAATTTTCTGAATCAACGTTTGTGATTCGCCCATGGATTGAACCAACCCATGTCAAGTTTCTCCTACAAATTGATGGAGAGATTACTGCCAATATCTCTCAATCCAAGAAGAACACGGAGGTGGGCCCTTTTGTGTGAATTTTTAATGAAACAACGACCATCTACATAAATTCCAGATCACCAAAATGTGTAACTTCCTCCAAAAAGCATATTATACCAATAAAAAATTATCTGCAGACTGCCTCTTTCCGTTGAACTCATGAATCTTTCTGAAGAAAGTTCCATGATTTGCCCGAAAAAGTTGGCTACTCAATAGGTTTCTAGCTTTTGACATATAGGCGGCTCTTTTATAATGTGACCACATTGCTACTTAGAATTTTTAAAAGAAATATGCTGTTTGACTCTATTTTATGCATTGTTCTTTTTACAGTGTATTGCTATCTGTATATTGCACTGACCAAGTGACCATTTACTTTGTTTCTTTTTTTCTAGGTGGATAGAATCATTATCCAAAAATGCAACAAGAATTACTTGGAATTGGAGTTGCTAATAAATGTGCATTGTTTTATACTAGTAATGTTGTATTGAATAAAATGTCTTGGTGCACGTGCCAAAAGAGCAGATGCAATAATCGAATACAAGAGGATTTGGTGCGCATGTGTGTTGGGTTAAGTTAGGGTTTAATTGATGATATACATGGTCCAATTTGTACCGAATATTTAAAGGAATTCTCTTTGTGGCAACTTTACTTGATTTCCATTTCAAGCAAAGGGCATGTATAAGTATAAGTTTTTACATTGACATAAAAATTAAGCTCAGAATCAATAATATTTATGAAATCTGCATTCTCGTACAATTTTATGGTTAAATATTAAATATGTCCTCGATATATTACACGACTCACATGTTAGTACCTATTTCACCGGACAAAAAAACTAAAACTGCCAACATGAGCCACTAAAAAATACACCTTCCACCACAAAAGTGCATCTTTCACGTTCCATCCTCTTCTCCAGTTATCAAATACTGTGAAGACGGTCCTTCCTCGGATCCATCCGCATCCTCTGCTCTGCTCATTATACTATAGGATTCACCCAATCTGTTTGATTTTCAATGATTTCGGAACCATGGGTCTCTGATTTGAGCAATTGGAACTTCCATCCGATTAATCTCATACTTTGCTGGATTGCCTAGTTTTAGAATTGGGAAAATTTCAAGGGATTTTATCATTTCATGTTTCGCTGATTGAATACCAGTATCAGGTGTGTACCAGAACAGTACCAAGTTCGTGTACATAATGGCTATGTTTGGCACGATGCTCGAACAAGAGCGAATACCAATCCCAGAAGCGAATACCAATCCCAGAACCCAAGACCCATTAAAAAATCTTTTCCGAGTTCCCGATCCCTTGTTCCCGTGTTCTCCAAAAAGTGGGAATCCAAGAACACCCCTTGTTCGCCACTGTTTGGTATTCTCCTCAGCGTTTGGTTCGTGAGAATACCCCTTGTTCACGAATAAGGTGTTCGCACCCACTGCCAAAATAAATATATCACAAAACTTTCGCAACTGTATGATGGACTGGTAACTAACTACCACAGCTATTTTGCTTTTCACATTTCCAGGTGAACTTGCTAGCAAAAAAGAAATTGCTACACGCTGACAAATGGATTCTCTTAGCTTGAGATTTTTGGCCAGCGGCTGACAGTAAGGTGCATAACCCAATCTTGTGTTTTCCTTAGTTTTGGAGTGGACATCGTCGCTGGTCGCATTAGTTTGAAAATTTTAATTACAATTAATTAATCAGCATCCTAAGTACTAATTTCATTAATTGGGTATTGTACATGTGCAGTTATCATTTTTTTTTCTTTAAAGACTAAAAGCTAATATTAGAGTCTGTACTTGCTGTCGAAGGGGTTGTCAGGTCTTGGCCAGCTAAATCGTTAAATGCCAAGATGAAAACTGGTGCTATTGAGGTAATTCAATCTGAATCCTTTTTAAACTGGTGCTAATTTATTTATCTTTTAAATTGTCCTCTTTAAATCTGTGTGAAATATGCTAACTTGATCTTTTAAATTAGCTTTTAATTTGATAGATAATTGGATTGAAGATAGCAGGGCTTGGATCAGTGAATGGCTATCGCAAGAGTAATATGGAGGTTGCTGCTGATGAAGATAAAGACCTCCTGGGGAATTAGTCAACCTTTTTTTTTTTTTTTTTTTTTTGCTTTTGTTTTGGAGGAGTTGCTGCTAGCTAGGGGCTTTGTTTTGTTTGCGGTAGCTTGGTTAGTATGCTTGAGTAGATTTGGTTGTAATTTTATTTGTTGCTACTGGCCTGAGATTTTTTCAGGATATATGTATTTAAAGGTAGCAGCTATGTAACTCAAATTACAGTAATTAAGGTTGAATTTCTGGACAATTAAATCCCAATTACCATCATTTTAATGCAACAAACTACACTGGACTTGTGTGTACAATTTATGGTACCATTCATCATTCATAAGCTAATTCAAGAGAGGCACTAAGGCCACTGTTTTGGGCAAACTCTATTCTTGCTGCTCAGTTGATACATGTTTTTCACCTGGACATCACTTACATTGTTTATTACACAGTACACATACAACAATCATATGTGCTTACACATAAATCAGTCATGAAACAAATAAAATGGAAAAGGTGCCAAGCATATATCCAAAAAACATAAAAATTGGCAGAACTATATTACATTGTGTACACAATAACATCATCAAATTGTACTTTTCATTGGAGCTACGGATTGCTTAACAAGATTTTTCTAATTTCTTTCCAGCAATACCCCTAGAATTTCTTCTATTTACTGTTTTAATCAAAATTAAATCTTCTAAAATGGAAAAGGTGATTTTATGAGGTCACGTACATTGTATACAAGCTGTTCATACAGAGTACAGACTACGAGATATCTTTGCACTGAAAGGACCTAATTTCACAATTTTCACAAAAAAGACAGATCTTTTAGCTTCATATATATTTTGCTATGACCTTTTAGATCCTTTCAGAATTTTCTTTTCAAAGAACCTCTTTACTTTTCTGTTACTGCTACTGAATCCCCAAAGCTAGAAAATGCAAGATCAGTAGGAGATTAGAAAGAAAGATGCAAGAGGGACTATTGAATCCCCTCATTTCTATTATGTATTTTCTAATTGTATTCATCTTGAAAAGAGAACCAGTAGCAAAATATACTATTGCAGATTATGTAATTCCAACAACAGTCAATTGACCATCTTCCTGTAGCTGTAGCATCAGTACAGAGAAATGGACGGTCAGTTACTTTCAATAACTGGAGGCGATACTTCCGTTTCCAATAACGATACAAATGGAAAAACTGGAGGCGATATTTCCATTTCCCATGACTATCTTTCACACAGAACTCAAGTCAGCGGCGCTACTACTAGTCTATCCGTAGCGATTCTCCATCCAACGGCGCACTGAACAATGCGTTAAACCGATCAGAACCGTTCCTAAATCGCAGGTGGAAATCGGCGCACGTTTCGGGTAAAAGCAACTGGAGAAAAGAAAAGAAAAATAGTAGGTTAAAAGAACCGCCTTATAAATCTCTCTCCATCTCCACACTCCACATCTCTTCGTTTTTCTCTCCTTTTTTTTTATTTTTCTTCTCCGATAGCGTGTCTGCGCCGCTCTCCTCCCATCTCTCCGGCCGCCGCCTCTTCATCAAGCGCCATTATCTCCGATCAACATACAACGATAAAGAATCCCCATTCCCCATTTGTTTTCTTAGAAGTGCGTTCACCTGCTTTGGAATAGTAAAAGGCATTCTTTCTTTTAGAAGAATTCACTGGACGAACTGGCAATCGAGAATCACGAAAAGATAGGTTTCGTAAGGAGTAATCAGAAGAAAGTTATGGTACTATTTCAATTTCCATCTATCCCTCTCCCATTTTACTTTTTCCATTTGCATTTCCTTTCTTCTTTGTTTCATGATTCAGCATGCCACTGTTTATGATAGAAAGAGTAACTCTTTATATAAATTGAAAATAAAAGGTCGGGCCGGTGATTCGGTCGGGTGAAGAAATGGGGCCGCCATGGCTGAAACCAATGCTGAGAACAAGCTTCTTCATATCGTGCCCGGTGCACACCGAATTGACGAAGAATGAATGTAATCTCTACTGCCTTGATTGTATTGGCCCCGCTCTCTGCTCCTATTGCCACTCCTTCCACAAGGATCACCATGTCGTTCAGGTACCCATCCACATTACTTGCAAATTGCATTATGTATACAATTTTTTTCGATGTGAGTAATAAGTAAAGGCAGCAGTTAAAATAGGGGTGTTTTGGAAATTGAAACAGATTAGGAGGTCGTCGTACCACAATGTGATACGGGTGTCAGAGGTGTCCAAGTTCATTGACATCTCCGGGGTGCAAACGTACATCATCAACAGCGCAAAGATCGTCTTCCTCAATGAGCGGCCCCAGCAGCGACCCGGCAAGGGCGTCACCAATACCTGCCAAATTTGCGGCCGTAGCCTCCTCGACTCATTTCGATTTTGCTCACTCGGCTGCAAGGTTCTCTATTGTTTTTCTTGTTTGCCAATCATATAGTTCTGTTTTGCTCATGTTTTATTGATTATTGGTTAATTATCTTGTTTTATTTAGTTTATTAATATGAATGTGAATTTGGTGACTCTGTGATGTGTACAGTTAGGAGGTATGAAGAGGGACCCAGAGTTGAGCTTCGCATTGAAGCCCAAGCCAAATAAGGAATTGATGATGGGCTCAGAGTCTGATGATTCGTCGACGCCAAAGAAGATGCGACGGGGAATGGAGGATCCATTTGATGAGGACACACATCAGAATACGAGGGAGGGGATCTCGCCGGGTACGCCTCCTAATGTTAATTATCGAATCTCTCGGCGCAAGGGTATACCTCACAGGGCGCCTCCATTTTAGTATTTAATTTAATGGTATTTAATGTGTTATTTATCTTTTGTACAAAGGATAAAGAAAACCAAGAAAAATTGTGAAAAATATATATTGCTAGGTTGTAGAAAGGGATGTTAAGCTTCTTGGTAGTTATGGAAAGATATATGCTTATAGGTGTTTGTTGGAGAAAAAGGTCGTAGGGTATATAGGGTAAGTATATATAGGATTTTATAAAGGAAAGGTTCAAGGAAAAAGGGAAAGCCAGCTTTTCTCTTTCTTTTTTTCTGTACAGAATATAAATCTTTAATAGGTTTTCGGTATCCAGACGGTTTTAAAAGTTAATTTTGTGATTGGCTTTTGATATACCCCTTGGGTCTTATTAATTAAGAATTTAAGATAAGAATAATTAATTTATTTACTCATATTTTTAATATGGTCCTTTTTCTTTGGGTTTAATCCAATTAGACCTTAATACTTTCAGCTTGTCACATAACTTCCTTTCCCCTTTAAATTTCCTAATAATTATAATTACTAATTAAAATGTGGTTATCAATTTGAAACCCAATTTCTCTATCTTCTGAATATTCTCCGCAATTAGTAAGGGTGGTCTTCCCGGGCCTATAGAGAATAAATTCCATTATTGCACAATAATAACGGGTGGATTGTCATGACCCAATGGAAACAACTACAGCTGCGGTCTGGGTTGAGTCCGACCAGGTGAGGGAATTTGGGGCTGGTTAATTCGGGCACGTACGGACCTGACCTGGTTGGTTGGTTTAATTAGCTGATCACAAACGAAATTTTCTAGTTCAAAAGAAGACTAGGTGCACGGTGCAAGAGTCGTCAAGCGTCGCAATCGGCACAATGTCTTGATGGACACGCCACAAACCCCTCCTGATCTAACCCATTCTCTCCTCTCTTTGAAAGAGACCTCCTTTTTATCTCTCTTCTCTCACTACAAGAGGAGCCGTGAGGAATCATGAGAGGTCTGAAGTGATAGGCGCCTCCTTTCTTTCCAATCCTTTTCTCTTTTCCACCTCCTACTTATCTTATGCTTTGTTCTCTATTTGCCATTATGGCCATTAATTAATTGGCAATTAATCATCCAAAGTATAAAGTACATGAAGCATACATGTCAAAAGGAGTGCTCCATTCCTTCATTATTTTATAATAGTTTTTAGACTCCGTTTGTGGGTTGCTGAGGTGGGTCCTACATTAGAAAATTAATTTCTGATTAAGATGTGCTGTTAGACTATGATTAAGGACAGGTAAGGAATTGATCAACTATAGAGATTTTAGAAGAGGGGCAGCTCGTGTGAGGCCCACAAAAAATGTAACGCCGTTTAGGAGAGGAGATGACTGTTTTCCGTTGGGAAGGGGGCAGCCGGCGTCATTGTCAACTAATCACATCACGACATGTGGATGTCGACATTGATTCTTATTTTACTAATAACAGGTCCTAATATTATCCCATTTTATTGGCTACTTCTACTTGCTTCCTAGTGGATAATATCCCCTCAATCCTCATTCAACTATTCTATTTTTCAAGTATTGTCCCTACTGAAGCATTGATTCTGAAGTGTACTTGACAACTATGTAGCGTATTTAAATGAATTATTAGAAGTATTCTGTAAGATTTCCAATTTCATTTTGTCGTACTTGAGGACCTTTATTTCTGGTTATTTATTATTACTCTTGTTGTCACAATTATTGCTTTCTTGAAGACAAAATGAACCGAATAATGCTAGCAGAACTGATAACATCTGGAATTTATTTTTTTAGTTTTGATTACAACTAACTCTAATTAAGATTTAATCATGCTGATGCATCAATTTTGGAGAAAAATTGCTAGATGATATACATTAGTACCCTCTAGGCCTGTATTACAAAACACTATTTCATATTTTAATAATTGCAAACACGAATAGTCTCTCATTGATGGATTAAAGAGGGTCAATATCATTAGCCATACATACCCTTTATTATTATTTTTTTTGCAAAGAAAACAAGATTAAACATATAAAAATAATTAAGAAATCACATAATTAAAATACAATGAATAAATAAATGTGTGTGTGTGTGTTTAACATAAGGGCTTATTTTCATTTGCACGATTCTTTTTTCTCTATATAAATGATGTTCTTATAAATTTCTAAACTAATATTTAACATTTCATTTATTCTATTTCAGTATAATAGACGATAATACGTCACTTCCATATTAATTTGTACATTGGACAAGTTTTCTGTACTTTAACTTTTTTTTTTTATTATTTTAACTATCAAACATGTCACCACTGACGAGTCAAAACATTCAGTCTTGTTTTGTTGATTACTGCATGACATTTTCGGCAGTTAAAGCTAATTAAGTTCACAATCGTTTCCAATTACATTGCCTTTTATATGACGATTTGTAAATGGAGGAAATTCTTCCTTATCTTTTTTTCAGAAATGAGGAAAAATCTTTTTGGAGGATAATCCATGTCCTGTTGCGATCACGCAAGTGCAGTTGATGTTTTTGTTTGTTTGCTACTTTGCTGTAAGAATGACCAGCAGAGATTGTTACTGCGGCTTCAACTCCACTGAACGGATCCCACCATTTTTTTTGACCGTGTATGAAATTATAGGTTGTGTTGCGAACCCCTTGTTCTTGTTCACGTTCGTCCCTAGTTCCAGGATTTGGAGGAACAAAAAGTTAAAAGGCGAACTACTTGTTCTTATTGGCTATGTTTGGCAAATAGTGTGAACTAGAACAAGAACTAGAACAAGTTTTGTTCTAGTTCTAGTTCTAATTTCATGATTTTAGTAGAACTAGAACAAGGAGGCGAACTATGTCTTGTTTTAGTTCGGCTCATGTTTGACAATGCCGAACTAGCCTAGTTCGCGAACTAGCTAGTTCGGCTCCTTGCCAAACATAGTCATTGTTCACGTGTTGTTTGGTGAGCGTCGAACTAGCCTAGATCAGCTAAAGTTTAGAGATTTTGTAACTATTATGCTCTGATCGCGAGAAAGGAAAAAAAAAAGAAAAGAAATGATAATATTTCATTTCATGAAATCTAATATGCTGATTAGAAAGAAGGGGAAAAAAAAGAAAATAAGAAAAAGAAAAGGATGTAATTTCAACGAGAGATCGTGGCTCTAACTGCTTGATGAAATGAAGGTGACGAAATCCCACCATTTTTTTTTTTTAAGATTTTGAGCGATTTGAGGAGGTTGAAATCCCCTTAAATCAAATCTAATGGTATATATATATTTTTTTCATTCCAATCACAGGACTTGTATCAACTCCTAATCCAAATCAAATTCCTCCAAAATTTTCATTCCGATCAGGGTTATTAATGATACTTTCGTTTTTATATAATTATCATTATTTATGTTAAGTTATATTTGTTAGTTATACGTATCTTATATTTACAACAAAAATATATTTGGTATTTATCCAAATAATCAATACGTGACAATACTGAGGATTGATACAAAATTTACATTCACATTGAAGAAAAAAGCAAGATTAGCACTTACACAAAAATGTCAATTGTAAGCATTAATAACAAGTGAAGGAAAATCTTCCGACTAACAAATTTTTTATTTTATTTCGATATGACAAATTGACAATGGCAATATGTCCTTGATCCATTCCTATTCTGAACCAAGATTGTTGATGGGTGGACTCGAGACTATGGCTGTCAATCCTGCCGTTTCCGACGTGATGCCGTTCCGTATAACCGAAACGGAACGGTTAATGGCACCGATTTTTGTTTCATTTCAATAACGAAACGGTAAACGGAATATGAAATTGTACCGTTTCGAACCGTTAAATCTCATTTCGAACCGTTATACATGTAATTTATGAAGTGAAATAGTTAACTGCACGGATTTTTGTTTCGTTTTCAAAACGAAACGGTTTGTGAAATGAAACACCATACCGTTTACCTTACCAGCATGACAAACGAAACAGGGTGTTTCGTTGCCACTTACCAGGGATGAGCAAGGAATAAGCCCTTTCATCTGTATAATTTCTACGTATAATATTTTATATATTGATGTTTTTTCGTATAAGAAGTAGTTATGTACATTTTGAATTACAGTACTGAACACAAACTGATTTGATCCGTTATTTGCCATTAACTATACTCCAATTGAAACACAAATTTTTAAATACTCATATATAATTTAAGTGTGTGTGTGTATATATATATAGAGTTTTGCTATGGTGAGTCACGACTCACCAGAGGGTCTGTGAGTCGGGCTCAATACTCATAGATCTTATTCAAAATGACCGATCCAAACCGTCCAATACGATATCTCTATTGAAATCTCCATGCAGACCAAATTTTATATTTTTTCAAAATTTTCAAGTATTTTTTGGAAATTTTAGAAAATTATTCATCTAATTAGTTCTGAACCGTTCAAAAACAGCAGTTTTTAAAAATCCGAAAAAATACTTACAAATTTTGAAAAAATATAAAATTTGGTTTGAATGGAGATTTCAATAGGGAGATCGTATTAGACGGTTTGGATCGGTCATTTTGAACCAGATCTAGGAGTTTTGAGCTCGACTCACAGACCCTCTGGTGAGTCGCGACTCATCATAGCAAAACTCATGGGTGTGTTTGGATGCAACGGAATAAGCCGTGAATAGGGTATAAGAATAAGAAATTTCGATTTGTGTGCTTATCTTTATTCCTTATTCTTATACCATGGTTTTGTTAGTATAGGAATAAGGGCCCAAATTCCTTATTCTTATACCGTTTGTTTTGCACAAGAATAAGAATAAGCACGCAAACCGAAATTTCTTATTCCTATTCTCTATTCCCGACCTATCCAAACACACCCATATATATATATATCTTTATGTTCAAAAGAAAATATGAAATACATGCAAAGATACCAAAAGTTGATTTAAAAGAAAGGAAAATTTTGATTTATGCCATCGTAAAACACTTCAATTTCAAAGACGCTATCATAAAATGACTAATTCGAAATATACCATTGCAAAAAATTATACAAATTTGATATATGCCACTATTTGTAACAGAACATACTAAAAATAATTTCTGTAAACAAAAAAGTAAAAAAATTTATGTCCGATTTTTTAAAAAAATGCCAAAACTGCACTTAGCCATCAAATCTGACGAAGTTGCGCCGGTTCAATCTAAAAGCTTTTATCCAAAAATTGAAAAAGAAGAGGCGTGAAATCCCTGAAAGTCAGAAAGAAACAAAATTAAAGTCCAGGTTTATTGTTTTTTAGTCCATGAAGTCAGATTGCAGTCGAGTTTGATGGGATTAATTGCTTTGAGACAAATAATAATATCATATTCATATTTCATAACGAGCATCTATATAATTTTAGTTAAATATAGTTAACAGATTAATCAAATGAGGCTCGAGGTTCGAAACTCGACTGGAGTTTTTTATAGATATTTAATTTAAAAAATAAATTGGAAAGTTTGACATCTAATTTATCTTAAAAAAAAAACAGATTAATCATATAGGAGCTCATACCTAAGAAACTCATGAGCCTTTAAAAAAACCGTCTCAAAAATTCCAAAACTATCAAAGCCAAGATCAAGGCGAGACAAATTAAGAACAAAGCAACTTTCTTGCATCAGCTATTCCATCAATTAGGAAACAGAAGCGACAATCAAGAAATCAAAAGAGGAATGAGAGGCAGCTATAGCTCACGAGTCACGAAGTCTCAGCTTCCTCCTCTTCCTTCTTCTCTCTTAAGCTCAGCCCAGAATCCCCAAATCAGAAAATCAGCCGAAACCCTCAATTTATAGAAATTACCTCAAATGGAGAAGAGAGAGAGAGAGAGAGAGAGAGGCGGTTGAGACCTCGAAGGAGATCAAGCCACGCGTCTCCTTCCTTCATCCAACGGCCAAGATCGCATCATCTCCACAGAAAAGGGATAGCATCTCATCGCGCCACTCAAGACGCAGCGCGTGCGCTCTCTTCATTGGGCAACCGTATCGCCAGCCAACCACAGAGGAGCGAGGATGACAACAGAAGAAGCCTGAGCAGCAGCTCGAAGGAGAAGAAGAAAAGAGAGAGATGAGATCCGATCTTTTAATCAAAATTATCCAGATCTTCTGTGGCCGATTCTGTGTGGTATTTGGTGTAACCGATTTCTGATTAAGCAAATCTGACCTTCTATGACCAAAACTATGGGGCTATTCATGTAGCAGATTTCTGACAACCTATTTTTAAATTAGCTATTTCAACTTTCTCAATTTAGTTTGAGCTTTCAGAATATCAGAAACAAATGGCATTGGCACAGAAAAATTTAATATTTTACGAGTTTTCTCATGTCCTCAATCTAGAAATCTAACATAATTTTACTGTTGAAATTAAATAGTCTATTTAATTTTTTTTATCATATAATTCAAATTTCTATTTTATTAATTCATTATTGGAAATAACTAAGTCTACACACAGTTATGGGATTGGATCCACCGACTACCAAGCAATATTGTTACAGATCAAATCTTAAATTAAAAAAAAAGCCAACATCAAAATTGATTTTTTTTGTTAAAGAAAAAACTCGAATCTACATTATCCCTTACTATTATAATTATAGCAACTCATGATGCAATACAGCGGACCGACAATATCGACGTTGAGAATTCCAAGCACAAACTCTTGATTTTATTTTTTTTTTTCCTTTTTTCGAAATAAGTAGATCAAACTCTTGAGTCTTGAGTTATGGTATTTGTTGCTTAAAAGGAGGTTTGTCGCTTAGATCATCGGTTGCGTCATCTTTTAACTCTCTCTTCTAGTTTTGGCTTTGTAGGCGGAAATAAATATTTAGTGTCAGCTTCCTTATAATAATCATCATATACTACAAGAATCTGCTATATAGGCGAGAAATTAAAAAAGCTTTGTGCCGTCGACGTATCGACGGGAATAATAGTTCGCGAGGGATTATCGACGGGAATAGCATCCTTGTAATTACCCTCCTAGTGAATAATCTGTATCCGCGAGGAAGCCTCGTAGAAGACCTTTTACGAGGATAGACTGAAAGTTTTCGCGAGGATAAGACACCTCGGTAATATAAAACCCATATGCCACCGTGGTAAGTTGAAACCATGTTTATCCCGTCGAATTATCCATGGCAATATTTTCCACGGGAAAAATATCAAATCTCCCGCCATTTTGATTCTCTTCCTCGGCAATAAGCTCTCTTTTTCCCGAGGAATTAAGGAGTTTATTTCTCGAGGAACATACATCGGCGCTATTATTTTGTAATGCATATGAATTTTTATTTTTCCCGTTGATATTTTTGATTTCCAACCCTAATAAATTTACTAATTCTGCCCCTGAGATTCTACCATACTAATATAACAGTGCCAAATGATATAAATATGAAAGAAAAACAATTGAGAATCATTGAAACTATTATAATCTAAATTATTGTTAAAAATTCACAACATTTTCACAAAAGTACTAAAATAACAAACACAACATGCATAGTATCATAATATTGGCCAGTAATAATATACCTTAACATTCCCATAAAAACTAAAAAATGTTCTACATCAGTTACATATCGAAATTATCAAAATTTGGACTGGTCAATAGTGTAGTGAAATTAACACCATCATAATAGTTGTTGCAGACGTTGACGCTTTGAATATTGCCATCTGCACCGGTATTGCTGTTAGGAAGTCTAAGTTTTCAAATTTTTGTGCTAATTAACCATTTAATAAGCAATCCAAACGACTTAGACCTCGAAGGATCTAGTCCAAGCATTCACACACAAGAGAGAGAGGTTAGGAAGGCTACCTCTCCTTGTATCGCAACAAGAAGGCTCGAATCCGGCGATGTCGAGGTTGTGCGCACAACCACGCGTGTCTCGGCCTCAAGTCCACCAAGATATTAACCAAAACCTCGATTTATGCTAGTAGATGAGAGGTTAAACCTAATCCCTTCCTTCCCTTTGCCTTAATTAACTATTTAATTAGATGGAGGTAAGAGGTGCTCAACACATGAGCTTAAGAGAGCAATGGTGGAGAGGAAAAATTCTGAAATTTTTCCTTTAATTTCCGTCCAAAATATTAGGGAGAGAGAAAAAGGCAAGGTGGCAAGGGTTTTGGCTCCCAAAGTGGTCCTTTTATAGACCAACCACTCTCCCAAAAAGTTGTAACTAATTTACAACTATGCAATCACTAGGGCAGCCATAAAATGGGCCTAAATGGGCTCCATCAATTATTTAATTGGTCCTCTAATTCAATTAATTAGTGGCCCAATTAATTGCTCTCAAGTTGGACCTTTAATTTACCATTTGAATATAGGCCCGTTAGCTCAAATTAATTACTTTAATTAATTCATGTTGAACAAATTAATTATCAACACTTTGATAATTATTTAAGGATTAGAATATGCATTAATTTATTTCTATATAATCCGTTTGACTTAATTAATTAATTATGACGGTTCGCAACAGTACAGAATTAATCAGTCAACATATCATATTGTTGCATTCCTTAATACAACCAAATAAATAATGCACGCATGGTCAAAACCTATTTGTGTGACCCTTTGAGAATTTATGCTCTGTTGGACATGGAAAATAAATCGCTATTTATTTCCAATAATCATAAGCGGTATCTAGCAACACGTTATGATTCCCAATTCGCATAAATAGTGTACTGCTACAATATTTTAATCCTGCATAAGAAATAATAGTATTTCCTTGTCTGATTCTTATGTCACATGATATCATCGTATAATCCAAAATAGGAATGTGTCATTCTTGCAGATTATACGTTTCTTGATCTAGAGATGACTGTATCAGTTGCTAGCAAACAATCCATCTCCATCAAGGGGCCCAAACAGATATCATCGCTCACTAAGTAAATTAATGAGGGACATACGATTTTCTTGATGAACAACTTTTTCCCGCACAATTCAAGAGAACATAAATAAAGTCCGTATAGCAGCCCTTATCAGGAATCAACGGTAGACGATATTTATTGAACCTATCCTCATGTGGAAAAGTTGAACCATCTCAAACTTAGAATCAAACTCAAACGAAATAAATAATGACACATAACACAATCCATATATTTATCTCATTGGGTCGTGTCCTGTACTATATTTTATAACATATACATATGCAATTAAGTTGGCAACTCCTTACCTATGATCTGTAGAACTTAATCATCACTTAACTTACATACTAATCTTATCCGATAATTAATATTTCTTGTTAATTATCAAGATTACGGACCTTTTAGATCTATTATTGTCATTTAATTATAAATGAACTACAGAGATCTACAATTCAGATCCTCAACCTGAATGATCTGTTAATTAATAAATCATGTTAATTAATAAATCAAGGAATAAATGATCAAATATCATCAATAATATAAACCATAGAAGTAGCCATATAATGATTGGCTTCTAGGACATAACTCTAACAATCTCCCACTTGGCCTAGAGTTAATCAACAGTGACTTCTAACCAGTGCATAGTACTCAATGTAATATCCAAAATATACATGTCTCATACTAAAGCCTCAAATGATAAAAGATACAACTCAAAGCCATTCAGGCATACGCCAAATCCCCATGGATGCAACGTGCAACTCATGTGCGGCTCGAGATAGAGGCTTTGTCAGAGGGTCCGCTGTGTTCGCGGCACCGTCCACCTTCTTGACCTTGATCCATCCGTCATTCACAAACTGACGGATAAGATGGAATCGTCGTAGAATGTGCTTGGTCTTCTGGTGAGACCTAGCCTCCTTGGACTGAGCTATGGCTCCTGTGTTGTCGCAGTAGAGATCCACTGGACCAGAGATGCTTGGAACCACCTCCAGCTCGGTCAAAAATTCCTTAATCCAAACTCCTTCTTTCGCCGCTTCACCAGCCGCTAAGTATTCTGCTTCGGTGACGGAATCAGCCGTGGTATCCTGTTTAGAACTCTTCCAACTCACGGCTCCACCATTGAGCAGATATACGAAGCCGGACTGTGACTTCGCATCATCTCGATCGGTTT
The DNA here is from genome assembly GCA_027562975.1 of Rhynchospora breviuscula. NCBI lineage: Eukaryota > Viridiplantae > Streptophyta > Magnoliopsida > Poales > Cyperaceae > Rhynchospora > Rhynchospora breviuscula. Next base: position 48,926,546 of record CM050398.1, read on the forward strand.
GGAAACTAGCATCGGTGTAACCACTTACAACGAGCTCTTGGTCTCCACCGTACACGAGGATGCTATCATTTGTTCTCTTGAGATATTTGAGGATATTCTTGACTGCGGTCCAATGTGCCATACCAGGGTTAGCTTGGATGCGCAACATCGGGGCGAGTGCATAGCATGGCATACATGATCGAACCGACTACAGATGGATACTTGAACCGCTTCATGAAATCCCTATCTGTATCAGTCATTAGAAATTGAGACTTGCTCAAGAATATGCCATGTGACATAGGCAAGTAACCCTTCTTGGAACTAGCCATTTTGTGTTTTTCCAATACTTTGTCAATATATGCATCTTGGCTCAAGCCTAACAACCTTCTTGATCTATCTCAATAGATCTTGATTCCTAAGATGTAGGCGGCTTCGCCCAAGTCTTTCATTGAGAACACTTTCTTTAATGAATCCTTGACTGTATTCAATTCGGGGATATCATTCCCGATCAAGAGTATATCATCAACATATAGAACGAGAAACACAACCACACTCCCACTAATTCTCTTGTAAACACAAGGTTCCTTCTCGCTTTGAATGAAGTTCAACTTCTTGACCTCTTCATCAAAACGCTTGTTCCAACTCCTCGATGCTTGCTTCAATCCATAAATGGACCTTTGAAGCTTGCACACCTTGTTAGCATTCTTTGGATCCACAAAACACTCGGGTTGTGTCATATACACATTCTCTTCCAAGTTGCCATTTAAGAAGGCGGTTTTGACATCCATTTGCCATATCTCATAGTCATAATATGCGGCAATCGCTAACAAGATCCGAATTGACTTGAACATTACGACAGGCGAGAAAGTTTCTTCATAGTCAATACCATGAACTTGCTTGTAACCTTTCGCAACTAGTCGTGCTTTGTAAATGCTCAAGTTGCCATCCATGTCGACCTTTCTCTTAAAGATCCACTTGTTCTCAACGGGTTTTACTCCGTCGGGAAGGTCAACCAAGGTCCATACCTTGTTTTCATACATGGATTGCATTTCGGATTTCATGGCCTTAAGCCATTCCTTGGAGTCGGGTTTATCTTTCATGTCCTTTATGGTCAAGGGTTCGTCATTCGCAATGACGAGAACATCGTGCAAACCCAAGTACCTTTCGGGTGGGTGACTTTCCCTCGTTGACCTTCGTAGGATCGGTGCTTGGGGTTGAGGCTCTTGAACTTGTTCCACAACAGCTTGTGGACTTGGTTCTTGGTCCTCGAAAGTTTGAGTGTCTTGAACACTATCGACTCGCGATATGTTCGAGTCATCATTTGAGGGAGCGTACTCTTGAATTTCTTCCATAATGGCTTGTGGAACGGGTTCGGCTACAACCTCGTTTGGCACCATATTGGGAATCGCTAGATTACCTACTTGAGGCATATCTTGCGGTGGTTCATGAATTTCTTTAATGACCACATTACTCCCACTACTTCTTCTTGAGAGAAACTCCTTCTCTAAGAACACACCATAACGAGCAACAACTATCTTGTTCTCGTTGCGGTTGTAGAAGTAGTAACCCTTAGTTTCCTTTGGGTATCCCACGAAATGACACTTGTCCGATTTGGGTCCAAGCTTATCGCTCATTAGCCTTTTCACATAAGCTTCACAACCCCAAATCTTGAGAAACGACATGCTTGGTTTCCTACCAAACCAAAGCTCATAAGGCGTCTTCTCAACGGACTTTGATAGAACACGGTTTAATGTAAAAGCTGCGGTTTCTATTGCAAAACCCCAAAACGATTTGGGCAAGTCGGTTTGGCTCATCATCGATCGAACCATGTCTAGCAAAGTTCGATTCCTCCTTTCGGATACACCATTCCATTGTGGTGTTCCCGGTGGAGTGAGTTGTGGAACGATTCCACACTCCTTTAGATAATCACCAAATTTGTGGCTCAAGTACTCTCTACCTCGATCGGAACGCAAAACTTTGATCTTTCGATTGAGTTGGTTCTCAACTTCATTCTTGAACTCCTTGAACTTTTCGAAGGATTCGGACTTGTGCCGCATCAAGTAGATATACCCGTATCTACTATGATCATCGGTGAAAGTGATGAAGTATGAATAACCTCCTCGTGCGCAAATGCTCATAGGTCCACATACATCGGTATGCACGAGGTCTAATAAGCCACTTGTCCTTGTACCTTTGTTGGTAAAAGACGTTTTGGTCATCTTTCCCATCAAACATGATTCGCATGTGTCAATTGGCTCGAAAGCGAATTGATCCAAGAGACCAACTGTTTGTAATCTCTTGATGCGTTTTTCGTTGATATGACCTAAGCGGGAATGCCACATTAGAGTCGTACTTTCATGTGAGATCTTACGTTTTCTACTGTCATGTTCAACACTCAAAACATGTTCGTTAGAATCAAGCACATAAAGACCATTCAATAAATGCGCAACACAATAACAAACATCATCACGCAACAAAGTACAACTTTTGTTCTTTATTACAACACCAAATCCATCCAAGTCTAAACACGAAATAGAGATGATGTTCCGAGTGATACAAGAAACTACATAAACATCTTTTAGTTCCAAAACTAAACCAGAAGGCAAAGTGAGTTCTACGTTCCCAACGGCAATAGCGGAGACGCACGTTCCGTTACCGACGCGGAGTTGAACTTCGCATTTTTCGAGCCGCCTCCTACTCTTTAGTGCCTGCACATTTCGACAAATGTGAGCACATGAACCAGTATCAAATATCCAGTCTGTACTAGAGGTAGCGAGAAGGGTTTCAATGACAAATATACCTGAAGTAGAAGGCCGGACAGTTCCCGCCTTCTTGTCAGCGAGGTACTTGGGGCAATTCCTCTTCCAATGGCCCTTGTTACTACAATAGTAGCACACGGTCTCGGAAGTGGCCGGGTTCTTCTTTCTCTTGGAACCCTCGGGAGCTCCCTTGGCCGAACTTTGGGGCGTCACCGTGCCTTTGCCCTTTCTAGTTCTGCGGGTCTTTCTTTTCTTGCTCTTCTTGCTCTTGTCACTCACCGCAAGAACATCTTTGGGCCCTTTTTCCTTTTTGAGACTCTCCTCCGTCTCGACAAGCATGTTTTGGAGATCATCCATGCTCTTGTCCATGCCATTCATCCGGTAGTTCACAACAAAACCGGTGACGCTATGAGGGAGAGAGTTGAGAATGAAATCTTGAATCGCCCCTGACGGGAAGGGCGTATCAAGCCTTTTGAGCTGCCGAAACAACCCCGCCATCTTCATGACGTGTGGCCCGATTTCATGACTTTCCGCCAATCGAGTATTGGCGACGGCCTTGATGAGACGGGCCCTTTCGGTGCGGGCCTTGGTTTAAAACATGTTCGAGAGACGAAAGACCATTTCAAACACACCATAACCACTATTCATGAACTCATTTTGGAGTTCCGCCTCCATGACAGCGACAATCAGCACGGACATCTTCATGTCATCCATGACGTGCTTGTCATGGGGATCCTTGTCCGCTTGAGGGGCATCCGACTTGGGAACCGCGGGGATGGGAGTGGTTAGGAGGTATTCCTTCTTTTCAAACCTAAGGACAAGCCTAGGGTTCCGGTGCCAATCCAGAAAGTTGGCACTGTTGAAGGCGAGCTTTTCTTTTTCTAAAAGAGAGCGAAGCGAAAAGGATGAGGAAGACATCTACAACAATTTTTCAAATTAAAGGTCAATTAGATTATGCTTTTGTTTTATTTTCAAATAAAGTAAAACTTTCACTACTTTAATATAAGTCCCTAAAAGTAATGAATTTCCAAGACCCTTATTTTCGTCAAGTTGGACCTACTATGGCACGTCACCCAAAATGACTAGATAAGGTAGGTTCTTTTTAACCAATCATACAACTTTATGATTCTTGATTCGCATCGCGAACTTCGCCCCGATGTCCAAACTCTAGTTGGGTCCATCGATAAGTAACATCTCTCTATTTGCTCCTTACAAATCAATTTATTTGTACCCCGACTATCAAATTGACAACCATGACGTCCGCTTGGGCGGACCGCGCCATGAGAGGGCAATTGACGTGAAGGGGATAGAGAGAAGGAGGACGGTCGACTTAATCAAATTTGGGACAAATAATTATGTGACTATTGTTTGGTGGTCGTGTAATCATACACCCATACCTATCCTATGACATTCATAGCATCCACAAACATTCACATAATAATAAGCATCTCAAGCATTGTTGTGGGTTTGTATGGCTCCCGCTTGCATTAGTTCCGCCGCATCTCCATGTAGCAAAACTAATCTAATTGTCCCTCCCACTAATCATATGGATCATATCCTATATAATTAAAGGACAAAATACATGTGAAAATATCCCTAATTCCCTCCTAGCCTTAGGGGCATGCAAGCCTCACAAGTTAAATTAAGAAATTAATCATAATTAATTAATTAACCATGACACCAAAGGCCTTACATACAATCAATCACATGCATTCACAAATTACAACACACAAGGCATTGGTTTCTTGAGCCATACTAAACCCACGATCCTTCCTACAAAACAAAGTTAGCACATGTCCCTTTATTTCTTAATTAACAACAATGAATTAGAGTCTTTGCACATCGCTTGTAGTTCGGGTCTTTCCGCATATAAGTTTAACTTTTAAACAACTAATTTGTTTAAACCATTTGAAAAGCCAATTCAACAATTGTAAACAGAAAGGAGGAATATCATGGAGTATTCTAATTAATTTATTCAACCAATTTGATTAATTAGAAAATACTTTAACTATTTAAAAAATTAAATGGGACCCGATAAAATTCGAAATTTTTCGGTCTCCAAAATTTATGAAATAAATCATGCATACTCCCTATTATGAGTGTAACTATCTGTCAAAAATTCAGGGAGAGATCACTTACCATCAGAGAGAAACAAAATTAACAAATCGTCAAACTGTGCGCGAAACACCGTTATCCAATTTTCTGTTTTTGTCTAACTCTTTTGGTCTGTAGGATCATCTTCCAAAACGTTTTCATGAAAACACTTTACATAACAAATCTACTATATGTTATTGGATACCAATCCATCAAACGAAATCCAACTAGTCTTATTTAAAATCATCAAGATAAATAGCAAACAAGCCACTTACCCTGTTCTGAAACAGACTAACGACTAAAAACTATTGACTCAGTTGAGGTATCAAACCTTAATGAAATTCTTTGAAACTAATTTTCACAGAATCTTAACTTCAAGTAGAAACTTTCTATTCAAACACTTTTTCATAAAGTTTTCTCAATAAGTACAGTTTATCCAAATAATCAGTTTGTTGGAAAACCAGATCTGACAACCGATTCACTTCTCATGACTTGAACAAACACATAAAATCCGAAGCATGCAACAAATTTTACATGTCCAGAAAGAGCATCAAGTTTACAAGATTTCTAGCCAAGAAATACAGATAGTTATTTTCGAAAAATAAATCCTTCATGCCTAAAACACAGAACTATGCAGCAGAGTACCAGATCTGCGCACCGTTACCGTTTAATTCACCATAAATTCATAACAACTTAGAAAAAGATGAAACTAGTGGATAAAGAACCACATCTCATAGATCTAGAATCTCCAATAAAATTTAGAATTTTTCTGAAATTTTTTCTCAGCGAAAAAACCAAAACAATGTCGAAAACAGAACAGAAATCCAGACAGCAAGCAAGTGCATCACTAATCCATGTGTTAATTAATCATTTCTCAACTAATTATGTGTTAAAATGCTTTAGAACGACCTAGAGCTCTGATACCACTGTTAGGAAGTCTAAGTTTTCAAATTTTTGTGTTAATTAACCATTTAATAAGCAATCCAAACGACTTAGACCTCGAAGGATCTAGTCCAAGCATTCACACACAAGAGAGAGAGGTTAGGAAGGCTACCTCTCCTTGTATCGCAACAAGAAGGCTCGAATCCGGCGATGTCGAGGTTGTGCGCACAACCACGCGTGTCTCGGCCTCAAGTCCACCAAGATATTAACCAAAACCTCGATTTATGCTAGTAGATGAGAGGTTAAACCTAATCCCTTCCTTCCCTTTGCCTTAATTAACTATTTAATTAGATGGAGGTAAGAGGTGCTCAACACATGAGCTTAAGAGAGCAATGGTGGAGAGGAAAAATTCTGAAATTTTTCCTTTAATTTCCGTCCAAAATATTAGGGAGAGAGAAAAAGGCAAGGTGGCAAGGGTTTTGGCTCCCAAAGTGGTCCTTTTATAGACCAACCACTCTCCCAAAAAGTTGTAACTAATTTACAACTATGCAATCACTAGGGCAGCCATAAAATGGGCCTAAATGGGCTCCATCAATTATTTAATTGGTCCTCTAATTCAATTAATTAGTGGCCCAATTAATTGCTCTCAAGTTGGACCTTTAATTTACCATTTGAATATAGGCCCGTTAGCTCAAATTAATTACTTTAATTAATTCATGTTGAACAAATTAATTATCAACACTTTGATAATTATTTAAGGATTAGAATATGCATTAATTTATTTCTATATAATCCGTTTGACTTAATTAATTAATTATGACGGTTCGCAACAGTACAGAATTAATTAGTCAACATATCATATTGTTGCATTCCTTAATACAACCAAATAAATAATGCACGCATGGTCAAAACCTATTTGTGTGACCCTTTGAGAATTTATGCTCTGTTGGACATGGAAAATAAATCGCTATTTATTTCCAATAATCATAAGCGGTATCTAGCAACACGTTATGATTCCCAATTCGCATAAATAGTGTACTGCTACAATATTTTAATCCTGCATAAGAAATAATAGTATTTCCTTGTCTGATTCTTATGTCACATGATATCATCGTATAATCCAAAATAGGAATGTGTCATTCTTGCAGATTATACGTTTCTTGATCTAGAGATGACTGTATCAGTTGCTAGTAAACAATCCATCTCCATCAAGGGGCCCAAACAGATATCATCGCTCACTAAGTAAATTAATGAGGGACATACGATTTTCTTGATGAACAACTTTTTCCCGCACAATTCAAGAGAACATAAATAAAGTCCGTATAGCAGCCCTTATCAGGAATCAACGGTAGACGATATTTATTGAACCTATCCTCATGTGGAAAAGTTGAACCATCTCAAACTTAGAATCAAACTCAAACGAAATAAATAATGACACATAACACAATCCATATATTTATCTCATTGGGTCGTGTCCTGTACTATATTTTATAACATATACATATGCAATTAAGTTGGCAACTCCTTACCTATGATCTGTAGAACTTAATCATCACTTAACTTACATACTAATCTTATCCGATAATTAATATTTCTTGTTAATTATCAAGATTACGGACCTTTTAGATCTATTATTGTCATTTAATTATAAATGAACTACAGAGATCTACAATTCAGATCCTCAACCTGAATGATCTGTTAATTAATAAATCAAGGAATAAATGATCAAATATCATCAATAACATAAACCATAGAAGTAGCCATATAATGATTGGCTTCTAGTACATAACTCTAACAATTGCTAGCTGCGCCGGTATTGCCATCTGCACCGGTATTGCTAGCTGCGCCGGTATTGCTAGCTGCACCCCAATTGCTCCCATTGTCAACTGCAGCCCCCTATAATTTTTTAAAAAATACAGTATCAATCAAATATTGACAAATAATATATAAAGAATAAACTGAATAAAATGGTGATGGTAATAGATATGCTTATACCCTTGTTCAGTTGGTCTTGTTTATGTTCATATACATGTACTTATGCACAATCAGTTGCTCTCTGTAACTAATCCATACATGTACTTATGCACAAATTCTATTATTCAAGTATTTAACAAGCTAGCCCATTAACAACTTAGAAAGAGATTCCTTACTGGGTATGTAGGCAAAGGACGCCCATTCATTTTGTACAACTCCTGGATTAGGAAGGTGTTGTACATTTCTCGTTCTGCTGCTTGTCGATCACATCGAGCGATCTCTTCGGCAAACAACCTATTCCTTTCCTCGAGCATGGCTGCGACCTCTTCAGCCGTGTAAGTGGTATTGCCTCCATCTTGATTTTGAATGGAGACATAATTTGATGCCCTCGCTTTCTTATGTTGCTGGTTGGCAGCGAACTTGGTTCGAAAGCATTGCCCAGTCCATAGGCCTTACCATGAGAATTTGCACCACTTGCGATGCGAAGTAGATCCGTTTCGGACTTGTCAGAATAGTCAGGATCAACCCTTAGCTCGAGAAATTTTTCCTATGAATTGCATTTACCAATTGCTTAGTAGAAGAATAATTACATGATAACTGCATATTATATTTTTTGAATAATAGGCTTAGAAGCATTCCATCAAGTAGTTGAGTCAAATAAAAGTCAAAATTTAAGGTGTGACTACTGAAGGCAACAATTATCAACAGGGGATATTATCATGTTATAAGAAGCAGGATTTTATCTTGTCATAAATGGCAGCACTTAGGTCCCTTTTTTTCAAAGAATTATGAGGATGCATTTAGCAAAACTGATTGAAATTAAAGGACTGGTTTGCAAAGATACAACCAAGGTGTCATAAGCTTGCCAGACACAAGAATGAAATTCTTATAACTGTCAGGCCTTACTTCTTGAAGTGAATTAAAAATGTCCAGTAGCATGAAACAAGGACCTGTAATCTGAAGAAAGTCCAGAGGCATAACTAGAAATGAAAATTTCATTTCTTTTATAATGCTTAAGCCAAGCAAAAAGAAAAAAAAATGTGATGCATCAAATTATACTTACATAAACCTCCTTAGACTTGTTATCACCAAATCTCATGGAGTTGATGTCATGATTGATTTGTGGGTCATTGTTGTTGATTGGTAAATCTGATTGTTCCGACAAATCTGTTTGTACCCCGTTGCCCGATGTGCGGTGTTGATTACCCTCTATGTTACCCGACTCATTGGGTTTCTCCGGAGCAACCTTCATGCGTAGGTATACCTCCACACTGGTAGGCGGTCGACGAAGTTGCTCTTCCTTTATTTGCCATGTTAATTTCATATGACAGTAGACATAAGCCAATTTAGAGTCCTAAGAATTCTATATAGGTGTAATATGGTAAATTTTATAAAAAGGCTAGGTATTACCATTTTCTTTTTTAGCATGTATGCTCTCCTCGATCCTGAAAAATGGTGAACTAAATGTCCCGTCGCCAATCGATTCTCCTTGTTTTTCGATGAGAGTTCTTGATATTCTTCAGTCGCGAACACATCGCATAAACCATCCCAATAATCTTGTTCCTTGCACCACTCAGGTTTCATCTCCTTCCATTTTTCGAATTCAAGACCGTGCTTTTCAAAACAAGCTTTTCTCCTCTGACCTAACTCATCAGTGTATCGTCTTGCCGCAATTTGATCGAGCACTTCAAGACACTTGTTTGGCTCCTGATCTCCACGCCACCTGTACCGATCCTGTACAAGAAGGAAATTATGCGTTAAACTTTGTTTCATAGTAGTGGTCACATACATAGCTAAATGCCAATATCTGAAAAGGCTTTGTTTGGTTCTCAGCTCCATATGCTATTCAACCTTGCATTGTTGAAAATTACATCAAAATAGAACTTAATATAGGGAAACAAAGTTTAAGCCACCAGAAATTTTATGTGCACTGTTTGCTTTGCTGTATCAGAGAAGGAGTGGTAGCTTCTGTGTGGTCCATCTATTTCATGGAGAGCCGAAGTTCGGATTGTTGAGACCAATTAGTTTTTTGAGGTGGTCGTGTCAAACTCATCCTTTCCAACCTTCCAAACCTCCGGTTTGTTCAAATGTGTTGCACACGGTCTGATCCTTGTCTGTCCCCGCCCTTTGCGTTTGTTGGCCACTGCCGCACCTTGATTAGAATCAGAAATTTCAAACTCCTGCTCGGGCTGGGTATTGATTTATGCCTCACCATATCTGCTGGCTTGTGCCCTCTTAAGTGTTCTTCCCCTAGTCATTGTGTGGATCTAATACAAGAAAGGTTAATTAATCTTGACTTTTTCTACTAATTAGTACCAATGAATAGGGACAGACATGAGTTTGTCAATTTGTGTTAAATGATATAGCAAAATAGAGATGTTAATTCCTTGAGCCCTACTGACATTCTTACTCCAGCAGTAGGCTCCCTGTTCAGAAAACATTCTGATCACTTATTTCTGTTTGTTTTTTGTTTTGTTTTATTTTCCAAGAAAAGTATGTGCTGATCAAATAGATTTCAGCACTAACCCATGCCAGATTAGGATTCTACCATTAGTGAAAATTGTCTTTTTTTTTTTCTTGAAAGGGAGTTGCGGTTGGGGTGGGGTGGGGGTGGAGGTAGTCTGTATTCAGGTTGTTGGCCAATTGAGAATGTATACATGCATTAAGGTAATCATACACCGAGATCAAACAATTGTTGGTTCCTCTGTTAATGAGTAAACCTAAACAATATATGTCAACAAACTATCAGACATTACACAATTTATACTAATAATATCATCTCTTTCTTTCTTTGTAAACCTGACTCCTCTCTTTACTGGTAAACACATGCCAGTATACCACTATTATAGAAATTGTGTTTCCCTAACATGATCTCAATAAAAAAACGCTAATTAAAATAAACGCCAACACTTAGGGGTACATGTAGTGCACAAGGCACAAAGCATAAAGACCATTAACAGAAATTAAATGTTAGAAATTATTAAACCTAACTTTGAAGATTCAATAAACTAAATCACATAAATTGGCAAGTCTATCATAACCAAGTAAACTAGATCACATACACTATCAAGATTTCAGATGGTCGCAGCAAATTGATCTAATTTACAAATCCAAACAAAGATTGAAGTAAAGATAACCTAAAAAGTTAGAAAAAAAATAAGCAATTAAAATTACCCCTTTGGTGGAGGTGTCAAGCGATCGAAATGAGTTCCGTTTCTTTAATTTGAAGAAATCAAATGACTTTCGTGGTATTCAGAGAGATTTAGTTTGCGCGTGGATGAGAGAGACTGGTTGGAGCAAAAATTGAAATTTTATTTTTTCCGAAACTTGAAAATGCCTCTTGGGTTGCGCTTGGTTACCACTTGATTAGAGAAAGGCAGAAAGCAGATGTGGAGTGCCGGAATTGCATTTTGATACTTGGATCTCAGATGAAGAAATTCCCAAATCTGACGGCTAACATTTTTTATTGCAGAGAAATAATAACAGAGTAAGCAAGATGTTGATATTATTTACAAATTTTGAAGCAATTGATATAAAATTAGCGGCAATTTCTAAATTTTTGGCGCGGTTGGTTAAAATGTGTGAATTTTGCCTTTGTCGTATTAAATATATATAATATAACTGACCCAATTTGTGAATTATTAGGACATAAGTTAATTTGAGTAATGCACTATATTATATTTTATTGTTCATGTTAAACGTGAACAATTTTGAACGTGCTTCACAAAATTAATGGAAAAAAAAAACTTGTACTTTTGTTTCAAATGCACTTTTACGTATCACATATTTAATTACTAAGCAGTAAAAAAAAAAAGAACTTCTATCCAAGCAATAAGATTATACTTTTGTCATATGGACTTGGATAATATTATACTATTTTTTATATGAATAAAACTCACGTGCTTTTTTTTTTTTTGTCACGAGTCTATCTTATTACATATTATCTCACAAAAAGAATGTAGTGATGTAGTTTGCTTAAAAAATTATTCCAAGATCCATTTAAGTGCTGTAAAATAATTATGACATTCAATTATATAAATTCACGTGTGTGTAACAATTGTCAACAGTTAATCAATAATAAAGTTATGCAATTAGTTTACTATCTCCATTTTGTAACTGACGAGGCTGTATGAAAAGGGATGTTTCAATAAAATAATGAAAAAATGGTTTGAATGAAATAATTTTTTAAAAAAGAAATTAGCGCCTTTGGTAACAATTTATTTTTTTTTATTGTGTTTTAGTAAACGTTCAACGCTTTTTCGGCTCACCACTTTGCAAGCCTCTTTTTCCCTTCGATATATCGACGGTTTTAATTCGGCGCTCCATTTTTAAAACATATTACTTTTCCCGTGGAAAAAATATCTCCTTATTACCGACGAGTTACGATTACTCCCGATTTCAATTATTCCCGAGGAATTACATAAGGTTTCCCCGAGTAAACAATGTGTTCCCCGTTTTTGCCGAATTATTCCCGTGGATATATAACATATCCACGGCGATTTAATTTCGACCCACTGGAATAATCAATATTCTTGTAGAAAAAAAATCATATATATTTTTTGACGTAATACTTTTCTCTATCCCTGGTTAACAATATAAATTCAATTTAATTTGTAAGCCTATAAACCTATAAGTAGGGCAATCGAATATTGTGACATTGACTAACAATCAATTATAAATGCTTTTCGAAGTGTTCAAATTGTTTGGATCATACCGGGTTATTAGTCTTCCGTACAGTCACAAACAAATCTTAGCCACAGGAAAACCGGAGAAAAATGTGACGACTAAATGACGAAAAGGTTGAGGAATGCAATGGAGATCCAGAAATTTTGTGTTGTTGTAACTATTTAATTTAAAAGTATGCTTTAAAAATATTGTTGGATTGTATCATTAGAATCTTATTATTTCTGTCCGATCTGGGAAAAAAAATATGGACCCTTAATTGGGCATCGATCTTAATTGTAAATTAGCCATGGGCAAAATGGTGCATAAATATACATCAATTTCCTTATTGAATAGATCTTTTTAATTGAAAACGTATCAATATGTTTCTTTTTAAATGATTTCCACCTACCTCAAAATTTTTATAAATAATTGTCGTTCTAAAGTTGTCCCAACATGGCACAGCCTCAAAATGCCCCACCGTAAAGCAGATTACAGTTACTAGTGACACCACTACACTAAAAATAATAATAATAATAATAAATAGAAATGTAAAGCAATTAATAGAAGTACTTTATCATTACATAATATGGTGCCAACTGAAAAGGTGCAGACTATCAGGATGTGAACGGGCGAATTTTCTGATTTTATGCGCTAATAAAGTTTGTTTTTCGGAAACCCTAACTACTACTCCCATCTGATAATTAATGAACCTTCAATAAAAATATGCGCATTCTTCCCTACAAAGAATAAAATTGTCGTCCCTCAACAAAAACGTGACATCTACAAAATGTCGTTCCTATCGTCACAAGAAATCTTTTGACAAATAATTCTTGCATCACACATGATCTCTAAAATCCCTGTTTTCCTTCCCATTCTTCCTAATTCTGTAATTTCAAATTTTCATGTTTTCTAATTATTGTAATTTTTATAATTAGAAGATTAAAATTCTAAGTAATTGGAATGTTGAAATCAACATGCTCAAGGCTGGCAATTTGAAACATAAAATTGTCGATTTAAATTTTAAGTATCTCATTGTTTTCAATTAAATTATATTTGGAGAATTAAACTTTGGTCTAATGTCTAATAACAATGCATTTTGCTTAGAGGATGTGGATTCAGAATCCGATATTAAAATATACATATTTGTATATTTAAAATTGAAAAACTGATGTTATCTTTTATCTCAAACTTAAATTTGAAACTTACACCGATTACAATTTTTATTGATGCTTGAGTGTAGTGTTGTCTCAATTATACCTCATCCTTCAATCTCAATGCATCAAAGTACGGGCTAAGGATAAAGGAAATTTTTTGTTTTTGAGAAACAGAATAAAGAAAATTACTGTATATCATCTCTCCACGTGTTATCTCGTGCCATCACGTTTGTATTTGTTCACTTTATTCTTTTGTATGTCTAGTTTGTTTACATATATGTTCACTTTATTCAATTATGAGTTAGATTTTATTTTTTGTATTATTGTTCAGATTTTTATATACATATTCAACTTATTTTTATTAAACATATTTATTTTTTGTATTCACTTTGATTATTTAAATGTTTACTTTGTCTATTTTATATGTTCACTTTGTTCAAGCGATGACAAGCATGGCAAAACTGCATATTGTAGTTATTATTTCTAAAGGATAAACGTTGCTTATGCGTCTGGTCTCATCAGACTTGGCTTATAGAATAAAAATATATAAATATTAATTTATACAGAGTTAGGAGTAAATATCTAATGTGGTGTTTTGCTTTTGTAATCTGTTTGAATAAAACAATTTTGGGTGGTCACTGTCAAGTCTATATCGTTTAACCTTTAAGACTTCCAATCCAACTAATCTATTGTGCACTCTATATATAACTAGCTATTCATGTTACAGGTTCGGCATTGTATTGCAAACTTGTTTGGTCTTTAATTTTACCTGTACATCCAATTTTAATAACCAACCTCTTGTATTTATATTATATAATGATACTTTTTGGTAAATATTCATATTCTAATAAGGCAATATAAGATGTCCTTGCATTACTTTCGGCTTCGATATCTATTTTTTTAGTCTATCAACAAATCATAACGAGCCAATCTGTAAGTATTCGTGAACCGGTCGAATGATGTATCCATCATAAGTGAACATTTTTGGAATACTTTTCTTAGTTGGTAGGGTACTTGGGTTCTTGATCAGTAAAAATCGGCTGCTACAATTCAAGGTAAGTACAGGAATCTCACAATATAATTATCCATTCAAAGTTAGGTGAATTAGGCTTGACATTTTTCATATCCACAATCACACAGGAATTCCCAGGATGTCAAAGGAAAATTAAAGTTGCCACGTTGAGTCAAACCGAAAAAATTAAAACTAACGTTACTGTTCACACGAATATCGAAAAAAACGTTTAAAAATTCGAAATTTTAAAACTAACGTTGTTAGATCGGCAATCGGAATGCCGATGTTGGAAATTGCTTAGATCGGCATTCCAATTGCCGATCTAAGACTCCCCCTCCTATATAAGGCGACAGCGACCCTTCCCACCCCTCTCACTTTCTCTCGCGCGAGACCACTCTCCTCTCCACAGGTATGGTTTTTTTTTTCTTTTTTATATTTAATTTATTTATTTAATTTAATTAGTTTAATTAGGTAATTAATAGAAAAAATAGAATTAATATTGAAAAAATAATTAAAAAATTACTAAAAAATCAGAATAAATATAAATAATTATAATATGTAATTTAAAATTTTTTTATATAATTTAATTAGTTTATTTATTTAATTTAATTAGGTAATTAAGATAAAAAAATAGAATAAATATTGAAAAATTGATAGAATAATTTTTTAAATGTAGAAAAAATTTTTAAAAAGAGACAAGCAGCGCTTCTAGTCGAGGTGAGTTTTTTTTAATATTTATACATTTAATTAATTTATTTTATTGAGAAAATAGGAAATGTTGTTGTATGAGAAAATACAAAATGTTGTTGTATGAGATTGAAAATGTTATTGTATGAGATTGGATTGAAAATGTTGTTGTATGAGATTTGGGTTTGTAATTAGGGGGGATTTGGGTGTTTTTTTTTCGGAAACACTCTAGGTATAGGGGAGATGCTGTCGAAATTTTATTAGATTTTTTACATTTTTAATTTTTATTGCAGTGTAATAAAAATGCCACCGAGAAGAAGAGTACCAGAGACATCAGAGGCACCACCTCGTAGATCTACGAGGCTTCGTGGAGATGTGGGCGCTTCTACATCTACCGATGCCGAGGCTTCTACATCAGCCGGTCCTGTTGTTCCCCCCGGTCCTGTTGTTCCTCCCGGTCCTGTTAATGCAGATCGTCTTTTGCATTTAGATGGGTTCAAAGTTCGTGGCACTGGTGTAAGTTATTATTGTTATTTTATTTTTTTACTTATATATTTCTATGTTGGTATTATTTTTTAAAATAATGAAAAAATAAATATATACAGAATTGGAGGGCAGTAGTACATAAGGCTCAGATGTCACGTACTGCTGAGGTGGACGAGCGTCTGATGAGACTTGGACTGATACATTTCGTTCAGTTGGGTCATATGCAGCTCGATCATTCGCTTTTGCAGGGTCTGGCCATGTTCTGGAGGCCAGAGACCCACACTTTCTTTTTTCCGCACGTTGGCGAGATGACGGTCACTTTAGAGGTTCGTATCAATACCTATTTGTAATTTTATTTTTTTGGAACTATATATATGTATAAAATTTGAACTATTTGCAGGATGTGGCCTTTTTGTACGGTTTACCTACGAGTGGTAGAACCGTTACTGGACGGACCGATTATGACGCCATACAGTTACTTCAGGATTTTGCGTTGCCGGAGGATACAGACACGGAGATAATTCAGAAATGTTTCAGAGAAAAAGAACAGACGTAAGAAGGTTTTTTTAAAAAAAAATTTATGTTAATTTTAAATATATATAATTCTTACAATCAAATTACATTATAATGTAATGCAGGAAATCTTATTCCGTTAGATTCACGAAGCTGCGTAAGGTTTGGGATCAGATTGGGGGACCTGGCACAAATGATGCAGCGAGAATCGATAGATACACACGCGCTTGCGTGCTGGAGATTTTTGGGTGCGAGTTATTTCCTGACGGCACGGGTGACTCGGTTCCATGTTTCTATCTGCAATTATTGCAGGTTAGCCAACAAATAATGAAAAAAAATCACGCTTATGATATTCGTAAATATCTCACATTTATTCGTAAAAAAAAATTAATATTTGCAGGATCTTCATTCTAGTAACTCGGTGCAGTACAATTGGGGTGGGGCCACTCTTGCCATGCTATACCGAGGCTTGGACACTGCCTTCATTAATAATAATATACATGTTGCTGCTCCTTGGGTGCTCTTGCAATTGTGGTCGTATGCAAGACTGCTACTTAGTCGGCCGAAGATCATTCAGGATTTTGATGGTTGGGGTCTACCCAATATTGACTCGTGTCCGCCTTATGGGAGGTATGTTAATTTCATTTTAATTGAAATTTTAAAAATATGTTTTACTTGATTTTAACAAACAACAAAATGAAAATGCAGGAAGTGGACGACGAGACAGAAATCGAAGAAGGTGACCGGCCCTACTCGCGGTGGGATAGAGTATGCAAGGGATGTCTGCATGAAAATGAAGCCTGAGCACGTCGTGTGGAGGCCTTATGATCACATCAGGGCCCGCATGCCTCGTTGTGCCCAGGTTGAGCAGAGGATGTTCCTTCTACGCATCCCATGCATTCATTATTGGGTTGTGATGTGGCACCACGTAGATCGTGTTATGCATCAGTTTGAGCTCTATCAGACAGTTCCCCCACCGCCACCTCAGGTATATTTAACTCTTCATATACTATTTCATTATTTAATTCTCGCAATTACATTTTGTTGATTAACTGTCATTTGAATAAAACAGGCTTGGTCGAGAATGGAGCAATTGATGGGATATCACCATAATACTTATCGAGGCATTGATTGGCAAGAACTCTTTCGGTCTGAGGTCAACATGTGGACGAACACTAATGAGGCTAGGGTGGTAGAGGAGCGGCCGTGGAGCGAGGATATTTGGACCGACTACCGACGCTGGTTGAGGGTACATGGAGGTGCGCATCTTGTGCAGATTCCTGAAGGGGCAGCGTCTGGTCCGGCTCACGACCTGTCGTACCTTCGCGAGACGCCTGGTCACATGAATTTGGTAAGTTATATTAAGCAAAATTTTGTGCCTAACAAATAATTCAGTAGCTAACAAAAATTGAACAGGTCAAGCATACTTTGCGGGAGGCGTTGCGAGGATGTGCATGGGCTGTCACGAAGGGATTTCGTCGCGCTGGGAAGAAATTGCTGAGGGGGTGCAGCACGTCTTTGGATATTGTTGGCGAGCCTCATCGATTGCCTCGACTCTTAGAGTCCAAGGGTCTTCATTCAGACATCGAGTCTATCCCTGATACAGATGATGAGGATTATGCACCAGAGCCGGGATCTGTTGAGGAGCAGCAGTTTATGCAGGTATAATACATTTTTTAATCACTTTTATGAATATTATTGTTATTTTTATGCTTAATATTCTATAATTATTTTTTATTATTATTATCTGTAACAGCATGATTTCAGTCTGCATGATTGGGATACATTTTTCAATGTTCCACGACCCAGTCAGCCTCTTATTCGGAGCAGACGGTCACATTCCCAGTCTCAGACCACAGAGCCGCACCCTCCACCCCATTCCCAGCCGCAGCCTCCATCCCATTCCCAGCCCCAGACCACAGAGCCGCAGTTTACTCAGACTCAGTATCCTCCACCTCCACCATATACTCAGTCTCAGTATCCTCCACCTCCACCATATACTCAGGCTCAGTATCCTCCACCTCCACCATATACTCAGACTCAGTACGGAGGAGGGTACAGTCAGCCATTTACGTCTAGCTCCACACCTATCTCTCAGGCGGATGCTTATTACCAGGCATACGGTACTCCACTACAGGACCCATTCACACCTATGTCTCACCATCCAGTCGGCGATTCTGGAGCCTCATCTAGCAGACCGCCTCGTCATCGCACTCCATTGCCTCCCCCCCCTCCTCCCCCAGGACTTGCTCCAGGCCGAGAGCCTCGAAACTTGCCTGGTGCTCCATGGGATTTATCTCCTTCTCAGGGATGGTACCGTCGTGATGGACGTCAGTAGGATAGTGTGATATTTATTGTGATATTTATATTTTTGTATGAGAGTCTTATGATTTTATTTCGGACTTCTATTGCTATATTTCTATTTTGTGTTATGATATTTCGGACTTCTTGAGTTTTTATTTCTATTTTGCATAAAAAAGTTCAAGAAAATTCATAAAAAATCATATGATCTATTGATTGAGTATTAAATAAAATTCCAGAAAAGTATTTCTCATATTGGAAATTAAGGCTGAATATCGTATTAAATATAATTTCGCCTCTAAATTTATCCTTTAACGATGTAACTTTTTCGCACTTTCAGAAAGACTTTTCAACGAAACATTTAAAAAAACGACAAAAATAATCAATTAATAACTATCAATTAATAATTAATTAGATTAATATAAATTAATAACTATCAATTAATAATTAATAATTAATTGTATAAATTTACATTAATATAATCAATGATAACTATCAATTAATAATTAATTAGTAATTAAAATTAATTATATAAAAAAATTTCAAATTACATATTATAATTATTTATATTTATTCTGATTTTTTAGTAATTTTTTAATTATTTTTTAATATTTATTCTATTTTTTCTATTAATTACCTAATTAAACTAATTAAATAAAATAAATAAACTAATTAAATTATATAAAAAATTTCAAATTACATATTATAATTATTTATATTTATTCTGATTTTTTAGTAATTTTTTAATTATTTTTTCTATTAATTACCTAATTAAACTAATTAAATTAAATAAATAAACTAATTAAATTATATAAAAAAAACACACACACCTGGAGCGTGAGGGGGGAGGAGGGTCGCTGGCGGCTTTTGGCTTAGATCGGCAATTGGAATGCCGATCTAAGCTTAGATCGGCATTCCAATTGCCGATCTAAGCAATTTCCAACATCGGCATTCCGATTGCCGATCTAACAACGTTAGTTTTAAAATTTCGAATTTTTAAACGTTTTTTTCGATATTCGTGTGAACAGTAACGTTAGTTTTAATTTTTTCGGTGAGTCAAAACTAGTGCGTTACAATGGGCTGAAAGTTAATGTAGATAGCTTTAGGCCTTTCTAATTTGGAACCGGATAGCTTCAATGACATAATAGTTTTTCTTTAAAATGGGCCTACTAGCACCTAATTTGAATAAATCTTACCATAAATTTAAACAAAACAAATTTTAGTAGAAAATATAACCAACCTCTTGTATTTATATTATATAATGATACTTTTTGGTAAATATTCATATTCTAATAAGGCAATATAAGATGTCCTTGCATTACTTTCGGCTTCGATATCTATTTTTTTTAGTCTATCAACAAATCATAACGAGCCAATCTGTAAGTATTTGTGAACCGGTCGAATGATGTATCCATCATAAGGGTATGTTTGGAAGTGGTGTGGAACAAGAACAAGAATAAGAATAATGTTTGTTCTTGTTCTAGTTTCATGTTTTTGTTAGAACAAGAACAAGACTTATTTTGTTCTTATTCCTCTTGTTCTCAAATGTGTTTGGCACTCTTTAGAATAAGCAATTCCCACATCGGATTTTAAATTTATCTATATTTATGAATATTGTCAAAATTAGTAAAATAAAACAATTTCAAAATCTCTCCTCTAATATATATATATTGCAGTTATACATGTTGCCTCTTCACAAGTAGCAGACCACTAAAAATCAATCCCAAAAATTGAGGCTTCTACGCAAAGAATTAAGGAGAAATAAGGTGAAAAGTTGAAATATAAGAGTAATTTTGGGCCCATTCGGCCCAGGTGTAGGAGAAACAATTCGAAAAAATTAAAACTAACGTTACTGTTCACACGAATTACGATAATAACAGTTAAAAATTCAGAATTTTAAAAATAACGTTGTTGGATCGGCGTTTCAATCGCCGAAAATACAGAACCCTTGGATCAGCATTCCAATCGCCGATCCAAACTTGGATCGACGTTTCAATCGCCGATCCAAGGCCTAACCATTTGAGTCCGCTGAATTTGCTTTTTTTTAGTGCGCAATTTGATTTTTGAGTGTGAATTTGCTTTTTTTTAGTGCGCAATTTGATTTATAAACACTCAAAGTTGGTTTGCAGCTTGGATCGGCATTCCAATCGTCGATCCAAGGTCTGACCATTTGAGTCCGCTGAATTTGTTTTTTTTTAGTGCGCAATTTGATTTTTAAACACTCAAAGTTGGTTTGCAATAATTTTTTTTGTCGTTTTCCCCGCTTAAAATTGTCTATATAAGCTCAATTGTCATCATTTATTCTTCACAAACTAAGTTTTTCTCGTTAGTCTGAAATTGATAAACTTTCTCCTCGTCATTTCATATTCGCAATATCACTTCTTCGTAGATAATAATTTTAAATTAATTATTAAATTTATTTTATTTGATTTGCTAATAGAGTTTTAATTTTGAAATTTTAAGAAAATGGGTCCTAAGCCAAGCTGCGTCTCTTCTGGTGTTATTTTGATCGGAGATGAGCGGACTAGTGAACAACGATTATTTTCTGCATTGATGTTACAATATCATGGGGAAAAATTTGTAGTTAAGAAATTAGAAGGAAATCAATATCATGTTAGGGGCCTCAAATTTTTTACAGATTTAGTTGAGAGGAATAAAGGTTTTGATCTTGGAGGGTCGTGGTTGACTCACCTGCCAGCAGTTCCACCTGGTTTTGAAAATCATCCCGCAGCTTCAAATGTTGTCCATCTCCACTAAATGAATAGTATTATGTTTCTGTCATCGGTATCTTATTATGGTCATTATTAGTGAAATAAGTTTGTGTGACAGTCGTCACTTGTAATGTTTGCCTTATATTACTGAAATATGTTATTTTGTCTATTTACTTTTATTAAATTTTTTTATGATATGTATTGAAAATTAATATGCAAAGAAATTCAGAATTAAAAAATGCACACCATTAGAAGAAGAGCTAAATTTTATAACTATAATATAAATTAACACACCAAAATAAAAAAAGAAAAAACTACTTAAAAAACAAACCATTCAGTTGCTACTTAAAAACAAACTACCTAAGAAAATAAAATATTTAGATATTTTGGGTGTCCGCATATTGTAGAATTTCATCCCACCATGGGTCTTCTTCTTCGTCTTCCTTTTGTTGTTGGTTGCTCACACCAGGATTATCAGCGAATTGAGCGGCTTCGTTTCAGAAAGCTGCATCGGCTTCTTGTTGTTCTATCTCTGTCATTCTAGCGGCTGCAATACTTTTTTGTTCATCTCTCTCCTTGTGCCATCTCAGACGCTCCCTGATTTTTTTTCAAATTTCTTTTTCTTTCAATTTTTGCCTCTCTTCGGCAGCCTTTTGTGCAATTTTTCTCTTTAATTGTACGCACTTATAATTAATTTGCTCTTGTCTTTACTCTTGAATAATAAAATTTTAAATTAAGCTTTTTAAAATAAAAGCAAATCAATAATTTTGATTACGATGACACAGAAATTATATAATTTTTAATTATATATTTTTAAATTAGGAGGACACACAAATTATAATTATAATTATGATTAAAATTATAATTTGAATGAATAAATCAATAATACCGAAAAAGACGAAGAAAGAAATAATCAATACAATACGAGTGCACAGGGTTGGGATTCTTGGGAACAACCTGAGAGTAATAGTCGACAACAAAGACAACAGCGAACAAATATGAGTGCATGGGGTTCGGATCCTTGGGACCAACCTGAGAGTAGTAGCGGACGATAAAAACAAGACTGAACAAATAATGAGTACAATACCAATGCACATGATTGGGATACATGGGACCAATCTGAGAGTAGTAGACCAGTTAGAGAAGAAGCAGAGGAAGATGATGAAAAAGAAGAAGGGGATATAGACGAACTTGACGAAACATACGACCGTGGCCCGGGTTATCAGTCGAATTATGCAACGGGGGATGACTTCACTGATGAAGAGGAAGAGTTTTGGGCGTCACAGGATATGGAGGGAGAGGGTCTGTATGCGCAGGATTTCGCGAATCACGAGTATTACATTACCGGAAGGACCGATAATTACCATCCCGTTAGGCAATTTCTGGATATCTCTGAGTACAGAAATTCGATTCCACAACCGTCTCAAACAGAAACTTCTGGACTTTTAGTGCAAGGAAACATTTTTATGTCAAAACCACAATTAAAACAAGCTTGTAATAAATACGCCGTAGATAATAATGTACAGCATAAAGCCACTAGAAGTACTCCAGCATTGTATGTATTGGATTGTAAGGTACCTATCTGTAAGTGGCATTTGTATGCCCGTACAGAAAGGGAAGGTGAATTTTGGAGAATAATAAAGAATGAAGAAGAACATACTTGCGTGAGAAGGGCCGGAGATTTCACGCATGAAAATCTGACGGCAGAGGTAATCGCAAACAGCATCAGGAATGCAGTGAAGAGAGATCTTGGTATTTCTATAAATGACGTAAAATCTATATTGGAGAAAGAATATCCAAATGTAAAACCAACCTATAACAAGTTATGTAGTGGGAGAGAGAAAGCGATCGAACAACTTTTTGGATCGTGGGAGGGATCATACAACAAACTTCCGAGTTTATTATTAGCTATACAGAGAACGACCCCAGGGACACAGATCAAATGGTTGACAGAGATCGTAGGGGATCCCAACAGAGCTATGTTCACCGCAGCAGCATGGGCATATGGGCCTTGTATCGCGGCAGTACCATACCTAAGGCCTGTTATCAGCATCGACGCGTCGTTCTTATCGGGTCGCTACAAGGGAAAATTGTTAGCGGCAAGCGGTTATGACCCAGAGCAGCGGTTGCTTCCACTAGCATTTGCACTAGTGCGAACTGAGAACGAACAATGTTGGGGTTGGTTCATGAATTTTCTAAGGCGGCAAGTTATCGGAGAAGGAAAAAAATTCTGTGTTGTTTCAGATCGCTATTGGGGAATAAGGAACGCGTTCAAACAACCCCAATACGGTTGGCAAGAGGATGCGAACCCTTCATATGCCGTGCACCAGTATTGCATGCAACATGTATGTGAAAACGTGTTTAAGGCATCTGGAAAAGACGCAGCTCTACCAGACAAATTCAGAAATAAGTTGGCCAACAAGAAAAAAAGGAGGCCCTTCTACAAAATGTGGAACGAACTAAAAAAAACGAATCCAAAGGCGATCGACTACCTTGAAAAGTGTGGAAAAGAAAATGAAACAGATGGCAACGAGCAGTGGAAACCTGAAAGGTTGGCACAAACGTATGACGGTGGTTATCGTTGGGGAATTATGACGAGTAATGGATCAGAAAGTCTCAATAGCAGGTACAAGACTGAGAGAAGACTACCAGTTGTTGGACTTGTGGAAGGCACTTGGTACAAAACTGTTAAATGGTTTAATGAGAGGAAGCAAATAGCTTTGGCGAGACAGGCGGAGGGAGAACGATGGCCAAAATAAATCCAACTTAAGCTGATGAAACATACTCTCAAAGCAGGTACAAATGTACTTCCAATGTAATCATATTTACTTCTACTCTTTAAAATGTATAATGATATAAATTCATATTTACAGCGACAATAAACGTTATCACCGTTGACATTGAACGTGGAGAATTTGAAGCTCAAGTGCCATTCGAAAAAAATGATACGGGGGTAACCTGGAAGTACCAAGTTTTCCTCAAACGTGATTACCAACCGAGGGATCCTCAACTACCGAGCAGGCGTGCTTGGTGTAAGTGCAGAAAACCTTAACTCACAGGAATACCATGTCTTCATGTGGTTGCCGTATGCGGTATTGTAGGTGGGATGTTTCTGATTTTGTAGACGAACGGTACAGCACAGAGAATATGGTTAAAATATGGTCAACAGGTGATAGAGCATAAACTGATGCATGACACGATCTACGTGGTGCCACATCACGACCCAATAATGAATGCATGGGATGCGTAGAAGGAACATCCTCTGCTCAACCTGGACACAACGAGACATGCAGTCCCTGATGTGATCATAAGGCCTCCACACGACATGCTCAGGCTTCATTTTCATGCAGACATCCCTCGCATATTCTATCCCACTGCGAGTAGGGCCGGTGAACTTTTTCGATTTATGTCTCGTTGTTCACTTCCTGCATTTCCATTTTGTTGTTTGTTAAAGTCAAATAAAACATATTTTAAATATTACAATTAAAATCAAATCAACATACCTCCCATAAGGCGGACACGAGTCAATACTTGATAGACCCCAACCATCAAAATCCTTCGTGATCGACGGCCGACTAAGTAGTAATCTTGCATACGACCACAACTGCAAGAGCAACCAAGGAGCACCAATATTTATATTGTTATTAATTAAGGCAGTGTCCAAGCCTCGGTATAGCATGGCAAGAGTGGCACCACCCCAATTGTACTGCACCGAGTTACTAGAATGAAGATCCTGCAAATATGAATTATTTTCTTAAAGAATATCATCAACTCTTTCATATATTTAATTTCTTATTAAAGTGCAATAAATGTGAGATATTTATTTCTTGGCTAACCTCCAATAATTGCAAATAAAAACATGGAACCGAGTCACCCGTGCCGTCAGGAAATAACTCGCACCAAAAAATCTCCAACACGCAAGAGCGTGTGTATCTGTCGATCCTCGCTGCGTTATTCGTGCCAGGCCCCCCAATCTGATTCCAAATCTTATGCAGTTCCTTTAACCTAACGGAATTAGATTTCCTGCATTACATTATTAATGTAATTTGATTGTAAGAACTATATATATTTAAAATTAACATAAAAATAAATTTTTTAAAACCTTCTTACTTCCGTTCTTTTTCCCTTTCTCAACTATCGCCGTGTCTGTATCCTCCGGCAACGTCAAATTCTGCAGTAACTGTATGGCGTCGTAATCGGTCCGTCCAGTAACGGTTCTGCCAACCGTAGGTAAACCGTATAAGAAGGCCACATCCTGCAAATAGTTCAAATTTTATACATATATAGTTACAAAAAAAAATATTACAAATAGGTATTGATCCTTACCTCTAGAGTGACCGTCATCTCGCCAACGTGCGGAAAAAAGAAAGTGTGGGTCTCTGGCCTCCAGAACATGGCTAGACCCTGCAAAAGCGAATGATCGAGCTGCATATGACCTAACTGAATGAAATGTATCAGTCCAAGTGTCATCAAACGCTCATCCACCTCAGCAGTTCGTGACATCTTAGCCCTATGTAGTACTGCCCTCCAATGCTGTGTATATATTATTTTTTAATTATTTTAAAAAGTACTATCAAAATAGAAATATATAAATAAAAAAAAGTAAAAGAACAATAATAACTTACACCAGTGTCACGAACTTTCGACTCATCCAAATGCAATAGACGATCTGCACTAACAGGACCGGGGGGAACAACAGGTTCCGCTGATGTAGAAGCCTCGGCATCAACAGAAGCGGTAGATGTAGAAGCGCCAGGATCTCCACGAAGTCTCGTAGATCTACGAGGTGGTGCCTCTGGTACTCTTTTTCTCGGTGGCATTTTTACTACACTACAATAAAAATTATCAATGTAAATAATCTAATAAAATTTCGGCAGCATCTCCCCTGTACCTGGAGTGTTTCCGAAAAAAAAAACATCCAAATCCCTCCTAATTACAAACCCAAATCTCATACAACAAAATTTCCAAACTTATACAACAACATTTCCAATCTCATACAACAACATTTCCAATTTTCTATTTTTTTACATATTTTAAAATTTTTTTAGAATAATTATTCTAATTTTTCATTTATTTACCTCAATAAAATAAATTAATTAAATGTATAAATATTAAAAAAAAAGTCACCTCGACTAGAAGCGCTGCTTGTCTCTTTTTAGAAAATTTTCCTACATTTAAAAAAATTAATCTATCAATTTTTTATTATTTTATTTACTTTTTCTAATTTGTAATTAACTTATCCACAATTTTAAAATGTACAAAATAATTCAAAAATTTTTTGTAATTACATATTATAATTATTTATAATTATTCTGATTTTTTATTAATTTTTTAATTATTTTTTCAATATTTATTCTATTTTTCTATTAATTACCTAATTAAACTAATTAAATTAAATTAAATAAATAAACTAATTAAATTCAATAAAAAATTTTCCAATTACATATTAAAATTATTTATATTTATTCTGATTTTTTACTAATTTTTTCATTATTTTTTCAATATTTAATCTATTTTTTAATTACTTACCTAATTAAACTACTTAAATTAAATAAATAAACTAATTAAATTCAATAAAAAATTCCAAAATTAATATTATAATTATTTATATTTATTCTGATTTTTTACTTATTTTTTCATTATTTTTTCAATATGTAATCTATTTTTTTAATTACTTACCTAATTAAACTAATTAAATTAAATAAATAAAATAAATATTAAAAAAAAAACTAGCCTGAGGAGAGGAGAGTTTCTGTCCCTCGCGCGAGAGAGAGAGAGAGAGAGATGGGTTGGGGATGAGGGGTCGCTGTCTCGCTTATATAGGAGGGGAATACCTTGGATCGGCGATTGAAACGCCGATCCAAACTTGGATCGGCGATTGGAATGCCGATCCAAGCTTGGATCGGCGTTTCAAACGCCGATTCAAGGGTTCTGTATTTTCGGCGATTGAAACGCCGATCCAACAACGTTATTTTTAAAATTCCGAATTTTTAACTATTATTATCGTAATTCGTGTGAACAGTAACGTTAGTTTTAATTTTTTCAGAGAAACAATTCTCTTCGGTTTTATTAATCTTAGATCATAGACTGTGAACATTTTTGGAATACTTTTCTTAATTGGTTGGGTACTTGGGTTCTTGATCAGTAAAAATCAGCTGCTACAATTCAAGGTAAGTACAGGAATCTCACAATACAATTATCCGATTCAAAGTTAGGTGAATTAGGTTTGACATTTTTCATATCCACAATCACACAGGAATTCCCAGGATGTCAATGGAAAATTAAAGTTGCCACGTTGAGTCAAAACTAGTGCGTTACAATGGGCTGAAAGTTAATGTAGATAGCTTTAGGCCTTTCTAATTTGGAACCGGCTAGCTTCAATGACATAATAGTTTTTCTTTAAAATGGGCCTACAAGCACCTAATTTGAATAAATCTTACTATAAATTGTTTAAACAAAACAAATTTTAGTAGAAAATGGCTGAAAAATTAAAATTAAATTCAAATAATTTCTAACCTTTATTCAAAATATGTTCTTGCCATTTCTATTCCGTACGGTAGTTGTTGAGAGCAAGAACAAGAGCTGTATGATATATATATAGAGAATGGCTAAAGTGCCACGGGTGGCAATGCCACCCATTTTTCTTTTGAGTCATTTTTCAATATCCAAAATTCAAATGGTCGATCCAATTCGTTCAAGTTGATCTCTATATTGGAATATCCTTGGAGACCAAATTTTATATTTTTTTGAATTTTTTTGCTATTTATTATGATATTTTCAAAAAACATTATAATTGGAGTATTTAAGGCCCTCCAATTTAAAAATATCATAATAAATAGCAAAAAAATTCGAAAAAATGTAAAATTTGGTCCTCAAGGATATTCCAATATAGAGATCAACTTGAACGGTTTGGATCGACCATTTGAATTTTAGATATTGAATAATGGCTCAAAAGAAAATGGGTGGCATTGCCACCCGTGGCACATTAGCCATTCTCTCTATATATATATATATATATATTGCCTCAATAGATTTAATTCTTCCTCCATTTTCTCAATTTTAGTGCAAGATCACCTACCCATCAATCTTCGGAATTTCCAAAAAAAAAAAAAAAAAAAATCAATCCTGAATCCTCTCAACTCCTTGACTTCAACAACAACAAGTGGTAGTACACACCTTTGTTCTGTTTCTCGTCCAAAGGAATGGTTTGCCTGAGGTTACACGTGCCGATTAAAGTGGAAGTCATTAATTAGTCCTTTTGGTATCAATAAGGACTCATTTATTAATTTCTCTGTGGCAATCACATATTTTAATTAGCACTGTTGGATGACGAGTTCAATCTATATAGCAGCACTATTTTAACTGACCCAAATAGGTGGACTTCGAGGTCCAATTACTTTTACATGGACCTTTAGGATCCGATTGGATGAGGAGTTGAAATATGAATAAACAGTGTTATGGACCATCATTTTTTTAATTCAGAAAAAAAAAAGTTGCATCACTAATATATGTAGAAGTATATTTTTTATGTTTCAAATAAATAAACGATACATATGCTGTCACGGCAGAATTTTCTTTTCCCAAATTAAAACATCATTCTGTAATGTTCTCCAATCGTGCGTGTCGTGTCGTGTCGTGTCAAACACGATCGTGTTAAAGTCTCATGTCGTGTTGTGTTGATACGAACTACTTTTTTAATCGTGTCATGTCGTGTCGTGCTGAGTGGTGAGAAGAGGCAACACGACACGCATTCTGACACGACACGACTGGCATGATCGTATCGTGTCGTGTTGACACATCGTGTTAATTAGGGCTGTACAACGGACGGGTTTGCAAATTTTTATCAATATTTCAATCCAATCCAATTATACCGGATTGAAAAATTCCTTTAGTTAACCCACCCGTAACCCAACCCAACCCATATAAATTTTTATCTATGGATTTTTGCGGGTTTTTACGGGTTTTCGGGTTAAACGGACTATGATATATATATATATATATATATATATATATATTGTACATAAATAAAGTTGACAATATTAATTAAATAAAAATGACTTAAAAGATAATATTCTTGACAAAAATATAAGATAGAACATTAATTCAGAAACAAAAACAAAAGACCAACAATATATGTTCCCTAACAACATATAAAATTCACGATAAATGTCTAAAAAACATAACAAATAATTCATAACGATAAATATAATGTAAACTAACAGTCCATCTCTTAAATTCTCTATGTTTCTAGCCTTGATTTTTTATTTCTTTTCCATTATTATAAAGATATCAGCAAGAAGACAAAAAAAAATTTGTCTCGGCAGCATAGAAAATTTTATGCTAGGATGAGAATCATATACATAAACAAGATTTTTTTGTGTACAAGATTTCATGAACAATAAATTGCATTTGTGGGAAAGAAATCGAAAACAAATCATACATGGATTTGCCTTTCTAGATTGTCCACCGTAAGAAAATTAGAGAAATGTTTAGTTAAACAACCGGGTCGGGTACAAAGTGGGTTATCAAAAATAAATATATGACCCAACCCAGTACAGACGGATTGTCAAAAGTAAAATCCGGACCCAACCTGATAATGTCGAAACCCGCTAAAAAACGGGTCGGGTCGGAGGGGTGAAACAGTTTGGGCGGGTTTCCTTTTTTTCTGTACAGCCCTAGTGTTAACAGTGTCAAATCGTGTCTGAAACTTTTCTTTATTTTTTATAATAATTTATTAAAAATTGTTAAAATATTAAAATGGAGATATTGTTGCGGTTTATTTGACTATTCTAAAAATTCAGTATATATATCAGTACAAAATTGCCAAAATATTTTTGTTAAAAGATTAATTGATGATTTTATTTTTTTTGCTAACTCATTTCTTTATTGTTTGAACAGATTAAAAAAATAAATGTTTTAAAAAATAAATAGACGTAAAAAAAAGTTATAATTTGAATTTTAATATAAAATCAATTTAAATAATTTTTTAGGAAAATAATTTAAAAGAAGAAGTATGTTTATGATGTTATTTTTGGTAATGTTAAAAATTAAATTCGTGTTGTCGTGTAATGTTCGTGTCGTGTCAAATCGTGTTAATTTTTTAAGATTGTCAACACGACATGATAACACGATCGTGTCGTGTCGTTTTGGATAACCCTATTCAGATGCAAAAGTTTGAATGCATGATTAAATACTACGAAACATGGTGAATGCCGCATATGAAAGAAAGAGGCAATGTTGGTTTCCACTTTCTACAGTCCCGCATAAGTACATGGACTTTTTCGTACGGGATTATTATAAAAAAAAAAAAACAAATGGTACATCAGTTTTATAGGCTTTTCCCACAAGAATACAAGATTACCTCCGATTAAAGCGCTCTATGAAAAAGAAAAAGGTAAAAACAACGATTTTTTTTTTATTGAAAAAACAACGACTTGAAAAACCTGGAGCCCAAATTATTATTATATATAACTTTTGGAGCCGTGGTTACAAGACTCACAACTCAAGTCGTAATTTAGCTAATTCGCTATTTTCGCGACACGCTTGTATCTGGTTCAGGCTTCAGCTTTTGATAGATCCTTTTGTCCTTTTTTTAGTTTTTTTTTATTTATTTTAATGGTCAATGGTACTGGTCATAACTGGAAACTTATCGTCACTCGTGACCAAAACCAATTAATCAACAGAAAATTCTCCAATCTCCACTAAATGGTTGTGGAACCCACAGTAGTTTCTTCCGTGACGCCTTGGCACACGTCATATTTTTTCGGTCATTTTCATTCCACTTACTCTGATGTTTCCTTCGCATCCCTTTCCACAACATCGTCTCCAAATCTCTCTCTCTCTATAAATATATAGCCACTCTCCACCTCTCATAACCAAACTTCTCCTTTTTCTTGCGACAATTAATCAGCAACTAAGCAAATGGGCTCCTGTTTGTCAGCACACTCTGATGAGATGACAGATATCCTTCCTACTGCCAAAGTGATCGCCATAGATGGATCTCTGAGAGAGTACTCGGTACCGACGAAAGTTTCTGAGGTTCTAGATGAAAAGTTAACTGCCTCTTTCCTCTGCAGCTCGGATGAGTTATACTTGGACAGAGACATTCCTGCATTGCGGTCTCATGAATGGGTCGAATTAGAACAGATATACTTCATTCTGCCTCGATCCATGCTCGATCAGCCGTTAAAGGGGCAAGACATGGCGGCTCTTGCGGTCAAGGCTAGCTTGGCTTTGGCCGGAGCATTGGAGAAGAGATCCAGCAGAACCAGGGGCAACCGCAGTATTCAAGTCGTGCCGATTCATAAATTGGATGAGTTAGACCAAATCAAAATTGTTGGTGATCATAATAAATCTGAGCAACTGAGGAGTAGGGATAGAGCATCGGTGAAAGGCCGGCATAGTTCGTCTAGGTTGGCTGCAATTCAAGAAGCTGCAGAATGAAGCGGCATTCTAAGTTGTAGTTTTTATTTAATTTTTTTTTTTTGGAGAAAATTCTCCTGCTGCACAATTAGAAGCAGTGGTCGGAGTTTCAATTTTGATTATCAATTGGCATACTTCAAAAGAGAAAAATGTTGTATATATTTTTGTAAATAAGAAGTTACTTATTTGAAAGAAGTACAAATTGCAATTGAAATTATGTTTTGCACATGTGACATTATGTTTCTTCTTTACTTTTCCATTTCAATTCTTTACCAAATTAAAGGATCCCATAATGTATTAAATTATGTTGAGAGTCTTGAAATCTAGTTCTTCCTTTCGTTTGATCTTCGTTTGCAAATTTGATAACATACAAAGAATGAAAAAATTAATTTGTAAATATATATGTATAAAAAAATTCTCCTTAATGCAAATTTGTACTTATTAATTAGTTTTAATGAAATTTGGTATGCAAATATGAAAAGTGGTGGTGGTGGTAGCAGCAGCGGCAATAAATTGATAAAGTTTAATTTAACGTTTTTTACGTAGGTTAATTGGTGATTGTCAATGTCAGATAAATAAAATATAAATTTAGAGAAATATTTACCAAGAAAATTGTACGTGAAATCTTG
This sequence comes from Rhynchospora breviuscula, assembly GCA_027562975.1. NCBI lineage: Eukaryota > Viridiplantae > Streptophyta > Magnoliopsida > Poales > Cyperaceae > Rhynchospora > Rhynchospora breviuscula. The sequence continues at coordinate 48,958,814 of CM050398.1, forward strand.
TTATTTGCACCTTTTGATTTATAAAGGGTATATGGTCTTAATTTAACGTCTTAGACGTGACAATTTATTCAATTTAGACGTGATGTCTTGATGTAAATTTTATTTAATTGTTGAACTTTGGCATTTCCTCTGTTCACTTGCCAGTAAAGCTTATGATAACTAAGTTCATATATATTTCCCTTTTTACTTATAAATCATCCTCACTCGTGACTACAATCAAGTTGAAATTTTCCAAGAAAACGACAGAGAGGCCCACAATCAATTTTGCAAATGACGCCTTCTCTTACATCATCTCCTTTGGGTCCTTTTCATTTCAGTTTCTTAATTTGAACTTTCTTGGAATCTCTTTCACCACTTCTCCAAGCCTCTCTATTTCTCTCTTATATATGTGTACATAGCCACTCTCCACCTCTAATATCCAAACATCTCATTCTTTTTCTTTCGGCGACACACCAAAGAAAACAGCTAATCAATTAATAGGCGAATGGGCTCTTGCATATCGGCGCACACCGGTGAAATGACAGACATGCTTCCTACTGCAAAAGTGATCACCATACATGGATCTTTAAGAGAGTATTCGGTACCTACAAAAGTATCTGAGGTTCTAGATGAAAAACCCACTGCCTCTTTCCTCTGTTGCTCCGATGAGTTATATATGGACAGAGCTATCCCTGCATTGGGGTCTCACGACTGGATCGAGCTAGATCAGATATACTTTATTCTACCACGATCAATGATTGATTATCCGTTGAAGGGACAATACATGGCATCTCTTGCGGTTAAGGCTAGCTTGGCTTTGGCCGGAGGATTGGAGAAGAGATCCAGCAGAACCAGTGGCATGCGAGGTATTCAAATCATGCCGGTTAGTGAATTTGACGAATTAGACCAAACCAAAATTGTTGCTAATTTTAAAAAATCCGACAAACCTAGGAGTAGGGGAAGAGAATCGGTGAAAGCCCTACAAAGTTCGTCTAGATTGGCTGCAATTCAAGAAGCTGCAGAAGGAACATTATAATTTGTAGAATTTTATTTCATTTTATTATTTTGAGAAACTTCATTAGTGCTGTGCATAGAAGCAGTGGTCTGCGTTTCAGTTTTGATTTTCATTAGCATATCAATGAGATTCACTTTTGTATATCTTTGTAAATAGGATTATATATACAGGAAGATGTGCATTTGAAAAAAGGTAAGAAATGCAATGCAAAAGCTTTTTTTTTTTTGAGGGTCAATGCAATGTAAAAGTTAAATTGAAATCTGTTTTGCACATGGATGTTTTTTTTCTTTATTACTTTTCGCTATCAATTTTTTACCAAGTGGATCCAATAATATGTAAGTAGTTAAACATATTACTAATTTTTCCTTTGTGTGAACGTTACTTAAATAGCCGATTTATTAGCTAGTTCCAATTGCTGATAAATTCTGGCGTCCGTACTGGTTGATTTGGATAGAAGGAGAGTTCCTCACTAATAGCATAATTAATGGGAGGGAACTTGCAACTATATTAGCGAATAAGTTCTGAAGATTTTAATTTTCATTACTAGCCTGTACTACGCATGCAACGAGTGGAAAATTCCCTTTCTCGGTGTATGTTAATTTGATCTATTGAATTGTGTTGATAGTTTTTTTTTTTTTTAGGGTCAGGTGGCAATCATCACTCCAACAAATTTTATTAATAAGAAAAAATTACAAAGTTAAAAGTGTAAAAGAAAAAAGAAAAAAGGAGGGCTAGTCCTATATATGTACAAAAGAAAGACAAAAAAAAAAAATGTAAGAATAAAAAATAAAATAAAAAGTCGAAGCATGCTTAGTCCAACTGCACATGCATGTAGTGATCTCCTTTAAAACCACCTCAGGCGTTATATCAATGCTCTGAAAGATTCTTTTATTCCGGACCTTCCAAATATTCCAAGTTGTTGCTGCCCAGATGATGTCCCGATTGTGTTGATAGTTTTGACATCTAGTTTTTTGTTTTGTTTGATCTTGGGTTGGAATTCAATATTTTTTAAAAAAAAATGGTAAAATGACAAAGTAAATACATATGTATTAAAAATATATAGTTTCTCCTTCATTCATTTTTTTTATCTGTTTCAATTAATTTTGGTAGGCAAAACTTGCTACATTAATTATTATTATTATTATTGTTATTGTTATTGTTATTATTATTAACAAATTAATTTGTACGTTTAATTAAGTTGTACAGTACAGGTTAATTTAAGACGGGTACCTCGCATTCATATTTAGATGTTTAGCATATATACAAGTATATAACCTCCACGCCCTGTGGCTTTAAGAACAAGAAAATGTGGAAATAATGGATCTTCGGTCAGTTATTCTGTAATTGAATGTGACTTTTCAGAAGTTTTGAATCACATATTCTTAAACAAATTTGTAACTACAAAACTAAGGTTGTTTGGTGCCATCTAACCCGGGTACAGGCTATAGAGAGGATATAGACTAATCAAACATAGCTCTATACTTAGAAGGATGCAATAATCATTAATCAGCATGGAAGTGTTGTAAGAATGCGTTCTTAGTGATAAAAAATAATAAAATTAGAATGGAGGTCGTAAGTTCGAATCCAATTAAGAGACGCTTCGTAATTATTTAATTTATTTAAAAAAAAAACGACTTTCAAAGTGTTACCAACTTACCATCCAGTCAAGCATGATAGACAAATGATTGCTCGCTCGATTTTAAAAACGGATATATAAGTTAACTTAAACAGCTTTTGACTGCCTGCGCAGGGTCAATTTTCGCTTTCAAGTGCTAATTTGACCATCAAATCATGCGGCCATCCGGGCAAGGTTTCCTTTTATAAAATATATGAGAGGTCAGAATATAATACCGTCTCCTTCAGCTATTAACTAAACAAGTTTATACAAGTTATTTTCTCTTTCCTTTCTATTTTTCGGTCGTGGTTTATAGCTGATAACTAATCGTCACTCATGACTGCAAACAAGTGAAAGTTCTCCAACAGAAAAGGACTTTTCTCTCAAAAAAAAAAAAAGAAAAAAAAAAGAGAAAAGGACTGTGAGACCCACAATCATTTTCATTATCGAATAAATGACGCCTTCTCCTACCTCATCTCCTCTGGGTCCTTTTCATTCTAGTTTGTTTGAACTTTCTTTGAATCCTTTTCACCACTTCTGCAAGCCTCTCTATTTCTTTCTTATATATATATGTGTAGATAGCCACTCGTCACCTCCAATATCCATACATCTCATTCCTTTCCTTTCGGTGATACACCAAAGAAAACAAGTAATCAATAGGCAAATGGGCTCTTGCTTATCGGCACACTCCGATGAAATGACAGACATGCTTCCTACTGCAAAAGTGATCACCATAGATGGATCTCTAAGAGAGTATTCGGTATCTACAAAAGTATCTGAGGTTCTAGATGAAAAACCCACTGCATCTTTCCTCTGCTGCTCCGACGAGTTATATATGGACAGAGCTATCCCTGCATTGGGATCTCATGAATGGATCGATTTAGATCAGATATATTTCATTCTCCCTCGATCCATGCTTAATCAGCCACTGGAGGGCAAAGACATGGCGGCGCTTGCAGTTAAGGCTAGCTTGGCCTTGGCTGGAGCATTGGAGAAGAAATCAAGCAAAATTGGAGGCAAGCAAGGCATTCAAGTCATGCCGACTCGTAAATTGGATGAATTGGGTCAAACCAAACTTGTTGGTGATTTTAAAAAATCAAAGCAACCTCGGAGTAGGGGAAGGTTATCGGTGAAAGGCCGGCATAATTCCTCTAGGTTGGCTTCCATTCAAGAAGCTGCAGAATGAAGCGGCGTTCTAAGTTGTAGAATTTCCTTTTATTTATTTATTTATTTTTGGAGAAAATTCATTACTGCTGTGCGCGCTTAGAGTTGGAGGCAGTGGTTCTAGACTCAGAGTTTCAGTTTTGATTTTCATTGGCATACTTAAAATGAGAATAAATGTTGTATATATTTGTAAATAGGATTATATGTAGTTGAAAGAAGTGGAAATGCGATCGAAATTCTGTTTTGCACTTGACATGCATGTTTCTTCTTTACGTTTCATTTTCCCTTTCAATTCATTACCAAATGGTTCCCATAAATCCATAATGTATTGAATTATGGTGAGAGTTTTGAAATCAAGTGTTTTCTTTTGTTTGATCTCTGTTTGCAAATTTGACAACATATACAGAATGAAAACTGAATCTTTAAATATATATATTTATAAAAAAACTTATGTTCTCCTACAAGCAATTTTTATTTGTCAGTTTCAATGAAATTTGATATGCAAATACCAAATAATAATAATTATATAGACTTATAGAGTAACAACAACAATGACAACAACAACAATAATAATAATAAATAAATAAAATAAAATTGTATGTTTTATCTATAACTTGGTTGGCGATTGCCAAACCAACAAAATTTAAATTAAAAAAATACACAATTTATATAAAAAGTAAGTAATTTATCGAAAAATTGTAGTTAAATCATGCTGAGTGCACCTTAATTTATAAAGAGTATATGGGGTTAGAAAAATTGAACAAAATAATGAGCATAATATGATGTTTTGTACATAGTTTCAGACCAAAATTGTTATGAAACCTCTCCCCTGCCCTGTGGCTTGAAGAACAAGAACATGAAGATAAAACATATATCTTAGCTCAGTTTCCCCGCGTCTTAAATGTGACCTTCCAAAAGCTTCGAACCACAGACTCTTAAACAAATTTTCTAACAACAGAATGAAGGTCGTTGTTTGAACTTTCAAATTATTTCGATACAGGGGTTCAGATATGAGATATGGATGCATGAAGACAGATCAAACTTGGTAGGTCTAAAGTAGGATACAATAATTTACTTGCAATTAATTGCAAGAGTTACTGTCGAGCTAAGCATGATATGTTGGCATGATGTGCCATATTGTCGCAGCATATAGTTTGAGACAAATGGTTGTGCGCGTTTGAATTTTCAAGAAAAATTAAAGGCTGCAAGTTAAACGATAACCAGGAAGTTAACCTGCAACCTCTTTTAACGGCCTCCATAGAGAGAGCTTTCGCTTTCAAGTTCCAATTTGACCGTTCTTTCATGCAGGTTGTTTCAGTTTAAGAAAATTCAAAGGTCACAACACTACATCAGAAAACATTTTTAGCACCGCCACAATAAGACCGGTTTTTAAAAAATCCGGTTCTAAAAATATTCAGTGGCAATTTCGATATTGTCAGAATTTTTTTTAAGACCGGTCCTATAGAGTTCTCAAAAATCATCCTAAATTTCTGTTTTTTTTTCGGACCGGTTTTTATAAAAAACCGGTCTTAAAAACATACTTTTTAAGACCGGTTTTTTATAAAAACCGGTCCTATGGAGATCAAAAAATAAACCCAAAATTCAGTTTTTATTAGGACCGGTTTTTTATAAAAAACAGGTCCTATGGAGATCAAAAAATAAACCGAAAATTCAGTTTTTATTAGGACCGGTTTTTTATAAAAAAAACCGGTCTTAAAAAGTATGTTTTTAAGACCGGTTTTTTATAAAAAACCGGTCCTAATAAAAACTGAATTTTTTCTTTTCTTTCGGTGACTTTTTAAGACCGGTTTTTTATAAAAAACCGGTCTTAAAAATTGACAGATTTTTTCTTTTATCTCCTTCCCTCATTGATTGTTCTGTCCACACATTCAATTCTCTCCGCCCCTCCTCTTCGAGCCCCTCTCTGCTGCCTCCTCTCTAAACCGAGCCCCTCTCTCCCTCTCTGCTCGACCCCACCTGTGCTTCTATCTTCGTTGTTCTCTCTCCAGCCCCACGCTTCCACCTTGACCCCTTCTCCTCTAAAATCACCGCATCTTTCGGCACAGCTGCCGAATCGGCTGCACAAAACTTGGGGTCGGAGAGGAAGGCCTTGGCTGTCCAGCGCAGCCTTGCTACCTTCAAGCAGGATGGTTCCCACATGATGCTCCGCCTCAAGTCTCTCATGGATTTCAAGGTTCCCCCCTTTCTTTCTTTCTTTCTTTCTTTCTTTCTTTCTCATCTCAATTTCTGAACCCAACGCCAAACCTCAAGTCTCTATTGGAAATCAATTATATTTTTCGATGGTTTTAGTAGTTTCTAGTTGCTATCTAATTTACATAGATAATTTTACATTAGTCAAAGTAGCAAAAGAAAAAAAATAATTAACAGAAGGCGATGAAAATATTATGTCAGGGAGGCGATGAAAATATTATGCCAGGGAGGCGATGAAAATATTATGCCAGGGAGGCAATGAAAATAGTATTTTTTTTTCACTCTAATTCAAAAATTGAATGCAGTGTTGAATATTGCATGAATATTATGGCTAGCAAAAATGGAGCTAGCCCAAAAATAATTTTTTTTTAATTATTGATTTTTAAGACCGGTTTTTAACTAAAAACATGTCTTAAAAATAGTATTAAGATCGGTTTTTAACCTTAAAAACCGGTCTTAATAATTAGTAAAATTCGAAAAAAACAGAACCATCTTTAAGATCGGTTTTTTACAAAAAACCGGTCTTAATGTTATGTTTTTTATGACCGGTTTTTTGTAAAAAACCGGTCTTAAAGATGCGCATTCTTTTTTTTATCTGCTTCTGTCTGATTTTTAGCACCGCTTTTTTAACACCGGTTTCTTATATATTTTTAACACCACATATTATTAGCACCACCTTCAAACCGGTCTTAAAGACCATTAAATAACAGGTCTTAAAAATAAAAAGTGGCGTAGTGCAAGATAAATCTCCCCGTCTCTTTCAAGTATATCAGACTTGCGATCTCAAAAAAGAAAAATATCAGACTATTGTTCCTACGAAGTTACCTCAAACAGGACATCTTGAATACAAAAAAAGATTAAGTCTCTGCATTAGAACCGTGGGTAAAAGAATCAACGACTATTAAATAAGAAAAATTGTGTTTTTTTATTATTTACGAGACACTGTCAAAAAGGTCAAACTAATTATGTTTAATTTTCTTATATTATTTTTTTATTATTTCAGTACATCAATGAGAAGTGATGTACTGAAATAAATTCGATTTAATTGGTAAACATTGGTATCAGCACTGTCCACTTACATGCAGGTTAACTGATAAATTATCGTCACTCATGACCACAGACATAGTGGGAATTCTCCAAAAAAGGAACTGCGAGGCCCACAATCATTTCTCTAATGACGCCTTCTCATACATCAGCTCACTCCAGGTCCTTTTCATTCCAATTTGTTTGAACTTAATTTCTTTGTGTCCCTTTCACCACTTCTCCAAGTCTCTCTCTCTCTCTCTCTTATATATATAGATAGCCACAGATCTATACCTCTTATATCTAAACTTCTCATTCTTATCTCTCATCGACTAACCAAAGAAAACAATTAAATCAATTAATAGCAATGGGCTCCTGTTATTCAGCATATTTTGATGAGATGGCAGATGTTCTCCCTACAGCCAAAGTGATCACCATAGATGGTTCTCTAAGAGAGTACTCAGTGCCGACGAAAGTTACCGAGGTCCTAGATGAAAAGCATGCTGCCACTTTCCTTTGCTGCTTGGATGAGTTATAACTTGGACAGAGGTATCCCTGCATTGGAATCTCATGATTGGGTCGAGTTAAATCAGATATACTTCATTTTACCTCGATCCATGCTTGATCAACCGTTGAAGGGGCAAGACATGGCAGCACTTGCCATTAAGGCTAGCTTGGCTTTGGCTGGAGCATTTGAGAAGAGCTCCGGTAAAGCTGGCAGCAAGTGAGGTATTCAAGTCATGCCGCTTCACGAATTGGATGATCAAACATTCGATCAGACGTACACAATCTCTGGTGATTTCAGAAAATATGAGCAAACTAAGAGGAGAGCACTCTCACAGAAAAGTAGAACAAAATTGAGGGGAAGAGCATCGGTGAAAAGCCGGCATAGTTTGTCTAGCTTGGCTGCCATTCAAGAAGTTGCAGAATGAAGTGGCTATCAGTTGTAGAATTTTTTTCTTTTTTTATCGATAGTGGTCAGAGTTTCAGTTTTGATTTTCATTAGTGTACTTAAATGAGAGAAATGATGTACATATTTGTATATTGGAAGATATGTATTGAAAAATAAAGAAATGCAATGTCAAAAATTTAACTGAAGTTCTGTTTTGCCGTTGTATGGATATTCCTTAATTACTTTTCGCAATAGATAAGTAATAAATTATTCCGACCACTGTCAATGTTAGTTGAATAGCCGATTTGTCAGTGATGAGAAATTAGCTAGTACTTGCTGCTCATAAGTTCTGGTTGTACTGGTTGATTTCGATAGAAGTGTCTTTTTAAAATTAAAAAATCTTTTTGTACCGCTCATAAGATTATGGTTTGACCTCTAAATCAAGTATCAAATCAATTTTAAATTTTATAAAACTTATATGAAAATACATCACTTGTTAAAACGAAAAAGATCAACGATTTAGATTCGACACATTTAAATTTTAAATTTTAAAATGTTAATGAAAAAAATAAAGTTGTGGCATTCATGGTGGCACTCTAAACTTGTGGCACAAGAACTTCACTCATTTCATGCATCATTTATTTTATTTTTATTTTGGCAATTATTCATAAGTTCTAAAGTATCACTTTTGAAAATTTACTGATTCAATTAGTTATTTCGGTCAAATGAACTGTAAGTCAAGGAGACTATTTTGCCTTTTCCGGTTTTCCCATTATCACATCTTAAATTTGGTAAGAGCGAAGGTAAAATATCCGACCAAAAACCCCACTTGCGATGAAACATCCTCTGTGGACCGTACGTCAACCTCAAGATATATTTGCCATAATTTGATAGACAAGAAAGAGCAAAGCATATATTTTCCGAAGACTTTTGGTGAGTGGCGCCGTCGAATCAGTAATAATGAAACTCACTGAGTCACTGTGCATATGTTCCTGGGCAACCGCCAATTGTAAATTTGTAATTGGTTGATACTTGATAATACTAATCCTAAGTCGTCATGCATGACCACAGACCGTTAATTTGCGCCTTCTCCAAGAAAAGATAATTTTGGCGCGTGCAAATTAAAGCATGTCCCCATTATGCCCACAAATTAAAAAATGAAACGAAAACGAAGTCCACAAACAGTTTGACGTCTCGACGATCTATTTATCTGTAACAAACTAACAATCAATCTCTATATAAGTAGGTAAGGGAGTTTGACCATCTAATTATACCCTATTAATCGGGAATGTTTGATGACGCGAAGTGATAGTGCCGTTTGTCTTTTTTGCCCAGGAATTTTTTTAGGCCGTTCGATCATCAATCCAATGGTGCGGTCCAATAAAATATTTGTTTATGTGACGTCACACATAAATGTTCAAGAGTCTCGAATAAAAATTCGGTCTTCACCGAGAAAAGCTTCTGTCCCTTGGATAAAAAATCATTTCTTTGTAGGATTCATTGTGATACAACAGTGTGGCTCAAAGTGTAGCGACTCGCTCTATTGGATTTTTATTTCTCAGCTGCATGTCCTACACCAGATCCTTTACAGAATTCTCCACATTAATTTATAGTTTGACTAGGTATGCCCCACATCCAGAAAACCTAGCATATTAAACAATTACCATTAACCAATACTTAGGTTGGACTCGGTTCATTAAAGTTAATTTGTATTTGTATCCGATACGATGATGGAGCGGGAATACGCTATTTAAAAAAAACTTGAATACGGGAGTATATATAAAATAATAAAAAAAATCACATTATATATCAAAATATTTGATTTTTATAGTGTATCTGCTTGTTGTCTATTATTCTATTTTTATTATAAAAAATTCAACTCCAAAGTACATTATCTAGTATTTTGCATTTTTAGATACAACTACAGGATAGTAGAATAGATCATTTTTTTTTTCAAGTTCTAACCTAAAAATATATACAAAACATACCAAAAAATGAATCCAACGCATATCTTGATAAATTTTGACTGAATCCGCTAATCAAATACATTAAAATAATAGGATTGGCCACATGGAATATCAGATGTGAATCACATGAGTATCGGTATCGGATACATATCCAATACGGATAAAGAAAATTATAATCTAGATTTCGAAAGTATCCGTGTAATTATCTAGATTACGATAATAAATTATTAAAGAAAATACAAAAATGGAAAAAAAAATGTACATATAATCTCTTCCAAGCGGTTGGTAATTATATTCAAGTTACTGAATTCAACTCGGATAACTGAATTTAGTTTTCTAAGTATATTTATCTGATTTCATCCATAATTCACAAAGAATACTGTATATATAAATGCTTAAATTTTAGGAGAATGGCTAACGTGCCATCGATATGGCACGGAGGGTCCCATGCCATCAAGTTATTTTTTGAGATCCAAAATTTAAATGGTCAATCCGAACCGTTCAAATTGTTCTCCATATTAAAATCTTTTTGGAGATCAAATTTCATATTTTTTCCGATTTTTTTATTTATTATGATATTTTTTTAAAAACATTATGATTAGAGTATTTCAGGCTCTCCAATTTGAAAATATCATAATAAATAGCAAAAAAAAAAAAATTTGAAAAAAATGTAAAATTTGGTCTCCAAGAGTATTTCAATATTGTGATCAACTTGAACGGTTTGGATCGACCGTTTGAATTTTAGATCTTGAAAAATGAGTCGATAGTAAATACGTGCCATCGATTGCGCATAAGCCATTCTCAAATTTCAGATGCTCAGTTTGATTATATAAGAGAGATATTGACTAAATCAAATTCGTAGTATGCAACGACTTATGACAATAGGTCTTAGGTCAGAATTTACATATTGGAATATACTACTTATTCTTGCTGCGTACTTTTTTGTTTTCAAAATATGTGGTGTTCGAAGATATGTATATGGTATTGATCAGAGGTGTAAGTTATATTATATATGGGAATTGGTGCAACATATATGCGGTAGCTTTATTATATAAATATAATTTACACAACAGTACAACTGTTGCAACAAAATTGTTTATACTGCAGTCGAGGATCAATGCAAAATTGCAAACAGTGAAATTTGCACAATTCAGTTTTTTCAATTTTAATAAATTAAAGTTTCGATCGGCCCGGAAAGTTAAGAGGGACAATTTTGTACGGAGTAAGCAGAATGGGCCGACGGTCCATTAATCCCCAAAGAGAGCCGCTATATTATCAGGTATGTTCAGATTCATTTTCACTTTTTTAGGTTTTTTTTTTCAGAGCTGATAATCGTCATCCAAAAAAAAAATCATCCGTGTCATCCAACTCTTCCCATCCTTCCTCCCGCGATATTTTTTCCGCCCGTCGCTAACTCTCCGTTCCCTCTTTCGTGCTCTCTTTCCTCTGCCTCGCCTCCTCCTCTCCTCCCCTCTCCTCTTCTCTTTTCGATTTTTTTCCATGACTCCATCTCTGTCTCATTTTCTTCTCCCTCTAACACGTGCACTTTATCTTTCCTTTTCAAAATGAACAGATACGACAATAATTGAACAGTTACAAAAATAATATGAACATATAATCAAAATGTATATATACAAGAATAAAAATGAACATACATAATAAATAAATTGAAGAGATATAATAACTAATTGAACATATATAATAAATAAATTGAAAATATATAACCAACAATATGGACTCATACAAAAAGTAAAATTGAACAAATAAACTGAATAGAAATAAATTGAACAGATATAACAAATAAATTGAACAGATGTAGCAAACATGTTGACTCATGCAAAAAAATAAACAATGAAAATAAATTGAACATATATAACAAATAAATTGAACAAATATTAAAAAAATAAATTGAACATATATTACAAACAATTTGGACTCATACAAAAGATAAAAAGTGAACATAAATTGAAGATATATAACAAATAAACTGAACAGATATAACAAATAAATTGAACAGATGTAACAAGCATGTTGTCTCATACAAAAAGATAAAAAAATGAATATAAATTGAACATATATAACAAATAAACTGAACAGATGTAACAAGTAAACTAAATAGACATACAACAGAAACAAAAATAAAAAAAAATAGAGGATAGAAATGAGGGAGGAGAGAGGAGATAGAAGGAGAAGAGACGTGAAAGAGAAGGAGGGTAAGGCGCTGAAGAGAGGGAACGAAAGGGTAGGCACTAAAAAGAAGGGAGGGAAGGGGATGGGGACGACGTGAAAAAATAAAGGAGGCACTTGCTAGATGACTCAGATGACAGAACGCTGGTTGGTAAGTAGTAATTATTTTTTTTTTTGACAAATTATTTTGAGAAATGATAATTTGTCATCGCTTCATCGTTTGAATAAAATGCACACTAAAAATAGACAAGTTGAATATATAAATGATCAAAGTGAACACACAAAAAAATAAGTTTTGTCATCCCTTGTTCAGATTTTTATATGCATATTCAACTTATTTATTGAACTTATTTGTTTGTATATGTTCACTTTGATCATTTATATGTTCACCTTGTCTGATTTATGTGTTCATTTTGTTTAAATGATGGCAAAACTGCAAATGACAGTACTCAATTTTCAATTATTTTTAGGAGACTTGGATAGTCTGCCTAAGGTTAATTCCTTAATTTTGTAATATGAGCAAGGTTCTAGTACCACCACTTTTGATTGTTGATAGGACGTTTTCATACCATGGTTTTGATCCGATTTGGACCTAAATTATGTTTGAATCTGTGTTTTTACTTGATTTCATCATTAATATGTTAGGAGATAGGTACTGCTTTGGCCTATTGTTATTTTGTAGGACAATCATCAAAGTGGACTCAATTCTATACATAAAAGCAGTCACGAGCTACCTAACCATGTGCATAGTTGACTAGACTGCGAGAACAGTCGATCAGATTGGGAAGACGGTCGACCAGACTGAAGGAGATAGCCAGAATTCAAGTTACGACATTTCAGTCAGGCTGCTTACTTGGTGAGCAACCTGCCTACTTGATGAGTGACCCGGTTGATATTTCAGTCAACCCGTTTGGACCAGTTTCGACAGTTTCCAGATTTAGGCAGTTATTCTTGGTAATTGCTTTCACGCGTTTTTTTTCACAATTTGACCGAATTACCAACACATTTTCTATCTCTAGAGGTTATTTTCAATGCCTATATAAGTGCCTGAAGACATATTGCTAAGGGGTTCGATTTTGGAGAGGTTTTAGACATAAAGAGATTTAGGATTTCAGAGCCAGGAGCTTCAGTCGACCAGACTGGGGATCCAGTTGGGCAGTCTGTAGAGTTCCAGTATCTTCAGTAGGCCCGCTTAGAAATTCATTCGGGCCGCTCGTAGAGTTTCTAGAGCAGAATAATTGAAGAATTGATCTGATTGGTTGTAATCTTTCTTATTCTTTGATTATGTACTGCTTGATGATTGATACATGTGCCCGTTTAACTATGAATTCGTTAGAGTAGAGTAGTTAATTAGGGGCTATAGTTGTGAACTTATTTACTTAGTTGAATTTACATGTTTAATTAGTTTTATTTGATTTCTTGTGTTTTATCTCTTGTGCTTGAATTGATTACTTGATATTTTTGAACTGCGCTAGGTAGATTTGGTATTTTTCCGTCAAGTAGTAGCTAAACTTGAATGATAGGAAGTAAGTCCAACCAAACCTAGGTTATTTCAATTGTATCAAACTAACTAAACGGTTAATAGCCAAAAGGTTAGACCTAGATCAAGAACCATAAATGGTGAAGTCTATTCCCAACAAACGAAAGTTGAGGGATGTCATAGATCAAAGGATTAAATTTATAGAACTTAAACTAAGAAATGAAAGTTGAAACTTAGGTTTTGTAGGAGATTAATCGAGTTAATTGATATCCTTGACCCGTACGAAAGTAGTGTTAGGAACTCAAGTCCATGTGCAATTTTAATTTTTATTAACATTTAACAAGCAATTAACACGCACGAAAAACGGATCTAGTTATTCAAGTAATTAACACGTAAAAGGAGAAGCGTAGGAGGTTTACCTCTCACGAAATCGTATTCGCGAGACTCGAATCCAATCTCTTGGAGTCGGTGGCGTGCTCGTCACCCTCGCGGCTGCCTCCGGTTGCCTCGAGTCCACCTAGAAGATTAACCAAAGTCTCAAGAGAAGTGCTAGCTTGTCCAAGACGATAGCTAATTCCCTGTTTTACTCCTTCGCGCGGTTAACTGTTTAACTGGAAGGAAAATCGCTCAACACATGAGCTAGAGAGGGAGATGGAGGCGCATGCAAGAGGAGAACCAATTCTGCCCTCTTGCTTGAGCCGTCGGCTAGAGAGAGAGGGAGAGAGAGAATTAGGTCAAGCCTTGGTGTTTCCATAAACGACGTTGCTATATATGAAGCCTATCTCTCTTCTAATTTTATCTGGACAGATTTGCCCCTCAAAATCTGAAAATTAATGGGTAATTATGGGCTACACAACATATTATATTAGCCCATTAATCCACTCCATTAATCCATCTCAAATCGGGCTTTTAATTAACTGATTAAACAAAAGACCGATCAGCTCAGTATAATAAATATACGTTGAACGAACTTAATTATTAACATATTAATAATTAATTTAGAATTAGCATATACATTATATTATTTCTATATGATCCATTTGAGTTAATTAATTATAACGGTTCGCAACGGTATATAATTAATTAATCAACTTATCATATATTCGCAGTACTCGCTACTGCAAACAAATAAATAATGCACGTTTGGTTAAAGTCCTATTTGTGTGACCCTTTGAGGATTTATGCTATGTTGGCTATGAAAATAAATCATCATTTATTTCCATTAATCATAAGCGGTATCTAGCAACACGTTATGATTCCCAATTTGCATAAATTAAATACTGTACCAATACAGCACTTCAATCCTGCATAAGAAATGGTATCTTATTGTTTTGATTCCTATGTCACATGATATCCTTGTATAATCCAAGATAGGAATGTGTCATTCTTGCAGATTATACGTTTCTTGATCTAGAGTTGATCGCCTAGTTGCGCGCATACGATCCAACTCCATCAAGGGGCCCAGTAGATATCATCACTCACTAGGTGAACTAATGAGGGACATACGGTTGTCTTGATGAACAGTTTTTCCCCGCACAATTCAAGAGAACATAAATAAAGTCCGTATAGCAGCCCTTATCAGGAATCAACGTTAGACGATATTTATAGAACCTATCCTCATGTGGAAAAACTGAACCATCTCAAACTCAGAATCAAACACGTATGAAATAAATAATGACACATAACACAATCCATATATTTATTTCATTGGGTCATGTCCTGTGCTATGTTCCAGTAACATACACATATGCAATTAAGTCGGTAACTCCTTACCCATGATTTGTAGAACTTAATCATCACTTAACTTGCATACTAATCTTATATGATAATTAATTTTTCTTGTTAATTATCAAGATTATGGACTCTTTAGAGATATTATTGTCATTCTAACGAATGATCCACAGAGATCTACAATTCAGATCCTCAACTTGAATGATCTGTCAATAATAAACTGTAAGAACAAATGATCAAGTATCATCAACAACATAAACTAATATAATAGCCACCAACTGATTGGCTTCTAGGACATATCTCTAACAAGTAGGATTAAGGAAAGTTAATTAAATCATTAATCTGCACAACTATCAAATAAAACTAAGGTAATATGTAGCTTCGCGGACCGTTTGGATTACAGGCGGGTTGTTTGTGCCAGTCTAGAAATAAGCCGGCCGCTTGAAGTCTTGTCGACCTAGGTTCTCAAGCGGACCGCTCATGAAAGTGAGCCGGTCGCTTGAGGCAAGACTAAGTGGATAAAAGTAGCAATTTTAACCCCAAAACCTAATATGTTTTAGTCTAAACCTCAATTTCTGAACTGTTAATTTAGGACCTTTAAACTTTTTTTGCAACTTGTATCAAATCTAGATTGATTAATGATATCTCTTATTTTTATACTCATTTTGACCATGCTTAGCATCAAAATTACACTCAAACCAATGCAATTATCTCATAATTAACTGTGATTTCCAGGATATTGGTATTGCCGCCGCTTCTTATTTATTTTGTAGAATTTTCGTGGAAATTGAAGACGAGACACGACAAGCAAGAAAGATTTGAGCCTAATCCATAGCTAGACGACTCATTCCTGGCTCACAGACGCATGAAATAGACCCGGAAAGACCCACAAGCACCAAGGCAGATCAAATTCCTCACGAAGGCCCAAGTTTCAGCCCATACCCCGAGAAAAGAGCGACATTTCGGTCCGAAATCCACAGATTTCGGTCCGAAATTTATATATGGAAGGTGAAATTTGGTAATTCTGCAAGAAAGGAAAGGCTCTCTCTGGCCCTAGCCGCCTTCTGGACTTTTCCTGGGTATTTCTAGGCGTGATTCACAGGCAGCCAGGGACATTACCTTCTCCCACATAGTTTTCCACCTCTGGCACAAGTGTTTTTGGCTATTTCCACGAAGTTTGAAGGCAAGGCAGCGGAGTTTGGACACGGCGGCAGCTACCCAGATCTGTTCTCCATCGACTTCTGACCATAGAAGAAGAAGTAAAGCATTGAGGCTATTTGGTTAACTCTTTCATGACTTTATCTTGTTATTCTATGGGTTTATTTGTTGTTTTATGTATGATACTTGTTGTTATTCGTAGTATGAATATGTTAGGCTAAATTTTAATATGTCTTAAGGTTAGGTAGTAGTTTAATTTGGTATTTGTTATGGTTTGATGAGATACGATTACGTTATGTGATGTTGCTGTGTTGAGATATTATTTATATGCTTGGCTATGTTTATGATTTGTTTGATTGTTTACCTATGGATGAACTGCAGCGTCTTTAGGGCATTAAACTAGAATAGATCGTAAAAATTACTAAGTATTTGAGGTAAGCCATTCACTCGAAAGAGGGGTTAACTAATCAACCGATAGGTGCAGTTTCTACTGATCTGAAAGGACTTAGATATCTCTGGAATTCCAACACAAAGACCTTAATTGACTAATTTCCAACACGAAAGTCTAGGACTAGTCGGTTACGTGGTAAAAATCGAGTTCCTTACCAAATCCAATCCAAAATTGCGACAACTGAGGTCAGGATTTAGGTCTGGTCGATAAGTAACCTTCACATAACTTAACCAAAAATTATCAAACCAAAACAGAGAGTCTGGAGTGAATTTCGGCTCGATGGTCTATAAATTTCGGTCAGAAATTTATAGATTTCGGTCCGAAATTTATAGATTTCGGTCCGAAATTTCCTCTGTTACGCGCGAAAGCGAGTAGCATTGACGCTTCAGAGCCAAATTAAATGAACCCAAACCCTTAGGACATTTTATTGCATCTTTTTGAGTCTAGAAAAATACAAAAATCAACCCAAATAAAAAATATATTTTATTATTTATATCTTCAATTTTAATTGTTATTTAATATTGCCTTTTTACATTAAAACTTCACAAAAATCATTCTGTCTAGCTTTTAAGAAAAATTAAGTCCGGTAATCATTTTTACTGTCCCTGTGGATCGACCCTTAGCTTTGCCCAACGACTAGTAGGGTAGAACGAAGAAATATAAATTCATTTGACCTAGGTTCTCAAACCTCTATCAAATTGGCGCCGTTGCCGGGGACGGTTTTGATATCGAGTACTTATTTTAGTATTAGGAGACTAGATTTTTTTATTTTATTTAATTTTTCATTGTTTTCTCTTGTGTTGTAGGTTGAGAACTGGCCGGAAAATCTAAAAATAGCAAGTCACAGCCTCAGATTTCGCGCAAATATTTCACCAGAAGGCTTGATTCAGATCCAGAGCTCAGCGACCAAGCGGATTCGAGCCATACTCACTCCGTAGTTCAACCGGCTCCTGAAACAACACAAATTTCGGACCGAAATTCTCAAATTTCGGACCGAAATTCTCAAGAAAAAGAGAAAACAGCGGGCGACATGGCAGGAAACGGAGGCCCTCTCAACATAGAAGAAGAGACCCAGAGGTTGGAGGCCCTGAGGCTCCAGCTTGAGCAATGGGAGGCCAGAGTCGCAGCCGATCGCACTCGTCTTGACAATCAAAGGCGAGCACTTGATGACGAGCGTCGGCGATGGGAGAATGAAGACGAGAGCGTCCATGGCAACTCTGATGGGGAAGATACAGAGGAACCGGCCAGATCTCTAATGGAGATTGCAGCCCCGAAAGCCAAGGACGTAGCAGGACCAGTGATCATCCCAGGAATCGATGCTAATAACATGCAAATTGCTCCAGCGCATGTTACATTAGTGCAACAAAATCCATTTTATGGAAATGAAAATGAGGACCCACATGCTCACTTGCAAACCTTTATTGATTGCACACGTTTGATTAAATTTAATGGTGTCCCTCAACAGGCCATTAGACTTTTGTTGTTTAGATTCACTCTTAAGGACCGAGCCCAAAAATGGTACAAGACTCTCAAAAAGGGGTCTGTTAAGAGTTGGGATGCGATGGCACAAATTTTTCTTAATAGATACTTCTCTTCTGATAGGGCAGATTCAATTAGGAGGGAAATCAATAATTTTCAACAAAGGAAAGATGAATCAATGAGGGATGCATGGGAACGTTTTAGGGACCTAGAAAACTCATGCCCACATCATGGCATTCAAGATTAGATGGTAATTAAGGACTTTTACAATGGTCTTTATGACAACATCAAAATTAACCTTGATTCTCTTTCAGGTGGAGCATTTAAGAGACTTGATGCAACGCGAGCACGCGACTTGATAGATGAATGTGCAAGGAGCTATACATGGCTACCGCTTGTTAACAATCGACGCCCAGTTGGCAAGCAACAAGTGCATGAGATCACGACAAGGGACACGAGGATCGCCGAGCTCGAGGCGAAATTGGCAGCTTACCAGTCAGCCCAAGGCACCCACCTCAACTCCAACAATTGTGGCGCATGTGGCGAAGAAGGGCACACTTCAATTGATTGCCCGCTTGCAAAGACTGGCAACGGAGGGCAACAAATCAACTCGATCAACAACGAGCCCTCCTATTTTCCAAGACACATATTCAGTCGAAGTTATTCATTGAGTGATGGGGAACAAGCAGATTGGGAAAACATGAACCACCCCAAATACCATAACAATGTGACCAATAGACCATATGTGCCAAGGAATCAGTACAAAAATACCAACCAACCAACCTTGTATAAAAATGCACAATTCAATAATAACAGTCGTGACCAATCCTTTCCAAATAAATCTGTTTACAATAAAGATGGTATACCACCTGTTGTCCAAGACTTTATGCATGAACAAGGCAAGTTTAATCAAATGTTGATTGAGGGCATGGAAGAACTTAAGGCTAATTCTGGAACTTTAATCAGGTTGGAGCAAATGATGGAATCGCAGTTCTCAAGGTAACAGGGCAAGCTACCAAGCCAACCGGAGGTGAACCCGAATGCTCAGTGCAAGGCTTTGCACACCTTGCGGAGTGGCACACAGTACAAGGACCCACCAATGCCATCTGGAGCCGAGACGCGTGCAACCGACATGGGCAAAGGGGTCAGTGAGCAAGAAGAGCCAGTTATGGAGCAAGTAATACCTCTCCCACCTCTTCCAGACGCAGCTGGAGCAACAGGGGCTCAAACCGACGCACAGGCAACACAGAAACCGCAACCAGTGTCTGAATTTCGGTCCGAAATTCTTAAATTTCGGTCCGAAATATCTAGTCCAGAGGGCGAGAAGGTGATTCCAGAGAAGAATAAAGGCGAGAAATCAGTTCCAGAGACTCCCTACCAACCCCCTGTCCCTTTTCCTAGGAGGATGACCAAAGAAAAGGAGGACAAACAGTTCAGACGCTTTTGGGAGATGTTGAGGGAAGTCCATATCACTATTCCGTTCTCCGATGTGTTCACCAAAGTACCCATTTATGCTAGATTTCTCAAGGAACTGTGCACTGGAAAGATATCCTTGGAAGAATTGAAAACTGTGGTCCTGACGAACTGAAGCAGTAAGGCTTTACAAAGCAGGATGCCACCAAAGTTGAAGGATCCAGGGAGGTTCGCTTTGCCCTGTGTGATTGGGAACACTTTCATCAAACAAGCATTATGTGACATGGGAGCAAGCGTGAGCCTAATGCCTAAGACGGTCTTTGAGAGGATAGGATTTGGAGAATTGGAGCCTACCGACATGATAATACAACTAGCAGACTCCTCCAAGCGCTTACCCATGGGTGAAATTAAGGATGTCCCTGTGCAGGTTGGAAAATTCTTGGTGCCAGGCGATTTTGTTGTGATGGACATGGAGGAAGACAGAGAGGTCCCTATCATTTTGGGGCGTCCATTCCTAAGGACTGCAGGAGTCATGATGGACGCTAGAGACGGTACGATCATCGTCAGAGTGGGGGAGGAGACACTTCGTTTTTCCATTGAACAAGCCATGAAGTGCCCTAGCTCCAACAACAACTCATGTTTCATGATTGAGGAAGTCGAACTCACAATCGAAGAATCGCTCGAAAATCAATATGAAATTGCTCTCAATTCTTACCAAAATTTTCTGTCTGATGTGCAGGAAGCCATAGGAGTCGATGAGACAATGGAGGAGCTGGAATATGACCAGAACAACAGCGGAACCCATCGGACAGATGACATTTCGGACCGAAATTCTCTTATTTCGGACCGAAATTCATCTCTGGAGGAGGTCAGGGCAGCTGATACAGAGAATTTCGGTCCGAATTCTTTAATTTTGGCCCGAAATTTGTCACCCCAGGTTGAATTAAAGCCTCTTCCAGCGACTCTCAGGTACGAATTTCTTGGCTCAGATCAAAATTTTCCTGTTATTGTTAATTCTGGGTTGGACGCAGATCAGACAGAAAAGCTTTTGGTGGTACTTTGAGCTCATAAGGGTGCAATTGGCTATTCCATCGACGATTTGAAGGGTATCGATCCCTCGATTTGCACTCATAGGATTCTCTTGGAGGAGGGCCACAAACCATCCATAGAAGGGCAGAGGCGACTCAACCCTAATCTCAAGGAGGTGGTCAAGAAGGAAATCCTCAAACTCCTCGACGCGGGCATCATCTATCCAATCTCTGACAGTAAATGGGTGAGCCCGGTGCATGTAGTGCCCAAGAAGGGAGGTACAACAGTGGTCAAGAACGAAAAAGATGAGATGATTCAGACAAGAATGGTGACTGGATGGCGGATGTGTATCGATTATCGCAAACTCAACACCGCGACTCGAAAAGATCACTTCCCACTTCCATTCGCGGACCAATTGCTTGAAAGACTTGCTAATCATTCTTATTTTTGTTATCTAGATGGTTATTCTGGTTTCTTTCAAATACCCATCCATCCAAATGACCAAGAAAAAACCACTTTTACTTGCCCTTATGGTACTTATGCATATAGACGCATGCCTTTTGGTCTTTGTAATGCACCAGCGACCTTACAAAGAGCCATGATGGCCATTTTCTCGGATTTCATTGAAAAAGAAATGGAAGTGTTTATGGATGATTTTTCTGTTTATGGCACTTGCTTTGATTCATGTCTAGCTAATCTTTCTAAAATTTTGCAGAGATGCGAAGAGGTTAATCTAGTCTTGAATTGGGAAAAGTGTCACTTTATGGTGCAACAAGGAGTCGTGCTTGGACATGTGGTGACATCTAAAGGCATAGAGGTCGACAAGGCGAAGATCGAAGTGATAGAGAAGCTTGATATGCCTAAAAGTGTCAAGGACGTTAGAAGCTTCTTGGGACACGCTGGATTCTATCGCCGATTTATCAAAGATTTTTCTAAAATTGCCAAACCTCTAACTAATCTTTTGATCAAAGATAATGAATTTATTATTAATGATGAATGTCTTGATGCTTTTCGTAGGATAAAGGAGGCTCTCATCTCAGCCCCTATCTTACAACCGCCGGATTGGAGCCAACCATTTGAGCTTATGTGTGACGCGAGCGACTATGCGATTGGAGCAGTTCTTGGGCAGCGAATGGACAAGAAGCCAGTGGCTATATACTATGCTAGTAAGGTGCTAGATCCCGCCCAAGTCAACTACACTACCACTGAGAAAGAACTTCTCGCCATAGTCTTCGCGCTTGACAAGTTTCGGTCTTATCTTGTGGGATCCAAGGTGATAGTCTACACTGACCATGCGGCGATTCGATACCTCCTAAGCAAGAAAGATGCCAAGCCCAGATTGATTCGTTGGGTGTTGCTTCTCCAAGAATTCGACCTTGAGATCAAGGACAAAAAGGGCTCTGAAAATTCAGTGGCAGATCACTTATCTCGATTGCGTTGGGAAGAGGAACAAGGTAATGAAATTCCTATCAATGATCTCTTCCCTGATGAAAAGTTGTTCTCTGTACAGGAAAATTTCGGGCCGAAACCAGAAAATTTCGGGGCGAAATTTGATGAGGTGGTGGCCGAAATCATGTCGATGGCAGAAATTTCGGACCGAAATTCTGGTAAAAAGCGGAGAACAGAGGAGCCCTGGTATGCGGATCTGGCTAATTTTTTGGCAAGTGGCTATTTACCTCCTGACATGACTTCCCAACAGAGGAAAAAGCTGAAATCAGACTCTAAGTACTACTTTTGGGAAGAGCCATACCTTTTCAAGCTTGGAATCGACAACATTTTTAGAAGGTGTGTGCCCTATGAAGAAGTTAGAGCCATCCTCGCCAGTTGTCACTCGTCTGCCTATGGTGGCCATGCATCCTTTTCAAAAACAGCAGCTAAAGCACTCCAATCAGGTTTTTACTGGCCTACTCTTTTCAAAGATGCTCATTCGTTTGTTTCTTCTTGTGATCAATGTCAAAGAACGGGCAACATATCTAAAAGGAATGAAATGCCTCTTAACTCTATTCTTGAAGTTGAAATTTTTGATGTATGGGGCGTGGATTTCATGGGACCGTTTCCAAGTTCACATGGA
This sequence comes from Rhynchospora breviuscula, assembly GCA_027562975.1. Classification (NCBI taxonomy): domain Eukaryota; kingdom Viridiplantae; phylum Streptophyta; class Magnoliopsida; order Poales; family Cyperaceae; genus Rhynchospora; species Rhynchospora breviuscula. The sequence goes on from CM050398.1 coordinate 48,981,679, forward strand.
TTTGAGTACATTTTGGTAGCTGTTGACTATGTCTCAAAATGGGTGGAAGCAATTGCATGCAAGGCGGCGGATTCAAGCTCAGTCATTCGTCTTTTCTCCAAAATTATCTTCCCTCGATTTGGCGTGCCAAGGGCGGTAATAAGCGATGGTGGCAAGCACTTTATCAATCGACACTTTGATGGCCTTTTGAAGAAATATGGTGTCATTCACAAAGTTGCCACAGCATATCACCCTCAAACAAGTGGACAAGTTGAAGTGTCCAACAGGGAGATCAAAAGCATCTTAGAAAAGACGGTGGCCCGCTCGCGCAAGGATTGGGCAAGCAAACTTGATGATGCACTCTGGGCCTATCGCACAGCCTTCAAGACACCCATTGGCATGAGTCCTTTCAAGCTAGTTTATGGCAAGCCATGTCACTTACCAGTCGAACTCGAGCACAAGGCATACTGGGCGACTCGTGCCATCAACATGGATTTGCTCAAAGCTGGTGAAAAGCGAATTCTAGACTTGCATGAATTGGATGAGGTACGCCTAAACTCCTATGAAAATGCTAAATTTTATAAAGAAAAAACAAAACTTTTGCATGATAGGAGAATTTCGAGAAGAGAATTCAAGGAAGGCGACCTAGTACTTTTGTTCAACTCAAGGTTGAGGCTTTTTCCTGGCAAGTTGAGATCGCGGTGGTCTGGACCGTTTCGTGTTGTGAAAGTCTATCATTTTGGCGCTATTGACATTTTTGATAAGGATTCGAAGCCTTTCAAAGTCAATGGACAAAGATTGAAGCATTACATCGCCAACGAGGATATGGAAAAGGTGGCTAGCGTTTACCTCTCCGAACCCACAAAAGAAACGTAGCCAAGGGTGGTCAAGCTAATGACCTTAAACGAGCGCTTCTTGGGAGGCAACCCAAGACACTCTCTCTTTCTTTTCAATTTTTATTGTTTTTAATTTTTCATAAAATTAGAAAATACAAAAAAAAGCGTAAAAAAAAAAAAAATTCAGAAAAATCCGAAAATATAAAAAAAAATTTGGAAAAATTAATAAAAAAAAAATGGAAAAATGAGAAAATATAAAAAAATTTAGTTTAATTTCTTTCTTTTGTTTTTGTGCAGAAAAAAAAAGAGGAGTCAAATGGAGCTAAACAGAGCAGCAACTCGTGCTAGAGCACCACTGGCCAGCAAGCATTGGCCTTCGCACGACCTCATGCGAGTTGCACCGCGACAAGTCTTGGAAATCGCACGAAATT